>CM063246.1:4927490-6127490 GCA_032158295.1 Pycnopodia helianthoides
TTTACGTCGGTGTATTTATTAACAATGCCTCACATTGTAAAATGTGTCAGACTAATACTATCTACGTTTGAAATCATACTTTATTTGGGTCATTTATGTATTGCAGCCGTCATTACACTGTAATATGCCGGGTCAGGATTAACCGGGATTGCAGGTCTCAGGGGACGTGAACCATTTCTGGTTAAAACTGACTCGGTAACTGGTAAAAAAAAAATGATTTTAAGTCGGATTTTGCGCTAGTTTGAACCATTTCTTGGTCATTTTGAAACAGATTCCAGGTTTTAATGACTGGCCCAGAAACGGGTAAGGCCCCTGGACAAGGAATCCGGGTCATTTCTGACCCAGGTTTTTTTTTTTAGCAACAATGAAAGTGAGTATTTTTTTTCTTCAGTACTTGCAGTGTTCACTGTGCATCAAAACACTTAAACTTTAAATGGTTGAAAGCTAATTATAACTTTGCTGTATCTTAAAAATATAATGACATTTTTATGTTATGTGAACTATACCCATATGAAAAACAAATTGTACGCTTTAAATTATTAACCTATTTGGCAGTAGTTTTCGGGTAATCATAATTTTCATATAGCACCGAGTGATATTGTTGTACAATCCTTGTGTTAAACGTACAAAAGTATAACGTTACAATTCCCGTAGAATGTAACATTGCATTATTACGTTTAGCTGTTTTACGCATAAACTAAACGCATTGCGTTGTATTATAGATAGGTTTTATGTATTGTTATAAAACTGGAGTAAACTATTTGATCTTTTGGTAAGCAGAGCTGCCAACATTTGTATCTTGCAATCGGGCAGATTTTGCACAAAAGTCCAGGAGATATTTAGAATTGTATATAGCATCAACTGGGACAAAGTTTCCATATAATCAGGGAGATTTTAACAGTTGTTCATCAGAACATGGAAAGTGTGGTTTATTTTCATGGAACTTTCTGCACAATCAGGGAAGTTTGGCAGCTCTGGGGATTAAGTTGTTTATCTATGCCTGTATTGAATGAACCTTATAATCCCCAATACGTGTCTAGATTTACAGGTTTTGTGCAGGCTTTCATTGATTGAAACTTGCGGTACATATCAATACCTTTATGGCAGATTTCGTTTGGGTTTCTAACAATTTTTGCTGAAAAATATCATGAATGTAAAACATCACCGTTTTAAATTGAATGGTGTTGCCTCTACGTTAGTTTAGTGTTAATATGATGTAGGAAATTGCATGCATTACCTGTATACATTACACTATTTTGGTTGTATAGCTTCCTAAGATTGGTAGCTTTATATGTTGTGTTTCGCGTCGTGAAATGTGTCAATTTTTGTAAATATCAGAAGTTAATTCTTATTATAGGTTTACTTGTTTAATGCAGTAAGATGTACATTAGTGTGTAAACAACTACCAGGCATGTGTAATAACCAAAAGCACGTATGGATTAGAAACCTGTATTTGTAGCTTTGTTTAAAATGGTCTGTAGTTTTGATCAGAAGCAAGACCAATCCCATTCAATTTAGAAAATCCTATGATATTTAGGAACATCCCAAAGGGAGAACCAAGATCTGCAGTGGGCAACGGGTGGTTCCATGTAGTTCCAGGCTCTATTTCACAACGGGCTAAGACTGAACTTAATAACTTAATGTGAAGTCAGTCTTATTTGCCACCATAAAAATCACCATGACGATATTGACAACACACGCATCTTAAGATGAATCTTTTCAGTTCTTTGTGAAATCGAGTCGATTGGGCTCTCTCTTAACGAGAGATCGTCATTAACTAAATAGTTCTCGTTCTTGTGGATTTAAATGTTCACCTTAACCTTTCGCAATCTTACACTAATTTCAGCTTGGGGTAGAAAAAATTACTAATAAAAGTGGATCTCCAGAAGGCTCATTGTGTCGGTTTTTAAAAATAACAGACCCACACAAACAGCTAACAGAAGAGGTTGTTATAAAAGTCCCAAGCTGTTGCATCATTTTTAAGGCATGATAAATACGGCAACTTCATTAGCCAAAATTAAGTTTACGTGTACGTTTTTCAAATGAATAGTTTGAAATAGATAATTCATAAGAAATAATTAACTGCACACTTTTTACAAATGAATACTTATCTAATGTAGTAATCAAATGAAGGTCACAGCGCTTTGATAGTTGAATGTGTTCAAATGTGTTCCATTGTGTAGTAAGCTTTATTTAACCATCTGGATATGATTTGAAATTTCTAGTTTTAAAAGTACCATCGTGTAGTAAGCTTTATTTAACCATCTGGATATGATAAGAAATTTATAGTTTTAAAAGTACCATTGTGTAGTAAGCTTTATTTAACCATCTGAATATGATAAGAAATTTCTAGTTTTAAAAGTTCCATTGTGTAGTAAGCTTTATTTAACCATTGGGATATAAGAAGAAACTTCTAGTTTTAAAAGTACCATTGTGTAGTAAGCTTTATTTAACCACTGGGATATAATAAGAAACTTCTAGTTTTAAAAGTACCATTGTGCAGTAAGCTTTATTTAACCACTGGGATATAATAAGAAACTTCTAGTTTTAAAATTTCCATTGTGTAGTAAGCTTTATTTAACCATCTGGATATGATAAAAAAACTTCTAGTTTTAAAAGTACCATTGTGTAGTAAGCTTTATATAGCCATCTAGATATGATAAGAAATTTCTAGTTATAAAAGTACCATTGTGTAGCATACGGCTCGTTTAAACTCTCATGTGGGAGACATGTTTGTTTTCAACGCCCCCCATGGTACGTTGTCAGAACATACTGGCAATGTTAAGAGGTTAAGAGGGTTTGTGTTGCATTGTAAAACTATTTCGTCTTCTGAGTTTGTTGTTTTCACGTATACATGTATTGCCTTGGTTAATTTAAGTTTATTTGTTTGCTTAATTAATTAGGATATATATATATTGGTATTATCTACCATTGCCAATGGACATACTGATTTTGTGCACATGCTGACCGAGTTTTGTCCAACCAAATCACTGACCCATGTTTATTGACACCCCCCTATGACGTGTGGCATGGTCCAGCTTAGGATATCATAGCATATGAGCTGACCAGTTTGTCTCAAATGTGGTTAAGACAATGGAAATATTAAAACATGTCAGCGTGCGTTGACAACTGCCCTCACTGCAGGGTTTTTAAAAGAAAACACAAGATATTTCCTTTTGTGAAGATGTTGACGTTTGATATGAAAAGGGGGAGCACGTGCTATTTTTCATATAATGACCAGTATTTTCAGTTTGCTTGCCAAAATGATACTTGGAATGCCCTAAATTCACAATACTAACTGTATGGTAACAATGTGATTGTTACATTATGTGATTGTTGCATTATGCGTGTTCAACGTATACGATTGTTTTGCAGAAATAGGTATACTTTATACTATACAAGAACCTGTATCGTAAAGTTAGGTGAGACAAGCAGCTTTTTCCTTATTTTTTACAACACAAGGAAAGTTCTGATGTTGAACACAACACAAACTGAAATTATTCCTTTAGCCTTTTGTTAATTAAAACAACTGATTCCTCGGGAAATATATTTCATTCATAATTCGTCTAGTGCGTTGAAGAAGGACGCAGCGAAAAGTTACCGGAGAATAGGCGTAAACATTTAATGTGCACAATTATTGTATTGTGAAAGTTTTATCGATTATCTGCCATATTCATTAGTCATCATAGGAAGGTTAAATTATGCAAGGGAACGGGAAATCATCTCTTTGGGGAAATTCTATAACAACAATAATGCAACAGTAATGTCACTTTTTTTTTGTCAGGACCATTGCTTACGACCTTTTTTGCTGCTGGAAAAAGTACTTTGTGTGCGTGGAAGAGAGAGCTATACGCCATTCTTCCGGGCACACGACGAATTTAGAAAAAGGTATTAAGATGTCATTGCAAATCTGTCAAGATTATTATAGTGGTCGTTCTTTTTGTACCTTACTGTGAGCGACTCAACATTTGCCAAAAGATACAATACTTCGAACACTTTTTATTCACAATTAATGGGAACAAAAAAGAAAAACAGGTATATCAAATACGATGACAAGGCTTTTTGGAAATATATCAGAATATCAAAAGACTATTTAACAAAATCAACTCATTTATTAATGTTTTTATTTTTTGCCTGTTGGGCACATTGATATTTAGATAGATTTACATGTAATTTAATTTTAATTAAACATTATTCCTTGTTTAAGCTAGTCTTTCAATAAACAAAATTACAAAGAAAAATGTGTGTGTTAATGATTAACATGTGTTATCAATAACATTTACACATACACCAATTTAACTACATTGGTTGGTCACCGACAGTCATTGCAGAATTTACCCTGTTATTGCCTTTCGTTGTTTGCGATACAATACATTTATTTGGTTTCCATTAATAATTCTTAAAAGCAAATATCTTATCTTGTCAGAACTGTCTTTAGTTCCTTCTGTCTGCGGAGTGAAAGACCAGGGATAAAATCTCTTGCGCGAAAATACCCTAATCCCGCGAATATCGCATAATGCTGGTGTTTAAGTCAACACTTTAAATCATTGTTTGTACTATTGTACATCAAATCTCAATAAAATTACCATTGTTGTAGATGTCTTTTAAAAGCCATGGCTACTGTTATGGCACACTCAGACAATGATTCAGTCTGCACAAATATCTTCAGGGTGCACCACACGAAAATAGTGAAAAGACCATCCGCCGAGCCTTTTTCTGATTTGATGGTCTTGGCTTCAAGCTGATGTTGAAAAATTTTCCAATGTGGTGACCGATTTATCTTCAATCTGGGGCATTTGGGTATATGCTAGTCAATGACGAATGGAATTATTTTGCTTACAAGTGTAAGGCCTATACGAAGATGGATCTGGCTTATACACATTTAGCGGGTGTTTATTTTGAATATTCCCCCCAAAATGGGGGGGGGGGAGTTTGGTTGCCAGCAAATACTTTTGGTTTGATTTCAAAACGCTGTGAGGGACGTTTTAAAACCTCGTTTTAGCATGTACCGATATTATTTTTAGTTGATGTGAATACCTTGTGTGTGTGTGTGTTTATAGTGCACGCCTGATTGAGTTCAACTTTCGTCGGCTAATGCTACTGCTATCGTTGAATAAACAAAACCATAGTAAACACAGCCGTTGCGATTGATCGGGGAATTCCCGCGCATGAGAAATCAACAACAAGGTCACAGTAGTCAACCAGACTGCGTAACAGACGTCGATTGTGATATCAGCAGCATACCTCGGTTATTTTCTAAGGGCACAAGAAGTTCGGACGGTAAAACTACCTTTTTTTTCACCGGGGGGGGGGGGCACCGATGGTTGGGGTGGGGGTAAAGTTGCTAATGCTTGAACTAAGTTTATTGATAAAAAAAAAAATAAGCATGGCAGGAGTAATTGAAATTTGTTGACAGGGTTCATCTTAAACCCACAAATCATGCCGTACACCGTCACATGATTTTACATTATAGGCCCGCCTTCGTGTAAGACTTTGATACACCGTCATATTAAAGGAAACTGAGGGCATGGGCAAACCGTACAGGACCGCAATCACGACTGGTGTAGTGATTAACATAATGAGTTTGATCAAGTCTGATCTGAGCATGCGTTTTGACCTTTGTCCCGCGGCTGGATATGGTGGAAACAAAGAGTGAACTGCCTTAACGATATCAGGTGTGTACAGTGTACTAGTCTATGACATTCACATCGACGGCCGTACTCTCACCGGGTGTATCAACATAACTATTACAACTTTACTAATTACACTGTGTTTGAGGGTGAGTATGACGGGGTATACTACATTCATTCGAATCATTTAGCTTCAAATACACATTATCATTATACTTAACTGGGTATTTTGCATTTAATTGAATTTGATGTATTAAACCGAACTCATCACCATCATTATCATCCATCGACCGCGGTCCACATCAGACTCGGAGACACTCTGATACGTCATCCCGGTGTTTTGCACCATTAGCTCATGCCAGTGCCAGGTCCTAATACAAACGATTGAGGAGATGAACTGATTTGTTCTTCTCGAAGGCAAGCAACAGTATATATGACCATACCCAAAGTATCTTTTGTAAAAACAAATTGCACTCATTGTATACTTGGAGGGGGAGAAAATGATAACTGCAAGACAACACACAACGCTCAGACCCCTCTCTTCAAATTGAGATCGGGTACAAAATTGAAATAGGTAAAATAAAATAAAACTAGTGTTCGTAAAAACGAACACAGAGTGGTTTCGGTTGGTGGAACAAATATATATAATATCATGATTTCATACTGAAAATCACATGTCATATCCAATAAAATGCTAAGTTTGGTCGTAACCACTTTGGACTTGCTTTATGGACCGTAAGGAAAGGTCAAAGTGGGGCATGTTTTTTAATAGCATGGTAAATGTGTAAGATGATGACTCGGGTACATGTGGTTTAGGAGATAAGATTTTGTATTTTTAGAACTTCCTCTTTGAACCAGAAATAAAGATGAAAGGGGTTTATGTTATTAAATAGGTTTTACATGTGCCTTAAGCTGAAAGAAGGCACAAAGATTATGACTTCATGACATGTGGTTCAGGAGATATGATTTTTAAATTTGAACTCCCTGCTTAGACCGGAAGGTAAGGACAAAGTGGGGTCATGTATTTGAAAAAAAGTCAAATGAGTCAAGAGCTATATATATCGGGATGTTGGAATGCTCAAGTCGGCCTAGACTTGTGGGCGAGTCGTTAAAGGTCTGTCGCGGTGATAGCGAAAAGGTTCTCTCGTAACTTTCTCGCGAGACTGATGCTCTCGCGAAGCTACTGCTCTCGCGAGACTACTGCTCTCGCGAGACTACTGCTCTCGCGACTACGGTCCCATTTAACAAACTTGTACAATCCGATAGCGGTTTGTGCACGGCCTATGGGCTCTTCGGCCGATTTCGTACGGAAGCATCTGATCGGTCGACTTTGTAAAATCTTTAACCTTCAAAATATAGGCCTACATGAATATTAACAATACATTTTGTACAATGGATATCGAGTCATCTGTATGGAGAAACGGAGTCGGTCATGATCAACGTGTGAAACCCATATAGCATGTAGGGTATGCATAACTTATAAAGAAAGAGTTGACTGCATTTTGTGACTGAAAGCCGGGAACTCCCGGCTTCCGCAAGTGCCGATTCTTTGCTTACGGTAAGCAGAGCCATGAAATTGGGCCCTGTTCTGTAATTTCAATGAACAAAATGTTATTATCCGTACAATCAGACTGAGCAGACATTTACCGTAGGTGTTATTTAATCATGTTTAAGGGACACATCTTAATTTAAACAGATAGATAATAAATTTCGATGCGAAGTATAATTATTGATAAAACTATTAAATATCTGAAGCAGTTAATAGCAAATAAACTCATGTACAAAATGTCAAAAAAATTCAGTGTATTTACAGTATTTGAAAATATCACCACCCTCAGATAGGCCTATATCGACGGGTCTGGGCAGTCTGGTTGGCCGCCTAGTCAACCGTAGCATACAAAAGTACATACATGAATACCTACAACTATCGGATTGTACAAGTCGTTCAATGGGACCGTAGTCGCGAGAGCAGTTGTCTCGCCCAGAGCAGCGGTCTCGCGAGAGCCATTTTGCTATAACCACGACAGACATTATAACGACTTGTCCACAAGTTCAATGTCCAACCGTAACCGAGAGACGACCAGAAAAACTATAATATCGTCAACGAAAGGTGAAAAACACCCGATAAAACGATACTGTTGATTAGGAAATGGGGCAATTATATTACATTTATTTTCGTGTTTTGGGGGTTTTCATGTACCTGTCAACTGTATTGGAAATTACGTCCATTCCAGGCTATAGGCCGCAAGCAAATTACGTCCATTCCAAGCTAGGCCACAGGCATCATAACGTGTACAAAAGAAGTTGCATGGCAGGCAACCATTAAAATAACGAGGTCTTTGCACTCTAAAAACAAAAGTGCTAAATACTGGGTGCTAAGCAAGTGTGTGCACCTGAAGTGCACAAAGCAGCACCAATAGTGTTACATTTTCTCCCACAAAGTAGAAGTGCTGAAAAGTACGTGCTGAATATGATTGCTGAATAGTGAGGCTTCCTTGACTGCACCTGAGGTGTTAAATTAACACTTTGTATACTGAAATGGCAATACCAATTAGCACCTATCTTCGGTGTTATGCAAGACTGTTTTTGATTGGTCAATTGATGTGAGGTGATCACGCAGACTTTCGCCCGCCGCCATGTTGATGCATATGCCCTGTGTAACTTTACACGATCGTTCAGCAAATTTGACAAGGTAAGCAAACAATAAATTGATTATTACACCCAAGATGGTTTTATTATCATGCATGGATCACACTGAAGTTACACTTGCTTTTGTTGATGACAATATTTTAAACGATTTCGTCTAGTGAAAAGGCCCGTTCTGATTCAACATTGTTCATGAATCATGTGCGTCGATTGCATGGGCATGCAGCATGCATGCATGGAGGCCATGGCTCGCGTGTCGTTAAACCTACAGGTCGAACGTATAGTCCACGTACGATCCAGCCCCATTCAACGTGCAGTAAAATCCTTCGTTATGGGCTTGTGAATTTATATAACAAGTAGGATTTGATGAGTCGTAATCTGCATTTTATATTGCAATATAACTAATAAGCACAGGAGGCTTACCCTAGATATTTTTTATTAAACTCCTAGCTTTAGTGATTTTCCATAGATTAAAAGGTCTAAATTGTTTTTAACAGGTCACCACATTGCTTGAGGAAGTGCTGAGCAGTAATACCACAAAGCAGCCCACTCTCATTGCCTTTGTCGCCAAACCACAGATACATCAGATCGTTTTGAAGATAAAGAACTACCGCTTCCCCCTTCCATCATCGAACATCACATCAGCTGTGGATATACTCTTCAAGAGCCACTGCACCTTCAACTTTGAATATTCTGCTCAACTACCCAACTTCTTTGGCTACCTGAAAACTCAGATATACGGACTGAAATATTCAGGCAAGGTGCCACCACGAGTCATTGAATTTATAGCCAGGGCACTCAAGGTACTGTGAGTGCTTATCACATGGAGAGTTTGAAGCATTGTTAGTATCTTGTTCCTTTAGATTGGTGTTTTTATACATTTGAAGTTTTCGGATTTCAAAACAAGGAATCTGAGTGTTAACGTCTAATAAGAGTGAAGTTGGTTTGAGGTGATTTATTGCTGTATTATGTTGATAGAAGGCAATTAATCATTCTGTATTTCAGATACACATTTTAAATCATTCTCTTAATTCAAAATAGGCAAGTGTTTTTGTACAACTTTTGAAACTATAACCAGGAAACGAAACCTAAATTTAACATGAAGGTTCCCAGCCTTTTTTTAAGCCTACAATTCTGATGGCAGAAATCTAAATTTAGGACTTGAGACATCAGTTTGAGAGTAAATTGTGTGGCATATACCTAATACTACTTTTAATTTCGGTGCTTTTGTTAATTTATACCTGAACTTTGGGGCATTGTATTCATGAAAAAAAGGATAATGATATACTGTTTTTTTTGGACGGAAGGAAACAGTCTCTTAATATTATAAATACAATTTTCAATTAGGCTAGACAAAAAAATAGTTGTGTTTGCTATTGCCACACACCCTTTCACAAAGAAATCATGTAAATCTTTGTTATAAAAAACCCAGAAATAGTACCCACGTTCTTTCAAACGTAATAGGAAACACAGCTGTTGTTTTGTTTGGCCTTACAACAAATGTGTTTTTTAATGCTGGATTTCCACACTGTTTGGGCCTACTTGATAGTCATTGATATATTGTTGGAGTGTGTAAAGAGTCAAGTTGATTTGATGTGATGAAAACTTATGCTGTATAATTTTGGTAGGGTTTTAACCTGTTCTGTGTCAACCTTCAGTTAGAAAATCTCAGGGGCAGATACAGAGGAGAGATACTGGGGGTCAAACACCTCCCTTAATCTAGGCCATTATGTTTTAGTTTGTGCTAACAGTCTTATTTACAAGCTGATTTCATGTGTCTGTTTTGGGGAGTTTTTTTGGTCTTGTTTATTATGCTGGGGTGGTCTTTTGGCTTTTGCACTGAAATAATCAGACCAGGGTCACTGCAGAAACTTGTTAGTGGTAAGAAACAAAATTTGAAACAAATCTGTAAAGCCTGAACACCCCCCCCCCCTCTGTAAAAATTAATGGATCTTATAATATTTAGAGAAGTTTATATATTTGTACGTTCATGTATTGCAACTGAACTTCTCAAATTTAATATGTTCTCATGTTTCTGATAATAAAATTTTACATAAACATGTACATGTAACTCAGTTGAGTACATTATTTTGTGTCCTAGAGTTGCTGAAAATAGCACCTAAAGTGCTCTAGTTTAGCTCTTATGGGTGCAGCACCTCAATGGCAGTAGCACCTAAAGTGCTCTAGTTTAGCTCTTATGGGTGCAGCACCTCAATGGCAGTAGCACCTAAAGTGCTCTAGTTTAGCTCTTATGGGTGCAGCACCTCAATGGCAGTAGCACCTAAAGTGCTCTAGTTTAGCTCTTATGGGTGCAGCACCTCAATGGCAGTAGCACCTAAAGTGCTCTAGTTTAGCTCTTATGGGTGCAGCACCTCAATGGCAGTAGCACCTAAAGTGCTCTAGTTTAGCTCTTATGGGTGCAGCACCTCAATGGCAGTAGCACCTAAAGTGCTCTAGTTTAGCTCTTATGGGTGCAGCACCTCAATGACAGTAGCACCTAAAGTGCTCTAGTTTAGCTCTTTCTGAGTGCTACTAATGTAGCACGCATGCTCGTGCTAAACCAGCACTCCAAGTGCAGTCACTATACAAGCTCTTAAAAGTGCTAAATATTGAATCTTTAAGTGTTAGAATTAGCACTTCGATTTTTAGAGTGTGGCTTGCCATAAATTTAGGAATAACTATAAAACAGGTAATACTGACGCAATGGTGATGTCAAGTTTTCATATAACTATAACTATAGGTTCTTGTACCGATCGGAAAATTGTTGAGTACAGTATAAGATTATCTGATTACCAAATCCGTGTACAAAAGGCTATGGGTATGGCCGTTAAGAAAAAGAAGAAGAAATACAAATCAATGTCGACGAAACCCCTAATAAGTAAGAGCTTCAACCGACAGAAATATTTGTAATCTATGAGATACAAGCACTGTCACAGTCTTCACTGTCACCAGCTTTACTTGTTTACCATATTATTAACAAACCATTTATTGTCTTGCAGGTATCATTTTCACCCCCACTCAAGTACAATGTGTGCAATTTGTTATTACAAAATATATTTTGGATACGGTCATTAATTTTACTGTTATAGTACAGACAAGATAGCATGCCAAGACAGAAAAAAAACATAGCAAGAAATGTAACCAGAGTTGGCCAACAAAATATTGTTTGGTTGTCTGTCTGGTTGGGGTGTTTGCTTTGTTGTTTTTGTTGTTTTGTTTCCATCTGTACTACTTGTTTTGGTTTTTTTTCGAAATAACTGTTACTTTGAACTTTACACGTTGCTTTTGTGGACAGACTTCCACCATTTTATCTAGCCGCTAATGACAGCTATTATGACATTGGTGAAAAACATTCTCTGCAAACTCCCGGGTCAGAACTGACCATGGTTTCCAGGTCCCTTGGGACCTGACCTATTTTTAGTTCAAGCTAACCCGGAAAGTGGGAAAATAGGGGTTTTGAACTCAGATTCTGCATCAGTTTGGCCCATTTACGGATAATTTTGACACATATTCCGGGTCAAACTTGACCCCCCCCCCCAAAAAAAAAAAAAAAAAATGGGCCAGGCCCTCATGTGACCCAGATTAATTTTGACTCTGAGGTTTTAAGAGTGTAACCTTACCAGGTGACACCTAGGTTTATTGTGCAAAATAAGTAATTTCTCTGTTTTAAAGAATTGTGCAAGTCAAATCAATGATTCAATCACGAGTGTTGGCCATGTTTTTAATTCTTTAAGTCGTGTAATTTCATCATTAATTCATCATATATGATGAATATATACAGCTTACCTAAAGGCTGAGCGAGTTTAGTAATCGTTCAGCATTGGCTAAGATTTACATTGGTTTACAAACTAACTACTTTTGGACGTCAATGTACGTAACATTTGTCAACAAAGCATTTTTTATGTCAAGTAATAAACCACAAGGGAAACTGACTGGGTAAATTTCAAATAGTATGGGGGTTTTACCCAGTCAGTTTCCCTTGTGGTTTATTACTTGACATTTAAATTGAAAAAGTCGCATCCCCTCAAGGTGATCCCGTGGCTGCTGCTTCCCAGGTTGTATCGTAAACTTGGGTGTGATCCCTGGCTACACGGCAGTTAACGGTTGTATGGCTTCTGACTGGCACCCCCGAACAAAGTTATTGACAAAATAGGGAGACCGCCAATACAGGGCTAGATAGCTCAGTTGGTAGAGCGCCGGTACGTTAATCCGGAGGTCGTTGGTTCAAATCCTGCTCTAGTCAATTTTTCTTTGTTCAACCCCCATACTAAAGCATTTTTTACACAATTAATTTGAAAAAATAGTTTTAAGGTATAAGGGTCATAGATTGATAAGTAGTCCGAAAATGACAATAACAACTTACTCGGTGAGAACATGGAGGTAGCAACGCAAATGTGGACAGTATAAACTATTTTGAGAAAGGATTCCCTTCAAAGTAATATGGCTGGAAATTGAATAATACACATTCGATTTTGAGAAACGATTCATGCATGAATCGTTCCTCAGATTTCTGAGGGTTGGCGCCGTTCACGATTACTGCGACCAGAGATGCACATGGTTGGTACCCGCTGTCACCTTGCTAAACGCGGATGGATTCGACAATCGTCTGAAAATACCGTGACAGTTTGTTGTTGTTTTCTCAGCAAGTAGGCACTGTATTCAGCTGAAATTTTCACAGGTGACTTTTATTTTACCTTTCTTTAAAAGTTAATCTATAAATCAGCATGACGTTGACAAAACCAATTTATGGCCCCTACCTTTGAACATCATGTAACAGTTTTGTCTCCACTGCAGTGTCTTGAAATGTTTCTTAATTGGTTCTGTGTCCCTTTTCTAGCTATGGATCGCGACAAAGATTCAGATGAATATACCGATCCATTACCCGGTGACCAAGAAGAGAAACTGTCGGGTACCCGAACCGGTCATCACTTTCTCCGCACATCAGGTTCGGCATACAGAAGCAGCGATCACTATTCATTTGGTTCAGAGACAAGACACGACAGGTCCTGGAGAAATGATGGAGTGTCACGAGGTGTTTTTGACGGGCAGTCCCACAGGAATAACTCAACGTGGAGTCGAGCAAGTAACAACACCGCAGCTCCAACTGGCTCCTGGAGGAACGTCGACAGGGAAGCAAGTGGGGTGCTCGGCCCAAGGAAAGCAATACGTCTTGGAGAAGAAAAAACTGGGACAAAGAAGGAGATTCTCAAACTCAACTAGACCGTCAAGAAACATCCAACCCACGGCGTAGAGCAGACAGTCAGGGAGAAGGAAGTGCGGCACAGCCCAGCGACACCGATTCTAGGATCAGTCGTGACTTTTTCAGACGGCCAGGAAAACTGAGATACAATAGGTAAGTTGATAGTTAAAGAGGGACTCGAAGGTCAAATTCAATTTTATGATTCACCCATTTTCCCAAGGGGCAATTCCACAGCAAAGTGGACATTTCCTTCAAAATTAATTTTCAAGATGAGAGAAAGTTAATAAACTTCCACTGTCATGTACAGACTCTAGTTCACTGGAAAGTAAAAATTATTGAAATTGGTCAATTATTTGTCAAAATACGCTATACATTTTGTGCTTCAAAGTGAAGGAAAATAGGTTAATTGTGAAAAAAACTTATTTGCAAAGAAAAACTATGTTTTCTGACTGAAATATCTGATAATTAGAAGTGTACTGAGTATTATTCACCTCATGTAAGAAACAAAAATCAAAGTTCCATTAATAGAAATTCACATGATGGCATCAGTTTCTTGCATTTCAACGATGTAACGCGAGTTACCAAAATAACATTTTTTTCTCCCTTCTTAACACAAGGATTGGATTAATCAAGTAGAGTATGAATTTTCCAAATTTTAATCACTCCTGAACTGTCAGTAAAATGACAAAGCATGAAACCTCTTACAATATTAGATAATACCACCACAAAACGTGTAACGCGAGTTACCATGTAACGCGAGTTACTCTCATGTAACACGAGTTACTCATGTAACGCGAGTTACCAGAAAATTTTGCAATTTCTTTTGTTTTTGAGTGGGCTGCAATAGTTGAAAGTGTTCTACAGGGCTGCTGGATCCTCTGTTGAGCTAAAACAAATAAGGGCAGCCTTAATCAAATTACCCATAATGCGTTTCTTGAACACATGCTGTCATACTCAGTGCATTGCAGCACTGGTCAATGAGCTTGGTGCACCAACATATTATGTCAACATTGTAAATTGTATATATGTATTTACATTGTAGGTGCAAAATCTAGCTTCGCAACCTTCTGTTTCACTCAATGCAATCTTTGTACTTACATGTACCTGGATGGACAATTTCATGCAAGAAATAATATGTATGTTCGTGTCAGTTAGTCAGATATTGTGTGAACTTCAAACCAGTTGTGACTACAGTCCTATACATATACATGTTCTGCAAAAAGTTTCAAACTTACATTTCTTGAGAGAAATATAAATAATTTGTTGAAATCATACAGTATTGAAAAAGCATAGGGGAACTAGACAAACCTGAAATAGCTAATAACAGATCTTACTAATGTTGACTAAGTTTAAAAGAAGATGGAAGCAGTGTAAAAACAATTAATGAAGTATAGGAAAATATGAAATTGAATGAATGATATCCATTCAATGGACTTTTTCCCATTGGTTGTTTGAACAAGCAGTATTACCTATTGAAGACAGCATAGCAAAAATATGCAATGATACACTTTTATTATGAACAGAAAGCTTGTTTGTTTTTGTTTTTTAACTCTTGGGTTATAACTCTGTTTCTTACTATATATTGATTTTATCATCACACTCTTCATTTGATATACACTGGCAATGTCAAGAAAGATTGATTTTAAGACCATTACACCTGAACTGTATTTAGAAGAATAACATTTGTACTTTCAACCCATACATATTTACATATTTGCTGTTCGGCAAATTTTATTTTACTTATTAATTTTTAAAAACTAAATTAACCAAATTGCACTGATTTTGCAGGCTTTGTGGCTTGTACTGTTAAAATTATGTGCAAGATTGCTGGAACTTGTTTAAAAAAACAATTTTAAACCCATTATTACTGTGTAGTGCTTCACTTTTAGGTCATGGACATAATGTAACGCGAGTTACCGTAACGCGAGTAACCGACATTTTTGCTCTCTGTAACCTAATGATTGAAAACCACATTAACATTTGAGTCTGATGTTGTGACTAACACACCCACATTGTGAAAAAACATAATTATTCAGGTTTTGATATTTTGGTATGAGGAGAATTTCAGATAAACTGTACTCAGCTTTACAGCCATGTCTTGTTGTTGTAACGCGAGTTACCGATATTAAATGCCTCGCCAAAATTAAACAAAAGTCGTTTTGGGGGTTTTTCTTTGGCTGTTAAGTAACTTGAGTATTCACATTGAAGCATAGTAAAAATCTATCTTCAGGGTCCCTTACTTACAGAACACCGGCATGAAAATCATTTCCAAGTCCCTTAAAGTGTAACGCGAGTTACCGTGGAATTGCCCCAATAGTTAGAGTCCTTATGAAAACGGGGAAATATTACAAGTCTCGAACCTCATATTAAAATTGTGTAAAATTTCACTGTGTTTGATACCCTTTAAGTGAAGTTTTCATCAAAATCGAACATTGTTCGATGACGTCACATTTCAAACATATTGTCTGTACATTTTTCTACAAAGATGGCTCAGTTCATTCCTGATTTTTGAGGACATTCAATCAAAAATAGCAATGAATTTGACCTTTTGACTGGCGCAAAAAAATCCTCTTTGGAATGTACAGTACGCTGTCCGAGGACGTTATATTTCAACTTTCGCTCTGAAAGAGTATCAAATAAAATGAAATTTTACACCATTAGATTTTAAGGTGAGGTTGCAGACTTGTAATTTTCTCCCGCTGTCATTGTGACTCTATTTATTTGATAATAATGGGTGCATAACAAAAACTCAATTTGTCTTTATATTTTTAGCATTGCAGACAAAATCCTCCATAATATCAATGAAATATATTTCAAGCAAGCATACGTTTTACGAAACTGTGTCTCAATATGAAAATTTTATCGTCAATGGAAAGTCAGGTATTTAATTTTGAATTAAATTTTAGGTTTATAACTCAACACGAAGTTACACGGAGGTAATACAATGACTAATATTGACGTGTTTACAGAAAAAAACGAAATAAGTGTGTAAATTTTTATATAAAAAAGGCATTACAAAAATAAGTTAGCGAAAAATATGTGAATACTGTACAAACACACAAGAATAGAGACGAAATCAAAGAAAATTCAAAATATCATAGAAAACAAGTTAGTAGGCCTACACGTTGATTTAGTCAATCATCTTTAATTCAAAGTATGCGTTCAGGAAAAACCCGAACAAATTACCCTCCTTGCTGCGCCACTGAACGGGCTCCATAAAATCATAGGCAGAATCTGCAAACAAATCCAAAATGCTGAAAATTTGGTTTTTGTTTTAGTTTCAGTGAGTCAACAACCTCTATCCCAACGAGTCTTCCAATCCCTGAGAAAGAAACCAAATGGCGTCGAGGACAGAGCGACAGTCGTTCGGATTTAGGGAGATACACGGGTCAAGTTCAAGTAAAGCAGGATCCTAAGACGCCTCCAATCTCAGAGGCAGAACTCAAGACACTGGTGACGGCCAGTCCACTGGAAGTTCTCAACAAGCTTTTGAGCAGAAAAGACGAATGGTTGGCACTTTTAAATCAAGACTCTTTCAATGATAATGTAATGGTGTTAATACTCGGTGTTTTCTCGTGCATTTGTGAGTTAAATGAAGATCCAAAAGTAAGTCAAGATGTTCATATGGTTTTCAGTATGGTAGAGTCTGAAGGATTCCTCAGTAAACATTTGACGAGATATTTAGTAGGTTTGTCCACACAACAGCCACATGATAAAGATAGTGGAAACAAGAACACCCTTGCAAACAAAATACAAATTATTTTGAAATTGCTTCAAGTGTTTCTAGTTCACAAGCCAGAATGCTATGGTGAAGTGGGCGTGGCTCTGATTCTTCTCGAGAAGGTTGTGTCTTTGGCAGAATCAGAATGTTCTGACCTCGATCCCGAAGGTCATAATTACATGATCCAGGTACAGCAGTTGAAGGAATGCTATCATTCTCTGGACGAGTCTCATCAGATGAAACAGAAAATTAAGGCACGGAAAGCACCCAACAACTTCAGAGATATTCCAATTGTCCCCGACAGCTCAGAGATTCGGAAACCAACAAAGCCATTCCTACGAAAGAACATCATAAAGGGAAGATATCGAGATGTCGAGCATTATCTGGATGTGCAGTTTCGATTGCTGAGAGAGGACTTTGTAGCACCGTTACGGGAAGGTATCACAGAGTTTCTCTCTGTTGGAAACAGGCGTCATCAACAAGACATTCGGGTGTACCGCAATGTCTCTATTCAGAGTCAGAAGATGGGGAAAACGGGGCTTCAGCACACCCTGGAGTTTGATGTCAAAGGTCTCAAGCGTATCAACTGGCAAATCAGCAAACGTTTGATGTATGGTTCACTTGTTTGTCTCACAAAGGACAACTTCCAGAGCATATTCTGTGCGTCTGTGGCAGATAGGAATACGAAGGACTTGGAAAAGGGTCTTGTTGATGTTTGTTTTCTTACCGAGACTGCCAACACGCCTACGGGTACCTTTGTCATGGTAGAATCATCAGCTTATTTTGAAGCCTATCGACACGTCTTGCTGGGGCTACAGCGAATGCAAAGTGACAATTTCCCTTTTGAAAGATACATAGTGAATGTTTCATCTAATGTTAAGACACCTAAGTATCTGAGCGGAGACTACTCTGATGTATATGACCTACGATCATTGGTTGTTGAAACTGATCAGGTTTTGGAGGATGATGGTCTGACTGAAAGCTTTATAAATGCAGCCAGTGTGTCAATTTTAGATCCACAAAGTTGGCCGGCTGCAGAGGCTCTACATCTTGATGAGTCACAGAAGGCAGCTGTGCAGGCAGCATTGACGAAGGAGTTTGCCGTCATCCAAGGTCCACCAGGAACGGGGAAGACTTACATTGGTCTCAAGATCATCGAACTACTTCTCTACAATACACATACGTCACCAGATGCGTCTCCAATTCTTGTGGTGTGCTACACAAACCATGCTCTCGATCAGTTTCTGGAGGGAATTCTAGATTTTGGTGAAAGGAATCTTGTTCGTGTTGGAAGCCGAAGCAACAGTGAAGCGCTTGAGTCTCGGAATCTTTCCTGTCTCAAAAAACAGCTGGTATATGACCAGCATGGGAGGGTGCAGAAGGAGGAGGTACTTACAAAAACCAAAGAGAGCCTACACGAAACAAAATTAGAAATTCACTGTACACTTTTAAAAGTGGCTTTTGCTAAAACAGTCATACTTAAAGTCGAGCAGCTTGACAGTATCATGAGCGAAAAGCATCAACAAAGTTTTCAAAGAAATAAGAAGAGGAGAGCTGGGGATCCAACAACAAACCTTCTGAACTGGCTGAATGTAGTTGATATCGAACAAGGAAGTGATGGTTCAGATTTGTCAGACATAGATGAAGAAAAAGATGAGTTCATTGACATAGAAGATGAAAGCGTACGGATACAGCATGAACGCCGAATTGATGACGAAGATGACTTGAGAATTTCCGACAAACAGCGAAAGCAAAATGAACTTTTCGTTTTAGGACAAAATGCAGCATACAGCATTGAATGTAAGAAACGATGTGGTTCAAATTCAGAGTCAACTCCTAAAGAGGAGATTAATAAGGATGATGTGATGACTGAAAAAGAATCTAACGGGTCAAATATGTGTGGAGTCTGACGTCAAGCGATCGTTGGCGGCTTTACAGACTCTGGGTAAAGAAGTACATTGAAGAGCAGGAGGAGTTGCTGACGAAATATCGGAGTAGTTATGATAGCCTTTCAAAGGAGATTGAAGATATGAAAACTAGCGAAGATCTAAAAATTCTCTTAAAGGCAAGAGTTATTGGAATGACCACAACAGGTGCGGCCAGATGTCAGTCTGTGCTTCAGCTTCTTGGTCCCCGTATCGTGATAGTGGAAGAGGCTGCTGAAATTCTTGAAGCTCATATCATCACCGCCCTGACTGCAAAGTGTCAGCATCTCATTCTGATTGGAGATCATCAGCAGTTGAAGCCAAACCCAACAGTATATCGCCTGGCTAAGGTCTTCAACTTGGATACGTCCTTGTTTGAACGGATGATCAACAATGGCGTGCCTTGTCAAACACTGACCCATCAGCATCGTATGCGTCCTGAAATCTCAAAACTCATGAAGAAACATTTTTATGAGAATCTTCATGACGATGAATCTGTGTTGGGTTTCGATGACGTCAAAGGAGTGGCACATAACATGTTTTTCATTGATCACAACCAGTTTGAGGATGGATCAGGCGATGACAACAAAACCAAATCCAACCAGCATGAGGCAGAGTTCCTTAGTTGAACTGTGTAGATACTTGATGCATCAAGGATACAAACCCAAACAGATTACCATTCTGACCACGTACTTAGGACAACTCTTTACCTTCAAGAAACTTATGGATAAAAAGACCTTCGAGGGAGTTCGGGTGTCTGTGGTTGACAATTTTCAGGGAGAAGAAAATGACATCATACTTTTGTCTTTGGTTCGTAGCAATGAGGAGGACAATATTGGGTTCCTGAAAACTTCAAACCGTGTATGCGTGGCGTTGTCCAGAGCTCGCATGGGCTTCTATTGTATTGGTAACGCCAGTATTCTGAGAAAGTCCTCAATCTGGAGTGGCATCATGAGCACCCTCGAAGATGAGAAGAAAATCTGCTCCTCACTTCCATTGGTTTGTCAAAACCATTCTGTAGTAACAACGGTAGCTTCGGCCAGAGATTTCATGAAGGTTCAAGACGGAGGTTGTGGCGAGCCATGTGGCTACAGGCTTCTATGTGATCACATATGTCATTTACACTGCCACCCCTTCGATCTAGACCATGAAAGGTACAAGTGTACTGAGCCTTGTTCAAAGGTATGTGGAAGAGATGAACATGCGTGTCCTCTGAAATGCTATGAGAATTGCAGACCGTGCTTAATAAACGTACAGAAAGTGATGCCAGAGTGTGGTCATGTTATTCAGGTTAAATGTCATCAGTATGAGTCAATCACCTGTACAGAACCATGTCCTAGGTCACTGCCATGTGAGCATCCATGTGGTAAGGCGTGCGGTAATGTATGCACTACTGACTGTATTGTCAAGGTTTCTAAATACATTACAAAGTGTGGTCATCACGTCGTTATGGAATGTGCTGAAAACCCAGACTCGATGCCATGTACTCATTTATGTGACAAGTTGTTGGAATGTGACCACCGTTGCCCTAAAAAGTGCAGTGAACCCTGTCCAAGGGAAAGGATGGATGACGCCAAGATTATACAGCTTGCTAGCTATCCAGGCAGTCGTAATTTCTTGAGATTTTGCACAGAAAAGTGTAAGCGGTCATTACCTTGCGGGCATCCTTGTCCTAATAATTGTGGTGAACCATGCCCAAGGGAAACAGTGGATCCAGCCATTGGTGAATATATAGAGCTTGACAAGTATGATCCAGTTATTGGTTGTGCTACTACCAGCAAAATGTTTATGGTTTGTACGAAAATCACACATAAAAAGCTTCCTGGGTGTAGTCATACTGTAGCATTGCCTTGTCATACTGATATTGCGTCATTAACTTGCAAAGAGACATGTAACAAAGAGTTATCATGCGGTCATCGGTGCAATGATAAATGTGGCGTCCCATGCAAATGTAAAGTGAGAGTCAACAGAAAGCTGCCGTCTTGTAAACATTCCGCTCGGCTCCCTTGCTACCAGGATGTATACTCCCACAATTGTGTGAAGAAATGTCAGAAAATGTTACCATGTGGGCATCCATGTTCCAATAAATGCTGTGAACCCTGCCCGACTAATGGAGAAGACGCCACATCAGAGAGCCCTCGAAGCTCACCAGCAAAGGCCTGTCAACGCTCTGTGAGGAAGAAGTTTCCTGGCTGTCAACACAGTGTGGTACTTCCCTGTTATAAAGACGTTGAGTCGGTCGTGTGTTCGGAAAAGTGTACCAAAGTGCTTTTGTGTGATCACAAATGTCCCAACCGATGTGGCGATCCATGTCCTAGTAGCAATCCTAAGAAGAGAGAAACAAACTCTGACTGGAGTGACGATAGCAACAGTTCATCTGAACGAGATGACCTCTATGTAAGAAAATGCAAAAAGCGTGTGAACAAAAAGATACCTGCTTGCGGTCACGTCGTAGAAAGTCTTTGCTATAAAATGGTTGAATCACTGGTTTGCCCAAAGCCATGTGAAAAGATTCTTTCCTGTGGACATAAATGCGCAAACAAATGTGGGGAGCGATGTCCAAGTGAAGATTGGACATCCAGTGATGATGAAGAGGGAATGAATGGAAATGAATTTGTGAAACAGAAATGTCAAGTCTTCGTAAACAAGCAGCTACCTGACTGCTGGCATTTTATGAATCTTCCCTGCTACAAGAAAGAAGGGTCTGCGGAATGCTCGAACCCATGTAAGAAGATACTGCAGTGTGGTCACACATGCCCAAATAATTGCGGTGAGACGTGTCTAAGTTCAGAACGATGTGACGAGCTTGTGGAAAAGACCCTTCCTGGTTGTGGTCATGAAGTGGAAACTCAATGTTGCAATAATGTCGAACTAATCACTTGCACAGAGAAATGTGAAAAGGTTTTGCCCTGCGGTCATGTCTGTCCGAATGATTGTAAAGACCCATGCCCCAGAGACAGTCTGACGGTAAGAACAGAAACAAGGTTCTCAACGTTCCTCAGAAGACCAAAACTAAAATGTGAGGAAACAGTCGAAAAGGATTTGCCTTGTGGCCATGTTATTAAATTGCTATGCTGGCAAGCATCTGATTCTACAACTATCACTAGTTGCCGGGAACCGTGCGGTCACGTACTTTGTTGTGGTCACAAATGTCCTGGTATATGCGGTTCCTGTGCAGGACTTGGTGGAAAACATAAAGTTTGCAATAACAAATGTGGATCTCTGCTTCTTTGTGGACATAGGTGCTCGGAAATGTGCGGTCATGACGTCTGTTCAACACACGGATCTTGCAATAAGTCTTCAAGGGGGTTTTCCAGAAAATCCTGGAAGCGTCCCAAATGTAAGCACCGGAGCAATATTGATAAAACACAGACCACTTCTTGCAACTTTCCATGCTTTCGAAAGCTTCGTTGCAATCACTTTTGTATTGGTGTATGCGGAGAACCCTGTCCTCCTGTTTGTCGTATCTGTCACAAAAAGGATATCGCTGACAAGTATCCTCCGGGACCCATCCGTCCCAAGGAAACATTCATCTATCTTGAAGACTGTGAACACCTTTGTGAAACGAGGTTTCTTGATGAAATGTTTGCAGATTTCCAGACCACTGCGACAGACTGTGTGCAGATCCGACCAGCCCTGTGCCCTAAATGCCAGACACCAATCCGTAGATGCCCACGTTATGAAGACATCCTTCAAACAATCAAAGAGTCAGTGGATTCAGCCAAGATGATATGTGAAGAAGAAGCTAGGTTATCTTTTGCTGTTGGTGGGTGGATGAGGTGTACAAAGGGTCACGTTTTCTGTGAAGACGATGCATCAATTGATTTTGAAGGCTCTTATGTGTCCTGTTTGCACTTCCAGCCATCATTCAGACTATTCAAGCGATGACATGGATATGTAAAACATGGAGGATAAATTAGAAAGCTCAAATCTTGGCTTTCTCCTTTCAAGATATTGGGGTCTTTCGGAAGAATTTGAAAGAGCACCAATGCCAACAGGATGGGCAGCAGACTTTTCATGGCGTCCGTGGAATGACACGGCTGTTTACGAGATCTCGATCAAGAGAAATGTTCATTAACAAAACATTGGGGAGTTAAAAACAGCGGGTAACGGTCGTTATCTACGGTGGCGTATAGGTCCTACTTTCTTATGATTGCACTTAATTGTGATTAGAGACGTGACACACATCAGTGAAGGGTAAATTTAATACCGGTATAGCTCAGACCTTGAACTTCTCTTTTCTAGTGAAGATTCTCTTTTCTAGTAAATCACGTGATTGTTCACGTGATCGTTCACGTGATGGTACACGTTGTGCTTTGCTTGACAGTTCACGTGTATGATTTAGGTCGGTGTATTGAGTAACATTGCCTTAAAGGCACCTGGCAGTGGTATTTTGAAAGAAAACAGCTTTTGTCATTAATATATGTATTTTGATGAGTGGAATGTGAATAAACAGTTAACTAAGGTTTTTTTTTAATTAGTTTTTATTTTAATTACAAATTTAAGAGTAGGCCCCCCCCTTTACCTTGACGTCACCCACGTCACAGTATACATGTAATAGCTAGCGTATACCAGCTGGCACATCGCGCCGAAAACGACGTCTTAGTCTGACTTTCGCGGCCCACAACCGCTTATACTTGGGATCTGCAGGAAATAAATGCAGACTGACCCCATCATTAGTTGTTTAGCTGCATACAGCAGCAGTACACCTGGTCGGCATGGCCGGAAAATGCAAGAAAAAACTCCTTTTTCGAAACGTACAAGATCACTACTGGGACCTATTGCACGTGTGTTTACAACGTAAACGCAAGCAAATTCGAGGGGGGTCGATGTTCGATCGAGGCGAAGTCTGCCTTGATTGACGTCACAAAAGGGGATGGGCGGAGTCACCCCCGAACAACTTTATCTATTTTTTTAACATATAAATCCTCACAAACAATTACTCAAAAATTGTTTTATTGTTAATTTACATAAACTCTTATGTTTAAACAAAAAGAAAATCTATTCCAGGTGACTTTAAAGTGTAAAATATGTTACACTGTAAAATGTCTCGGGTCAAAATTTACCCGGATTCCGGGTTTCATGAAGCCTGACCCATTTCTCTGTCAGGCTGACTCGAAAACTGGTTTAAAATGGAACTTAAATCGGATTTTGCGTTAGTTTGACTCATTTCTGGGTAATTTTTGACATAGAATCCGGGTCATACTGACCAAGACATTGGCCAGCCCCCGCGACGGGAGCAGGAATCCTGGTCAATTTTGAGCCGGCAGATTTTAGCAATACTATTTAGTAGATTTTACAATAATAACAATTAGTGTATATTTTTTTTCAGTACTTGCAGTGTTCACTCTGCATCAAAATACTCTAAATGGTTAAAGCTAATCATTACCTTGCTGTATCTAATAACTAAAATGACATATTCATGTTATGTAAACTATACCCATATGAAAATCAAATTATAGGCTTTATAAATATTTTTTAGATTTCGGGCTGTAGTTTAGGTAATTTTCATATATCGCATTGTGTGGTACGGTTGTACAGTACCCGTATTGCGTTTAACGTACTGAAGTATAACATTAAAACAATTCCCGTCGAACGTAACATTGCATATAGCTAGTGTACACTACGCGTAGTGCACACTACACGTAGTGCGTTGAATAATGCATAGGATTGTGCTACAAAGCCGGAGTAAATTACTGGACCTTTTAGTAAGCAGAACTGCCAACATTTGTATCTTGCAATTCAGGAGATTTTGCAAAACAGTCATCAGGGAGATATGTAGAATTATATTCAAAGTAATAGGGAAAATGTTTCCATGTAATCAGGGAAATTTTTAGTCAGAAATGTGTTCATCAGAATATGGAAAGATTGGAAAGATTGTTTTAACTGGCCTGTAGTTTTAGAATGATCAGAAGCAAGACCATTTCCATTCGATTTGGAAAAACCTATAATATTTTGGATCATTTCGAAATGGGAACCAAGATCTGCGGTAGGCTACAGTGGTTCCGTTTAGTTCCAGGCTCGATTTCACAACGAGCTAAAACTGAACTTAGTAATTAGGCGGAGTCAATCTTATTTGCTAAGCAAAATGTGACTTCACAATACAAATCACTATGACGATATTGACAACACATCTTAAGATTAATCTTAGTGCTTTGTGAAAATCGAGCCGACTGGCCCGTCTAGGATTACGATACTGAGAGAACGGCATAAACAAAATAATTCCCGTTGGTTTAAATGTTCACGAATCTGACACTTGGAGCTTGGGGTAACAGCAGATCTCCTGGTGGTGTGCTATTTAATAACATACCTACTAAAAAAAAACTGACAGAAGAAGGCCTCACAAAAGTCCCACAACGAATTATAATATATAATGTGTACGGCAAATTCATTAACCGAAATTAATGACATGTTTAGACCCTTCCCATGAAATATGTAAATTGAACATCGCGCGTGCGCACTCTCCCTACTGGTTGGCAAAATGAGTGAATATCGCGCCTTTATGTATGGGACTGATGGTGTTGTGGTTGTGCGTCTGCCTTGTGCACAACTCTATGGCGTTTGCCAACCTGTAGTGTCTGTACGCATGCGTGAATGTAATTTACATATTTCATGGGCAGGTTCTATTGTTGGAAATGGATAATTTATAAGAAATAATTAACCGCGAACGTTGTGCAAATTAATGAATGCTTATCTTATGTATTACTTCGAATGAAGGTCACAGCGCTTTTGATAGTTAATTGTGTTCAACTACCATTTATGTGTTAGGAAATATTAACATCTTTTTGTTTGTAAACGTTCCATTGTGTATTAATTAAGCTTCTTTATTTAGCATTCAGGTAGTTGAAAGAAAACCTCAAATAATTCCTATTAGAAGAAAGTGACGTTTGACATGAAGAGGGGAGCACGTGTTATTTTTGTATATTCAACTTGCTTGCCAAAATGATTTGAATGTCCTGATTTCGCAATGCCACTCTTTTCTCTTTTGTCAACAAAGTGGTTGTTACATAATAGCGTTTTTCAACGTAAAATCACTTTGCAGAAACAGGTATAATTTATACTATACAAGAACTTGTATCTCAAAGTTGGGTAAGACATGCAGCTTTTAGAAATTATTTTGACAAAACAAGGAAACTTTTTATGTCGAACAAAAAACAAAACGGATTGTTCCTTTAGTCTTTTGAACAGTAAAGAGTAAACTAAGTCCTCGGGAAATAGCTTGATAGGTAATGGGTATCTATTTTTGTCATAATATTTAGAAAAAGGTAGGCCTATTAAGATGCCATTGCCAATCTGTGAAGATTAATTATTTTAATGGTCATTCTTTTGTGAAACCTTATTGTTAGTAACTCAAAATTGCCATAAAATATAAAACTGCAATTTTTTGTCTTCCTTAACAGTCGTTATTTTAAGTCTAGACTTTCCCCTTCACATTATGCTTCAATGCACGTTTACGTGGTGATCCAGGTGCAGCTCTGCAGCCGCCAAATCGGATTGTCTATAGCGCAACATTGCTGCTATAACAATTGCTGCAACAATTGTCTTGCTGCAACACCTCTTGCTGCAACAAGTCTTGCTGCAACAAGTCTTGCTGCAATAAGTCTTGCTGCGACAAGTCTTGCTGCAACACGTCTTGCTGCAACAAGTCTTGCTGCCAGCACCAGGCTGTATTTGCAAAAACGTTGCGTGTTGCATGAAATAACTTCATCGATCAAGAAATGGTTCATGTAAGATTTCATGAAGTCCCATTTAGTTAACCCACAAATCATGTTTTACACTCACAGATGCTACATTGAAGCATCCTATGATTTACGATCGACGAAAAGCGAAATATTATAATGGGCAAATTGTAGAATAATTATTCAAATGTTAGAATTCATAACATCATTTTATTATACTTTGCAGGTTTCTTGAGTACTGTGTTTGTTTACAGTGTTTTTCAATAGATACGGGCGGATTTCCATCAACATAGGTCGATAGCGTTGCATTTTACTCCGATATTTAATTGTTTTTAAATTGCTATTTTTATTGGTGTAGTTGTCTTTTTTGCCCCGATGGCCGCCCATAGTAAACACAGCCATTGCGATTTATCGGGGAATTCCCGGGTATGAGAAATCAACAACGAGGTCAGGTATGGTAAGACTGCTTAACGGACGTTGATTGGAAATCAGCCGCATACCTCCCGTTATTTTCAAGGGCACAGTGGTGTCGGAGTAAAACAGTCGGGTGTTTTTTTTTTCTTGGGGGAAACGGTTATGCATGAACTAAGTTTATCGATTAGAAATATTATAGGCAATGGCAGGAGTTATTGAAATTTATTGACATGGTTCATCTTAAACCCACAAATCATGCCGTACACCGTCACAAGAAATCTACATTTTAGGCCCGCCTTCGTGTAAGACTTTGATACACCGTTATATAAAAGAAAACTAAGGGCATGTGCAAACTGTGTATAGGACCAAAATCACGGATAGTAGTGATTAACATATAATGAATTTGGTCAAGTCTGATCTGAGCATGCGTTTCGACCCTTGTCCCGCGGATGGATATGACGGGAACCAAGAGTGAACTGCCCTATCGCTATCAAGTGTAGATACTAGTCTGAGACGTTCACATTAGCGGCCGTACTCTCACTGGGTGTGTCAATATTACTACCGGGATGCAATTACACCGTGTTTGGGGGTGAGTATGACGGGCTAGTACATTCATTCGAATCATTCAGCTTCAAATAAACATAATTATTATCATGGTACTGGCCTGGGTATTTTGCGTTTAATCGAGTTTGATGCGTCACCATCATTATAATCATTCATCAATCGACTGCGGTCGAGATCAAAGACACTGTGATAGGCCGCCCTGATCCGCCATAGCTCCTGCCAGTGCCAGGTCTTACTGCAAACTATTGGGAAATTAATGTATTCTTCCCGTAGGCAAGCAACTGCCGGACCATATCCAAAGTATACATTGTAATAACAAATTGTACACATTGTACTTGAGTGGGTGGTGAAAATGTTATCTGGAAGACAATGCACCTAGCTCAGAACCCCCTCTTCTTCAAATTGAGATCGAAGAGAAAGTGCACAAATGAATGTCTAATAAAACATTCATATATATCTAACAAATTGTGGGGACAAAATTATATATATATATATAAAGGAATAATTAAAAAATAAATCAATCAATTACAATTAAGAGCTTCAACCTAAATACATTTTTGTCATCATGTAGAAACACTGTCACAGTCATCACTGTTGCCAGCTGTCTACAGATTTGCTTATAGTCCGGTGGCTTAGGGCCAATTTTTGGCAAAATCGTGACACGCTGGATTAAAGTGCCAAAGTTTGTACAGGTATTCTATAGGTCCCATAGAATCATTCTAGAGGGGGGTGCCCGGTTTGGGTGACCTAGGTCAGGGTCAGGCTGAGGTCAAAGGTCACATGGTGTAATACTGTATGATTATGATTGCAAATCAAAGTTTTAGTGCATATCCACCAACCAAAGATGAGATTAGAGTGCTATGTTATGCTCAGTAACCTTATAATGCCTTAGGATCCATTGTAGTAGGGGTGTTTAGTGTCAATGGCCTAGGCCAGGATCAGTCCAAGGTCAACGGTCATATGTTTTAATACTGTTTGAAACGATTGCAAATAAAGGTTTTAGTGCATTCCACCTTCAACCAAAAATGATATTAAAGTGCCATGATATGCTCAGTCACCTTATTATGACCTATTGATTTACTCTAGCGGGATACCTAGTGTCAGGGGTATAGGGTAAGGTCAGGCCTAGGTCAAAGGTCACATGGTGTGTAAATGAATCAAGGTTTGAGTGCTTCCCACTTTCTAGAAAAATAGAACAGAGAATGTTTTAATTGTTTTGGATGTGTTTTGGGGGGGCTTCTTCATTGAACTTATTGTTGGGAATAAAAGCTAAATAAACAAAACAAACTATCAAAATATCTTAATAACTGAATGCAGTCATATCAGTAGTAATACCTATCAATATTTCACCAATAGGGCTTAAAGGGCAGCTTCTGCATATCTCATTAAAACTTTACAAATTACCATACAGCTTCTATTTCAGACACTAAGGCAGAGCTTTGTGCCAAAAGTTAACTGGCTAAAAGGTAACTATTAAATAAGATTTATGAACTTTTAAATTTTAATCAACTACATTCAGCGTCAACAGCCAAAAGATCCTTTCAGGAAAAAGTATTATTAGCATATTTCAATTCCAAACTGTAACCAACTCTGATACAGCTGGCCAGCTATCACTGTTCCTCCTCCTGAATATAACCCAATCTCTACCCAAAGACAGATACCATAATGTGTAGAAGATGTTGCTTGCAATTGTGATAATGTAGTTGTGTCTGAAGCTGTCAACCTTGACATCGACAGACTACTTGCCGAGGCTAAAAAAGAAGAACAGTGGGTCCAACATGTTATTCAGTCCTCTCCAGAGATGTGTTAAAACTAAGGTACTCTGAGGGGGATGGTTGGTCATCTGTTAGAAGGAAGCGACTGGTATCAAATATAAACAACATGAAATCTGGGTCTTCCCCAAGACACAATGGAGGTTCTCTGCGAAGCCACTTCTCCAGGCACATGAGCAAAAACTTAGGTTGGTGAAAGATTTTTATGGAGGAGCAATCGGGTTGACAGAGAACCCTCCAGAACTCAAGAGATGGATGATATCAGGTCCTGATCAGGCTAGACTACCCTCAGAGTTTAAAGACCAGCACACTTATCATGAGAGCATCAACTTCCTTATACCACAAACAAGAGGATTCAACTCACACATCTGTCAAGATAAAGGTCAAGGAGCTCTGTGAAACAATATTATATCTATTGGTAACCCCTTTTCTGAGAGATTCGCAAGAACTCATCATCCTTGACTCTCACAACTGTGTTGATAAAATTGTGGCTACGACCTGTTTACAATGGAAAAAACCCTATAAGAAAGGAACAGAACACAGTCTATATGTAAAAGGATGTTCTTGTGGACAGGACCATGTCATAATAACGGCGGAACAAGGTATAGTGGACGGCAGACAGATGTTGTTGTTCTCCTCTTGCTCCTTGATCCATGGTGGATTTGATGAGTGGAGATGATGTTCTTGTGGACAGGACCATGTCATAATAACGGTGGATCAAGGTGTTGTGGACGGCAGACAGATGGTGTTGTTCTCCTCATGCTCCATGGTGGATTTGATGAGTGGATGCTCGTTTTTCAGGTGTCGGAGGAACTGGTGAAGTGCTGTCTTGCCGTGGGGCCAAACCACATAAGGCGTCATCAGCGTAGTTGAGCCAGAGGTTGGGGCAAAGATCAGCATTCTCGATGGTGTCCAGTTTGAACTCTTCCATGAACAAATCAACCAGGACCGGGGAATAGAGGAGATCCCATGGCAGAACCAGAGGTTTGCTCATAGAACTGGTCCCTCACCGGAAGCTTGATGATGAAACGCAGGTGATCAGAAGATTGTGGACATGTTGAGGAGTGAGGCATGTGAAATCTGTCATGGTGTTTATAGTAGCTTGTGGGTGTTTGTCTAGTCTTTCTGAATGCTTCTTGCGTCGGTATTTTGGTGAAGAGAGAGACTACGCAAAAACTGAAAAGATTGACTGAGATGAATGTCTTTGGTGATGTTGACGAACTGGCTTGAGGTGGTGATGTGGTGCTGTGTGAGGCCGACGAGTGGTATAAACATCCGTTAAGCCATCACCACTTTTTCGGTTTAAACATTTCAACCTCAACAATTGTTGTTTTTCGATCTACATAAATTCTAAAATATGTAGAATATGGACGCCATCTTGGATTTATGTTAATGAAGGTTTGTTTAATTATTGACACACTGCTAATCTTGTATTATATGATTCTCCTTGTTTAGAACCTCATTTAGATTGTTTTAAGTTCCCCAAAAAAATGCAAATAGGTAGTAATATATGGCAAAATACATGCTTTTCTATAGGATAATGGGCGGCCATTTTGAATAGTGTCGGCCATCTTGAACTTGAGATGTTAGACCGGGCACCCCCCCCCCCCCTCTAATATGCTTCCCTGGGACCCTTAAAACAAGTGTGCAAAGTTTGGTGCTTTAATCCAGCGTGTCACGTTTTTTTTCCCTAAGCCACCGGACTATTACCATAATAGTAAACCATGTACAATGTATTGAATTGCAGGTATCATTTTCAACCCCATTCAAGTACATTGGTAGGAGACCAGCGTGTAGGTCCCGTGACCAAGTTCTGGGAACAAAGGTTTAAAAATGTTTTTGTGCTCCCTGATGAACACATTCCGGGTCATACTGACACAGAGATGGGTCAGGCCCCACGGGATCCGGATCACTTCTGACCCTGAATTTTTTAGAGTGTAACCTTACTAGGTAATCTAACGGCTAACGGCAATCAAAGTAACGAAGAATTGTTATTATTTTTTTTTTTTTTACTTACATAGTGTATTTAAAAACAAAATGAGAGTGTACATGTTGTTGTTGTTGTTTGTTTGTTTGCTTTTGTTTTTGTAAAATTGGTCAATTAAAGTCATGGTATTATATAAATTAATCTTAAAGCTATTGTACACTTTTGGTAACAGCTCAAAATCGGTGTCCACATTTTGTGTGATTAAACATATGCATGAACAAACAAACCTGTGAAAGTTTGAGCTCAATTGGTCATCGAGGTCACGAGAAAATAGTGAAAAGAGATCTTATGTGTTTTCTGTTTTTTTTTCTTCAAATTATCGCGCGCGATAATTACTATTGTTTTACTCGTTTCTCAAAAACGATAGCATTTTAGGCAGAAATATTTTAAGGAACCCTTTCTACCATTACTTATTTTAAATCATGTAAGTTATGTGTGAATCTGTGAACATTGTGTTTTTCAATCTTACCAATTGTGTACAAGGCCTTTAAGTTCGACTGTAGGTAATTTCGGGGAATTCAAAAGCAACATTACATCACGAAAAATTGAAGGAAAATATTATTACATCTGATTTTTTTTAATATGTCATTGTGCAAAATGTCGTATGTTTTAATAGAATTGTACAATAAGTACAATCATCAGTCACGAGTGTTAGCCATGTTTTTAATTTTTAATTTCATTATTAATTAGTATACAGTACACAAAAAAGGCTGAGCGAGTTTTATAATCGCTCAACATTGGGTAAGAATTACATTGTTTACAAAATAACTTAACATAACTACTGGGGTATCTTGGCCAAGCGGATAAGAACACCGAACTCAAGCTCTGGTGTTTCTGTTCAGCAGAGTGTGGGTTCGAGTCCCGGTCGTGACACTTAATTGTGTCCCTGAGCAAGACACTTAACTATGAATGTTTCTCTCCACCCAGGGGTAAATGGGTACCTGTGAAGGCAGAGATGGTTCTTGTGACTGATTTAGCTTAGTAGCGCATACTTGTTGCACAGGCTGTATACCCCCCAGGGAGCTGAGATGGTTTAAGGAATGAAATAATGGCCCAGTGACCAGGGGTAATAATATGTAAAGCGCATTGAGAGTTCTTGCAAAACTGAAATGCGCTCTATAAGAACGTAATATTATTTTTATTATTACTACTTTTGGACGTCAATGTACGCAACAATTTTTGTAAAACAAAAGTAATTTTTTACAACTAATTTGTGAAAATGGTTTAAAGGTATGAGGGTCAATGATTGATAAGAAGTCTAAAAAATTGCCATAACATCTTACTCTGTGAAAAGCAGCTGTTGGTGTATTTAAAACTATTTTGAGAAAAGATTCCCTTCAAGGTAATATGGTTCGGATATTTCATCACCCCAAAACATTCCAACATTACAATTTTATCTATCAATCAGCATGACGTTGAAAAAACAAATCTAACACCCTACCATTTAAACACCATGTAACAGTTTGTCTTCACTCCAGTGTCTTGAAATGTTTCTTAATTTGTTCTGTGTCCCCTTTTTAGCTATGGATTGCGACACAGATTCAGATGAATATACCGATCAATTACCCGGTGACCAAGAAGAGAAACTGCCTGGTACCCGACGTTCGGCTTACAGAAGCAGCGATCACTATTCATTGGGTCCAGAGACAAGACACGAAAGGTCCTGGAGAAATTACGGAGTGTCACGAGATGTTTTTGGTGGGCGGTCCCACATGAATAACTTAACGTTGAGTCGATCAAGTAACCACAATGCTGCTCCGACTGGCTCCTGGAAAAACGTCGACAGTGAAGCAAGTGGGGGTGCTCGGCCCAAGGAGAGCAGCAGTACGTCTTGGAGAAGAAACAACGTGGACAAAGAAAGAGATTCTCAGACTCAATTAGACCGTCAAGAAACATCAAACTCACGGCGTAGAGCAAAGAGTCAGGAAGGAGGAATCGCAGCACAGCCGAGCAACATGGTTTCTAAGATTAGTCGTGACTTTTTCAGACGGCCAGGCAAACTGAGCAACAATGGGTAAGTTGATAGTTAAAGAGGAACTTGACGGTCAAACTCAGTTTTATGATTCACTCATTTTCGCAATAGTTTTAGGAAAAAGGGGAGAAATAACAAGTCTCTAACCTCATGTGAAACGATAATGGGTGCATCATTATTTGACGATTATGGGTGCATCACAAAACTTAATTTGACTTTGGAGACCCTCTTAACGAAACATACAACTACATGAATGTTTATTTTTACCACTGCAAACAAAATCCTCCAATATCAATGAAATAAATTTCAAGCAAGCAATTTTTTTACCGGAAATGTGTCTCAAAATGAAAATGTCATCGTAAATGGAAAGTCAAGTATTTAACTTTCAATGAAATTTATGTATCCATTATTTTAGAATTCTTTTAGTTTGTGTTTAGCAAACCAGAACGAATTACCCTCCTTGCTGCGCCACTGAACGGGCTGCATAAAATCATGGGCAGAATCTGTAGACAAATCCCAAATGCTGAGAATGTTGTTATTGTTTCGGTTTCAGTGAGTCAACAACCTCTATCCCAACGGGTCCTCCAATCCCTGGGAAAGAAACAAAATGGCGTCGAGGACAGAGTGACATTCGTTCGGATTTAGGGAAATACACAGGTCAAGTTCAAGTGAAGCAGAATCCTAAGACGCCCCCAATCTCAGAGGCAGAACTCAAGACACTGGTGACGGCCAGTCCACTGGAAGTTCTCAACAAGCTTTTGAGCAAAAAAGACGAATGGTTGGCACTTTTCAATCAAGACTCTTTCAATGATAATATAATGGTGTTAACACTCAGTGTTTTGTCGTGCATTTGTGAGTTAAATGAAGACCCAAAAGTACAGCAAGATGTTCATATGGTATTCAGTATGGTAGAGTCTGAAGGATTCCTCAGTAAACATTTGACGAGATACTTAGTCGGTTTGTCCCCACAACAGACACAGGATCAAAATAGTGGAAATAAGAACACCTATGCAAACACAATACAAATTATTTTGAAATTGCTTCAAGTGTTTCTAGTACACAAGCCAGAATCCTATGGCGAAGTGGGCGTGGTTCTGATTCTTTTCGAGAAGGTTGTGTCTTTGTTGGCAGAATCAGATTGTGCTGACATCGATCACGAAGGTCATAGTTACATGATCCAGGTACAGCAGTTGAAGGAATGCTATCATTCTCTGGACGAATCTCATCAGATGAAACAGAAAATTAAGGCACGGAAAGCACCCAACAACTTCAGAGATATTCCAATCATTCCCGACAGCTCAGAGATTCGGAAACCAACAAAGCCATTCCTACGAAAGAACATCATAAAGGAAGATATCAAGATGTTGAGCATTATCTGGATGTGCAGTATAGATTGCTGAGAGAGGACTTTGTAGCACCGTTACGGGAAGGCATCGCAGAGTTTCTCTCTGTAGGAAACAGGCGTCATCAACAAGACATTCGGGTATACCGCAAGGTCTCTATTCAGAGTGGGAAGATGGGGAAAGGGGGTCTTCAGCACACCCTGGAGTTTGATGTCAAAGGTCTCAAACGTATCAATTGGCAAACCAGTAAACGTTTGATATATGGTTCCTTTGTCTGTCTCACACAGGACAACTTCCAGAGCATATTATGTGCCTCTGTGGCAGATAGGAATACGAAGGACTTGGAAAAGGGTTTTATAGATGTTTGTTTTTTAACCCAGACATGTAACACGCCCACGGGTACCTTTGTCATGGTAGAATCATCAGCTTATTTTGAAGCCTATCGACACGTCTTGCTGGGGCTACAGCGAATGCAAAGTGACAATTTCCCTTTTGAAAGATACATAGTGAATGTTTCATCTAATGTTAAGACACCTAAGTATCTGAGCGGAGACTACTCTGATGTATATGACCTACGATCATTGGTTGTTGAAACTGATCAGGTCTGTGAGATGAGGGTATGACGGAAAACTTTATAAATGCAGCCAGTGTGTCGATTTTAGATCCACAAAGTTGGCCGGCTGCAAAAGCTCTACATCTTGATGAGTCACAGAAGGCAGCTGTGCAGGCAGCAGTGACGAAGGAGTTTGCCATCATCCAAGGTCCACCAGGAACGGGGAAGACTTACATTGGTCTCAAGATCATCGAACTACTTCTCTACAATATACATACGTCACCAGATGCATTTCCAATTCTTGTGGTGTGCTACACAAACCATGCTCTCGACAGTTTCTAGAGGGAGTTCTAAATTTTGGTGAAAGGAATCTAGTTCGTGTTGGAGGCCGAAGCAACAGTGAAGCGCTTGAGTCTTGGAATCTTTCCTATCTGAAAAAAAGGCCGGCTTATCATCGGCCTGTGAACATGCAGCAACAGAAGCTACTTATAAAAACCGATGCTAGTCTACGCAAAAAAAAATCAGAAATTCATCGCGTACTTTTAGCAGTGGCTTTTGCTAAAACGGTCATACTGAAAGTTGAGAGGCTGAACAACTTGATGAGCGACAAACACAATCAAAGTTTTCAAAAGAATAAGAAGACAGAAGGGGGCCTACAACAAACCTTCTGAACTGGCTGAATGTAGTTGAAATCGAACATGAAAGTGATAGCTCCGATATGTCGGATTCAAATGAAGAAAAAGATGAGTTCATTGACGTAGATGATGAAAGCGTACGGATACAGCATGAACGCCGAATCGATGATGAAGATGACTCGAAAATTTCCGACAAACAGCGAAAGAAAAATAAACTTTCCGTTCTAAGACAAATTGCAGCATACAGCATCGAATGTAAGAAACGATGTGGTTCAAACTTAGAGTCCACTCCCAAAGAGGAGATTAATAAGGATGATGTGATGACTGAAAGGGACGCTTCTGGGGTCAGAAATGTGTGGAGTCTGACGTTAAGCGATCGTTGGCGGCTTTACAGACTCTGGGTAAAGAAGTTACATTGAAAAGATGGAGAAGTTTCTGACGGAATATCGGAAGAGTTATGATAGCCTTTCAAAGGAGATTGAAGCTATGAAAAATAGCGACGACCTAAAAATTCTCTCAAAGGCAAGAGTTATTGGAATGACCACAACAGGTGCAGCCAGATGTCAGTCTGTGCTGCAGCTTCTTGGTCCCCATATCGTGATAGTGGAAGAGGCTGCTGAAGTTCTTGAAGCTCATATTATCACCACCCTGACTGCAAAATGTCAGCATCTAATTTTGATCGGAGATCACCAGCAATTGAAGCCAAACCCAACAGTCTATCGCCTGGCCAAGGTCTTCAACTTGGATACTTCTTTGTTTGAACGGATGATCAACAATGGCGTGCCTTGTCAAACACTGACCCATCAGCATCGTATGCGTCCTGAAATATCAAAACTCATGAAGAAACACTTTTATGAGAATCTTTATGACGATGAATCTGTGATGGGTTTCGATGACGTCAAAGGAGTGGCACATAACATGTTTTTCATTGATCATAATCAGTTTGAAGATGAAGGCGATGACAACAAAACCAAATCCAATAAGCATGAGGCCGCCTTCCTTGTTGAGTTGTGTGTAGGTACTTGTTGTATCAAGGATACAAACCCACACAGATTACCATTCTGACCACGTACTTGGGACAACTCTTTACCTTCAAGAAACTTATGGATAAAAAGACCTTCGAGGGAGTTCGGGTGTCTGTGGTCGACAATTTTCAGGGAGAAGAAAATGACATCATACTTTTGTCTTTGGTCCGTAGCAATGAGGAGGACAACATTGGGTTCCTGAAAACTTCAAACCGTGTATGCGTGGCGTTGTCCAGAGCTCGCATGGGCTTCTATTGTATTGGTAATGCCAGCATTTTTAGAAAGTCCTCAATCTGGAGTAGCATAATAAGCAGCCTTGAAGATGGGAAGAAAATCTGCTCTTCACTTCCATTGGTTTGTCAAAATCATGCAGTAGTAACAACGGTAGCTTCGGCCAGAGATTTCAAGGAAAAGGTTCAAGATGGAGGCTGTGGCGAGCCATGTGGTCACAGGTTTAAATGTGATCACATATGTCATTTACACTGCCACCCCTTTGATCTAGACCATGAAAGGTGTACAGAGCCTTGTTCAGAGTTATGCGGAAGAGATGAGCATGTGTGTCTCTGAAATGCTACGAGAGTTGCAGACCGTGTTTGACAAACGTGCAGAAACTGATACCAGAGTGTGGTCATGTTATTCAGGTTAAATGTCATCAGTATGAGTCAATCACCTGTACAGAACCATGTCATAGGTCACTGTTATGTGGGCATCAATGTATAAGGACATGCGGTGATGTATGCACTACTGACTGCCGTGTAAAGATTCCTAAACAGGTTACAAAATGTGGTCATGTCGTCGTTATGGAATGTGCTCAAAGCCCAGACTATGTGTACTGTACTCATCTATGTGATCTATGTGACAAGTTGTTGAAATGTGGCCACCGTTGCCCTAAAAAGTGCAGGGAGCCCTGTCTAAAGGAAAGGATGGATGACGACAAGTTGAACAGGAATGTTTATGAATTTTGCCTAGAAAAGTGTGAGCGATCATTAACTTGCGGGCATTCCTGTCCTAATAAATGTGGTGAACCATGCCCAAAGGAAAATATAAACGTAAGGCTTTACGGGATGTTTTCATCTTGTCACTATTATACAAGCACCATGTCTAAGGTGTGTACGGAAATCACACATAAAAACCTGCCTGGGTGTGGTCATACTGCAGCAGTGCCTTGTCATACTGATATTGCGTCATTAACTTGCAAAGAGACATGTAACAAAGAGTTATCATGCGGTCATCGGTGCACTGATAAATGTGGCGTCCCATGCAAATGTAAACTGAGAGTCAACAGGAAGCTGCCGTCTTGTGGACATTCTGCTCGGCTCCCCTGCTACCAGGATTTCTACTCCTACCAATGTGAGAAGAAATGTCAGAAAATGTTACCATGCGGGCATCCATGTTCGAATAAATGCAGTGAACCCTGCCCAACTGATGGAGAAGCAAAGGCCTGTCAACGCTCTGTGAGGAAGAAGTTTCCTGGCTGCCACCACAGTGTTGTACTCCCCTGTTATAAAGACGATGAGTCGGTCGTGTGTTTAGAAAACTGTACCAGAGTGCTTCCGTGTGGTCACAAATGTCCCAACCGATGTGGCGATCCATGTCCTAGTAGCAATCCTAAGAAGAGAGAAACAAACTCTGACTGGAGTGATGATAGCAACAGTTCATCTGAACGAGATGACCTCTATGTAAGAAAATGCAAAGAGCTTGTGAACAAAAAGATACCTGCTTGCGGTCACGTCGTAGAAAGTCAATGCTATAAAATGGTTGAATCACTGGTATGTCCAAAGCCATGTGAAAAGATTCTTTCCTGTGGCCATCAATGCGCAAACAAATGTGGGGAGCCATGTCCAAGTGAAGATTGGACATCCAGTGATGATGAAGAGGAAATGAATGGAAATGAATTTGTGAAACAGAAATGTCAAGTCTTCGTAAACAAGCAGCTACCTGACTGCTGGCATTTTATGAATCTTCCCTGCTACAAGAAAGAAGGATCTGCGGAATGTTCAAACCCATGTGAGAAGATACTGCAGTGTGGTCACACATGCCCAAATAAATGCGGTGAGGCGTGTCTTGGTTCAGAACGATGTGACGAGCTTGTGGTAAAGACCCTTCCCGGTTGTGGTCATGAAGTGGAAACTCAATGTTGCAATAATGTCAAACTAATCACTTGCACGGAGATTTGTGAAAAGGTTTTGCCCTGCGGTCATGTCTGCCGAATGATTGTAAAGACCCATGCCCAAGAAACAGTCTGACTGTAAGAACAGAAACATGGTTGTCAGCATTCAACAGAAAACCAAAAGTACTATGTGATGAAACAGTCGACAAGGATTTGCCTTGTGGCCATGTTATTAAAGTGTTATGCTGGAAAGCATCTGATTCTACAACTATCACTAGTTGCGGGGAACCGTGCGGTCATGAACTTCGTTGTGGTCACAAATGTCCTGGTACATGTGGTTCCTGTGCAGGACTTGCTGGGGAACATAAAGTTTGCAATAACAAATGTGGATCTCTGCTTCTCTGTGGACATAGGTGCCCGGAAATGTGCGGTGTTGACGTCTGTTTACCACACGAATGTTGCAAAAAGTCGTCAAGGGGATTTTCCGGAGAGTACAAGAGGCGTTCTAAATGTCAGATCCATAGCATTATGGATGAAACACAGACCACTTCTTGCAACTTTCCATGCACCAAAAAGCGTCTTTGCGGTCATTTCTGTATTGGTGTTTGCGGTGAACCCTGTCCTTGGGTTTGTCGTATCTGTCACAAAAAGTTTGTCTTTGACAAGTATCCTCCGGGACCCATCCGTCCCAAGGAAACATTCATCTCCTTGAAGACTGTGGACATCTTTGTGAAACACGGTTTCTTGATAAAATGTTTGCAAGTTTCAAGACCTCTGCTACAGGCTGTGTGCCGATCCGACCAGCCTTGTGCCCTAAATGCCAGACACCAATCGGTAATTGCCCACGTTATAAAGACATCCTTGAGACAATCGAAGACGCAGTTTTTTCAGCCATGGAGAAATGTGAAGAAAGCCCATGGGATGCTAGGTTGTCTTTTGCTGTTGGTGGGTGGATGACGTGTCCAGAAGGTCATGTTTTCTGTAACGACGATGCATCAAATGATTTAGAGGGCTGCTTACCTTGTCCCGATTGCAGACTATTCATGCGAGACAGGGATATGTAAAACACATCAAAGGGAGGATAAATCAAAAAGCTCTGATCTTGACTTTCTCTTTTCAAGATCTTTTTTAGGGTCTTTCAGATTCAGATTCAGATACACTTGGAAAAGCACAAATACCAACACCATGGGCAGGAGACATTTCTCGATCAAGAGAAAGCTTCATTAACAAAATAAAAACCAAAAACATCGGGGAGTTGTTAACAACGGGTAAAAGGTCATTATTAAGAGGCGTTTACTTTCTCACGATTGCACTTAATTGATGATTAGAGACGTGACACACATTAATGAAGGATGAATTTAACATTATACCGATTTGGCCCAGATCTTGGATTTCTCTGTGCTGGTTTAGATTTATCTTACGGTTCACGTGGTAGTTCACGTGATGGGTCTCATGATGTTCCAAGTGATGGTTCACGTGCTGTTATCGTGATGGTTCACGTGATGGTTCACGTGATGGTTCACGAGGTGGTTCACGTGATGGTTCACCTTATGATTTAGTTTACGGTTCACGTCAAGTTACTACGTCAGTGTGTTTTTAACAATGCTTCAAGCTGTAGTGAAAGAGTGAAATAGCTGAAATAATACTTTATTGAGGTAATTTAAGTGTTGTAGCCGTCATTTTAAACCCTCCCGGGTCAGAATTTACCCGGGATTCTAGGTCGAGGGGCTGACCATTTCTGGGTCAGGCTGACCCAGAAACTGGGTAAAAAGTTTATTTTAATCGGTGTCTGCGCTAGTTTGATCCATTTCTGGGTCATTTTGACTCATGTTCTGAGTCTTACTAACCCTGAATTAGGTCAGGCCCCAGGAGACCGGGAATCCGGGTCAATAAAAATGAGTAGTATTGTTTCAGTAATTGCAGCGTTCACTTTACATAAAAACACTCAAACTTTAAATGGTTGGAAGATAATAATATTTTTGTTATGCTGGAGGCGTATACCAAAATAAAATTATATGTTCATCTTATGTGAGCCACACCTATAATATATGAAAAATATATATATAATCTTTATAATGATTATTTTGATTTAGCTGTAGTTTTCGGGTAATTATGATATAAAGCACTGTGTGGTATGGTTGTACACTGTACTCGTACATGTATGTGTTTAACGTACTAAAGTATTACATTAAAACTATTCCCGTCGAACGTAACATTGCATTATTGCGTATAGCTAGTGTACACTACACGTAGTGCGTTGAATTATAGACAGGTTATATTGTGCTGCAAAGCCGGAGTAAATTATTTGACCGTTTAGTAAGCATTGCATCTTGCATTTAAAGGAACATTACAGAATTGGTTTTGCTAACAAAACAGTTGCTGGCAGTAAAAACACTTTATGTAAACCACCATATAGGTAAACTGACAAACCTGTAGAAGTTTGAGATCGATCGGCCATCTGGGTCACGAGAAAATAGTGAAAAACCGATTACACATTTGCAAGAAATCATATAGATTCAACAAAATGAATAAAACGCTCACTGAGCGATAAACTCCAATCGGAAAATTAGTTTATTCATTTCTCATCAAATATGGCATTTCAGACAGAAATATTTCAGGGGATGTTTTCTACTATCACCATCATTAGACAGTGTAAGTTTTATGTAAATCTGTGATAAAAAGTATAATTTACAAGTTTTTTTCTTACCAATTCTGTAATGTTCCTTTAAGGAGAATTTGCGCAACAGTCAGGGAGATAAGTAGAATTACATTCAACGTATAGGGAAAACGTTTCCATGAAATCAGGGAGATTTTTTAATTTGTTCATCAGAACATGGAAGGATTAGTTTATTTTCTTTGTTTAAAATGGCCTGTAATTTTAGAAGGATCAGAAGCACGACCATTTCCATTCAAATTGAAAAAACCTATGATATTTTGGATTATTCCAAAATGGGAACCAAGATTTGCAGTAGGCAACGGTGGTTCCGCTTAGTTCCAGAGCTAAGATTGAACTTAATCATCATGCGGAGTCAATCCTTATTGGCCAATCAAAATGTGACTTCACAATACAAATCACTTTGACGATATTGACAACACATCTTAAGATTAATCTTAGTGTTTCGTGAAATCGGGCCGTTTGGCTCCTCTGAGCCCTCGATACTAAAGAGAGAACGTCGTAAACAAAATATTTCGCATTCTCGTGGATTTAAATATCACATTAATCTTACGAATCTTACACTAGTTGGTGCTTGGGGTAGATAAATATACTTATAAAAGCAGATCCCCTGTAGTGTGCCGCTTAATAACAGATCTACTAAAACAGTAAGAAGTTGTTACAAAAGTCCCAAGGTTGTTACATCCTTCTTAATGTATTTAAGATGTATTCGGCCATTTAATTATGGCCGAAATTAAGTGTACGTATTTCAAATCAATTGTTGGAAATGGATAACTCATAGGAAATAATTAACCGCGCGCACTTTGTACAAATATAATACTTATCTCATGTACTTCGAATGAAGGTCACAGCGCTTTAATAGTTGAATGTGTGCACATTTTACCATTGATGTATTAAGAAAATTAAAGTACGTTCCATTGTGTATTGATTAAGGTACTTTATTTAGCATAGTTCACTTTGAAAAAATATGTATACTTTACAAGAACTTGTACCGCAAAGTTAGGTGGAACATGCTTTTTCCCAATGTTGAACACAAAACAAAAAGGATTTTTCCTTTAGTCTTTTGAACAGTAAAGAGAAAACTAATTCCTCTTGAAAAAACTTGGTAAGTAAAGTGTATTTAATTTTTCACAATTTAGAAAAAGGTACTAGGATGTCATTGCCAATCTGTGAAGATTAATTATTGTAATGGTCATGCTTTTTGTAAACCTTACTGTTAGCAACTCAATATTTGCCATGAAATATAGCCTAAAACTGCAAATTTTTTGTTTTCCGTAACCAGTCATCATTTAAGTCTAGACTTTCTCCTCCGTTTTTTTGTTTTTTACATTCATTTTTTTGGAGACTACCTTCATGTGTCATAAGGCGTCCGAATTGGAGTAAGGGCGGTCATAGCCAAATCAGACACGGTCTAAACGCAATGATGACATGCTTGGTTGGTGGATTTGATTTGAAGTCTTGACATCCCGGTTAATGTTTGTCTGCATCGGCCAGTCAAAACACATAAGCGTGCAACCCACTAAAGAAACTCCCATAGCATACAGTGCAAAATGCTAAATATTCAAAAATACACGAAAAATATTTAGAAGTCTCACAGCTTTTTACAGTAAAGGGAAAATTATTAATTGACTCTTGAAACTTTTAATCTCTGCTCAATTTGATATGGGGAGTCCCTGGGCCCGTCGAGTTATTCTCCCTCCTAATAAAAACACCCCTACACAGGTGTAATTTTTCAAAACGTCCGAGCATCAATCTTGAAAAATGTCCCTACACCTCTCAGCAAATAGGACCATTTATTTCAGGGCCTATGTCATCCAAAATACCTCAAGTTGGAAGTCAACAACCCCAGGTCACAATTGGGCAACATTTTTACACTGAAACACTTTCTGGGGGCTCTCAAATCTGTCTAATATATAATACTTTGAGGGCCTACAAAAAATTAATGGGCTCGACGCTCTGTTTTGTCCTTATTTGGTGGGGTGCACCCATAATATTCCTCTTTGGGAAATGTGTGAACTGTAGATGGCAGCAGACATAACAGGTAAAATTCCATCGAACACGTAGTTCTAAGCATGCGCACAACGCCGAGATCAATGGATTTACCTTTTTTTCTAGTCTACTTTGCTAGTTCTACCTAACGTCGCAGATACTGATTAGAGTAGACCCAAGTTGTCGCCAAATTTTGTGCATTTGTAAATAAAGGGTGTGCTTACACTACTTCAAGATAGTCATTGTCAGATTGTGGGGTGGTTTTTAGGTCAACATTGCGGGGTTAATTAACCCCGCAATGTTTTTATCAGGAATAAAACAATGTTATGTTTGACAGTCTATCTGTGAGTCGGTGACTGTATCGATAAGTTACATTGAACCTAACCCAGGTCATTGGACTCCTCCGTTAGCACTACAGAGAGACCGGCGTCCTACACAATGAATGGGCTTATAATATTGAACCATTGAACTTACCAAACTGCTGCTGCATGCAGAGTCGGCCGTTCCTTGATGTGTTATTTCGTCCTCTGAGTCTGAGAAGCCTTGGTAATGAATCCTCGTCTGATGTTCACTCTGGTTAACGACAACAGCCGTGTAATTTTCAAACGCTGAAACAGTCCTCCTAACCAGACTAGTTACCAAACAATCTTTGCAAATGACTGAACGAACGGATTCCCTTTTTCCCGCCTGCGCGGCGTTCACTGTCATGTCGTCATGTCCAACTTTTTGACCAACCAGCTGAAGTGTGTGAGAAGTAGTAGCAGGGCGCCCTCAAGAGACAATAAGTACTTTATCGGGTGCGACTTCAATGTAGTTTCGCTTAGTTTCGCTCGTCCCCAGCGCCTTGCCTTAAAACCAAAGGCGCTGGGATGGGTAAACGTATCGTTAACGTTAATGCTCAGTCCCATGCTCAGTCCCATCATGCATCACACTCACACTGCAAGCACTGCACGCATGACGTACTTCCTGAACAAGAATCTGTGCAAGCTGATTAGCCCATCCGAGCGGTCCTGGATAGGCCACTGGGGCCGAGCGAAGTTTCGCTTGGCCCCACCGGTCTTGGCCCCCTGCATGGGCTGATGATGAGCTTGTACAAAATTCTTGTTCAGGATGTAGAAATGTATGATGGGAACGACTGTACTGCAGTCGGTACAATACATACAATCACTACATAGGCCTACACACACGATATGATCAAGCATGGAGGCTCCGTGAATAATGTAACTATCTTTTCATACCAGTAAGAAGAATAATACGATCTTCTTCTTTTTTACCCTAAATTCGCCTACCTATAATAGCTCTAATGTGAATCCATTGCAAGTGGTTTTACACAATGGAGCTATTATTGATAGTCGAATCTGTGGTAAACAGGAAGAGTTGACCGGGGTTTATTGGGTCCGAGAGGTAATGGTCTGGTCCCATGCTCATGTAATACGTCCGCCCATCCATGTGTCTTTGGCCGAGGCGCTGGGACCAAGCGAACATTAGTGTGAGTCTCTCACAATTACCAGAACATCAACCAACCACCATAAGAATAATATTCTCCAGTTTTGCCGAGCCCCATCGGTCGGTCAAGGCGCGTTGCACTAACTCAAGAGTGATGGACCAATACGCCAAGCCGTTGTTTTAGAAGCCCCACAAAAAATATTGTAAAAACTTATAGTGACAGACGAGGGTCATTACTTTTTGGGAGGGATTGCTGAAATAGTGGTCCGGTGTTGTCTGGGGATTATTGGCTCTCAATTTTGTGTAGTTTGGATACTGAGCTTTAGGCCCTGATAACTTGGTCGTATATTATTTGCTTACAATGTTAGTGTGTGTAGGACCCCCTTTTGCCAATATTACCGCTTTTCTGTTAGGAAATAAGCACCCATGTTTCTATTTTTTGACGGGCGTAGCTTGAGGGGCCCATTGACAACACCCGTAAAATGGGGGGGGGGGGGAGGGTGAACAAGTTTGTTCAGTCAATCATGGAGCGAGAGCGTGGCAGACTGCATGTGACGAATTTGATAGAAAGCGTCAAGAAACTCACTCTTTGTTTTGTTTAAAGCCAGTACTAAACTCTTCACGATCAAAAACACTTCCACTCGTCAACCCGTTTGTGGGTTATTTTCTTAGATTGTCATTCATGTCATTTGAGATTGTCATTCATGTCATTTTGGTGGCTGGAGATGTAATTTTTCTCCTATTTGAGTGTTTTAAGGGATTGACAAGATGTAGTTAAAGGTATTGTCTTTTGGTAATGACCAAGAAAAGCCTCAATTAAGTCATTGCATATGGTTAGAAATTAATAAAAACGTATGTCAAAAAATCTCCGAAGATCACTTTTGGAGATTCAAATATCCGTGGCGTCCATTCGAGAATGCTGCGGCATGATGCGGTTGGTACCCGCTGAATACCTCGCTCTCCAAACGTGGATGGGTTAACCTCTCCTTGATGAAAATAGCCCGACATTATTTTGTTTGCTGTTTTCTCAACATAGACACGGTATTCAGCTGAAACTTTCACAGGTGACTTTTATTGAATGTTGCCAATAAATCAGCATTACATTGACAACAACCAATCTTTGACCCTACCTTACTCTGCCCATGTTTTTAAAAAAAGGGGGGGGGGGTTGGGGGAATATACCATGATCCAGACCAACATGCCAAAATAATGAGCGCACAGCTCTGTGTTGCATTCACTCTCTGTGGACATTCCTTTGTTCTGTACACCAAAGGAAAACAATTTTCCAACACTGAGGCAAAAATGCTTGGCAATAAAAACATACTCAAGTACAGCAACTCAGTTTCGATAGTATAAAGCATGTAGGCCCTATGGCAATAAAAACTTACTTGATAGAAATACAGCAACTTTCGATAGTATAAAGCATCAAAATAATGGGGAAAAAAATGTCAGTTTTTATCCCCCCAAATTTGAATCTGAAAATTTTTCTGTCAGAAACGTTTCTCAGATTGTGTATTCCTAATACTAATAAGGATTTCTTCATGACATAATCGCTCCAGATTTTTGGCGATATCTCAAAAACGCTACCACCTTTTGAAAATTAAAAATGTTCACATGTTATTTTTATTGTATATAATTACCTACATTTAGGATTAAAACAATCGAACGGTTCCAAAAACCAAAGGTATATTTTGCCTTAAAAAACTGTGTGGACGTGTGTAATTCAAATAATGTGTTTCAAGTCCGTACACTGATGGACCTCTTTTGTTCCCAGAGAGAACCCATCTGAATAGGGAGAAGACATTCTGCATTAGACAGATTTGAGAGCAAAACATTGTTTTGACCTGGGGTTGTTGATTATTCCAACTTGAGGTATTTTGGATGACATATAGGCCCTGAAAAAAAGGAGTCCTATTTGCCCAGAGGTGTGTAGAGACATTCCTAAAAAGATTGATGCTAGGACGTTTGTAAATTTACACAGGGTTAGGGGTGTTTTTATTTGGAGGGAGAATTGGAGAGAAAATAACTCGACGGGCCTTGGTGGTACTACTCCCCATATCAAATTGAGCTAAGGACAAAAGTTCATGAGTCAATGGATAATTGTCCCCTAACTGTAAAAAGCTGTGAGACTTCCAAGTTTATATAATTTTTGTATTTTTGAATATTAAGCATTTTTCACTGTATGCTATGGGAGTTTATTTAGTGGCAATGTTGCCAAGCAAAAACTGTTGCAGGAGCTGCCATGAGCATTGTTAATTAAATAGCATTGTGCTTAATAACCAATGTCTGCTAAGCAAGGTATTTCTGTACTCAGCGATTTTATTATTTGTTTTCTTAGTTCAGCACCTTTGAAGAAATCGTGGGCCTGGCTGGCTTGAGGGAGGAGCAATAATTATTTATTAGAAAGTGCGCCCTCTTTTTTTAAGAATTGGACTTTGCAGTTACACCAAGCGAAGCAGTGACCAACGACTGCTGCATGCGTGTGTGTGTTTTGATGCGCGAGGTGTGTGTCTTTCGATTTTCATAATTTCAGTTGTTTGTGTGGCCGAGCAATCGGTGAGCAACTGCCGAGCCGGTGGACGAGTGCTGTTAAAAAGGGAACACTATACGCCGTTTCAGCCATCAGACACATTCATGTGTTCAGTTATTCTGGATGAATATATCTCTACGTATACATCGATACTAGCAGAAATGGATTTCAGTGTGAAAATTACGCAGGAAAGAGAATAGATTGATCTTTGTAAAGCCGGTTTTTTTGGAACTGCACTATACGGGCACGAGGCATTGTGCTGGACTCCGGAGACCTATTTACCACACGGCCTGTGAAGACCGAAGACGTCAGCAGGATCAGTAAAACCCAACAACCAGGAATCATGGAAGCTACTGCAGAAAGAGACTGCAGTGTGCTTGGAGGACTATTTCAGACCATCATCAATGACATGAAGGTAAAGAGGAAGAAAGAGAGAGAGAGAGAGAGAGAGAGAGAGAGAGAGAGAGAGAGGAGAGAGAGAGAGAGAGAGAGAGAGAGAGAGAGAGAGAGAGAGAGAGAGAGAGAGAGAGAGAGAGAGAGAGAGAGAGAGAGAGAGAGAGAGAGAGAGAGAGGAGAGAGAGAGAGAGGAGAGAGAGAGAGAGAGAGAGAGAAAAGAGTTTTCTGAATGTATTTTTTAACTCACCGTGGTTGTTATAAATTTTAATTTTAACAAGTTATAATTTATTAATAAGGACAACTGACTGAAACTGGCACTGACTACTCTAAGACTAGTCTGGTTGATCCCAAATTGTAGTACCTACTATTATGTGTCTAATTATTATTCATAAACCTGGGGGGGGGGCAGTTTATCCATTCTTATTGGTTGTGAGGGAATCACATGGCAATGTTTGGACGGAGCGATATAAATTATAATTATAAACACGGTGAGAAGTGTGTAAACATACGTGTGGCGCGCAAGCTTACGCCGCAGAGGCGCTAATTTCAATACATACTCATTCAATACATACTGGCACTCAATCTAAAAAAAGGTACTGTTTTTCGTCGTGATGAATGTAAAAGTGGTGGTCGGATTCGGCATAATTTCTACTGTGGTTACCACCCACAGCCCTTCACTGTGGTACAATGGGGCTGATTTCACAACGCACTGAGATTCATCTTAAGATGAGTTGTCAATATTGTCACAGTGATTTGTATTGTGACATCACACCTTACTTAGCCCTTAAGACTAAGAGTGATTCGTAGTTAAGATCAATCTTACCTTAGCTATTTGTGAAGCCGGGTCCAGTATAAAATGTAGGTACTTTTAAGTTGTAATGCCACAAATAATTATTAACAATTAATGCATTTAAGCTGTGGCAGATAACGACTTTACGTGTACGTAGTAGTGGTAGACTACAAAACTAGTACTATTCAAGAGTTCAAGCCTAGAATTAAAAATGCAGCAGAACTTTACTTTAGTCCTGTACATTTTTATTTTAAGTCTACAAGCAACTAAATATTGTGTGTAAACTTTGAGCAGGGTTAAGATAACAATAAAAGTTTAAGGCTAAACTTTAATATTCAAAATAGTTAAAGGCAGGATATACTTTTGGTAATTGTCACTGACTAGTAGTATCCTCACTTGGTGTATCCATGCATAAAATTACAAACCTGAAAATTTCTAAAGAGATATCTTTGGTAATTGTCACTGATAGTATCCTCACTTGTTATCCCAATGTATAATACAACCTGTAAATTTTATTACCATGGTACGTAGACTGAAGGGTTACAATGATTTTATAACGTGTTTATATTTATCTATGTATTTATTTGACCTTTTAATTCAACATTTTAAGTGTACCAAATTGAAGTACATTTAAAATCTTAAAAAGAAATTACAAAAACATTTTGCCAAAATTGTACACGAAATTCATTTGTAACTCCAGGATTTATAAGTTTCAAGTGGATAGTACAAAGTAGGGTACAAATGTATGTAAAATACATATTTTGTGAGCTTGTTTATGAATTTACTCAAAAACCTATCCTCATTGTACTATTAAATTACCCCTTAAGAAATTTGCGGCAAGATAGTTTGATACTGTTTATATTGTTATAATGTAAGTGCATGTGGTGCTACCCTTATTGCTCAGAATCTATACCTATTCATGCTTAGTAGTTAACCAAACTAGTTTAAAGGCAGTGGACACTATTGGTAATTACTCAAAACAATTAATAGCATAAAACCTTACTTACGAGTAATGGGGAGAGGTTGACAGTATAAAACATTGTGAGAAACGGCTCCCTCTGAAGTGACATAGTTTTCAAGAAAGAAGTAATTTTCCACGAATTTGATTTCGAGACCTCAGAATTAGATTTTGAGGTCTCGAAATCAACCATCTGAAAGCACACAACTTCGTGTGACAAGGGTGTTTTTTCTTTCATAGTTATCTCGCAACTTCGACGACCAATTGAGCTCAAGTTTTTACAGGTTTGTTATTTTATCCATATGTTGAGATACACCAAGTGAGAAGACTGGTCTTTGACAATTACCAATAGTGCACTCCACTGTCTTTAAGATTCAGTTTTGGCTCTGAAAAGAGCCGGTGTCGTCTCCCTCTCGATATTTCGAACAGTATACTCTGCTCGCATTAGAACAGAGTATACTGTTTGAAACGTCGAGACCACACCGGCTCTTCTCAGAGCCAACACTCCTCCCTTGAGAGATGTACACATGGTTGTACCCGCAAGTTTTCAAGTTGTAGTTACTTCTTATTTTCCACACCATGCGAAGCTTCCAACATCACTTATAAATCTAGAAATTTAGCCTCCAACTGTCTCAACTTTACATTGTGAAGTAAAAACACAAATTAGACAACACATTTAACAAAGATTGTTTAATGGTAGCAATAGTTAAAATTCAATTGACACAAGCCATGAGTTATTTTACTATTAATAACATGCATGGACCCCCCCTGTTGTGTAAACAGTGTGTACAGTGGGCCTACCCTTTGTGATGGTCTCAGTAATCTCTTTGGTACAAAATAACAAACAATACCTGATTGAAGACAGGTGCAGGAACAGTGACAATGTGGTTAGGCTTTGTGTTATGTGTTACATGCGCACATCACTGTACCTCAAGCCATACTATGAAAATGTCTTCTTATTTTAAAGATGACTTGAAATTGCATCATTGCAGGGAAAGCAATCCAGAAACCAAGGTTATGCATTACCCCCCCCCCCCACCCTGATGCCCCACCCATTTGAAACCGAGACTTTTGATATAACATATTACCAGAATAAGCTTATTTATGGATTAAATTCAATTTCTTTATATTAATACACTTTGTCAATGTATTGCACACGGGAAAAACTGTCACAAGGGAAGAACAAAGTGTCAGACCTGGGTATATATTAGGCAGAGACCCGATCTGTTATGAATAGTTTGTCAGTATTCTCCTCTTGAGATTCTATTTTTGGTGAGAATGGGAAGGAAGTTTAATTTCCTATTATTGCCTTAAGGCCCTTAAGGGGCATTTACAAACTCACAACATGTTTTGAGTTCTTCGGGCCTAGAATTACACAGAGGCCATGGCTGTTGCACTGCTCTTGGCCTTGGTGCCCCTTCAGAAGTTGCCCATAGACTCTAAGATTTTCCAGTGGAAGTGCCCTTTGCAAAGTGAAAATGGCCTTGCCCTCTCAAAGATCAAATTCCAGGCCTGGTTCTTAATATTAAGTGTGGATGTCAGAGCTGCTGGTCTTATACAGTGGGTTGCCATAGTTCGTTATGATTGCCCATCGTGCATTTGGGGGACAAAGTGTGCACGAAAAATTGCCGTAAGCACTTGTTATAAACGGCCAGAATGCAGTCAAATTTGTGACCGACAAGATACGGTTGAAATTGTTTTATTTGAAGTTCATTTAGTGGATGGAAGTGATACTGACTGATCCAGGAAGTTTTGAAAATGGTTTTGCAAAATATGAACTTAACATATTTTAATATTCAAACGTGCATCACACAGTCTTGAAATGTTTTTTGAAAATGTATTTATTTGTGTATTTTCTTGGGGGGGGGAGGGGATAAATTTACTTGTATATTTTCAATTTTCTCAAAGAAATGTACATTTGACCAGGCCCAATCCCGGAATGAACTTCAAGGCCCAATGATTGAAAATCAAAATAATGGATTAAAATTTTGTAAAATAAGACCACAGAGTCAAGAACTTGTACAGAAAAAATGTGTATATAGAATTCCTCACAAGAAACTCAGATTCAGTACATCATGATAGCCCAACCAGCTCTCTGCCTATTATTTGTTGTAGAGCTTTAAAAAATTATAATGGTATAGTTTTAAATATGTGCAATGTGTGTCACACAAGCCATGCAGTTAATGCATTTTAGATTTCATCCTACAAAATTACAATGTTGAGTCCGTAGTTCATCCGTAACTCTTCATAATAAGAAACATTGAGATAATAATTGTTATCATGTAAAACATCAGCTATAAATGTATCTTGGTGATTATTTTTCTTGAGGTCAGTACATGTAGTTTTAACTGATTGAAACTCCGCAGCAGATCATTGCCAGTAGGCCTAGTACAACCTTTTACCGGGCGCTACTGTACAATGCTTTTCATACTTGGTACATGTAGATGTAATCAATCTTCTTGTCCATCTATGGACACACTGCACGCGTACAGTTAGGATGAAATCTTGCCACATGTATTGAGCGCAATTTAGTCTGCGTGCAATTGTACACACTTGTATCCACAAAAGTATAAAAAAACTAATGTCAAGCCAGGCTTTTTATTAATATGGAACTGTTCTGTTGTGACCCAAAGGCATTGGAACTGATAAGGTCATACTTGTGAGTGTTAGCCATATGGGTGATAAGTAGAGTTTGCAAGGCTGGAGGTAAATAATGGCCTCCATGGCGCTCCTTCTTCTCTCGTTCCTCGGGTAGTCGGACTTGAATTTCTTATGGTTCATCAGTTTCAGTCTTGCGTGTGGAGTAGTACAGGGACGCTAGGCCACTATGCATGCATGAAGCGTAGCGCACATGGCCAATGAATATTACAGTGTGGCAACAGCTCTTAACGTACCTCATAAATAATGTTTTCCTGACATATATGCCTATTACAATGCCATGTAGTACATGTCAGGCCTTGCGCTTAAGCTTTTTGTAAAGTAGCCCACCGGGCTAGTAAACATTGCCTTTTACTTGTCCCCAGGAAATTTTAGTAGCCAATATTTAAAACATGAAATGTCATTAATGTATCTTTTTCTGATCTCAACCAGTATGGTCAAATGAAGTTACATTTACACACTCATAAGTAAATAAACACATGTTTAAAATGTATTATTTACATCTGAAAAGGAAGAATATGAGCATTATAAACAAGTAGGTTGCACAGTTTTTTAGTAGCCCACAGGGCAAGTTGAGAAGTGGTGTTTACTAGCCCACAGGAGTTTTTACTAGACAGTGTACGCCGGGCTAGTGTTAAGGGCGAGCCCTGCATGTACATCCATCAGAACCTGTATCTAAAGTCATCCTTTCAGAGTTCATTATTTTTTGAAATCGAGTTTTGTTTTTATGTAACTTTTTTTCTTCCCTCATCCAATGCCTTAATTAAATCCATTTGTTAGGCCTATTGTCTGCAATATTGCAGACAAGAATTTCAAAACATTACTTGTTGTAGCAGGGACTAATCAGTTAATTGTAATCATGTTAGGAATTTTGTTTTAAAGGAACATTACAGAATTGGTTTTGCTAACAAAACAGTTGCTGGCAGTGTAAGCACTTTATGTAATCCACCATATACATAAACTGACAAACCTGTAGAAGTTTGAGATCGATCGGCCATCTGGGTCACGAGAAAATAGTGAAAAACCGATTACACATTTGCATGAAATCATATAGGTTCAACAAACGAATAAAACGCTCACTGAGCGATAAACTCCAATCGGAAAATTAGTTTATTCATTTCTCATCAAATATGGCATTTCAGACAGAAATATTTCAAGGGATGTTTTCTACTATCATCATCATTAGACCGTGTAAGTTTTATGTAAATCTGTGATCAAAAAGTATATTTTACAAGTTTTTTTCTTACCAATTCTGTAATGTTCCTTTAAAAATAATACAGACAGTAATTCAAAATTAATTTTTAGAATATTACTTGGAAAAGAAAAGGAGAAAGATGAAAGAAAAGCAGAGACAAGGGGTTGATTATCAGATTGTAAATCCGAGCATGCTTAATATTTAACTTCAATTTAATAAACTACAAGGGAAACTGAGTGAATGGTAAAATTTTAACTAAACTTTGAAGTGAACAAAGAAAAAATGGACTAGAACAGTTTTTGAACCTGCTACCTCTGGGTTTATGTAACAGTGCTCTAACAACAGAGCTACGTTGTAGCCCTGTATTGGCGATCTCCCTATTTGGTCAATATCGTTGTTGAAAAAACTTTTGCAAAAATACCTGACCAAGTACAATTATTAAACATCAGGATGAATTGAATTCTTTAAAATAATAACCTAACAGCACTGAAACATTTTGAAATGTTTGTTAAATGTTTGTTTTTGTATTGCATTTTTTATTTTGTTTTTTAAAAGTATTATACATTTTTTTCTTGTTGTTATTTTGTATCAGGGTTCTGTTCCAGTGTGGGAAGATTTCACAAGCAAAGCCTCCAAGTTACACACACAACTCAAGTAAGTAAAATAGCCATCTTGGTTTGAGTCCCTGACTACCTAGTACAAATATACAGCAGTTAAAAAAAAAAAAAACATAAATAAGGGTGCAGACTAACTGCAGACTGCTTAAGTTTACGAAGCTTCGATTTGGCTTTAATGAGTAAAGCAGACTAAGGCCGTGTCCAAATTGGCAGCTGCGGCTTCGGCTGGATCCCCATGTCATCATGTGTTTAAAAGTATAGGACGACTTTAACAACACCCTTAGCAACAGTCATAGACGTAGCTATAGCTGCCAATTCGGATACACCTTAAAGCTGAAAAAAATTTTTTTGTAGGCACTGATTTCTTTTAGTCAATTTACGCTGACATAGCAGTAGTTTTTGCCAACAGTACAGGCTGGCTAAAATGGGCAGTCACGTAGAAAACAATTAAACAATTCAGGGTTTGTCCTTTAAAACTTTTTCAGTGACTAGCCAGCGGGACTTGACATTTCACAAGTCCATCAGCTTTGTTCACAAACAAGTCCATGTTCTATATTAAATTTAAATGCTTTTAAATGCTGAACCAGCTAGCCGGACCACCAGAGAATAATTTAGAACGGTCCTTGGGTGTTTTAGCATTTAGTCTGCAGAACACCATTAAGGAGGGGGGGGGGGGTCATACTGAACTCTAGATGATTGAGAAATTTTTTAAAAGCACTGACAAATCTGAAGACACAAGTTTATTATGGAAAGAAAACAAAAATGGACCCCTGTCTCCAGTTGCCGGCAATTTATTTTTTCAGCACTTTTAAAATGATTGTCGATATTATTCAGCCTAAAGTGTCGATCGTTGTCAAGAAGTACATGTACTGTTTGAAGTTCAAATATTTCTGATTTGCTCTCCAATCAACCTGGCTGGCTATCATGGCATCTGAAACAACATTTATTTGATTCCCTATTTTTTAGGACAACCATCATAGCAGTGAGTGCATTTCTGGAAGCCTTCCAGCGCATAGCTGACATTGCTACCAACTCCAGAGGTAAGAGTCCGTGCTTTGGTTTGATCGAATGAAAGAGGGAAGCAATATATCTCAAGCAAAAAGAAAACCTTGTTTCCTTTAGCACTCACCAGGACTCCATGTGTCTATAGTCAGGACTGATACTGTATGGAGGCAGCAGAGGCAACTGCCCCCATGCCCCTGGTCGTTGACTCGGTGCACCTTGAAATGTTCAAGTACAAATTGAACGTTCCCTCACAGACATGCCCTTATTCAAAAAAAAAAAAAACACCCAGCCTTGCCCTTGCGAGAACGAAGTCTCAGGACTGCATGGTGCATTTTAACAAAATGATACATCATTCAATGAACATAATTTCATATGTAGTTTTCTGCGTAATTTGGTTAAAGAATGAACACGCTCCACGGAGCAATTGAAACGGATGAGGGATCGTGCTCAGTGATGACGGACACAGGGATTCCCGGCCTTACATATATACCTTCTTGGGGAGAGAGGAAGGAACACCCCTTAAACCAATGCCCTTACTTAGGGTTCGATGACGTTTAATCCCTTCCCAGTCACTTGTCGAAAAATGGTACAGCAAGATGGGCAAGTAGGCTGAGTGGTTTGCAGATAATTATCTACACACTGGTGATATACTGAATCTCATGGGTTCTAGTCAATTGTGAGTCACCTGTGAATATCTCGTAGACAAGTCGGTGATCTGTACTGACTGATCTGCCAAGATTAGACCACGTACATGTGAAGCAAAGACATTCAAATTATACATTAATCATTTAAAGATCTATCATATTTGCTGTAAGTGGCTTTGCTACAGCACGAATGATGGTAAGTGTCTACAGCTGGTGTGACCCAGATTTCAAGAATCATTCTGCTGAAAATTATTGCGGTTATTTATGGTCGGAATAAATCTGGACAGTTTGATATGCCTAAGGTAAACATGTGAATCAGTATTTAAAATATCTAGCATTTCTGAAACGACTTCAAGTTCCAGTACCAGGCCTGATGCTTTAATCTTGAATGAGAAAGGGCACCAAGGCAGTTTCTGTTTTGTAAAGGGCACCTCTATGAGGTAATTGTCAATTTCTATTGGACCGTTTGGAGGGGCACCAACACAATGAATGACCAGGGGGCAACGGTGGCAATCGCCCCCATTGCATCCGCGAAGCATCAGGCCCGCTAGAGTTAAAGGCACTGGACACTATTGGTAATTATTCAAAATAATTATTAGCATAAAACCTTACTTGGTAACGAGTAATGGGGAGAGGTTGACAGTATAAAACATTGTGAGAAACGGCTCCCTCTGAAGTGACATAGTTTTCGAGAAAGAAGTAATTTTCCATGAATTTGATTTCGAGACCTCAGAATTAGAATTTGAGGTCTCGAAATCAACCATCTGAAAGCACACAACTTCGTGTGACAAGGGTGTTTTTTCTTTCATAGTGATCTCCTTCGACGACCAATTGAGCTCAAGTTTTTACAGGTTGTTATTTTATCCTATGTTGAGATACACCAAGTGAGAAGACTGGTCTTTGACAATTACCAATAGTGTCCACTGTCTTTAAGATTCAGTTTTGCTGAGAGTAATACGGGGATGTCACAAAATCAGCAAACTAAAGTCTGGGTAGGTTAAGTTGCAGCGATTTTCCACACACAAACAGAAATGGGCCTTCACTCAATACTGCTGAATTAATTTGTAATAAATGTACACCGTCCGTCTCCATTTACTGATTACAACGTCAGCCATCAACACCTTCAGACCTTTCCCGAGTGTCTACCATGGACACATAGAAGAAGATGAAACGCATCACAATAACCAGGAGTGTCGGGGAGTCATGTTGCATGTAGTCAGCGATGGCAATAATTAAATTCTTGTCTTGAGAGAGAGATCTTCCACGGCCCTTTCACCGTCGCTCCAGCTGCGTGTAACTCGTCAGACTGAGGCTCGGCCATCTTTAAAACGGAGCAACTCGTTCATGAACACCTTTGAATTAGATACACCTCATGGACACAAGTGCTGCACCGGTTGTCTGACATTGCTTTTTTATAAAAAAAATTCCCATCTTTCGATAGAGGCGTATGGTATCTGGTGACTTAGGTCAGACTTAATTATTTGATGATTGATGACTTAACAATTTCGATGACACATGACGGTATTTTGTGGAGACACTTTGGAAAAAACGGTTCATCTGATGAAATCTTAGGGGAGGCGTTGTTGGCGTGAGGTGCAGTATCGCCAAGAACTCTTGGAGATGAGTTTCAAAGCTCAACTATTCCCTAGTTGAAGGTTTTCAGTCCCTCTTCTGGTTTGGTGTGCCTTGCTGGTTCAAAGAGCATGCAGATCACTGCTTGAAAAATGCTTGCATTGGTACTCTGTATTACAAATTTGATCCCCACAATTCTTCAAAAACTCAATCTTTAATTTGTTGTTCCGACGTATTATCATGTGTGTTGTTTTGTCAAAGTTTAACTTTTTGAAATACGACATAAACTTTCTGCTCAACTGAATTTTTCTACTATACTGCTTATTGTCAGATTGAAGCCATCATTCAATGTGGCCAGAGAAATGCTATTAAGTTGCTCTTTCTGTTACATCTTCAAGATGTATTTATTCATTCCATCTGGTTGGGTAGGTGCACCTTTAATCTTGGCATTACATTGCCCACATGTTCCCAATCAGTGGAAAGCTCAGGTCTGATGATAGAAACTATGAATGATTGATAGCCGGACTGGATTTATGACAGTTTAGATGTCTTCATCAAAAACTACCAGACCTCCATGATGTTTATTTGCGGAGCTCCAAACAAACCTCTGGGTTTTAACCTATTATGGCTACTGTTTCATCAACATATTGACCGCAAGTAACCAGCCCCTACACCTGTGATCTGTCAGGGTTTTCCTGATTCTTGATTTTGTTCATAGATCTTGAAGATGTAAATTGTGTCTTAAAGCATCTTTTTAGTTCTCCATTTTTTGTGATGTACCTGTAGAGAGTCTTTAAATCTAGTTCCCCGGTACCCTGGAAGTTTAGGAAGTTTCATCTTCAGGTCAAGAAGAGACTGCAGTCCATTTGTCATGAATTGTTATAATTTTTTTTTTTTTACATCGACACCCTTGGCCCCACACTGGGTTCATGCCCTTAAATTTGTTTAACGACTAGCGAGCAGGACCAGTTAAGTTGTCATTTCACTCATTCGCCAGGTTGTTCACCTGTCCATATTTCATGTCAAACTAGGGATGCTTTTCAACACTGAACTAGCCAGCCGGACCACTTCGATAGAACTTTGACTGGTTCTCGGTTGTTTTAACTGGTGTTTGGCCAGTGGACCACTGTTAAAGGGAGAACGCTGTCACATATTATTATCATGTAAAGCACAGGGCCCAATATTACAATTTCATATATGTAATAGACCCCTGGTTTGATTAAGCCTTGGATATTATTCATGTGCAGGACTGATGCTTCGTTTTTCGAAAGGGCAATGGCACCAAGGCGTTTTCACCTTGGTATTAATTACTTGGTATAGGGCACCTCTAGGGGGAAATTGTAATATTTCTGCTGGAACATTTCAAGGGGCACCAAGTCAATGACCGGGGGCAACAGAGGCAATTGCCTCTGGTGCCTTTGTAAAGTATCAGGCTTGCATGTGTCTGGTTTTTTGTCTTCTTTTGATCAGATTTTTATTTTATTCAAAGTTTTATCCTAAGGATACATTCTAGAAAAAGGGAACCGTGTTTGAGATTTGCACAAATGATAAACTCAATAAATGCCTTTAGGATTATAGACCTTGCACTGAGTCCACGTTTTTATTTTTTGTTTGAGTTGGTTTAAAAGCTCCAAACAGCTCCACTTCATATTTGAAACACAAACATATTGTGCCTTCTGGGTATAAGATAAAGGATCTAAATGTAGAATCCGAAAGTGAAACTCATCGAGGGGAGTCTGATCAATCTAAAGCTCAATTCAACAATTGACCAGACCACAGTTTCCGGGGTAAAGTTAGCATGTACTTCCCATAGTTACTCTTCAGTCTGCACCTGTTTTCGGTTTAAGTGTTGTTTACTCAATATTTTGCTCAGCTCAGATTTGAAAATCCCCTCAAGTATTTCAGATCCTCAGGTTTTGTAAAGCAGCTAGGATTGGCAACAACAAAGGAGTCAGTCGTGCTACAAGGATGTCACACTGGGCAAAGGAGGGATAAACCAGTACCCAGAAATTACAGTTTCTCGCTCCATATTTCTATTGAAAATCCTAACGAAAAGAGATCAGACAACTTAGAAACTTTTGGTCAAGTCAAAGAATTGTTATTTGGTTTTTTGGGGGGGCATCTGCTCCTACAAGATGGTACCAGGGAAAAGCTTGTTCGAAGAATATGTTGAAGCAGATTGTTGGAGTACAGCATGTGTAGTGAGTAATGTTCCATTAGAAGATAGACTGACCAGACTCAAAAGTGAGAGTAAACCTAACTAGTCATAATCCAACCTGGATTCCTATTGTCGCGATACAGGTGGAAATGATTTGTCATTTGTGGTTTTCTACAATTTCCTGCCGCCTGATGTGATCTCTTACCCCACTCCTAATGGGAAGGATAGCTGCATCATAGGATATATTGATTTTCACCTAATTACATAATCCATCCTCCCGGCCTGGGATTTTCGTGGGGGACACGAGTGATGACTTGGAAGGGACGGGCATTTACTGTGCGCTCGGTCCCCGAGTGTATAATATCATCATCATTATCGTTGTACCTTGGCAATAGGGGTACTTTATAATGCTCTTTGCCTGTAGCTCTGTACGTCACCTGGCTGCAAAAAATGTAAATTACTTTTGTGGAACATGAACAAGGGCTTTGCATTAGCATGTCGTGGCTTACTACTCCTGTGTGCGCACTGGGCACGGTTTGGGATCAGAGATCTGATTAGCGATAGAAATGCTCTAAAGGTCTGTTCCAAAAAAAAGTAGAGAGTATTGAACCAAATAATTTCCACAGTATGTGACTTTAAAGGCAGGGTGTACTTTTGGTAATTACTCCACAACTTACATGTAATGACCATAAAAACTTACTTGGTAAATAGCACTGGAGAGCTGTTGATATTTGTTAGATATATGACGCCGTTTGAATTGAAGTAATGTAGTTTTTAGAGAAAGAGGTAATTTTTCATCACAAAATTTGAATCTTAGAAAGGCTTCAGGCATGAAGTGAGGCATCTGAAAGCACACACGATTCTATGCAATGAGGGTGTTTTTTTCTCTCATTGTTTTCGTTGCAACTTCGATGACAGATTGAGTCCAAAATTTCACAGGGTTGTTATTTTATGCATAAATGTTGGGATACGACAATAAACTCAAGTATACCCTGCCTTTAGTCAGCTTTTATGCCCAATGTGTGAATGGTATCCTGGCTCCGAACAAAGGCAGTTACTTGTGAATAAACTGCGATAGCTTGTTATTGTTTATTATGACAGAATGTGAATGATGGGGGGGGGGGGTCTTTCTCTATGCTCATAGGAAGGGAAGACAACCTTTGTGTCTACTAATGTGTCCAGTGTTTACAATTTTCAGCTGTGCTTGGTTCGCAATGTACCAGTACCTTGTGAATGCTTTTAATAACGTAACGTGGAGTAAAAAAGATTGAATACAAATAACATGCTTGAGGGCATGGCTGTTCCCACACACAGTGAAATTTATGTTTGTATACAATTCCAGCTTGCACGGCTACAGTGTGTACAGTAATGGTAAACCAACATCTGTATTCTCGTGACCGATTCCCATAACTCACTGTGGACCCGGGATGGCTGGCTTTTTGGGAGAGAGTAGTGTGTGCACAGCGGTGTTATTTTATACATTGTAGATCTACAACTTACAATGTACAAGGCTTATTTTAGTGTTTGGACAAAGATGAGAACTGCAGTCTAAACGAATATGTTGTTTTGCGGGGCCTCGTAAAAAATGGTTATCTTGGTGGATCTACCAAAGTCTGGTGTAATTATTGAGGAGACAAACACTTAACATAAGGGCTCAGTCAGGTTGGCTTAGTGGCACAAAACAGTCTGCAAATAACAGTAAGATTAAACCCAACAGTTGGCCTCAGCAAGCTGCCCTGCTAATACCACACTCCATATAGGTGGCTGCTGAGGATTAGTGAGTCATTGTGTACACTCTGCTTCCAGTGCATTCCCCTTTAATCCTGGCCTAATCCCAGGATTAAGGATCAGCTGTGATCTGAATAGCTAATATACGTTCTTGAAGGTTAATGGTACACGCAAATTCTGTAATTTTAATGAAATTTTCAGTCCCAACTCCATCCCCTTGCCCCTGCAATGAAAACAAAAACAACGCTATTGTAATCACTAGACAAAGATTGTTTGTGTGTCCAGCGTATTGCATTGTGTGCAGGGACACAAAACTACAAACTACAAACTCTTTTATAACTGGGGGACTTTGGGGGGCTATTTTATAGTGATCGGAGATCAATGAAAGATGGCCTTGCACTGTTCACAGGCTTAGTTGATTTCATACAAAGCATCCCCACAGCCAGACAGTTCTGCTGGCCGTTAAGAATAACATCTGGTCCCGAGCTGCCTGTAGACACTGCCAGATTTGTTTGACAAATTCGTGAAACTAAATATTTGTCTTTTGCTGGAGTTGTGAGCTTTGACTTCCCTCCACCTTGCTTTGCCTTGGCACACCTTCTAAAAGTACAACTACTTTTGCAAAACAATGTGTCTGACGTTTGTTTTCTTTAAAAATAGAGCAAGTTCAATTTGTAGGGTTAGAAAAAGTTTTAAGAGCAGCAACTTGTACCATTAGTTTTTTTGGTTTTTACCATAACATTGATGTATGTAAAGCACTGTATACTCAGCACTTTCCCAAGTTCTGTGAAAAAAAATCCACAGACATGACACTCTGGTGGGATTTGAACCCACGACCTTTGCCATTCTAGAGCAGATGTCTTACCAACTAGTCCACTAAGATTGCCCAGTAGCTACATGTATGTATAATAGACTTGTATGTTTATCATAATTACTTTATGTGTACTCAATTCATGTACATGTACAGTATCATAAATAAGATGTACAAAAACTATGCAAATTTGCAGACAGATCTTTGGCCATGCTCCAACAAGTCAAAACCTCACACTTTTAGTTAGGATAGGGGAACCAAGATGGATCAATAAGATAAAATTATCTTTTTAGGAGAACTAAAAAATGGCTATCTGATATGTCCGCGTGATTTTTCTTCGCAGCCCAGCCGAAGTATACACATAGTTGAAGTATACACATAGTCAAGTTTAACTCTACAATGTATCACATGATACAAATGACGTGCTTTATAAAATTTCGGGACATTTTGTATTTAATAAAAACAAGGGGAAAAAGGAGATTATATCTATACTGTTGGAAGAGCACCTTGTTCTCTTTAATGTCAATTCATTTTGCCATGTGTCCCACCCTCATCACTATTTTTATAAGAGTATTTATGTAATATGTAATATGAACAAGTGCTAGGAAACTATCTGCAGTTTTGTGTAATAAAGAGGGTGTGTTCTAAGGTCAAATGTATGTATATGGTGCACTCATTTTCCAATACTATGGGTAAAGATAGAGTCTTTGAAATGTTATTTTTTCCCTCACTTTCATAGGGACTGTAAAGAGTGCATTGCAAAACTGTATCTGACCTTAGACCCCCCTCTCTAAGATTTTAGCTGCTTGGTTGTTCATCCATGATTCCTTGATGTGTAGACTACCTTCAACCATAGAGAAAGGATTTCTCTATGCTTCAACTGATATCTGCCTGACTAGTCATAGTACACTGTGTACACACAGCACTCGTTCCTGCATTGTAATAAACATTATTTACTGCCTTGCAAATAAACATAATCCCAAACAAACTGCGTACTATTGGAAAGAGCACCTTGTTCTCTTTAATGCCAAATATATTTTGCCCTGTTCCCCACTCATATCACTAATTATAAGAGTACAACGAAAGACCCCAAGTTCTTGTGTGTCTACGGGTTTTCCTGTAGTTAGACGCTAACAGGAAATCCCATAGTTAGGTAGAAACGGGTTAAGAGTGCAGACTTCACTCCATTTGTTGGTATCAGTTCATAAGAAATCAATTTTAATAACTTGAGTTTTTCTGTAGGTTCAAATTCATTGCTTTTGTTGTACACACTGCCATTGTATGTATTTGTGTGGAATGGGGTCCACAGTGAGTACACAAATAAGAATGTTTATTGATCACAGCCCTTTTTTTTATTAAAGCATTTAAGCATTTAAGCAAAGTGACTCATTCAAGGTTTACCTACTCATTGCCACTCAGGGTCACTCAGTCGTTGATTAAAAAACTAAAAAAACCTCTACATTTCTGTGAACCTTTTGCTGGTCATCCAAGTGAGACACTACAGCCATGAATCACTGTTGCAGAGCGATGACTAGTTGAACCATAGTGGAAAGGTTTGAACCATCAGAATCCCTGTCTCTATCATGTCTATGGGCTGTGTCAGTATGTGAATCTGCTGGTTTGAGTCGAAGCCACTGTACATGTTTGTAAACCTGTACACGACACAATACACTACGTGTACATGTACAATGCACAGCCACAATCATGGGTACACGTTTTGTTACAAAGACACCAAATGAACAACACATAAATACTAAGTAACTCTTTGCAGATCTTGTGTTCGACAAGCTCAAGTACTTTCTACTCTTCATTCACACAGCGCTGGTAAATGAATTTACAAACAACATTGAAATAACTGTTACATCACAGACACTGGTTTTAAAGCGTTGTTCATAACATGGACACAAAAAAAATGTGTACCCATGATTGTGGCTGTGCACACATGTTTGCTGACCTACTGTTAAACTGTATACCTATGGATCGTGCAAGTCTCGCGCATATTCAAACAGTTTGGGGACCACTTTGGTACATCGCTTTAATGCATGAAGGAGACAAATGCTAGCACTTTAACGGGTCCCAGTGTTCGACTACGTGTAAGACCTGCACAGTTTATTACACATAGTTGAATAATTCCCAAGTTATGTATTCTGTTAATTTAATTCTGGCACCTTTTAATCATGCTGTAACATACTAAACTTGAAGCAACGTTCTGCTACATTGTAAATAATATTTAGTAGAGTGTATTGTGCTTAAAACAAATTCTGAAACAGATTCCTGTGTCTTCCATTTGTTGAAAAACTACAAATATTTTAGAGTGAACATAGCTTAACAATAGAAAAAATTTTAAGAGCATTTTGGGAACATGATATGTACAGTACATGTACATTTTTAAGTACATTGAATGTAACATGTATAACGGTTGTTCAACTGTTATAGTTATTTTTAAACCTGGATAGATTTGTAGACTTTCAATTGTACATTTATAGATTGTACACGCATTAAAAGCCCTTTCTCTAGATGGTTTTTTAGAAAAACAAAAAATTAAATTGTAGAGTTCACCAGTCTGCAAAATAATCTCACAGTCACATCCATCTTAAATTGCCTCCTGTGGTCTCTGCCGCACAAAGGACACCACATGTTCCTATTCAATCCGACAATGTAATAATATGATTTGCAATAGCCCGGCAGAACAATGGTAACCCCATGTAACAAAGTACCAGTTGAGCTGGACGTAATTCACTCCCATGGAGCCCTTAATTTGTCTGCATGTGGGGATTGCAGCAGTAATATGGCCCACTGGCCGAACAAGGACCGGACGTGAGTTACGCTTTCTCAAATTGCAAACAAGGAGTCTCAAATGCAGTATGCATGGTTTGCCCGTTAATTTTTTTCAGCGACATTACCAGCAGGACCAGTCATTTCACTAGTCCAACTGCTTTTTTCACTACAGTAAACTGAACTAGGCAGCAGGACCACAGGCCTGGAATGTCATCTCTGAGAGGGCAAGGCCATTTCCATTTTGCAAAGGGCGCCTCCATTAGGAAATCTTAAAGTCTGTGGGAAACTTTTGAAGGGGCACCAAGGTCAAGACCAGGGCAACAGAGGCCACTGGCCTCTGTGTAATTTTAGGCCTTGGACCACTTTGAGAGAAATATGGGATCCGATCTAGAGGTCAGCATGTTCCTTGAAAAATAAAAAAAGCAGAAGGGCCGGGATCTTCACTTTTTTTTTTTTCATTGAAATAAAATATTTAATTGTAAAATTATTGTTGTGAATGACTGCATTTTCCATTCAGTGGAGTGGGCTGTCAATCCGGTGAGATGAGCTACCCATTTCTTGTCAGTGAGTCACACTAAGCAAAGTGTGGTCACAGTCACAGACCTGGGGTTGATTTTACTAAGAACTACATGTAAGATTGATCTTAACTGTGTATTAATCTTAATTGCTAAGCAAAGTGTGACGTCACAATACAGATCACTGTGGTGATAATGGTAACCCGGTCGGGTTGGCGTAGTGGTATCTTTCCTGGCCGTCCACCTCAGGACCCCGGTTCGAATCGAGCTCGGGGCGCTATGGGATTGGGTTTTCAGTCCTTACCCGATGGTGTTGGTTTTCCCTAGAATCAACTTCTTCCCACATCTAAAACTGAACTCTCCTTCCTTCTCCATGGGGTTCTTGGCTAGTACAGTGAGTAGTGACTAAGTTCGCTTTTCCGAGAGTCCTTGGCTTCGCAACCAGAATTAATCAACATAATTTTATTAAATTAACATCGGCTGAAGGGAGTTGATTCAACAGGGGGCGCTATCAGAGGAAATTTCTACACAGTTCGCCGTATTGGGAGGACAGAATCTCCTGCCACACGGGGGAACTCTTCTCTATACAAAGTGTAAATACGTATGTAGCGCGGTATATATTTCCTAGGGTTATTAATTTTCATAAATTTTCTGGTTGACTGGTCATAGAGTTGAACTTTGCTATCGGGTGTACAGTGCATGCCATCTAGATTCCAGTTGAGTATGGATGACATGTACATTAAAGGCACTGGACACTACTGGTAATTACTCAAGATAATTGTTAGCATAAAAACTTACTTGGTAATGAGCAATGGAGAGCTGTTGATAGTATGAAACATTGTGAGAAATGGCTCCCTCTGAAGTAATTTAGTTTTTGAGAAAGAAGTAATTTCTCAGTAAAATATTTGAATTGATTTTGAGACCTCACGCGTGAGGTCTACAAATTTTCACAGGTTTGTTATTTTGTGCATATGTTGAGATACACCAAGTGAGAAGACTGGTCATTTGACAATTACCAATGGTGTCCAGTGTCTTTAATTAATTAATATAGGAAAGACTGACATTACATGACGACATCATTGTACGTCATCTCTTTGCTACACGATCCAAATAAGGTGTTCAGTTACAAATAACAAATATTTAATCTCTGGCTGGGTATTTTCATCACGGAAAAGAATTGTCGAAAACAAAATTTCCACACAATTGCCTTTTTTAGCGAGCAGCCGTGTTTGGGGGGGCGGGGGTGATGCACAGACGTGGTCATTTCTTGTGCTCCTCCGAATGTTTATAAATCGTGATGTCCTGCAAACATTCTTGGCTAATCAGTCATTCGCAAATGTGTACTCTACAGGGTCGAAGGTCAAGAACGGTAATAAACCTTGACAACTGGGAGAGTTTATCAACAGTTCAAGCAAATACAATCATTTCCCTGTTAATGTATACACACTTATTGCTTTCAACCTCATAAAAATAATTTCATGCAGTGTTGTGATACAGAAAGGATATTTCCACCCAATGATTCACTTATAATCACATAAACATAGTTTGAGGTGTGTAAACCAAATTGGTTTGTGTCAATTGTTGATCAAAACTTTGGCTGACAATAAAACCATAATTTATTTTTTTGTGATTACTTTTAAATGTAAGCAGTTGGGGTAAAATTCTTCAGATAAGTTGAGCCATTTCCAGTTTCCCTGTGATGAAGAAGCCATTATGTACAACAGCCTGATGCTTTGTTTTTTTAAAGAGGCAAGGGCACCAAGGCATTTTCTCCCCTATGGGGAAATTGTAACTTTCTATGGAAACATTCAAGGGGCACCAAGGCAATGGGCAGGGGCAATGGAGGCAATAAGCCATTTGCGAGTTAGATTTGAATAAAGTCTAGTACAATGACTTGCTTAGTCACAAGTCACTGCTTAGATTTGAATTCCTCAGACTATACAGACAGTTGCTATGTCAAATGGTTCGGGGCAAGCTTTTGTATAGCAACCTCTAGATGAGCAAACCCTGGTACCATTTGTGCCGTACACATCCATTCAGAATTGTGTATGGGTGTTCGCTGTCTCTTACGTAACTACGCAAAAGCTTGCCCCGAATCATGTGACATAGCAACTGTCTCTATAGTCTGCGGAATTCAAATTTAAGTGGTAACTTGCGATTAAGCACGTCATTGTACCAGACAATATTCAAATCTAACACGCAAATGGCTTATTGCCCCTGTTGCCTTCTTGAAGTGTCTAGGCCTGTTAACATTTGTCCTACTTGTACCATCATTCAGTCAATTAGTGCCACAGAAAACTAGGCCTACAGAAAACTTAACATTGTACAAAGTGTTATGTGCCAGGCAGTTTCTTCTGTGTGTGTTTTTTTTTTCAAACACAAAGTTTCATGTCTGATTCTTGAAAACAAAATATCATTTTAAAGGCTTCTTAAAACATGATTGTTTTAGGAAAAAACGCGTATCACTTTGATTAGATAAGAAGTTGTCATGGTGGTAGTCAATAAAAAGATTGTTTTGCAGTGTCACCATGTAAATTGCCGCTCTTTTGAGTATGTGGTTCCGAGAATAACAGGTACTCAACATTTCCAACAGTTTCCTGACGGCGACAAGAGCATGCTGTTCAAAACAGTGACTGTCAGTTCATTTCAGAACCACACATTATCAAAAGAGATTACGCAGGTCTGACTTTTCACTGAGGCAATAAGAAGTTTCCTCCAATACCCTTGGCCATTGCCTTGGTTGCCCCCAGAAATGTTCTGGCAGTAAACATTAATGATGTTCTTCATGGAAGTGTTCTTCATGGAGGTGTTCTTTACTAAGGAAAGAAGTGAAGGCATTGCCGTTCACGAGAACAAAGATCAGGCCTTGGTATTATTACCCACATGGTGTCACCGGAAACCTTTTCCTTACAATAATTTTTATTAAGACTGGTACAACTAAAGTCATTCACAAATCTGGTTTTGACCTTGTGGATTGCCCTCCGATATATTTATGGACTGAAAGCTGGGTAACTCAGACAAAGAAGAGCAATCGTGCATGTCTTTGTGATTGAACTTGTCACTAAAGCAGCCGTGCAGTTGCCCATGGACAGGCAAACCAATGATTAGTGTTTGACATTTTAAAGGGAAGTTCCGACTGTACAAAATCAGGACACTGTCTTGACATGTGGTGGTTTTCAAAGTTCTTCTTCATGGTAGGACACAAGAATGCAATCACGCTGTCGTGGCGTGCTGAGTGTTCCTAATCATAACTTTGCTTTGGATGTAACTTTTTTTTAAACTTAATAAGCGCACGACCATGGTATGACCAATGTCGCATGCTGAGAAGTGAGTCGAGCAGGCAGGCATGCAAGCAGGCATGCACGCAGGATGCAGCAATTACAGTTGGCTTCTTAACACACAAGGTCTTCTCGGAATCCTCCATCATAACACATTGTTCATCACTTTAAACCAATTCCTTTGAACTTATTACCGGCGCATTGCTTAACAAACACCACAAGCTCCGCATTCCAGGACTGGCTGTGCATTGTTTACTATTGACAGTTTTCGCTTTGACAATCGGGGACTAATCCTATCCGTTTGTGTCGCGACACAATGTGGCAGATGATCATTTGAGTTCACCTGCACCCACTGGTTCGATTTGTGAAAGAGACCGATTTCCGAGAGGTCAATTCATGGAGACAGTAATAGGTTTGGGTATTTCTGGGAGACTGATCAAAGCGCGGTATTTTGTGTTCAAAGAGATGTGGGTATATTGCACCTCTGTGAAAGAGGATGAAGAAGTGGGACAATCTTAACATTGCAAAGTCACTACTCTCTTTTGTTCAGGGCTTTTGTATATAGGTTAATCGTGATAGACTGAGTAATCCTGTATCAATACAAAAGACAGGAACTGTGCATCAGATGTGTACACACCAGACACAATACCAGTAGTGGATTGTATGGGTGCTGTACAGCAGGCGTGATATTCTTCCTACTTTGTTCTGACGTCCCATTTTGTTTTTTGCCTTCAGAAAAATTGTGATTAAATTGCCTGAAAAGTCTACATGTATTACAGCCTATACCACAGATGTACATGTGGGTCAGCCCTTGAACTCAATAAAATTTTCCTACTTTTTGTTTACAATCTACATGGACATAATGTAAAAGGAGACATGCTCTAGTGTTCAAATTGTTGAATGTTTTTAAGTGCAAAATGATGAGAATATTTTCCTGAGTTGAATGGAAGAAATTATCTACAACGAATGAAAATGTTTACTCCATTGCTTGACCTTCATTTATTTGTTTTATATAACATCCAATAAGTAGATCTTTGTCAGTTGATTGGAGGATAAAACTTTAAGAATAAACAAAATTGTAAAAGTTTCAGGCCTGAAATTAAAACAATGGCCTCCGTGGCCTCTGGTCTTGGCCTTGGTGCCCCTTCAACAATTTCCCATAGACATAAAGATTTTTACAATGGAAGTGCCCTTTGCAAAATGAAAATGGCCTTGTGCCTCTCTAAAATAGCATTCCAGGCCTGAAGCTTGTAATCTGCCATTCCACGAGGGTGTTCTCTGTGTATTTAATGTTCAATATTGTGGTCTTGCGTGCCATAGTAAAAGAGGATGGGGCAGAAATGCACGATGAATAGTACCAAAATGCACAGTTTATGACGTAGGCCATGTAATGGTTTGATTAATAAATGCCGTGTGACCTACAATCCTCCAATCAAATGACAAGGATCTACTTGGGTGTAATATACAAATATTGGATGCACATCAGTGCGTTGTTGCAGAATATAATCAAGAGGAGAAATGTGGACTATTCCATTTTACAAGGCATAGCCGAGTGAAATGGGACAGCCAGATTTCACTGAGTGATTATATTTCTGAGACAACGCATGAATTAAATGGATTCAAAATTTGTTTTTTGTTTAATGTAATTTTTATTTGTCGTGGGCATTAATTGTTACGCATTACACTGGATACAAAAATTATGAATCAGTTTACTCATTGCCTTGAAAATAATCAATTTGTGTGTGACATTTACTCACATCGACTATTCACTGCAGCTGGGAAAACAAACCTGCTTTTTCTCTCAAGTCTAAATGGTTAATCAATCTTCATTCACTGCCATAGTATTCATTTGGTGATTTGAAATTGTGCACACATATGTACTATGTCTTATGTCAACTAATAATTTATCAGTTATTTACACAAATTGATGAGATTCACCAGATAGGAGGTTGATTAAAGGTTGTGTCTAGAGAATGTGAACTTTCTGAGTCAATCTGCCACTCAATGACAGCAGTCCTTGGGACAACTCCAAAAGGATCTCCATACGAGACCAAAATTGACAGTTAATGAAACTTTTCACCCCAAATTCCCCACAGAGTAAAACCCAATCCAGTGTACACTGTTATCCCGTATTTGTAGCTTCCATCAAAACAAACATCAATAGCCCATCCAGTATTACACAGAGCTGTAGATTCCACTTGACGTGCCTTGGCTGTGCACTTTGATTTGGGAATAAAGGCTAGATTGATGACCACCAGTTTTCATGTTGACCTTATTGAAGTTGACATTTTCAATTTCGCAGTGTTGTCAGAGCTGTCAACTCTTCCTCCCTCTGAAAGCAATTTTTTTATTTTTTATATAAAAAACCATTGCAGACACAATCAGTGTGGAGTTTGTCACACAATCTTGACCTGTGTTTTTAATAGGGGTGCAATAAAACATGGGGAGAAAGGGTGACTGACACCACAGTGTTTTGGAGGGCTTTGCTAGGGTGAACTTTTGATCAAGTTTGTTACCGGTGAGAGTTCGCTTGGGTTTACAGTCCCGTGGGGGTTGCTGTGCGAACTGAAACAAGAGGTCTGCTACTTCGTGAAACCAATCGTCAGACTAGCTTTGACATTTTGGGAGTAAAATGGGTCAGGACTTGTGATGACAGAGACTGGGGATGACAGTGGGTTGAAATATATGGACTTAGAATTATATTTCATTAAAAATTGAATTTAGGGTACGTTTTATTGGATTATGAATTCAACTAGCTGATGGTGACAGCTCTTTTTACATGTTTAGATTACAGTACTGAAAAATTTAGTTGTTAAATGGCAAAAACGTATTGAACCTTTTTGTGAACGTGCAATAACAATATAATAATAGGCCTAATGGGTCTTAATTTATACTGCAATTCCAGAGATTTTGGCTTCAAACATGTAATACATTAACGATACCTCAGAGAGTCCGATTGGCCAAAGACTGACCATGTTGGGGGGGGGGGGGTTATTAACATGTGATTTAAAAGACCGGCTCTGTGAACTGGTCAATAAATGCCCCAAAACAAGCATACTGTTGTGTAAAAGCTTTTATGCACTGTGCATGTTGTGCGGGGAACCGAAACAAGAGGTTTACTACTTTGTGATAACCATTGAATCAACTGTTTTCTTTGTACGTATTTCTGTGTCTAATCTTAGCAAGAGATTCAGGTGGCGCACACATGCGCATACCACGCGTATGCGTGAACGCATAAGCAATGCATCAATTTAAGGTAGCTGGTACACATGTCACCAACATAATGCTTAAGCATAAAGTAGAACAACAACCAAAGTTTTTCATACGTTGTTGTAGTTTTTTTTTTTCATATGGGATTATTTCTCTTGAGGATTAGTACTACATGTATGTACCATAAACTTTATATTCAGTGAGATTTTCGATTGAAATCCTTGGTTGCACATTGAAGTGTGGCTTAAATCGTGTTTCACCAGCACATAATGACATGTAATGATCAATTGGATATTTGTGTTTTCTTAGCAGTCAATATACACATCACAAAACTATTCCATGTGCTCAATCATAAACTACCAACAGTCCTACATGTATGCATGGAAATCAGTTAATTAATCGCTGTAATAAAAAGACTGTGACACCAGCTGTGGTGTAATGAAGCTGTGCACAGACCACACTGTGCGTTTAGCGTGATCAAACCACATGGGCTGCGTTGAGCAGTGGGGTTGACAGTCTCTGCTGAGTAGAGCAGTACATGGAATAGTCTGTGCGTGGTCTGTGCTACATCAAATGAATAAGAATGCCAATGGCAGGCAGCGTGTCAATGTTTCAGTTCACTGGCAGGTCATGCAGCAAACACATCAGCTGGAAAAGCACTCTGAATGTTAAAGATGTACTTCAGTTCAAGGAATGTCACTCTTTTAAAAGCGAAATCGCAAAGTACATGATCTTTAAAGGTATACAGGATTTGGAAGGAAAACAAAAACATTGTTAAATTTTAGTCTGAAAGCTCACTGATTATGAAGTTCATACTAGAACCATTTTTTCTGTGATTATTTCCCTTTTTGTACAAGGGGCCAGACTATTTTCTTCTCAGCCTCAGTTTGGTTACATCAATCATGACATCTGACTCTCACTGTACAAATAAAAAGGAGTCAGAAACGTTTCTGCATGAAACGTTTCTCAGATTGTGTATTCCAACTACAGATTATTCTTCCTGCGTGGACAAAACCGCTCCAGATTTTTTGTATTATGTACATAGTACAGTAAGTGAACGTGTACATAATGCTGGGAATGTTTTCGTGCAGCAATTTTGCACAGCAAAATATGTAGACTGAACATAATGTGTACACAGTGACCGGTAAATGCTAGTATTATGCAGCAAACTGTGATTCTCTGAGTAGCAACTGATAAATTCTAGGTAGCATTTTGCTTTTGTCAATACAAGGGAAACTGTTCACTGATGACATGTCATTCACAAGAGGATAGAAGAAGAGAACTTGTGTCCTTTATACACTTACACAAGCCATTTATTGTACATTTACGCCGAATGTAATCCAAGCTTAATAGTCCTGATGGTCCTTGCTATTGGCAAAAACACATTATCGTCTGCATCAACACACACACATTCACTTCTCAATGAGCCAATGAAGTTCTTCCAAATTGTTGGAGGGCGGTTTATGAGGGTATTATGAACAGTTCAAAGGACCCATGAAATCAGGGTCAGCGGAGTGAAATGAAGTAGTCATTGTGTAATCTCGCCTGTCTAGCCGGAATAATTTTCTTCAAGGGAAGGTTTCTTATTGGTTACTTGGAATTCGCAATTACGATTAAGGGGGGGGGGCTTTGGGCTAAAGCAAACAACTATTAGCAGTCTTCTTGGAAAGTGCATGTAGTGGATGAACACATTTATATGATTTGATGCAGTCATCTTCTCAATGTGAATGAGTGAGGAAGTTTTCTTAATTGCCTAGATGTTTCTTTTAGGTGTTAGTTGTTTGTTACCCGCCCCCCCCCCATGTCATAACTGTTTACTCATAGTTCAGTAAAAGCTCTTCTAATTCAAGGTCAACTATCAATGTCAGTATGGTCCATGGTCTCATGATGAAGAGTACATTGTGTGTAGACCAGGGCCCAATTTCATAGAGCTGCTTAAGCACAAAAAGTAGCTAAGCACAACAAAATTATGCTTGCCAGAATACATGTAAGTTACCAGCCAAACTACCATAACACATAAAATGTACAATTTGTGACTGGTATCCTGCTCATTTCTGCTTAGCAGGCAATTGTCGAGCAATATTTTCTGCTTAAGCAGCTCTATGAAATTGGGCCCCGGTGTATTTGCGTAAACCTTCCGCCATCTCAAAGGTAATGTGGCGATGAAACAATGGAACTGCACTGGTACGTACATGCAGCACGCAAGGTTGGCAAATGCGCAACCTTGCTGTGACCTCTGTTTGAAGATGCCCTGATCTAGTGACATCACAGACACGAGGTCTGTTCATGGATATTGTACATGTGAAGATTCTTTTGATTTATCTTGAATAAAAGTTTTATCTGAAATTTAAGGAACATGTTTGTAAGATCTAAATTTTGAAAAGCAGACATGTTATGTAATGTAGCTTGTAAATCAAATTCAAGATGAATCGTCTTTTCTTTTTTATTCAAGTGGGCCAAATATTACAGATACTGGACCCAAACTTTCAGAAAAGTTGAAGGTATATAAATACATTGTTTAATTTAGTCTGAAGCTTACTGATTATAAAGTTCATACTAGAATCTTTTTATTTTTTTATATTTCCCTCTGAAATGAAGTCATATTCAAGAAAACTGTATCTGAAAACCTTAAAAAAAAAGCACAACAGCTGATTTTGGTTGTCACAATCAAAGTTAAGGACAGTGTGTTTTAGCATGCTGAAAATTGGCATGGTTTTTCACTATTTTATCCTGACTCACAGGTTTGTTATTTCATGTATATGGTTGATGACACAAAACATGAACACTGTCTTCGACTATTTTGACAGCTCTACCAATTCTGTTATAATACCTTTAAACACCAATTTCAGATCAGTGAAGTGAACATTAGGTCACACTGTACATGACCTGTACATGGTTCCTATAATTAGAATCACTGCCAGGGTTCTCTCTAATGGTCTATTTAAAACCTCGGCAAGGAGATCATTTCATGTGGGCCCCCCATGATGTCTGCCCTTAGCAGCATCTTAAATACTGGCATCAGTAAGATCCACCATCCGTTGTGAATCAAATTAGAGGTACCTGGAACTGTGAGGCTTCTCCTTACAAGACAGCCGAGGAGTCTTCCGCAGCATCCTCTTATCACAGATGACCTTATAAAAATTGTTGGGCCAAATTCCGATCATAGTCGGCGTGGTTGGAGCCTGTTACTCATCATTAGGACGGTTCGTTGACTGGAGGGAGGCAAGGTTATCCCATGATTCCTAAGATGTTTTCAGCTGGATGAAATTTTACACGCGCTGACCTGATGATGGTTTTACGGAAGTGCAAGCTCGTCAATTAATTATGTGCGGAATCAATTTTTAATTTCAATTATTTTGAGGGCTTTTGTTGGTGGGGATGAGGAGGATGTGACATTCATGACGAGATTAATTAGAAATATGTGATTAACCGTTCCTATTGTCTGTTGATTTGAGGGACAGGCTATCAACTATGCCAGCCTTGCAATTATGATATCATGTTGTGAACGCATGTACACAGTACACGTGTACATGAACCCTGCATGTACAGTAGAGATTCAGTGAACATTTAGTCTTGTGCGTGGAAGGAGGACTTACCAGAGAAAGGGTGTACGCAATTAATGTGCAAAATTGTGTTACAAGACAACTGAGTGTGAAAGTTTGATCGGTGTTCTGCCGCTCATTGGTCATCATAGGAAGGTTGAATTCTGCATGGGAACGGGAAAACAAACAGACAACAAAACAAACAAACAAACATACATTAAGACAAACAACAAAAACACAAACACACCCCAAACCATCATAGAAAAACCCAAAGAAACAAAGCATCAGCTAGCAAACAATAGGATCATTTCATGATCACTTCAAGTGCAATCATAAACAGAGTTTGATTGATTTTGTAGACAATACAACATGACAGAGTTCACAACTGCCTATGACTAATCCCAGTCTCCATTGTGCCTCTCTCCCAAAGTAGAGCAGCTTCCTGTGTCCTCAGATGTCCCCCCAAAACGCCCCAATAAAACAAGCCTGTGGAATGTGTCAGATTTATTACCCAGTTCAGGCAACAGTGCAATTATCAGTACAGTGTGACAGTCCCACCCTAGGGGCCATGCTGATCTGATTGTGATAATAGAGTGTGTACTGGTTGCTCCATGACAATACTAACATACTTTACATTTCTGAGTAATGTGGTGCTTTTGTCATTACAGACTATTGGGTAACTCCAGGAGAACAGCACCAGGTACATAATTACAAAATGGAGTTACCACATAATTATAATTTAACACTGCTGGGAAGACCAGCAGCCCGTTAAGAATAATTTCATTGACTTTTGGAGAGCAAAACACATTTGCCAATCATACAACAATGACACAAATAATGATGACATAAAACAACTTTGTAGCTGATTAAGTTTGCTTCCCTTTTGATTAATCCTTAATAGCTCCATTATGTAGTAACTTTTAGTCCTGATATGTCGCAGAGACAACAGAGGCAATTTGCCGTCATGTCTTTGCCATTGCCTTGGTGCCCCTTGAAATAGGCAAGTACAAATCTACATTTTCCTGAAGGCCAAGTGAAAACAAATACATCAGGTGATTTTCCCGTTTTTTTTTTCAAAAATGAGGATGATGAGACCTGTCCTTTTTATTTAAAAATTTAAGGAAGAAAGAGCCAGACTAAAAGCTTGCCTTGTACAATTGAGAAGTCTAAAATGTGGGTAAATTAGATCGATCATTGAAAGAATGGTGCTAAGTTGAAGTGAAAATACATGAAAAAGTAAGTCTTTTGGGGAACAAAAAAAGAAAAAGAAAAAAGAGAGACGCTGCTTCAAGAAAGGATGCGGACGGGAACGATCAACTATTTTTTTATTTTTACTTATTTTCATACAAGAACAAGGAATCATGGGTCAGGCCAGGAATTTTCTTTTTAGAGGGCAAGGCCATTTTCATTTTGCAAAGGGCACTTCCATCGGAAAATCTTAAAGTACAGAGGAAATATTTGAAGGGGCACCAAGGCTAAGTCCAGGGCACTGGAGGCCATGGCCTGTTCGGCCTTCATTTAATTCTAGGCCAGATAGGTTCACATTTGACGAAAGAACAGACTTTGATAGGCGGGAAACCTGTCACCAAGTGAAACTCACTGGTTCTCTGTGCAAATGTGTCTTAGATTCACACATGCACCAAACACAATAAGTCTTGAACCAATAATTTCTGCTCGACAGACATCATCCTGTGGTATTTGTTCCTACACTGGAGTTAGTTTGTGAGCGGTTGCAGCATGGAGCAATTCTACCTCCTTGGTTGCACACAAGTAATTGGTCAGCGCAGGGGAACGGAATCGGTGAGCCGTGGCAGACCCAGACCATGGAGGTGTAGAAGATGTGATGGCCCTGTGATTGAGTGGCAGCCACACTGTGCTGGGATGACCCTGATGATGTGGACATGTGAACAAGACTTGTGAACAATACACTATTACCCATGGTGATGATGGCAGGGAGCTATTAATCTGGTTGAGGATTAAGGGATAAATGCTATTGGGATATTTTAATAAAGGGATTTTAACTTGGAGTCATCACTTGGTGTGATATGAAGAGTGGCTTATTAATAAAGATGCCACAGACCATTGCAGACGGTGGGCATGTATTGCCTGTACACCATTGAGGCTGAAGGCCATTGACATCTAGGCTGATGGACTTTTACCTTGGACTGGCCTTTCTTCCTTCATTATGGTCGCCAAATTGTCTCACATTTGCAGGACTGACTGATACTTCATGGAGGCAACTGGGACAATTGCCTCCATGCCCTTGATCAATACCTTGGTGCCCCTTGAAATGTTCTACATGTAGTAGAAGTTTAAATTTCCCTCAAATAGGTGCCCTTTTCTTTAAGAAAAAAACAAACCGTACCCCTACCTGAGTGAAGTGTAAGGAGGCATGGAATTACACAGGGGCCATGGCTTCCGTTGCTCTGGTCTTGGCCTTGGTGCCCCCTTCAAAGGTTTCCCATAGACTTTAAGATTTTTAATGGAAAGTGCCCTTGGCAAAATGAAAAATGGCCTTGCCCTCTCAAAGATGAAACTCCAGGGCTCGATTTCACAAAGCGCTGAGATTCATCTGAAGATGAGCTGTCAAAATCACCATAGTGATTTGCATTGTGACGTCACACTTTGCTTAGTAATTAAGATTGGAACACAGTTAAGATCGATCTTGGCTCTTTGTGAAACTGGCCTTTGGCCAGCATCAGGATTGCTTTTGCAACAACACAAGGCTAAACAAGCTCCCAAGGGCAATGTATATTTTGCAAATGTTCTGTGTACTGCTGAGGGTGAAATCTTGGCCAGAGTGTTTACCTTTGTATGTACTTCCCTGTTTATGATTGCTTCCAAACAGCCCAGGAGTTTGTTCCCCTCAGGAATAACTCTGTATAGAGAGGGGCTGAGGTTGAGCTAAAGCAGGGAAATAAATTGTTTTTTATTGGATGTAACACCTGTCCCCATTTGTTAGAAGATTGCGAACCTTCACAACGCATTTTCTGTTCAAATTGTGACATGTAACAGAACGGCTTTTGAATCTCCATGTAACACATCCATTAAAATTGATTTAGCAGGGCATGTTATTTTTCAGGATTTGCTCAGCCTGCACTTTTCTTGAAAGAAGTAAAGCAGTAATCTATTTATTATCCATTTATCTATTTGTTGCACATCCAAAAGCACAATTAGCGCCAATTAGAGGGTTAATAGAAAACGAGAAGAAATTTTGAGTTTAAGATGTGAGAGGCAGGGTTTTACCCCATGCATAAGCTAGCTCATCAGGCTGATGCACGCTAATTGTGTGCTGATACGCATACATTTCAGCCGATACACAATGTTTCAATATCACTGCCCAAAATGATGACAACGTTATTTTTCCTCAACCCCAAAGAGTGATGACAAAAATAATTTCCTTCACAAAAAAAAAATAAAAATGATGACAAGAATAATTTTCTTCAACTCTCCATCTTCTTCTCACCATCATCCTGTCCACTTTGAATTCCTTACATCTTTAAGTGACAAGTGAAGACATCCCCTGAGCAATGATTGAGTTCACTCACAATGTGAGAGAAACGGCAACACTCGGCCTACATATAGAGTCTACGTGGGGTACAAGGCATCAAAGCTGTGGAAGAATTTCTCACTGTTTTTTTCTCCAGGGAGATTCCTCTTGTTATAGGCACATTGTAAATAACAGGCTTTTGAAAGGACTGCAAACTGAGTGTTGCTTTTCCCTCTTTGGACGCTGTATGCGTAGCACGTTAAACAGGGCAAACATGCTGAAAAGCACGGTACAAATTGTATATGCATATTTGCATTTTAGAGAAGTACTGCCTGGAGCATTTGTACATTTGTGGATGGTCAGTTAGTTTAGTTGATGTGCTGGTACTTGTCACGGGGTAAGGTCAAATGTCGTAGGTCATGTTTAGCTTGGCATTGATGAGAAACAGGGTTGTTGTGGGGGGGAGGCAGAAGCAGAAAGTAAAATTCATAATGTGAACAGTTGTGAAGGACACGTCGTCCATTCATGAAACTGTTGCTTTAAGGTGGACAAGGTTCACATTGTCACAGGAACTGACTCATGCTGTTAAAGTAAATAATATTCTACCCTCGGTGTAAACTTTCAAATCATTGTTTTATTGTAATATAGGTGTTTTCCCTCCGGAGCTTTTTTGATAATTTCTCTCTCTCACGACTAGAATATTGAACAAGCGGTTAGAAGTGGGAACAAGTGCAGCCACAACTGGCTACAAGGTACCAAGGTGATTGTGGCCGACCAAACATGACTGGAGACCATATGTCCTTAAATTATGATATTGTCTGGCATGCAGCCCCACTGAGTGATTTATTGACACGCCTGTTTACCTGAATCTAGGGAGTAAAAGGTTGGGGGGCGACCCCTTTGATGTTGTGGCCATAGGGTTTGAATCCCTTCCCAGGCTGTCATGATGACTGCATAAAGAGCCATGTGGCAGTGGCACTAGACTATATTCAGGCATAGAGGATTCTTCCAGTTGTAGGCAAGCTCCACGCAGGCAAACAAAAATTTGCATTCCAATTCTGACATTTTTTGGGGGTAGTGATGCCTCTATGAGATTGTTCCTTTTTCATGCAGTACATACAGTTGGTTACTCCTCGTCTGCCTATAAAAGATGCCTGGAGTGACTAGGTCCTTGTAAATCATACACAATAAAAGACAAAGAGAACTTTGTTTCAGTAAAACAAATTCCTACTCGTACAATCCTCCAGAGATCGTCTGAGATACTTGCCAAGTTGAGTAAATAACATTTGAAGATGCTGCAAATAAACAGCTCTTAATTCAATGGCCGCATTTGGAATAAATCAGATATGAATATCACAAAGTACCTGACAGGACATAAACCATTTTCCCTGTTTTCGCTCGAACATGACTAATATTTTCACATGTTAATTCGTTTGGTGTGTTTTAAAAAAAAATGTTCCTTTGAATTTTATTTCCTCTTAAATAAAAAAATATAATAAATAGATCAAGGTGTTGCAAAACTGCTTACCTACCAAAAGGACCTGTGGTAAAAATGCAAACAATTAGTTAATGGCTCGTTGTTTGGACCCTAGCAATCTTTCTCATAGCCTTAGAGGAAGACTCTCTGAAAAGAAGAAGAAAAACAAATGTTTTGCTCATTTGCTTGAAGCCATGTTATGCTACTTCCATGGATTTTTGTGCTTGAGGAATAACTTGATCACAATTTTTGCATGTATTTCTAAAACTGAGTTCGCTTTGCAAAAATCTTGTGAAATTTCAAACTTCTTGGCTGTTTAAACAAACAAAAAAGTATCACAATGCTACAATGTATTTGCTGCTGCTTCCCAGGGTGTATCGTAAACTTGGGTGTGATCCCTGGCTACATGGCAGTTACAGGTTGAATGGCTTCTGACTGGCACCCCTGAACAAAGATGTGGACAAAATAGGGAAACCGCCAACATAGGGCTAGATAGCTCAGTTGGTAGAGTGCCAGCACGTTAATCCGGAGGATGTTGGTTCCAATCCAGCTCTAGTCAACCCCAAATTACAATACTACAGTGCATAACAATCTTTCCTTTAGCCTGAATCATAACTGTTTACTCATTACTTTATAAACCAGAATTGAATGTCCTCAACTGTCGCATAAAAAAGAAGAAGTATAAATTAAGAAAAAATCACGGTTGTTCTGGTAATTACTTCATACTCTTTTAAGTCATTTGAGCGAAATATTCAAGTTTGGAGACTAAAATGCATGAAGAATTTCTCTGCCTGGATTAAGCAATTATTGCCTCGCAGTTCGCCAAGTGTGACAATTTTAAAGTCCAGGGTCAGCGAGACTATATTTATCCCAGCCTCAGATGGCTCGATAATCGTTGAACAAGATCCAATCTTGCCGTTGTCTCACCGTTTACGGAGATATGTTGACTTCAAGGAGACAGGAACTAAGATTTGGAACGCCATCTTGCAAAATGAAATATGACATGTGCTTTATCGCTTGGACATGTAGAACAATCTAATTACGGGAAAAAAAATGCTGTAAGTACAGCGCCCTTTTGAAGTGAGAGGTGTCCGAAGCTGTGTACTTATCAAGGATGATAAGTGGGTGTGGCCCTTGACATAAGCCAGTCCTGGTACTTGCTATGGTGAGGCAGTTTTTCTGTATTGTAGGGAACCTCTATGTAGGAAAGAAGGAACTAATGGCCAAGCAAATTGAAAAACAAGTCGTACCCATCCTCATCTTTTTTTGAAGCTGCTCTTTTTTTCCCTGCTATTTTTCACCCACAAATGACTGAATTTATGGAAAGAGAATAGCATTTTCACTTCATCTTGGCATCATTCTTTTGACGATTGATTAAATTTACCCATTTTTAGACTTCTCAGTTCTAAGTCAGCCAATTTTTATCCTGGCTCTCTCTCCTCCTTGAAAGAAGAAGAAGAGGAAGAAAACCAAGGCGATTGTTTCGTTTGTGCTTAGCGGCTCTTTTGTGAACCCAGAAATTAATCATATATGGCAAAAAAAGCCAAGCCGCTCTGTTAATTTTAATGAAGCAGGGGAGCAAAAATATTAATAATGCGCGATTACATATTTCGCAGATAATTTTAATTTTACTTTACACCCTCCCTTATATATTTAAAATCATGATGAGTATAGGGAACCTCGAAGGTTGCAGCTTTTATGTGTTGACTTTTTTCAGTTCAAGTAAACAATTACATTGATGAATATCCAATGAGGAAGAAAGTCGGTGAAGGACAAGCCATATTTGCACTTCATGACTGTTTGTCGAAAAAAGGATTTAAACGAAAGTAAGAATAACCAGTCCTTGGTTATCCTCCCCACACCCCCCACTTTCTCGGTCAAGTGAAATAATAAAATGAAGGTCCGCCGAAGCGAGGTCAGCTCAAGTGAAGGAATTCAGGTTGATGTTTACCCTAATACCACTGATGGGATCGGGAAAAAGTCAGCGCTAATTTAATTAGCGCAAGAACGCCGTGGGATATTGACGATATTAGATTAAGATTAATGATAGGGGGAAGATTTTTCTTAGTGATTATATTATTATTATTGTTATTATTCTTACAGGGCCAATTTGAAGGTAGCCATGTTTGAACGGAGCTTTGTGCTCATTGACTGTCTGCTTGTTTAAGCTGCTAACTCAATAAGATTGAATTCAGAGCTTTGTGTGTGTATCCCCCTTCGAGGCTAAAATCTCCATGGCTGCTCTGGCATTTCCGCATTAAAGATAATTAGAAAATTCAAACATGGAAGTTATAGGTAAATGTTTGTCTTCTTATAAAGATAAATTAATGACTTGTTTTTGGTTTTGTTTTTGTTTTTTCTTGAACTTGTTTTAAAAGTGCATAGTTGCCTCAGCTAGGGTTCAAATGGAGATTGCTTATTGGACCATCCTGTGCACTGCGCATATGTAGATGCCTTGGCTAGCCGCTGTCAAATGGAGGTTGCTTATTGGACTATCCTGTGCGCTGCGCATACGTAGATGCCTTGGCTAGCGGTCAGAAGAAGCTTGCTTATTGGCCTATCCTATGTGCATGTACATGTACATAGATGTGCGCTTTGCATTGTAACATTATCGTTTGACCTCTAAGTTGGCGTGATGACATCAATGCATGAGGTCCATTGCGCAGTGGATCTTAATTGATGTGCAGCCATCTTGTTTAAACTTTTCGTTCAAACAGAATCAGATGTAACTAATGCGAGGCTGGAATGCCAAAATAGTCTGATCCCCTTTGGATACAATAATAATCAGTAGTCATTATTACTTGTGCAGACAGGGATCACGACAAAGATTGGTAGCACGAAGATGATGGTCTGCATACTGTACACACATTAAATTGCGATCACAAAATTGCAGATCAGTCCACCTTGAATAATTCAAACCTAATCGACTTTAAATATCAGCTGACTGCTGGCCGAGCGTGAAGACCATTTTATTTTGCCTGTGAGCAATTAAGAATATGTGTTGGGGAAAAAAATGGTTCTCTCAGTGTTGTCAAGTTTGTCATTATCGCTTAGCAACCGGGCCAACTGCGACGATGGTAAACAACTGAATTTTCACTAATGGGGCCTAATTTCATATCACAGCTTTGCCACTGGATTCTGCTGTAACGGCGCCCTGTAACACAGCATTCTTAAGGCTGTTAACGTAGGAGTCCATGGTTAGCATTGCCATGAATCCAGGCCCTGGTTTCTCGGTTGAGGATTTGCTAGGAATTTTCCTCGGTATGATAAAAATCTGTTGGAACGTTCAGTCCATGCTTCAATGTCAATTATAGGTTTGTGTATAAAATGATAAAACCTGTCTGTGGATTATGTTTTGAGCTTCAGTTTACGGTTCAGTTATTTGGCTGTCTGATTCACACAATCACTGGAACCAAACGGAAGTTAGTTTAGAAATGACACGATCCTTTTGACGGAAATCCAATTGCCAATTTTTACAGTTTGTTTTGCCCTCAGAAAAATCAGTGATGTTGATGTATTAGGGGCCATTCATTAGTGTTTACAAATTTCTGTTTTTTTTTTTCTGTGAAATTGTGGGTGGGTTGGTCAAAAGAAATAACTGAAAATCGAAATTGAGTTTACAAAAACAAACTTCACTATACCGGCAGATCGTGGGTCCAGGTCGGTCGTAGCACTTGTGTCCTGAAGCAAATTACTTTACCATGATTGCTTTGTCGTTCAGATAGGAAGTTAAGTCGTACATGTAGGTCCCGCATACTGGCATTGGTAGTGCGTGTAAAAGAACCCAGAACGCTTATCGTGATAGAGTAGGGGGTTAACCCCGGTGTTTCTGATTCACACACATGTACATGTAGCAAGCACCCTTGTTTACAGGTTTCCTCAGGCTTGCGAGCTAGGCATCCTTGGTTTCATTACCTGAAAAATATAATACACTGCATTTGCGAGGAGCAGGGACTCTTAACCATCACTGTATACATTGTGGTAGCAGGGAACTTTTTCAAAATATTTGGACTGAACATGTTTTGCGCAAACTGAATGCTAGTACTGAGTAGCAGTTGATAATTTTTTTAATAGCAACTGAATGCATTTTGTGCAGCATTTTGCTACGCTATACCAGGGAAATTGTTCACTTGGTAGTGTGCATACAGTGATTAGGTTCACTTATGAGGCATCCTTGGTTTCATTACCAGAAATTAATAAACTGCATTTGCATGTAACTGTCACTGTGCACAGTGTGGTTGTGTGTATACTGTACAAGTTTGTGTGGAATACTGTAGAATAATACCCTTTTAAAGTCCCACCCATAATTTGTGAGCCCAGCATAATGTACCAGGCTTATTACGTCTAACAATGAATGGGTACAACTCAGTCAAATCAGGGAGGTGTACAAAAGACCCAGTCCAGGGTTGCATAAAGGCCGCGATAAGGCCATGATCCAGGCTGTTTATTTTGGGATAGAGGGACGAAAGTTGTGTTGTTAGTCCCACACAATGACCTCTCGAGCGACCCTTTCAGGTTTGGAGTGATGAAGATGGAGAATCGGAATGGCATGTTTTACGAGACTTTGTCTGGCAGTTAGGAGTGAGAACTAAACATCCACTCTCTATTAAAAAAACGGGAACAGGGACAATGAACTGAAGTTTTTCTTTTCTTCAGATGGCTGGATGCTAGGGCATTGCCTCTGTCTGTGTTTGAACTGGCCTTGGAGATTATGTCACATTTGCTTTGGTTTTGTGGCGGTTTAATTGATTTTATAGTTTCATTGACTACAATGTAAATGACAGTGTACCAAGGACAATTGCAAGGACTCTGAACAGTTACAGTCATAAATAGATGTATGGATTACAACTCGATAATTTATTTTCATAGCATGGTACATGTATGAGAGCAAATTAACGTCACAGATAACGTTCAGCATTAAGCAAATATTTGTTTGTGAACAATTGTAAAATTGGAAATTTGCTTTATAAAATCTGAAGGTCCTTAGAAACAAGAAGTAACTATGATTAGAATAGTAAACTTGCTGGAACAACTTGTGGGTACATGATTCGCCTGAAGATGAGCAGAGTATACTGTTCGAAAGGTCGAGTCCACACCGGCTCTTGTCAGAGCCAGCACTCCTCCCAAAAGAGATTTTACACATGGTTGTGGCCGCAAGTTTACTACTTAAAGTTGCTTCTCAGTTCCACACAATGCAAAGCTTCAAACATCACATCCTTAGGAACGTTTAAAGGCCCTGTACACTATTGGTAAGATCGAAAAACACAATGATTTAAAGTAAGTAATGGTAGAAAGGGTTCCTTAAAATATTTCTGCCTAAAATGCTATCGTTTCTGAGAAACGAGTAAAACAATAGTAATTATCGCGCGCGATAATTTGAAAAAAACAGAAAACACATAAGATCTCTTTTCACTATTTTCTCGTGACCTCGATGACCAATTGAGCTCAAACTTTCACAGGTTTGTTTGTTCATGTTTAATCACACAAAATGTGGACACTGATTTTGAGCTGTTACCAAAAGTGTACAATACCTTTAAAGCACATGTCATGTAGGCCCCTATAATATTGGCAATTTTCAAAGACTAGTATCTGAACTTTATGTGACCCAACATACATGAAATAACAAACCTGTGAAATGTTAAGCTAAATCAATCGGTCATCAGAGTCATGCATGGGAAACAGTGAAAATCCCCATTATATGTTTTCAAACATCGGGTTTTGGACATGCCCGATAAAGACTAATTGTTTTTACTCATTTCCTAAAAACTGTAGCATTTCAAGCAAAACTATTTCAAGGGAAGTTTACAACCATTACCATCTTTATAAGTCATGGGCAAATATGTGAACATTTATTTTCAATCTTGCCAATATTGTACACACCCTTTAAAGGAACATTACAGAATTGGTAAGAACAAAACTTGTAAAATATACTTTTTGATCACAGATTTACACCAAACTTACACGGTCTAGTGATGATGATAGTAGAAAACATCCCTTGAAATATTTCTGTCTGAAATGCCATATTTGATGAGAAATGAATAAACTAATTTTCTGATTGGAGTTTATCGCTCAGTGAGCGTTTTATTCTTTGTTGAATCTATATGATTTCATGCAAATGTGTAATCGGTTTTATACTATTTTCTCGTGACCCAGATGGCCGATCGATCTCAAACTTCTACAGGTTTGTCAGTTTATGTATATGGTGGATTACGTAAAGTGCTTACACTGCCAGCAACCGTTTTGTTAGCAAAAAACAATTCTGTAATGTTCCTTTAAGCAAGATGAACCAAACCCAAGACCAGGGCAATGGAGACAATTTGACACAGTGACCTGCCCCAATACTATTCTTTGTCTGCCCATGGAAAGTGGCTGGGTCCTTTGGTTGTTTATGAAGAATAAAACTCCAGCCATGTGGAGTGCAGGAACCCCACTCTGCTCTCTACTGTGATCATTATCTCACAGTAAGGCCAAATGTTAATCCGCCTCGACAATTTATTTTTTTCCTCTCTTCACAAACAAGGCTAATGATATTACGAGATGACTGATTGAAAAAAGTGGATTGGGGCATCCCTGTTTGTTCCACATGTGCTTTAAATTTTCCGGGGAAAAAAAACCCCTCTTACTATTAAGCATCTTGATTCCTGATTGAAATGCACCGCAGTCTCGTACAAATTGACATTGCTCAATTTCATCAAAGTCGTGCTGTGTGTCACGTCATGTACTGTATATAAAGTGCGTGTATCAATACAGTAGGTTTCTCGTGTCTTTGCAGCCACTGACCTAGTTTGGGCCTGAATTCTTCAATCAAAATGACAAAAGTATCTGGAGAAGTCAAATTAGCTTTAGGTGCCATATTACTTTATACCGAGTTTCAGACCTATGAAGACCTGGGTCCAATTTCATAGAGCTGCTTTAAGCACAAAAAGGAGCGAAGCACAATATAAATATGCTTACCAGAATAAGATTACCAGCCAAAATAGCATTCCACATGTATATCATTTGTGTCTGGTATCCTGCTTATTTTTGTCTAGCAGAACATTTCTGAGCAATATTTGCTGCTTAAGCAGCTCTATGAAATTGGGCCCTGGAGCTGCTGAAGTACAAAAAGTAACTAAGCACAACAAAATTATGTTTACCAGAATAAGGTCACCAGCCAGACTACCGCGTCACATGTACATGTACAACTTGTGACTAGTATCCTGCTCATTTTGGCTTGGCAGAAAATTGTTAAGCAACATTTTTGGCTTAAGCAGCTCTATGAAATTGGGCCCTGGAGCTGCTGAAGTACAAAAAGTAACTAAGCACAACAAAATTATTTTTACCAGAATAAGGTCACCAGCCAGACTACCGCGTCACATGTACATGTACAACTTGTGACTAGTATCCTGCTCATTTTGGCTTGGCAGAAAATTGTTAAGCAACATTTTTGGCTTAAGCAGCTCTATGAAATTGGGCCCTGGAGCTGCTGAAGTACAAAAAGTAACTAAGCACAACAAAATTATTTTTACCAGAATAAGGTCACCAGCCAGACTACCGCGTCACATGTACATGTACAACTTGTGACTAGTATCCTGCTCATTTTGGCTTGGCAGAAAATTGTTAAGCAACATTTTTGGCTTAAGCAGCTCTATGAAATTGGGCCCTGGAGCTGCTGAAGTACAAAAAGTAACTAAGCACAACAAAATTATTTTTACCAGAATAAGGTCACCAGCCAGACTACCGCGTCACATGTACATGTACAACTTGTGACTAGTATCCTGCTCATTTTGGCTTGGCAGAAAATTGTTAAGCAACATTTTTGGCTTAAGCAGCTCTATGAAATTGGGCCCTGGAGCTGCTGAAGTACAAAAAGTAACTAAGCACAACAAAATTATTTTTACCAGAATAAGGTCACCAGCCAGACTACCGCGTCACATGTACATGTACAACTTGTGACTAGTATCCTGCTCATTTTGGCTTGGCAGAAAATTGTTAAGCAACATTTTTGGCTTAAGCAGCTCTATGAAATTGGGCCCTGGAGCTGCTGAAGTACAAAAAGTAACTAAGCACAACAAAATTATTTTTACCAGAATAAGGTCACCAGCCAGACTACCGCGTCACATGTACATGTACAACTTGTGACTAGTATCCTGCTCATTTTGGCTTGGCAGAAAATTGTTAAGCAACATTTTTGGCTTAAGCAGCTCTATGAAATTGGGCCCTGGAGCTGCTGAAGTACAAAAAGTAACTAAGCACAACAAAATTATTTTTACCAGAATAAGGTCACCAGCCAGACTACCGCGTCACATGTACATGTACAACTTGTGACTAGTATCCTGCTCATTTTGGCTTGGCAGAAAATTGTTAAGCAACATTTTTGGCTTAAGCAGCTCTATGAAATTGGGCCCTGCTTTAGGTAGTAGGGTTTTCCATTTCTGCTCATGTCGCTCACAACGACACAAAGTGCACAACGCACCCAGTCTCTACTCCATATGTTGTCAGCTTCATTTCCATTCTACTGTATTTTCTTGCAGCCTTGCCAATGCTTTTAAGTACTTGTACATCTCAATGCGTCAGAACAGGTTGTTCTCCCACACGCTCCTGGGGGAAAAGCCCTAAGACTGCTGATATCACCAAATCGTGGTCAATGGCGTGATGCCGGCCTCTATTCATGAAATTTGAGGTGTCTTTTATTGGAGCCCTAATTGACAACATTGATTCTCATCACCATGGGATCCCATTCTCCCCACAAACTGAAAAGGTTGACCCTTGACACGCCCCCGACCTGCTCACTGCGGTGGACCCGCTGGTTCCCTGCAGATGGTCCATTCCTGAGCATCTTAGTTGTCTGGGAGTCGCTTATTTCACAGATCGGGTTATCCCATCAAGAGAGAGACAGAGAGAAAGGGAGAGAGTAACATATCGTTGCATTTAAGTAAGAAAACAGGTGCCGATTTGTATTAAGGGTACCCATCCCTGAGAAATGGAATCCGATTTAAAGATTTGTCTAAACAAGCGGACAGATCCAGGGGTTTCTTTTTTTTTAAATGCCACGCCATTGATCGGTCTGGTGCTGGCTACAGCTTCCAGGGTCAGGTATAATGTGCTGAATTTTGCCTGGACTAAAATGTCCGCCCGTCCACCATCCTGTGACACTTTGTAGTCGTGACCACTGATCGAATATCAGCTACCCGATATCTTTACCTGTGTTTCGTGTTTTTTTAAGGGAAAATGAAGCCTGCCCGTTACCGGAGTGCTTTTAATTTTGTGTTTTATTTATTTATGGAGGACAATGATGGTTTAGTAACTAAAGCATTGAGATGAAGTCATTGCGGTTAATTGTTAGTTGTAAGTGCACTTTGTGTAAATCGCTCATGCAGTATTAATTTGTCATCGCAATTCAGGCATGATATGTCTCCTACTTAAAAGTCTGCTTTCCGATTGTTTTGCCCTCTGAAAAATCAGCACATTTTTTATTAAATAGCCTTAAAAGTCTATAAAAGCCTATACATATGTGCCACGTGTACATGTATGTCAGCCTTTATACTAAATAAAATTTGTCCTACAGTTTTTCCAAGGGCCAAATATGCCTTATAAGTTATTTATGTACACTGGGCTCGAAAATATTCACTGGATTACTGGTCTGAGTCCAGAGCTCATTTTCATAGAGTTGCTTAAGCAGACAATTTTGTTCAACATTTTTCCGCTAAGCAAACATACAATGTAAGAAGGATACCAGTCACAAATGGTACACGTGACATGGGGTTTTGGCTGGTAACCGTATTTTGGTATACGCATAGTTTTTTTTAAATGCTTTTAAACTCCTTTTCCTCCTAAAGCAGCTCCATGTAATTGGGTGTAGAGTTCGGCCAGGTTTTAGTCATTTTTAAGGACCTTTTAGACTTCATTAGTTTGGTGTTTTCAAGTCTATAGGCCCCCTAAATCTCTGCTAAGCAGAAATGAGCAGGATACCAGTCACAAAGTGTACATGTGACATGGTAGTTTGGCTGGTAATCTTATTCTGGTAAGCATCATTTTTGTTGTGCTCAGCTACTTTTTGTGTGCTTTAATTTAAAGCAGCTCTATGAAATTGGGCCCTGGTAGTGGCACATGGATTTTTCTCATCATAAACTGTGTTGCCCATTTCATGGGGTTCCCAGCTTTTAAGGAAAATGGTCAGCAGTCACACAGCAAAATACAATGTGAATGTATACATGTACCTCAATATGGCAAGAACATGTAACAAATATATTTCAAACTTATGCAGGGAGAGTAATTTATAGAGTGACAGAATCAACCACCCAGGTGATAATTTAATTAATAAATAATTGCCCACATTTGAAACGCAATGTTCAAACCGTTAGGGTGGTTGTTAGCCATCGCTATTGGAACCAATGGGTAGTACGTGTGTGTAATGCTGTAGTTTTTATTTCTCTGCAGTTCAATTTTTGTCTAACAAGATATGTACATGTATTTGTTTGTGGTTTTGGCACAGTTCTCAAAAACTTCAGACTGACTGACTACAGAAGCCTAATTTTAATGTATATTTATTCAATACATTTTTTATAGTGAAATGCATTTCAAAGTATTTTTGCCGTCACCTCTTACTTTTAATCACAATAAGCAGTTGTATATTACCAGAAGTGCGGAATAATTTACACATTGCATCGTGGATTCACTACATTAGAATTCATTCTGCATACCCAGCCCATGCCTCATCATCCCAAGCACAGATCATGTACCAGCTACACCACGATGGCTTGCCATGTTGCCGTCACGGCACAGCCATTACCCTGAATGCATACCAATGCCGGCCTGCCGCAGCCCGGCACCAGCGAGCCCTTAATCGCCGCAGTCAATTCAACGCGGCAATATCTGCCAGTGTCAATTTGGAATTGGCTGGCAGATCATTAGGCTGCTCTCCACCGTTCGCTCTCTCTCTCTGCTGACTGTCAGACTGTTTGCATGTCTAATTAGAATGTTCATACTAGAGGTTTGGATAATGTCTGTACAGGTGCAATGGTGTTAACGGGGTGTGGCATCTCATTGCATACATGTAGAGTCAACTCTCTCGTGTGGTTTATTGTATCATTATCATACATGTGTATATGTACATCAGAGTTCTATCCAGAATTTGTCAAAACTGTAGGGCATTCTGGACCCACATTTTGGAAGTTTGGCCAAAGCACGCTGAATTGAAACGAGGTCCCCTGAATGTTTTCTACTTGGTGTTTTATCTTTGGTTTTAAAAAGCCCTACTGTGCAATCTGAGGCATTCTAAATGGTGATAATTTAATTAATAAATATTGATGATTGTTGTAAAATTTATCTCAAGCCCCATCCCCCAAAAAGAAAAAAACAAACATATTTTTGTATTATTATTATTTATTTGTTTGCGTATCGGCCCTAATTCACACGTACCGTCATGCAAATTGCACATATCGACCCAATACGCTAGCTTGTTCGTAGGGGGAGCCCTGTACATAGTGCAAGCAACAAGGACTAATTTTACAACTCTGTTATTAGGCAGAAAGTAATGCCAGACAAACATACACATTTGCTATTTTAGCAAAAGTCTTAAAAGGAAAACAATGTCGATGCATTGCACACTAAGCTGGCCATCTCACTTGAAATACAACTCACAAGGGTTCGTTTCCTGAGCAAAGATCACTTCCACTGGAAACTGAGAATGTCTACGGGAATAGTAATTGAGGTGACATTAATAAAAAATATTATTGAAGCATTCAAACTGTTCTACTCTTGGTCGTATTTTCCATTGGGAGTAAGTCAGCCATTTTAAAACTCTTCAACTGCATGGGTTTATAATGTGGCACTACTGGACACAATTTATATGACGTGTAGGTCCATTCATATTGTACATGTACCCTAGTGTTAGCCGGAGAGGTGCTTTTTGGACGCCCTGTTTTAAATTTGGACACCCTGTTTTATCTTACGTTTACATGTAAATGTGTTGAAAGATAACAATTTGGACACCCTGTTTTTTTAATTTCCAGCAAATTTGGACACCCTTTTACCCAAATCCTGGCTAAAATCACGGGCTAGTCACCACTGCATGACAATGACATGCAGGATGGCATAGGTTTTTTGTATCTATCATTCAACTCTAAACCACTTAGAGGATATGACTTGGTTAGACTCAGGGACAGTAGGAGGGCTTCCAGGGTATGGAGTATTACATGTAGGAACTGTCTGTGTTTCCCTGGTAATATATCCAGGGTCCAAAAAAGCCTTCTAAGCAAAAATTGTAACAGGGCACCAGTTGCAACAGTGTGTACGTCATGGTATTTTGGCCGGTTACCTGTTTCTGCTTGGCAATATTTTGTCTGCGTTTACCAGGTTTTGTTAGACCCTTAATCATTGCGCATGAATTTCATTGCTTAGAAAATCTGTGTACACAAAAACTATAGTATGTTTATTTGATTTGATTCTATTTTATTTTAATTTTGTATTTATCATTGAATTTTTTTATTTTCTTTCTTCTTGGGGATACATTTTTTTTAAATGATCAAAGCATAGTTTCTTACTTTAGTGAAAATGGATTCTGATAATTCTTACACAGTATACTGCAGTATTTCACCTGTTCACCAATGTGATTTAGTCAGTGAGTAAATGAAGGTAGTTGTTTACCAGTGCGTTCCCGACCATATCCTCTCTCTATTATTAATGCACCAGTGATTAAGAATGACAATAAAACCCGCGTCAATGGACTTTAATAGACACACATTTGGCTTGATGCACAGTTTTACTCCACCGCCTACACAAAGACATAAAAACATGCATGCATGGATTGTGGTGATGCTGTACACGTTACTGGTACACATAATTACACACTTTACGACTGAACTGAACTGAAATGTACAGTTACCAGTAAGCATAGATAAATTGATGGATACCATCTATTGGGGACATCAATTGATATCAACATTAAAGGATACGTAGTCCTACATTGATATCAACAGTAAAGTGAAATAGCAAGGCAGGCCTGGAATTACACGGAGGCCACAGAGGCCATAGCCTTTGTTGCTCCTGGTCTTGGCCTTGCTGCCCCTTCAAAAAGGTTTCACAGACTTTAAGATTTTCCAATGGAAGTGCCCTTTGCAGAATGAAAATGGCCTTGCCCCCTCAAAGATGAAACTCTAGGACTGGCAAGCCATGTCCTGCTGGCTAGTCACTGAAGAAAGTAAGGCGAACCCTGTTGATATCATGTAAAGTGATCGCCCTCGATTTTTTTCAGTCACTAGCCCGCAGGACTTGGCTTGCTGTTTCACTGGTCCACCAGCCTTTTCACTGGTCCATACATCGTATTAGGGATGCTTTGGCGTGTCGTGTTTCTGTTCAGCAGAGTGTGGGTTCGAGTCCCAGTCGTGACGCTTGTGTCCTTAAGCAAGACACTTAACCATTATTGCTGTGTCCTTCGGATGGGACGTAAAGCCGTTGGTCCCGTGTGTTGTGTAATGCACGTAAAAGAACCCAGTGCACTTATCGAAAAGAGAAGGGGTTCGCCCCGGTGTTCCTGGTTTGATTGGCAGCATATTGCGCCACAGCACCTTGTAAACCATTACATTGTGCTATTAGGTCTCAAACTTCAAAAAGTAGCTCCACATATATACCTTGTAGGAAAATACTGACTGTTGAAGCGCCTTGAGCGTCACTGAGTGACGGATATGAGCACTATATAAGAAGCCACTATTATTATTATTATTATTATTATTATTATTATTTTCAACACTAAACTAGCCAGCAGGACCACTTGAAGAAAATTTGGACTGGTCCTCAGATGTTTTACCTGGCATTTGGCAAGCGGACTGATGTTAAGGAAGAATGCAGTATAGGCTACTACACGATAATTGATGTAAAGGCTGAAACGATTTTTCATGTGAAGGAAAATAAAGTCAATGAATAGAACACTGTAATTAAGGTCATCATCTAAAAGCAAACTGTTGATTTGTAATCTGAAAGTGCACAGACACACTGTGTGCTAAAATTATCCCTTTAAAATGATGAGTTTGATTGTTATGCTAACCTCTTGTCACGGTAGAGACAATGGGATAGAGTAAAAGGGAAGAGCAGGAGACGTCTGACTGTAGTCTAAATACTGGGTATGGGAAACGCTCTTAGTCTGGGGGTCAACAACAATGGATTGCTATTGTGTACACATGTACATGACCTAGAGTGTGCAACTTGTCATTAGAGGACCTTCATTTTTTTGTCTGCCTAAGATCAACTGATGTTATGGATTCAATTTGTTAATCGTCAAAACAGATTGGCAAGATTTATTTGTTAGATCGTAGAGGATGAATGATAACCAAGGGAAATGTTATTAAACGCAGTTTCCATAATATTATAACAATAAACGATGCTTAAAGGCAGGATGTACTTTCGGTAATTGTTAAGGACTAGTATCATCACTTGGTGTAGACCAACATTATATGCATAACATAACAAACTTATACAAGTTTGGGCTCAATTGGTCATCAAGGTTGAAACTTTGAAAGAAAATAATGAAAGAAAAAATACCCGTGTTGCATAGAAATGTGTGCTTTCAGATGCCAGAGAAAGGCTTCATGCATGAAGCCCTTCCCAGAGATTCAAATATTTGTGTGAGAAATTGTCTCTTTCTCAAAAACTACATTACTTCATTTCTCACAATTTTTTTAATACAATCAGCAGCTCTCAGGTGCTCCTTACCAAGTTAACTTTTTGGGGGTAATGTATTTCCTGAGTAATTACTAAAAGTGCACCGGAGTCCCAATGTGCTGTGTACAAAAACAGTGTAGTCAAAATTAGAGAAGAAATTTGTCAATATTGAACAAGTTAGTTTTGAGAATGTATTTGAATTGATCCAGAGTTTGTGCACCTTTGATGTTTTGGGGGAGTTTGTTCCAAAGAGTGGTAGATGATGCAGAAAAAGCTCGCTCAATCTGAGAGCTTACTGATAATAAAGTTTATGCCCGTATGATATTTTATTTACAGGTTTAAAAACTAGATAATTTAACATGGGCTGCATAAATGTACATTGTATTGCTACACGTGACTGTACATGTACTTGAACATCTGAATGGACATATAGGGCCTAGTACATATTAAGAAAAATAAATATGAGACTTGTTAAGACATGTACATTTACATGACTACAAAATAAGAACCGCACATGTGCTGTACATTTCATTTTAGTCTTGATGTTGTTATTTTGAAAGAAAATTGACATGTACGTATTTCTGTCATTTCTGTGATTTGATAAGTACATTCAAGTGTTCTTAGGAATGTACATTGTCTAGATAATCACCTTCGGGTCAATCTCTGTGGAATGATTTCCTCTCCATCTCGGACAAGATAACACATATTTTATGACCAGCTTCATAACTGATTTGAAAACTCATTTTGTTTGTGTAATCTGCGAGCCTTGTAATTACCTTGGGTGGGTGTGGTTTCTAAGTAATTAGTTATTTGCATAGTCTGATGCGCCAGGACTAGGAGTGTTTTTCTGACATACACTGTACACGGTGCATTGCAAATATGTCCATTATTATTCATATTTATCATCATGCATTTATTGTGCACGTACAATGTAGGCATACATACATGTATGTCAGTGGTGCACATTACATGTAACCGTACAGTACAGTATTTGGGCTCTACAGCCCTCTGATGTTTACAATTTATTAAGCAGGGCAGGTAGCTTTCAGTTAAAAATTGCCCTAATACAAATGCGCTGAGAGTAGGCCCCTATTAAAGGCAGGATGTACTTTTGATAGTTACTCCACTAGTTAATGACCATAAAAACTTACTTAGTATAAAGCACTGGAGAGCTGTTGATATTATAAAGCATTGTTAGAAACGACCCCCTTTGAAGTAATGTAGTTTTTGAGAAAGAGGTAATTTTTCACCCAAGATTTTGATTCAGAGAATCTCAGGCATCTGCACGCACACGATTCTATGCAACAAGGGTGTTTTTTCCTTCTTCGTTATTTTCTTGCAACTTCGATGACCAATCAAGCGCAAAATTTCATAGGTTTGTTATTTTATGCATATGTTGGGATGCACCAGGTGAGGATACTGGTCTTTGACATCTACCAAAAGTACACCCTGCCTTTAAATGTCAGATACACATGTACCTGACTGGTTGATTTTTGCATTGATTCAACATTGCCCGTATTATGATCAATAGAAAGTGAAGAACGGGTTAAAGTCCACTGATAATTCCATATTCATTATACAGTAGAGTGGGCAGCGTGCAGGTAATTGCACACTCCACACCACACAGGTGAATTCGTACTCCCCTGAACCCCTTTTGTGATAATATATTGTCTTTGCTCGCCGTTGTATAAATGAAGCCACATGTCCGAGTGCTTAGGAAGTCATGCATGTGTTGTCCTGGGTAAGTCGGATGTCTAAACAAACCGTGCAAAACATGTCTGCGGCCAGCTGGCCGGCTGTTTGGTTGCGTTTGACTCGAGGCGGTGTGGCGGTATTTTGTGCATAACAACATGGGGTCCTCCGTTGGAGTTGCTGACGTCTTGCTAGAGTCTGATGAACTGTGGCTTATTGAATGTAAACAGTAGTGATTTTGCATTTTACACTCTGATTGTACAGGTGTAACATTTACATAAGTAATATTTTATAATTAGAAATTGAGGGATGTAAATTGATTGAGATTTAAAAAATATATTTTTAAACACTATTATTAGATAAACATAAAATGTACATACAGTTCTTTATAATTTTTTAATAAATGTACTTTTTATCAAATGATTTGTAGATATTGCAGCGTTAGCTACCACTGCAATCATCAGAATAGTAAACAAATAAATTGTTAATAATTACCAACAATTCTACAAAATACAAACAATTACTAACATATTAAACAAACTGAGAAATATTTGTACAAAACAAGTTTTCTAAGCAATGAAATTCTTATGAGATGAGCGAAGGCCCAATAAGCACAGACAAACATTGCTAAGCAGAAACAGGTAACCTGCTAAATTGTCTTGAAATACACATTGTTTGATTGATGCTCTGTTAAAGTTTTGCTTAGCATTGTTTTTTTGGCTGTAAGGCTTTTTTCAGATTGAAAGTAATCGATTTACATATTTTTTGAATAATTGCCAATCAAGTACTTTGTCTTTTAAAGTGAAACCTTCAACCAATTTATTGATAGTTGTAATCTGTCAATGGCCTATTAATTGGTTTCCTGTATCGCTGATAAATTGTTATATAGTTCCGCACTGTGTGGATCATCTTCATATGTTGTCATATCAATTGTTGTAATCCATTCCTATTTTGATTGCATTGTCTTCCTGCAGGTGCTACTAAGGAGCTTGGTGCCTCTCTGACCAGGATGTGTATCCGACACAAGACCATTGAACTCAAGCTCAAGTCTTTTACCAAGTAGGTTTGACTGCTAATAATACTGATAAAAATAATAATAAATGTCAAGTAATGAACCACAAGGGAAACTGACTGGGTAAATTTCAAATGGTTTGGGGTTGAACAAAGAAAAATTGACTAGAGCGGGATTTGAACCAACGACCTCCGGATTAACGTACCGACGCTCTACCAACTGAGCTATCTAGCCCTATGTTGGCGGTCTCCCTACTTTGTCAATATCTTTGTTCGGGGGTGCATTAGCGATAAGTGTAACTGGGTTCTTATGTGTGTTTTAAAAAACACAACAGACCGGACCTACAGCTTAACGTCCCATCCGAAAGACGAAGCAGTAATGGTTAAGTGTCTTGCTTATGATAAGTACACAAGCGTCAAGACCGAGACTCTAACCCACACTCTGCTGATCAGAAACACCAGAGCTTGAGTCGGGTGTGCCTGACCGCTTGGCCACTTCACGCCTGGCTTAGCATTTAATGAGCTACCAGCAGAACTTCTGTCTGACGTAAAGTTTGCTCTCAATGTCAGTCACAGTTTGCACAGCAATATTTTGGATTTGGGGTGAACAACGAAAAATCGAGTGGAACGAGATTTGAACCTGCGATCTCCAGATTCATGTGCCATTGCTCTACCAACTGAGCTATCTAGTTATCTCCCTACATCTTTGGCCATCTCCCTACATTGTGTACATGTTTGGGGTGGGGGGGGCATTCAGAAGTCATTGATAATCCTAATACTTGTCTGCTGTACAGTCAGGAATCACTTTGAACAGTACATGTAGTTTTTTTGGTACAGCTTTTTTTGATGCATCAATGTTTTTGGCCAATAAATGTATGAAGAAAATGTACAGTGTTGAAACCTTAGTTCTCAAAAATGTAACAATTTGAGGTTGGAAAATTGCAGGGTAGATATTACAAAACTAAATAATAATAGGCTGTTATTGCAATTCAAAACAGAAACTGCCAGAGGCAATACTTGTTCACCTCTAAATCTGGTTTACTTACCATCAGACATTTTGTTCGTGTTCCTTTTGGATTGAATTTTCATCAACTTGGGAAGCGCATAGTTGAAGGCAAGAATTTAATTTACAGAATTTGATAACTGTGATAGCATTTTGCCTCTTCATCCTCATGTGTAAAATAGCATGCAGCATTAAGGTTTGAGTACAACTTCTTGGCTGCTCATCCGGCTTCCATTTATTCCCATTTTGGGTACCATAAAAAAAGTGAAAACACTGTTTAAAGTTTTTTGTGTTGGCAGTTTCTTTTTTAATGTTTTTTTTCCCCCCAATCTATTTCAGAGTTGCGTGTCTAACAAGGAACACAATTACATGTTTCTTCAGCAGCCCTCCCCCCCACCACACTGGATATTGTTAACCACATGTGGAACATATTATTCCAGATTCATCACAAAGACAAATGAATCTAGACCAATATATGCCATCAACCTTGAAGGGTGTGGATTTCTGTCGAGTAGAGTGGGCTTAACTCTTGCGACAATAAAAAAAGAAGAAAAGGGTCGGCCTCCCACTCCAGTCACTGCAATGTTGATTCAAGATGTCATGGGTCAGCCTGCCGATTCTAGTCACCGCGCTCGTTGATTGTGGGCTCGGTTTGAATCATGAGTCACGAATCGCGCTTAAAAATATATCTACGTGTACCTGCAGAAAATAGCAAGTGGGGAAATTCATTCATGTACACATAATGTGGTATCCGGTATACAAGGTTTAAGTTTTCTCATTCACGGCCTGTGGGTTTATAACTCATTGTGTCCGTTTTCCCCCTTCAGTCACAAGCTCGAGTCCCAGGTCTTAAAAAAACGGATTCTTTATCAAGAATCACAAAGGTTAATTCATAAATGAAAAAACGGCAACTGTTTCATATCCACAAACTGCAGAACAAATCCTTTTTTTCCCTCTAACAGCAACTTTTTCGGAGTATTAATATTCCCTGTGTATTGCCATGCAGTGCGCACTTAAGCGACGCGCGCATGATGAAAACGTGCACATGGTGAGATTCCACTATATCTTTACGTGCAATTTTGACTCCCAGACCCTTTGGCAGACTGTAGCCACATATAACAACAGTGAGTGATTTAATTCCAATCCGCTAGTTCCCAACGAAAATACTATCCCACCAGCCTGAGAAGTGTTTCATCAAAATGGGTTTCCCCTTGATGTTTTTTTCCATGAGAAAGTACAGTCCACTCTCATTGTAGCAAGGTTGCTGGGACTGGACAAATTACCTCTTTACAACAGTAGTCTTGTTCTAAGACTAGAGGACAGCAAAACAACGAAAACACGAAACAGAAATGACATTTGGAACTATAAGCTAAGCAGCACCTCTCTATACAGGCATGCAACTTTTCCTCGGATCAGCTGATTTCCTTTTTTTTATTCTCAGTTTTACCATTAAAAAGTGAAAAATACTGTACAAAATCACTGAAATTTTGTAATTTCCTCTTTTTTGGTGAAGTTACAGTTGCATGCCTGTTTATAACAGGGCTCTTTATAATGAGGGTTGACTGTGCTGAGAAGAGGGTGGGGGGTGTGGCTGAGGGTCTTGTGCATCAGACTCTGGTGTTGCCAGAGTGTGGGTTCAGGTTCGGTCATGACACTGGTGTCCTTCAGCATCACACTTAAATCATTATTATTGTTCTGTCCTTGAGATGGCACATAAAGCGCTTATACTTGTGTTTGTGAACACGTAGAGCACTTGGGAGAAGGGGTTTCATGCCATTGTTTTCTGGCATGATGAGGCAGCAATGTGCACCAACTCACCTTGTACTCCTTTCAAGTTGTTGTTCCTCCAAGTTATAATCCCTTGTGAAAGTGTTTTGGAGGAAAAATAGTACAATTACCAAGTAATGGTTGATTTTTGTCCTCGCCCAATTATAATAATAATAGTGTTTGTGTAACAAAGAACACTTGAGAAAAGGGGTTCAATGCAATTTTTTTCTGGCATGATCTGGCAGCAAGATGTATCGCTTTCAAGTTTTTCCCTTGTGGAAGTGTTCTCGTGGGAAAAATAGTACATTTACCAAGTAATGGTTGATGTTTTTTTTATGATTTTTTCCTCGCCCAATTATAATAATTGTGTTTGTGTAACATAGAACACTTGAGAGAAGGGGTTCACTGCCATTGTTTCTGGCATGATCAGGCAGCAATGTCATGTGCACCACCTCATCCTGTATCGCTTTCAAGTTGTTCTTGTGGAAAAGTAGTACATTCACCAAGTAATGTTTGATGTTTTTTTAGGTTTTTTTCCTCGCCCAACTACGTAAAAATACTTACAGAAATATTGGGTTCTTACAAGTGTCAACGCTTGTGGACACAAGTGTCGAGACCGGGAGTCGAACCCCACACTGTGCTGATCAAAACACCAGAGCTTGAGTCCGGTGCACTTGATCGCTTGGCTACGGCACGTAGCATATATTTTGTGCTGTCCATTTTGGGAAAATAGAAAATAAGATATCCAGCTTCAGAGAGCAAATTTGTCAATCTGTGCTCAGTATTTCAGAAGGAACTAAATGGAGGGTATCGCACACTTCCTCAAGAAAGAAAATTCAAAATAAAAACGACATGTAGGTTGTGCAAACATATTTATTAGGACATTGTGAGAGTGATGTTATTAAGTTTCATTCCCCCCCCCCTCTCTCTTTCTCTCTCTTATCCGCAGTGCCATCATGGAGTGCCTGGTGACTCCTCTTCAAGAACGAATGGAAGAGTGGAAGAAGATTACTACGCAACTTGATAAGGAGCACGCAAAAGGTAATCTATCACCATGTGGACTAATGGTAGTGTGTCTTTATTACGTAGTTAGTCTTAGTATGTGCCGTTGGATATACCCAATCACACATGCACAGTTTCAAGAATATTATTCTCTAATATACCTTTCAATTTGCTCATTATGAATGGTGGACACAATTTGGGGACAAAATGTACATATGGACACTGTCAGATTTCCATTATTAAATTGGGTTCATTGTTCTGTTCCCATTCGGATACTCTGTGGGAAACGTACACAGCCTGAATGGAAGCCCTATGAGTAATCCCATGTTTATTCACGTTGCATCGACCACAGAAGTCAAGAATATAAATGGATGTGTTTTCATTTGTGCTTGTTTATAATGCCTCTGACGAAGGTCTGGTCTGGTTCTAAAGCAAAGGCCATTTCCCCTAGTACTATTTATATATATATAAATAAATATTTCTTTAAAGGCAGGATATACTTTTGGTAATTGTCAAAGACTAGTATCCTCACTTGGTGTATCCCAACATATGCATAAAAAAAACCTGTGAAAATTTGGGCTCGATTGGTCATCAAGGTTGCAAGGAAATAATGAAAGAAAACACCTGTGTTGCATAGAATTGTGTGCTTTCAAATGCCTGAGCAAAGCTTCATGCCTGGAGCCTTTCTCAGACTCAAATATTTGAGTGAGAAATTACCTCTTTCTCAAAAACTACATTACTTCAGTGGGGGTCGTTTCTCACAATGTTCTATACTATCAGCAGCTCTCAAGTGCTCCATACCAAGTAAGTGTTTATGATAATGTGTTTCTTGAGTAATTACCAAAAGAATCGACTGCCTGTAAATGACTCTCGAGATAGCAATTATTGTGACTTTTAAGCCCCTTATACACTGATGTGTAATTGCTGATGTATATTCAGAGTTAAGTCACCGGTAAGCATGGTAAGTGGAAAAGAAAAAAACACGGCCTATTAAAGTTAATAATTATAAATATTCTGTATCCCATATGCAGTTAGGGGCCATTCAGAAAGATAAATATCTTAAAGGAACAGAATTGGTTTTTGCTAACAAAACAGTTGCTGGCAGTGTAAGCACTTTATGTAATCCACCATATACATAAACTGACAAACCTGTAGAAGTTTGAGATCGATCGGCCATCTGGGTCACGAGAAAATAGTGAAAAACCGATTACACATTTGCATGAAATCGTATAGATTCAACAAATGAATAAAACGCTCACTGAGCAATAAACTCCAATTGGAAAATTAGTTTATTCATTTCTCATCAAATATGGCATTTCAGACAGAAATATTTCAAGGGATGTTTTCTACTATCATCATCATTAGACCGTGTAAGTTTTATGTAAATCTGTGATCAAAAGTATATTTTACAATTACCAATTCTGTAATGTTCCTTTAAAGTGTAGATTTATTTTTGTCTTTACATTGTGGGTGGGGACTGAAGAAATTTTGGGAAAATCTGAGTTTTAGATTTTTAATTTAAAAAAAATTAATGAAAGTAAAAAAAACACAAACACAACACTCTGAATTAAAAAAATTGGCAGGGTGGATCAAATAACTTTTTGAAAAGGAAAAAAAAAAAATAAAAAAAATAACAAAAAAAAAAAAATAAAAAAATAAAATAAGCAAAAGATGTATGTGTACATCAAAAGTATTAAACCATCTCAGTAATTTGCAAATCTGGTTGTATGAAGTCACAAAAACATTAGGAAAACCATATTTCTGACTGCTGAGGTCAGCGTAACGTAAGTCATTATGAAATTTTCCCCACTGCTTGTTAGGTACATGTACATGTACATTGTAACAACAATATTTAACAAAATACAATTGACATTTTGATCCGAGTTATTCTCCTGAAGGGCTTCCATTTTTTCCGCATCCTGGAAACTCGATATCGTCCTCCACCATCTCTTAAAGAAGGGAAAAGAAAAAAAGAAAAAGAAATTAGAAATGTACATCGCTGATGTCTCCTTATGACATTTCGTTACCCTCCGGGCAAAGTCTGGAATATTCACACTCCTTATCACATTAATCAGTTTCAAGATTAATGTATGGGGCCATGGTGGGGTGGGGGGGGGGGGAGAGGGGAGATGATGTGAAGGGAATAAAACCCATCTCCTGTAAGCATCTTACTTGGGTTAGCTGTGTTTACTTGCGGAAAAGTTTTACATCAAGTATCTTGTGAGCTCGGATGCAGGCTTCTTAACATTTCCTGCCCGATGTATCTTCTTAAGAGCAGCTGACTCGGAAATATTGCTCAAGAAAGGTTTCTGCTCAGCAAGAAACACTGGAGAACCAGTCCCAAACTATATAGGCACACGACGTTGCACTTTGGCTGGTAACCTGTGTTTGCTAAGCATGTATTTTGAGTTGTAGCATTTTTGTTTGTGCTGTTAAGGTCTTTCCAAATTGTACCCAGTGGCCATTTTCTTACTGGTGCGAGAGGCCTGAGTTTGCTGTGCATTTAGTTCTTGGCCAATTGCTAGTAAAAACACAGTCCACAATTTGCTGTGAAGCAGAAAAGCTTGCTGAAAACATTTAAATTTGCTAAGCAAAATGAAGTGGGTTACCAGTCCCAGGAATGTACATCACATCGCTTCTTCTGAGGTTTCTGAGGGTTGGTGTCCATTCGCGAATGCTGCGGCCAGAGATGCGGTTGGCACCCGCTGTCACCTCGCTTAACGTGGATGGACTTGTGACAGTTTTTTGGCTGTTTTCTCAGCAAGTAGACACTGTTTTCAGCTGCAACTTTCACTTGTGACTTTTATTGTATCTTTCTTTATAACTTTGCCTATAATTAAATCAGCATTACGTTGGTAAAAACCGGACGATGATCCTACCTTTAATGGATGATCAGCAAAGGATTTGAAGGTGACAAAATTATATAATGTTTGAATCATTGTATAAGTAGGTCTTGGAGGGTTTGATGTGCAGATTACTTCGTAGCAGAAATAAAATATGCTGAAGTAGAGCCGAAAAAGCCACAGTATCTGTCTGAATTTTATCCATGGATCTGTATCACACAACCCCTGAGGGAGCAACGGATGGCCATTCTGAATACATCAATCCTGAATATGAGGATAAATGAATATCTCGTGGAGATTAAGACTAAGAGTCTGAAATCTCAGCCGAGAGAGAGAGAGGGAGAGTGGGTTGCACTACCTTGTGTCAACCCCAGGCCTGACAGCGTAGAGAGCTCCCTCGATGGCCATTAGTGTTAATACAAACTTGAGTCGCGTTCGTACTTAATAATATGTGCATTTCATTTTTTAAAATTTTTATGTGTGGGTTTTCACTTACAACTATGAAAGACTCTGCCAATGATGTTTTTACATACAGTGGTTCATGTTATTTTTTTCTTTTTTTTTCTTCTGTGAGACCAACAAAAAATTGCATTTTTAATGGACACACATGTATTCTCTGAGCCCTTTAAGTACATTGTACACTGAAGCGCGGATACTTCATAGAGGCAATTGCCACATTGCCCTGGCTCTTGCCTTGGTGCCCTTTAAAATGTTCCAATGCAAATGTTGATGTTGCTCATGCCCTTGTTTTACTTGGGGAAAAATTGCCTTCTCTTGGAATTTTGTCTTTGAAAGGGCAAAGCCATTTTCATTTTTCATTTTGCATTTTGCATTTTGCATTTTGCAAAGGGCACTTCCATTGCAATATCTTAAAGTGTATGGAAAACTTTGGAAGGGGCACTAAGGCCAAGACCAGGGCAACGCAAACCATGGTTTCTGTTGCCTCTGTGTAATTTCAGGCCTGCTTGCCTTACAATATGTACAAGAACAAAGTACCAGCCAGCGCACACAGTGGGAATCTTTGGTTTGTACGATGACACTTTGGGGGTGAATCTACGCAAAAAACACTTGGTGCTCGATATGGGGCAGAGGATAACCCCCCCCCTCCTATTGTGTCTTCATTGTGTGCTTGGAATCTCAGGAATTCTTTTGAGGATTTTAGGGGGGGGGGAGTTCTATACAAGAGGAAAATAGTGTGTTATAGTATGGGAACATGGGGGGGGGTGGGGACCCTCTACCCCATATCGGGCAGGCTATACAAAAAAATGTTGTGGGCACAGAAGAAGATGCATCAGATGCCATCAAGGCGTGAATTGTGGCAAGAACGGCAACAATGCTGGGACGTTAAACACATGTTGCAGTTTGTCGATCAATTGATAAACAGTTAACATGACCAATAGTGCGATTTACACATAAGTTTACATGGATCATTAAGATAATGTGAAACTGTAAGCTGAGGCCTTGCGAATGTGTTCTTCAGCTGTCGCTTCAGTTTTTGATGTGTTTAATGTCTGTTTCCTGTGATAGATTACAAGAAAGCTCGGCAGGAAATCAAGAAGAAATCATCAGATACAATGAGACTTCAGAAGAAAGCCAGAAAAGGTATATTTTTCAAATCAACAAAAAAGTATCACATTTTTTCCAAAGTATATTTTAAAGGGTGTGCACAACATTGGTAAGATTGAGAATATAAGCGTTCCCAGATTTGCACACAACTGACATGGTATAAAGATGGTAATAAAATGTGCACTGGACGCCATTTCAGCAAGCAACTCTTTTGATGCAACAATAAATCAGTGCAGACAATGGCCATTGCTATCAATGACATAATGAAACATTTGCTTCCTGAAATGGCGCCCATGCGTATTTCACGTTCTAGCAATAGATAGAGCTCCAGTAACCCCCATCTTGCGCCTTTGGTGCTCTATAGCTTTTGGTCATGGTTGAAAACTTCCCTTGAAAACTTTTTGCTCGAAATGCTATAGTTTTTTAGAAAAAAACCATTAGTTTCGATCTCACAACTCCAAAACCTGGTGTTTGAAAACAGTGAAAACATAATAATGGGTTTCTCAAAATGTTCTCTTGACTCCGAAGACTTACTGAGCTTAAACTTTTACAGATTTGTTATTTTATGTTGGGTCACAACAGATTTGAAAATATCCCTGATTATGGAAACTTTATCCCTATTGTGTTGAATGTAATTCTAAATATCTCCCCGATTGTTAGTACAAAATCTCCCTGATTGCAAGATGCAAATGTTGGCAGCGCCGACATAATTCTGAAACTTGTCAGGCTATTAATCAAAATCTAGAATGTACTGAATCGACAAGTAGTCCAGCAGTTGTATTTCAAAAGAAAAGCACTGAATGGGAATGTATTTGACCGTGATGACCTCCGATGCCATGGAAATGAACAATTGTGTGCGATGTGGTTCCTTCGTGTGTTGCACAATGGAAGCTACAGGGCATGTGGTAATGTAATGTGCCACATTCTGCTGCTGTTCCCCAAATGCAGACTGTCGCACCCCAGAGGGTTTGGCCGATCAATCGTGAAGACTTTTTTTTCTTCGTTGTGGTTGAATTAGGAGACCCTGTTGCGTGCTTTTGCGCAGTTCGCATCTCCCCTAGTATTCAAACGTCGCCATCTTGTTTTTTAGTCAGTGACGGCGTAGACTGTGCTGTTACTTGGATGCATAATGAGCAATGTATTCGGCATAATGTCAAATGGCATGCATCACTTGTCAGAGAGAGACAATAAAATGCCACAGCCTGTATAGAAACAAAAACCAGACTTAATTTATTAGCTTCACGCCAAATCCAAGCAGCTTACATGCAAACAAGCTATGCCATCTGTATCATCGCGTGGGAGCCTTCTTTGTCAGATTCCTGATGCACATTTTAAGCAATAACATGGACAAGCACCAGACTATTTTTGTTCTTGCGTCAGTTTCACAGATAGGATTTATAGAAGAGAAACGAAACGGCCATAGACCGTGCAAGTCTCACGCATATTCAAACATTGGGACCAGTTAAAGTGTGCTAGTATATTTCCCTCACGCGTTAAAGCAATGTACCAAAGTGGGACCAAAGTGGTTCGCAAAAACTGTTGAATTTATGTGCAAGACTTGCACAGTCAATTCTTGGTTTATTTTCACTAAGCTGCTCAGTTTACAAACTTGCTTAGCACTAACAAACCTTGCTAAGCAGAACCAGGATACCAACCCTAAACATGGAAGGAATGCATTGGGTAATAAGAGACTTTGGAACTCTAGGTGGCAGCAGACTTATCGGGTAATTTTCCATTATCTACGTAAGAGTACCTAGCATCATTTGTGAAAATTTACTCATAGAAAAAAACCTCTAAAACAATTCCTTTGGCCAAAAATTGGGCCATGCAATTTTAAGTCATGTAAATTATTTGGACAATCAGGTACCTGACGCCTGTTGTCATTTCTGAGTAACCATGGAGTTTCTCCCATCGCTTTATCCCTTGAGAGTTGCTCTCAGCAAATTCAACAAATACTTCTGTTGGGTAAAATTATCTGCCTGACATTTTGCAGGAAGGTTGTCTTAACGCGGAGTCCGATTGTCAAGAGATGACGTTATTCCTCGGTGACAGTCCACTCCCTCAACTTCCAAACATTTCCTGTTGTTCTGACTTTTCCCATCACTGTTTTTTCCTTCGGACATAATCGGCAAGCTGCCGGGCTCTCCATCATGTGTCAGAGCTGCCAAGTCTCCCTGATTCTACAGTTGAAGTTCCCTGAGGAAACCAATCTTTCTATGTTCTCATGAAAGAATTTGAAAATCTTCCTGATTATGGAAACTTTTTCCCTGTTATGTTGAGTCTAATTCTAGATGTCTCCCTGATTGTTGTACAAAATCTCCCTGATTGCAAGATGCAAATGTTGGCATCTCTGGTGTGTAATCGTTGGTGAGCTTACTCAAGTGCAATTTGTTGCTAAGACAAATACATGCACAACTTGATGCGCTAAATACCAGTGACCAACTGATTTCAGTTCTGATTCTAATAACAGTATTTTACTGTGTGTGTTTTTTTAACTATTGTATTGTTTGTATATTTTTGATTTGTTTTACTCCTGCCCTACTAACCGCCCACTCAAGGCAAGGAAGATATGTCCATAAGACATCACAATGAGAAACTAAGTATGTCCTTCCAAGTTCACTTTGTTGTGTCAATCTGTCTTGTCATTTTGAGTTGGGAGTTAAGGCCGGAAATCCTTGTGTTCGCCACGAGATCTGGTAGTGCGTAGTGCGAAAAACTTGAATATGAAAAAACCCGCAAAGCAATGCACTCAATTTGTACGGACAACGCAATACACAATACGTATGGAATTATGTGCATTGCTTTGCTTGTACTTTCATTTTTACGTACTGCGCACAGCACACTACGCACTACGCACAACGCATTACGAACATGTTGATTTCCGGACTGATTTGGTTGATCGTTTCTCTCTGATGTTTGAATTCAGTTCTTCTCGTTTGTGTTGTCGGATGATCTCTGCTCTCGCCTTGTTGCTCGAAAGAAGTATGTGTGATGCCACTGAGATATAAAATGAACTTCACTTGAATAAATACTAAATCAGATTTTTGTATGCATTCATTAAACAAAAATGTGTCTTGTAAACTTCACCTTTGAACATGGTGAATGCTCTCTGTTGATGCGTGTATCTTGCATTTAAACAGCAGGTACAGGAAACCCTAATACTGTTCATTTTAAAATCTAAGAAGAACTGAAAAAACTTCCATACATTTTTTTCAAACCCCCCCCCCCCCGAAAAAAGGAACAAAAAAAGAAAGAAAAGAAAACACAGAATTTAAAAGTTTTTTGTAAGCTAAGCTAGGCATGCATGTATCGTAAAGAAAAAACAATTCTAGTCATGTGATCTTTCCTGATTTTAGAATTTTCTCAAAACCTCCTTAAGCGTTGGAATTCTTCTTGAAAGAAGTGATGGAGAAAGAAATAGCCTGCATTGTGTCGAAACCTGTAGTTTTCTATTCTGTTGATGCACAGAGTCTGTGAACCTCCTGGATTGTAACTTCAGGGAAGGTCTGGGTCTAGAATAAGGGGGAGCTCAGGCCAGCAATCCACTTTTCATGACTTTTCACATTCGTTAAATCTTGCCCCTACTTGACACAAAGAGCTGCTACATTTGGGCAAATTTATTGCATACGGGCATAAGATGATTTATCAGCATTTTTCCTTTGATCTCCCTGCACCTCAAGATGTTCTTGAAAGAGGTGAATATTACACCGGTGAGATGAAAGACACTGCCCTCGTTTCGACCCACATGATCAGCTGTCTCGATGAAATGATGTAAAGAGTCTGTAAACCTCTAAATATGTAACAACCTCTGAATTCAGGGTTTTTATCTCTCTAAATTTCAAGAGTTTTCATTTTTTACACAATCTCACCCCTGGACTCATAATTCTCATAAAACAATTTCAACCGTGATAAGAGTTTGTGGCCATCTTTGTGTCTTTGTCAAACGATTGCCATGACAATAAAAGGATGCAATAGCTTTCTGCTTCAGTGAATAAACAAGAATGAGATTCCTTACCGTCCAATTATTTTTAGTGACCCAAGTTCAACTTACATCAAGGGCAAGTAGCACCTGTTAAATAGACAGCTGGATAAACCAAGGACACCTAGCTGCAGATAACAGCATTTGGATATGGAGAACATTGGGCAGATGGGATCTTTGTTAACTGTTGTGTTTTTTTTTTTTTTCATTTCATTTTCTCATCTTCTTTGTGGAAAGTCATTGTCTGTTTGAACGTTTATCACTGCACCACCTCTGATGTATTTTTTCTTTTTTCTGTCTGGTTTCATTTTCATTTGTGAGCTTTGAATGTTTATAAATAGATTTTGTTGGGAAATTACGTATCTGTTGTTGTTTTTTCCCTTTAAAGGGAGTGTTCTTGTTCTGAAATGATTGGGAAAACTATCATCTTTGTCTGTAATGCTACCAATACCATGTGTGTTCAAATTCAAAATCTCATGCATGCACAATGTATGTAATACTCAGACTTCATGTTAAAACCCTTTTCATGTGTATACTGTATCTGGTAACCAGACTTCAGTTTTAAAAAAACACACGAAATTATGTGTTGTATGTATCTGGTTCCCAGACTTCAATGTGAAAAACCCTAACATATGTCTCGTACCCAGACTTCAATTCAAAGCCCTTCATGTATTCACTGCACCTGGTACCCGGACTTCATTGAGCATGTGTGTCTAGTACCCAGGCTTCAAATAAAAACCATTCATGTATACACTGTACCTGATACCCAGACCTCAATTAAAAAACCCAGCATATGTGTCTAGTACCCAGACTTCATATAAAAACCCTTTATGTGTACACTGTTCCTGGTACCCAGACTGCAATTTAAAAACCTGGCATATATGTATAGTACCCAGACTCCCATTACCACCTTTCTTTTACTAAAGACCAATGTTTTTTAATGACAGGTAAAGCAGATATCCAGTATAGGTTAGACAGCGCCATGCAAGACGTGACTGACATGTATCTACTTCTTGAGGAGGCAGAGAAGACCGCAGTCCGGGGAGGAATGATCGAAGAGAGAAGTCGATTCTGTACACTCATTAGCTGCTTCAAACCTGTCGTGGTAAGATCTTATCCGAGCCAATTACGAGGAAAAATACACCTGTCTGCCTGCAGGTCAATTCCATGGCTTACGTTACACCGGCCAGAAGTATCAGATATGTATGGGAAATGATATGCTGAAATGTGTTACTGGTACCAACAGTTATCAACCTTCATGTATCTTGTTCCCTCAAAGTCATTCTGAAAACAAGGGCTTAATTTCATAGAGCTGCTTCAGCACAAAACGTAGCTTAGCACACACAAAATTGAGTTTACCAGGAAAAGTTTACCAGCCGAACTACCATGTCACATGTACAATTTGTGACTGGTATCCTGCTCGTTTCTGCTTAGCAGACAATTGTTAAGTAGTATTTTCTGCTTAAGCAGCTCTATGAAATATGGTTGTGATGACCTGCATCACTTTTGATGTGACTTTGTAACCCTATAATTGCTGTTAATTGAATTTCCAGACTTACATCAACTTATAATACAGAATTTCCCTCTGAAATGAAGTCATATTCAAGAAAACTGTGTCTGAAAACCTAAAACAACGCAACGGCTGATTTCGGTTGTTATTACCCAAATTAAGGACAATGTGTGTACATGCTGAAAATTAGTTAGTTAGACTAGCTCGGTATCTTTACATGCATTTTGACTCCAAAAAGGGCAGACAGTAGCGGCATGTAACATCAGGGGTCAAGGTTTGGATATTCATTACAAAAATAATTGAGTTTATTCCAGATAAACATTTCATAATCAATTCAGAGAAACCTCCAGTTATCTCGGCCATTCATGATTTTTACATGAATATTCATAATTTGACTTGTTGCATATTGATGATGTCAATACAGGATAAAGAGATCTTCAGTTATCTCGGTCACTCACGATTTTTACATGAATATTCATAACTTAACTTGTTGCATATTGATGATGTTCTACACAGGATGAGGAGATCTCCATGTTGTCCGAGGTCACAAGGCTGGAGGCAGTCATGGGGGAGCTAGCAGAACAAGGCAAGGATCCCTACGTCTTACCTCAATCCAGCGAGCAGGTCATCTTGGATGTCAAAGGTCAAGATATCAAGTGGGCGTATCAGGTACAAAAAAACGCAAAAAGACTCTGAAAGTTGCAGTTGTTGCAAAATTTCATCTAGCAGCGTTTATTGTAAAGTGTTGGCCTTTTGGATATAGGGTTTGAATATCAAGGCAAAGCTGTAAGACCGACTGAGCTTTTTGCTCGGAAAGTTTCAGTGGACAAGATTGTCTTTAGAAACTGAGTGCAAAAAGAAGAAAAAAAAAAAAAAAAAAAAAAAATGAACATTGGAAAAATAGACTTTAGAAAGAATGACCATTTGAGTTTGACAATACATGCAAGTAGGAATAAAAGCAAAACACAGCTATCAAACTTCTAATATAGTGTTCTGAAAATTGTCCTTGCCCAACCGCGTTTTTTATTTTTCTGAACTTTTGGATTTTCTTCTCTTTTCTGAGAATACTCAGCTTAACAACCAGAATTAATAATAAATGAGTAAACGTTTTCCTTTGAAAATATCGTTTCCACGATGAAACCATGAAGTTTCTCATAATTACTACCTGGATTTGATGTTGTTGTGTGAGAAAATATGAGTAGACGCTCACCATGATTTGCGATAATCTGCCACCGTATGCTGGATTCTCAGAGCTCAGACTTTCCTCCCATTGCGCCGAATACAAAAGAATAGTGGCAGCCTGTATGCCACATTTATACAACGAGACAAAGGTCTGGAATCAGGGGTTACACAATACCCCCTGGAAAAGGGATATTACAAGGCATGTTTTCCAGCACCCGGTGTCCCTCTGTGTTCGGGTGACACGAAGCGTAGCACTGTAGGTACATGTACATGCCTGTGCACACTACACAATGGAAAGTCTAGGTGGATATTTTCGTCAGCTGTCCAGCAAAAAATTTAGCGCACTCTGAAGTTGTTTGCGTTGGTAATAAACTGTCCGCCGTAAGTCAGTGCAGAAGAATTTGGCATTTACACATCCAGGCATGATATTCATCCTACTTTAGTCTGATTTCCAGAGAAGTCAGCAAAATGGTTATTAAATAGCTTGAAAAGTATCTAAAAGCCAATACAATTATGTACATGTTGGCCAGCCCTTGAACTACTTTGTCCTACCTTTTTCCAAGTGCCAAATATCATGCCTGCAAGTCATCCGGAGTGGTTTGTTTTACTTACATATGCTAATACTGCCTGTTTTTTCAAGCACTGACATGTATAGGCTATATGCAGAGACCACATGCAAGAGTTGTTTAATAAAATTTATGTTTTTTCCTTGTTGACAGACCCCACCTGGTTCCCCTTCCCAATCATCTGGTTCCCGGAAGTCGAGTATGTGCAGCTTGAGCAGCATGACCAGCTCCGACTCCCGCTCTAGTAGTTCAACTAATTCCCATTCGCCGGGTACCAACTATGTCCGCCACCGCAGCATGTCACAGCCCAACAGTGCCTATCGACTCTCCAGTGTGTCTTCACAAGACTCCGGTTTCACGTCACAAGATATGCTGTTCCCTAATCAGCCTGGTACCCCGCCACAGACTGTGCAGGAAGAGAATACACAGGTTGGTGCTTGGATCTTACATGGCAGTTGGTGTCCACAACCTGCTGTCGCTGTTCAAATCAAATGGCCTCAAATCAGATTGGATGCAATTGTTCAAAACAACCAATCAAAATGAGTTTTGAGACGAAACAAATCTTTAGTTTTCAAACATGTCCATTGCACTTTTTTGTTACTACGTGCAGCTATAGATTTTGATAAAAAGGAAGTAGTTCCAAAATTTAAGATTTTTGATTTTTAAAATTATATTGTAATTTTATTGAAAACTCTTGGTAAGAAAGTGAGAAAAGACTAATTTCAGAACAAAATTTGATTCTTCTTGTTGTATATAAATACACACACTCTTGTTTTTGTCCAGCAGGCAGCTCCCCTTCATAGTGCGCCAGCCCCGTACGAGCTCGAGCGTCAGTCTTCCAGTGAATGCAGCACCCCATCATCTCCAACTCCACCCACTTCATCCTCCTCTTTTACCCTCCCCCCATCTCAAGCATCGCAAGGTTTCGCCCCGCCCCCTCCTAGCTGGCTACTCAACTTCAGCCAGTCGGAAAAGATGCAGCGACCGAAGAGCATCCCCACTCCGATAACGGCCTCGGTGAATCGGCCGCCGCCTCCCGTCGTTGCCGATAAGCCGTCTCCGAAGAGAAAGAACAGCGAAAGCAAAGCAGGAGGAATAACTTATGTACCTGACTTCAACACACCCCAATCTAACCAAAGTAAGTGTGGACGTTAGAGTTGGGCATTTACGTTTATTTTCTTGAACGGTTAAACGGAACTTGTGACTTACGTTAGACCGTTTCTAGAATTCCGATTCCAATCGGAACTATGAACCCATGTGTAAAAGGAGCAGGGGTCGATTTCACAAAAACTCTTCCTAACTTAGGACTAGTCCTAGGCAATGCTAAGAGATAGGACTAGTCTTAAGTTAAGACCAATTACTGGTCCTAACTTCTGATAAGACTAGTCTTATCTCTTTGTGAAATCGGCCCCAGATGTCATAAACCCCCCTTTAAGGATTAAAAACAGAACACTGTAACCCAGTCTTTAGAGAAACAAATCACAAACCACTGAAATATTTGAATCGGTCTCAGGCAGTTGAAAGCACACAATTCTATGCAACAAGGGTGTTTTTTCTTTCACTATTTTCTTGCAACTTCAATGACCGATTGAGCCCATATTTTTAAGAATACACCAAGTGAGGATACTGGTCTCGGACAATTACCCAAAGTATACCCTGCCTTTAAGGGTAATGTAGAATTCCTGCCGGAACATTTCAGAGTGTAACCACGGGACCTGGGCCGAATATCATAAGAGCTGCTAAAGCAAAAAGATCAGCTATGGAAAAAAACAATTTTGTTCATCAGTACCTTGTCTTGTGTATTGTTTGTGACTGCTTTTTTCCACTTTTTTTTTTCTTCAGCGGATAGTTTTACCAAATTAAAAGAATCTATTAAATGTTGGCCTCGGGGCAGCCATGATGCAAGCCAGGATATTTGACTTGTTGAACTGGACTGCAGTACTGACAGACATTTACATTGATTTATGAAACGCATGGAGTCAGTGTCTGTGTAATGCATCCAGGCATGTCTGCTTAGCCAAGCTTAATATTGGACAGTCCAACCGGCGTCAGTGCCATAAATATTAACTTCGCTCGTGTATCTCAGTTTTGTCAAAGTGAAGTGTATTACATTTTTTTTATTAAGAATAAAATTTTCATCTGAAGGTATGATTTTTTTTTTTCTTTCAAAATTACGTTTGTTAGTGTGTTTGAAGCTTTGTATGATGTGGAAATAAGAAGTAACTATAAATAAATAGTAAACTTGCTCTGAAAAGAGCCGGTGTGGTCTCGACGTTTCAAACAGTATACTCTGCTCGTCTTCAGGAGAAAATGGATACCATACTGGCTCTTTTCAGAGCCAACACTCCCACAATAGAGATCTAATAAATGGTTGTACCCACAAGTTTACTTTTTATTTTATAGTTACTTCTTATTACTTTTGTTGTTGGAAAAGCTGTTCAGTCATATATTCTTATGTATTTTTAACCTGTCCTGCATGCCTGGAATTACACGGAGGCCATGGTGGCCTGTGTTGCCCCTGGTCTTGGCCTTGGTGCCCCTTCAAATGCCTCCCATAGACTTTAATATTTTCCAATGACAGTGTCGTTTGCAAAATAAAAATGGCCTTGCCCTTTTAAAGATGAAATTCCAGGCCTATGTTGATCGTTCATCTTATTCCGTGATTCTGTTTGCTTTATCGACCAATGTGCCCTCTGTTTACATCTAAACTGCACTCTAGTGAAATATGTATGTGCGCAATTTTCATTTTGCATAAACTTGGTTTAGGAGTGTTGTCTAAGGTCACATAAACAGGCTTGATATTCTTCCACTTTAGTCTAACTTCCGATTTTTTGTTTTGCCATTGGGAACAATCTGAAAAATTGTGATTAAGTAGCCTGAAAAGTCCATTAATGCCTACACCGTACGCACATGTAGGTCAGCTCTTGTAGTATTCTACTCAAAATGTGCCTATTTTTTTTCCATGAACCAAACACCATGGCTGCATAAGCCAAAGGCGATCTGACCATTGACGCCATTCCTAGTCCAAATTTATGCAAATAAGATGCACACACCGCCGGGCAGACACTTGATATTTTGGTTTTACCGTGACATCTGAGGGCACATCGTCAATACTTATGTGGAAAATTGCTATGAGATGACGATTTGTGGACAGAAAAAAAGAGTTTCTTGACTGTGCCCAGCTCGTGATGGTGTCAGTCTACATGTAATTTTCTTTTTCCCTTTTTGAATCACCAGTTGTGCCTCGTCCTGTATGTGCCGGTGGCCAGCAGGTATCGAATGCAGAACTATACAGACAACGTAGTGCTACTCTACCAGCTAGGAGGCACACACATGTAAGCATTAATTGCAGATGATTGCTATATATTTATTTTTAACGATTGATTACAAGAAGCTTTGTTTTGTAACTTCAATTTTGAGTGAAACTGTTCTATGGATTCATGAAAGTTAACAGACCAGGGTTCGATTTCACAAAGCACTAAGATTAATCTTAAGATGAGTTGTCAATATCACCATAGTGATTTTCATTGTGACATCACACTTTGCTTAGCAATTAAGACTGATAAACAGTTAAGACCAATCTTAGCTCTTTGTGAAATCGACCCCTGAAACCTTTATACAAGACTGCATTTTTGTAATAAATTTCTAGAAAAGCAGTTGCTTTATATTACTAAATGATCTATAGCCAATCTACTGGAATATCAAAAGTTTCGTTTTGAAAATTTGAAACGAAAAATCGCCTCTCCTTGAGGGCTACCCACTCAATACCGCTTTCCCTGGTAGACCGTAAAGCTAGGTGTGATCCCTTGTTATATGGCAGTTACAGGTTGAATGGGTTCAAAGATATTGAAAAAATACGCAGACCGCCAACATTAGGGCTATGGCTCAGTTGGTAGAGCACCGGCATTTTAATCCTTAGGTGGCAGGTTCATATCAATTTTAATCTACTCAATTTTCTTTGTGCAACCCCAAATCTTTTGAAAATTTGTAATATTAGTATTTTATTGAAGTGTTGTTCATAGTTTAACTATCATAATGTCAGTACTCTTGGCGCCCTCTTGTGGTAAAGAGAGGCCTAGGGATGGTGACAACAGTTTCCATGCTACTGCCCCTAAACTCTGGAACACTTTACCCTACAGTTATCCGCCACTCTAACTGACTAGCAGCTTTCAAAAAAATCTCTCAAAACTCACTTGTTTGATTGATGCGTTTTGCTTAAATTCTGTTTTTATTCCTCTTTGCTTGTTGTTTAATTTTGAGTTGCGCACTGTGTTACTTTCTCTGGGTAGTTAGAGCGCTGTAAGAATGCTCTGTAGTATTATTTCATCTTATCACAGCATGCAAAAGAACAATCACATTTTCCTTTGTGCCGGTAACTCCTCGAGTCGGGCTATGTCCCGTAGCCTTCATGGCCTTGGGGTCTTTCGCAGGATCCTTGCTGTTCCCAAAAGTGCCGCCTTCTGTAACAGATCTACCCTCAAAGTTGTCCCTAGTTCATCTAGATGTTTCTCCAGTGCTTTATATTATTGTTATCGTTATTCTTATTGTTATTATTATTATGATTATTATGGAGTTGTTTGTTATATGGCAGTCATAAAATTGATTTGTGTACTTTTGATTAACAGAGTTCCATGCCGCCAGCGATGTATTCCATAGACACGGATGGCAATACGAGTAGTCACGGCTCATTGAGTAACTCTAGTGGATACAGCTCTCAGTCTACCACAGGTACTGCAGGGTCTGATGATATGCTACCCTCTCAAGGTATTACAGATGTTTTAAAAGGCCATAAAAGCTTGGTGATACTTTCCTCTTTTGGTTAAAAGTTACCCGTCTCTTGGGAAGTTTCCTTTCTTGGTGTAGGTGTTCCCCTCCCCACATTACCCGAGTGCAGGTGTGTGCTTCTCAGGATTTGTCCCTAATTCTGGACTTTGGTCTGAACCTTCTTGAGTCTTCTAATTTTCTTGAACGGGGTAACGCAGTCGTTAAAGGGAGAAAGAAGTAGTGCACAATGCAGCTTTGTATTTCTGGTGTTTCACAGAGACTGTAAACCTCCTGAATTGTAACATCTTCCTGGTGTAGAATAAACGGGAACCCAGACCCGCAAGCCATGTTCATGAATTGTCACATTCGCCAAATCTCATCCTCGTTTGGACAAACGATCTGAAACTCAGACTCTCGTTGTAAAAGTTAAACTAATAGAAGACATCTCAATCTTGAGTTTTATTGAATCTTAATAAGGGTTCCTTTTCATGCTTTTTTGCACATCTCAAATTTCACCAAACTCTCAGTCAATGTTTTAGGGAGCAATGTAAACATTGTAGAGACAAATCGATTTGAATTCATCTTAACAGGTAAGATTATTAACAGTATGTGATCATTTTTCTTCTCAGATGGTAGTATGGAAAACTACATGGACAGGTCAACAAGTGGCTATTCAAACACAACTGAATCCATGTACACGACCACCCCGAACCAGTCTCCAACCAGACGGCCGATGTCCATGGCATGTATACCCACATCGTCAATGAGTGAGCCCACAAATAGAAATACCGCTACCACACCGGGTGGATCTCTACGTAAAAGCAAACCGCCCCCACCCGTCAGGCGCACGCCCTCTGGTGGGTCTCTGACGGGTATGAATATAATGCCCGACCCTCAGCTAGGGATGCTGCCCAACCAGGGTGTAGGGAACCGGGGGGAAACCGGGGACGGGCACTGCGACCCGTCTGGGGTCTTTCGGCGCCCGTACACCCCTGGCAGGGTACGGAGCCAGAGCACTGTGCAAGCTCCATACAACTCGGAGTTGCAGCAGCCAGTGACTCAGCCGCAGGGGCGAGTCCATCGTAGTCACAGTCTGAAGCTAGCTGGTGATGTAATGTCAGGTGACATGGCTAGGTTGAACCTGATGGACAGTTTGAATGCTAAATTAGCGCAGAGGACTCAGCCTCCACGGACTGGACAGGACGCCGGACCCCGGCAACAGAAACAGTCCGAGCAGCATAACTATGCACAGCAGCAGCAACAGCAACAGTATCAACAACCTACGCAGCAGTATCAACAGCAAATGCACCAACAACAGCAACATGCTCAGTACCAGCACCAGCAACAATACCAACAAGACTATCAGCAGCCTCAGTATCAACCGCAGTATCAAGATCCCAACCAACCGCAGTCTCCTCCCTATTCACAGTACAGCCAGTCACAGGCCGGGTACCAGCCGACGAGCCCCTCCCAACAGACCTACCCCTCGCCGCCTGCTCAGAATACTTCGCAGAGCTTCCAGCAGCGTCAACTACAAGTGAAGCAGCAGCTGCAGCAGCAGCTGCAGGCCGGCCAGTATGCAGCTCCGCAGAGCAATCAGTTGCGACAACAGCATGATGCTAAGAGAGGGTACACAAGCCAGGGAGAGCAGCTGCAGCAAGCCGCAGCAATGCAACACGACGACAGTGACAGTTCCGATAGTGACGATGGCGTCGGTATTCTCGGTGAGATCAAGAAAGGAGTGAAGCTGAAGCGTACGGTCTCAAATGACAGGTCTGCTCCAAGAATCTGATCAAATGCTTCTTTAAGTTTAGAAAACTAGGGGGAAAAAGGGTCTGTTTTTTACATTATCAGCTTTATTACACAACTTTAAGAATTTGCTCAACAAAATGAAAGTGAAGCTGAAAGACATTACCAGCAGATAATGCAACAAGTGTATTGGAAGGTGCTTTATTTATGACCAAGCTTTCTTTGGCTGCAGCTTGAAAAAATGCACTTCTGCTGTGTAACGTGACCAAGTTGCTTGTATGTTTTTATACGGCTCTTAGCTTAAAGGAGTTACAAGTTAATGGTCTGTTTAATGTAATAATCAGTGTGTCATAACAATTATAAATCTGGGGGCAAGTTTTGGCAGCCGTACCCCAAAATGGTTTTAACCCAAACATCCCCCAAAACATCAACAGCAACACCATTGATAAAAGATGCCCAGTGAGCCACTTGAAGGTTGAATTAGAATAAAGTTTGGTGCAATGTATAGACCGTGCAAGTCTTGCGCGTAATCGAACAGTTTCGGGACCACTTTGGTCCCACGTAAATTGCTTCAACGCGTGAAGGAAACAAACTCGCGCATTTTAACGGGTCCCAATGTTCGAATACGCGCGAGACTTGCCCGGTCTATTGCCAGGTCACAAGAGAATTGTCACGAAAATTTTAATTTCTCGGCAGCGTTGCTACAACACTGGGTTGGGATTTCGACACAGCAACACTGTCTTCAATGTCCGGGATTCAAAATTAGAGTGTGACAAGGCAAATCATTATGCCAGATATAAAGGAGTCTGTGTGGTCATGATCATAGCAGGCCTGTGGCTGTACATGGAATTAGAAACTCTCACCCAGTTACTGCATTCCCACCACCCCTAGGTATTGTACAGAGGGAGGGCGCCCGCATGCAGGAACTGGGTAAGAGTTCATAATTCCATGTACAGCCACAGGCCTGCTTTGATCATGACGACATGGTCCCTTTCATTCCAATTTTACTCTCAAATGACTCATTCAGCTGAGGCCTAATATTGACCCTCTGTCTCCTCCTGACAATGACGAGAGCGGGCTAGACGAAATGTTGAGACCAATTAGAACTCACTCCGCTGCAGTGAAGTTAATGACGAGAAGTCCCCTCGATCCACCAAGCGAAAGTAGTAGTCCAGGCCGATATCCTACCTTCTGCCCGCAGTATTTAATAAGCAGGACAGTTCTTTTCAGAACTAAGTAATCTCCCGAATTCTGAAATCTACTCCGCGGCAGAAGAGGAAATAGCAGGACAAGTTCTCAAAGAAAAAATAATTCACATGGTGCTTACTGCAACCTGATTATACATTGATACCTCACTGTGCAATGCCTCGAAACTAACAGACTTCTCACTTGTTGCTCTAATTCTAATATATGCCATCAAGTACATTATAGAATACATTTACAACAGCAATACTGCCAGTAAGTATGTATAGCTAGATGTGAAGAAAAAAAAGAAAAAAAATGAATTAATGTTAGGAAGCTGAATTGTTTATATATATGAAGTATGCAACAGTGAACGAGTTGTACTAATTAATCAATTAAGCCAGTATTATAATAGCTAGCAAGCTTTTTAAAACATGTACTTAACGATTGCGTGATGTCTCTTCTTCCATGGAAAATGTTTGCGATTATTCTAAGATGAACAATGAATCCCAAGTTTTAAACGAAAAACAATCACAGAGTGAACCTCCCTATTGACCAAAAAATTATAACGAGGACAATTTCCTCACCAGTCTTTGATTTTTCTTATTAATGGTGCTTCCTTTTAAATCGATAATCCTAGTGTTTACCTGTTTGTGATAAAAAAATATCAAAAAAAAGAAGGAATTCAGGAATTAACGAAGAACATGATTTTGGATGGAAAGTGAGTAATTTTTATATAATTAGTTTGAGTTTGTAGTTGAAAAAAATGTGAAGAGAAATATTTGTTGATTTGAAACATACAAAGGAATGATCGATCAAAGTTTACTCTTTTGTGAAAGTAAATTTTTTGCTTCTGAACAATTTTTAACTTGCCACATTTTAGCTATTTTGAATAAACTACTGGCCTAACCAAAACAAATTGATAACTTGTAGAAATTTTGTTACAAAATTTAATAAAAGTATGATTTTTAACAACTTGATTGAGATTATTTAGAATTGTACACATTTTTGTTGTATTAGATTATTGTCATATTCCTGTGTAGCTTTGAGGAAAGGGGCAACATTGGTTACCATGGAAATAATAAAGTTCACGCAAATACCTTTCAAATCTTTCATAATCCATCATAAGAATTTACTAGATTTGTAAAATGACACCTGGGTCAAATATTATAACAGTTACAGGTGACTCACATGGTCATACCACAGCAAAAGCACAAAGTTTTTGTTTCTTTAAAACAAGAAACATTTTTTTTTAATGAATTTTTGTTCTGCCAATTAAATCAAAATCAGTTAACATTACTAGAGACGATTATTATTTCCACTATAACCAATGTAGTTCATTCTCTTAAAGTTGCTCCTTGTTGAAATAGTTGTAAGTGCATTTGTTCTGTATTTATTATTTTTGATACTGCCTGTGTACAGCCCAGAAGATGTTGGTTAACTTTCATATGTAATTTAAAACACTTTTTTTGTTTTACAATGAAAAAAAAGGTATTAAAATCATATTTAAAAAAAAATTAATAAAAAAAAAATACTGTGGTGTAAACTTTTTGACCCAAAGAAACTTTTTTTTTGTCGGTAGTGGGTTAGAACTTCTGAAGTTTCTACGTCGTAAAAATCATCTCAAACTTTAAAATGTAACTGCTCTTTTCTTTTCTATTTGTCAGAACGAATACATTTTAACATGTTATGTGCCTTTATAAAACGTTTATAATACATTTGAATTCTGACAAACACAACGAAAGATATTACAATTGTTACAAAGATAAACAAAAGGCTTTATTGTGAGTTTTTAAAAGTCTATTCATGTAATGTTGATGCATTCTACAGGTTGATGCTTGAAATGCCCTGAGAGTGAACTGAAATATGAAATTTTTTGTAAAAGCAAAAGTAAAACAAGATATGAACCAATAGACCTTCACCACGGTGGAGCCATCTCCTTTTGTTCCACCATTCAAATCAAACAGCGGATGGGAGGGCAATAGTCTGCCATTTTGGGAGTCAAATTGTCAAAAGATCGGGTGTGCGTCTAACCCAAAATGGCACAACCAAGATTTATTGCTGCCATTTTGGGAGTCAAATTGTCAAAAGATCGGGTGTGCGTCTAACCATAAAATGGCACCACCAAGATTTATTGCGGGCGATGACGTCAGGCGTGGTGCGTCAATATTGATCAAAAACCTTAAGTTGTCACATGACTGGATCTGTACAGAACCACCCTACCTGTCGGTGCTGCTAACTGCAGAGTCCTGCGCCTGCAGCCCATTAGTAGAACATGCTATACGGGGTTCTGTTCAAGCGCATAATTGTGTGATAAGCAGCACCATAAAACTGGGCACCGATGTCACTACAAATAGTTAGTAGGATTTGAAACATTGCATGGTGGAAGGATAACTAAGAGAGGTTTGCGGTAACACCATGTTAAAATCTCTTTCGAGAAGTGTTGGTTCTGAAAAGAACCGGTAGTTAATGACTCAATGTTTCGATCAGTATGATCTGATCGTCTTCAAAGATTGTCTTCATTCTCCTGAAGACCTTCAAAGCATACTGATCGAAACGTTGAGTCGTTAACCACCAGTTCTTTTTAGAACCTACACTACTCAAAAGAGACTTTAACATGGTATTACCGCAAACCTCTCTTAGTTGCAAATAGTTAGTCTTAAGATTCTATGCTATGGTTACTTTTAAGACTGGTACCCCACTTTCAATTCAGTGAACTCTATAAACAGAAGTCTATCGTTGTATTATACTGCCCAACTCTTTTGTAATATTGGATTATTTTGTAAACTTAACTAACTGTTGTTAGTTAGAGTATTAGTTTGTTAAATTAACTTTGATAACTAGCTGATTAACCAAGGTTTATGACAAGTAAGCTTTGTACATAAAGCATGCTGGGCTATTACTGTTGTATACACTGGGAGTGGTTCTTTTAACTTGTAATTAAACAGTTAGCTAACTAGTTAAGCTGAAGAAAGTTTCAACGAACTCATGTCATTATATTCGATGGTTTGTTTTGTTGTTGTTTTAAAAATGGAGACGTTTAAATAGTAAATTTTATTTATTTGAATAGTATGTGTACGGCCACTTTCTTGGCAATCCACTCCAATCTTCCCCCTGTAGGAAGATATCAATCGGGTTAAATTGATTGGAAAGAAACTATATATTCGGGGGGGGGGGGGGGCAGCGTCACAGAATTTTGTTGGTTTCTCTGAAAGTGGGTTATCAAAATATTTGATAGAAAGAAATGTTCATATGAAAATGTTTTTAAATGGTTATTTATAACTGGTGAGAGAAATGGTCAGAAAATAAGGAGTGATAGTAGTAGTATTTATTTACGGAAAGGGGTGGCATTGTGCGCTTGTATCTCGGGCCACCCCCGGCCCCATTTCGACCAGTCGGGCTGATTTAAGAAGATACTCAACTGTTAGTGTGAACATTTGTTTTTTCACGGCCAAGTTCTTATTTCATGAAGCTGTTTAGGCAGAAAATGGTAAAATACTTTTAAACTAAATTTATTTGCCTATAGGCAAAAAAAGAAAGTGGGACACCAGTTGCAATAGGTTGAATTATTTTTGCATTTTAGCTTGTAACCGCTGTCTGCTAAGCAAGATATTTCTGTGTTAAGCAAAATTTACTTTTGCTGAATAGGCTCTTGGCATTGATCCTTGGTCTTGGTAGTCTATTGCAAAAAACTGAGAAAACCAAAATTAAAATTAGATGTTTGAAATAATTTTTAAAACAGGGCACAATTTCATAGAGATGCTCAAGCACACTCGCAAAAGTAAGCTAAGCATAACAAGATTATGCTTAACAGAAGAAGGTTACCAGCCAAAATACAATGTTACTTGTACCATTTGTGAATGGTATTCAGGGCCCAATTTTATAGACCTGCTTACAGTTACAGAGCACAACAAGTAACCAAGTACAAAACAATTTGGGCTACCAGAAATATGTTACCAGCCGAAATGCCATTTAACATGTACAATTTTTTGACCGGTTAAATTGCACTTAGCAAAAATGTGTTCAGCAGTACTTTCAGCTTAAGCAGCTCTATGAAATTGGCCCCTGTTTATTTCTGCTAGGCTGAAAACTGTTAAGCAACATTTTTTCTGCTTAACTTGGCCACAGGAAGGGGAAAAATGCTTGCACCAATCCGTACTCTATTAGGCCAGTCAGTGAAATGTCTCTGTCGCCTTTTCAAAAAACAACACCCCAAAACCCAAAACGTTTTGACACCATGAAAAGTCCACTAACAGTTGAATATTTGACTAAAGATGCTGTTGTTTTATTTGTCACAATTTCATTGTTCTTGTCACCAGGGTAAATTTCCAGCGTTGTTTTTTCTCTTAATGTTTAAACGTTTAAGGTATTATGTTTCAGAAGTAACCTTGCTTTTTATTAGTCAGCGGGATATATATTTAGAGATAAAAGTGTACTTTTTGTTTGAAATGTAAGTTATTTGAGTGCTGAGCTAGAAGTAAGAGACATTTCTGCAAGTACATGTTGTTGAGAACAAAGCATGTTGTAAAATAATAAACGTAGTTGGACCAACAGTTATTGTGTTTTTGGTTTGAGTTTGTTCTGGTGATCACTGTGGTGGACTGTTTTGTGGAAGTGATCCTTCACAAAGGTAGTCATTGCCTCGGTTGCCCCTGGTCATTGCCTTGGTGCCCCTTGAAGTGTTTAGTAATAGTAGAAATGCTAATTTCCCTCATGGAGGTGACCTTTAACTTCGGAAAACGACCTTTTTCTGCAACAAAGTATCATGCCCCCCTTTTCATCTTTCAATAGTCAATATTTATCAGCAGGTATTGACACATGAATCGGGGAGACAAAAAAATAATATCAAGTGAAGAAGATGGAAGAAGTCAAAGGTTCCTTGGATATAACCAACGATTCGGCTGGCTGAAATGTGAAATGTTCACTGGACGATACAACAATAGATCATTGCAGACAATGATCATTGCTGAAATTAAGCCGAGCTGCGGAATCGCCTTGCCTTTAAACATGTTAAAGAAATAAAATCCTCAATTTACAAAACTGTTCAAAATTGTCTTGCTGTGTATGTGCCTGTTGGATGGTCTTATAGAAAAAGTCACATTCACGGCTGTGTTGATTGCAAATGGTGAAGTTTGGGGGCATTTGTGTTAGCTCCGTGCATACATAGAGGCAAATCCAAATAAAATAGCAACCAGTGACGTCATGAGTCCTTTGTCACTTGGCTTGTTTGACCTCACATTTTCAAATTGATTGTTTAAAGGAACATTACAGAATTGGTAAGAAAAAAACTTGTAAAATATACTTTTTGATCACAGATTTACATAAAACTTACACAGTCTAATGATGATGAGAGTAGAAAACATCCCTTGAAATTTTTTTGTCTGAAATGCCATATTTGATGAGAAATTAATAAACTAATTTTCCGATTGGAGTTTCGCTCAGTGAGCGTTTTATTCATTTGTTGAATCTATATGATTTCATGCAAATGTGTTATCGGTTTTTCACTATTTTCTCGTGACCCAGATGGCCGATCGATCTCAAACTTCTACAGGTTTGTCAGTTTATGTATATGGTGGATTACATAAAGTGCTTACTTTAAGGTAAGGGACTCAAAATGATTGTTTCTCTTTCTTGTGGACTCCATCTCTTGAAAAAAATATAGAAACTAAATATTTCAGAGCATCTTAGAGAACACATTTTGACCCGATCATTTAGCAGTCTACATGTGTAAGGCCAAGAACCATTAACCCCCATAACAATGTTATTATTTTGACAACTATAATTTTTACAGTAGACCTGGAGGGACTGGGTAAAGTTGAGTAAATACTCGGAAGGCATCCAATCTTTACTTCGGATACTCTTGGTGTTGAGAAATAAGCCCTTAGCTTAAAAAATCGGAGGCAAACCAAACACAGACGTCTAAACGTTGGAACACTTGTCAGCTTCTACATGTACTAAATCTCATCCTTTTTGAAACGAAAGTTGTGTGAAATACCCTGAAATTTCACCTGAGAAGACCGGTAAGACAATTTGTTTGAGCCATCAGTGACAATATAGTTATGTTGAACTGCTGCCTGTCGTTGAATGACAAAATACATAAACTAAGTTTACAGATAAACAACACTGTGTGAGTATGGCGGTAGAAATCCATGGTGCGAGTCATGTATGTCAGCTGTGACTACTGCTGGAGTTTGACTGTGATACGAGTTTTTCAACCAACATTCTTTTTTTTAATAATCAATATCGCAGACAAACTTCAGAAAAATTGCCCCACAATTTATTGTCGATGATGTTTGGCACCTTATTTTGGGTTTGTTGGTATATTGGATGTTATTCTTCACATCTGTATTTACCAACATTCTCTGATCAAAGTCTGTTCTGTTTCAAATTTTTATTGCAAATTTGCGATCGCGAACCATTGGACTCCGAAACTAAAGTTAAATGTTGTAGGCCTAAGTATTTTTTTCAATGGACAAGCAACGTTAATTATTAGTAATAACGTTAATTATTACTATTACTTAGTAATGAATGCAAACTATTTTGCAGTCAATTTTCAAGTACCCGGTACCTATTTGTTTTATAGAAGGGTGATTAATTAATGTATTTTATACTATCAGTATCACTGAAAAAAGGAAACTAACAATCCTTGCTCTATATATCGAAGTGAATCCCACAATGACCTTAAAAAGTGAATATATTAGCTGCCGTAATTCGTATCATATCTCAAGGGTTACAAACCACTTTGACTATATCATGGCATTTTTTTTTTCAGACCACAGGCTTTATTATTGTGAACAATGTTCATCATTGTGAACAAATTTTGACAGTTATTTTAAAAACTTCATTTATTTTGACAACAGGGATTTCCTAGCACAGGGCATTTGGACAGTTCGAACATTCGTGGCTGCCTCTCCATGGGATTAGTGCAGCCTCTGATCTTACATCACGATGGCATCTGAAGAAGACATCACACCTCGTGCACTCATTCAGGTACCTGTAGAAGGGTCGTCAGTGAGTAGAAGCACGGGTCAAGCGTCAAGAGGCCGGCAGAGACGATCAAACACCACCAGTCGGATAAATCAGCTCAAGAAAGACGAGAAAAAAAGACCACGCTCAATCAGTGACCTCACCCCACGTACTTTGGTAAAGTTTCTAGTTTATAAATCAGTTAAAATTAGTCAAATAATCACCTCTCAAGAGTACATTAAAAGAAGTACAAGTAAACTTGCAGGGAGAGCCATGTGGTAATCTCATTTGGCAGGAGTTTAGACTCAAAGAAGAGCTGTTGGTACGGTCTGGACGTTGCGATTGAGTACTTGGCCCATCTTCACGAGAACAGCATAGTACACTGTTCTAAACGTCAAAGAGCAAACTAACAGTTTTTCTTAGAGCCAACACTCCTCCCAAAAGAGATTTACACGTGACTGTACCAGCAAGTTTACTAACAATAGTTACTTTTTATCATCTGCGCTATGCAAAGCTTTCAACATCACTTATAATATGAACATCTGGAATTGAATTCTAGGCCTGGAATTTCATTCCTGAAGACAAGTCCTGTAGCATTAAGATGGTTTGGGTTAGGTCTGCGTGACAGGTGAAATTCATTACCCGGCTAGTTGCGCTTCAATTTATTGTGGAATCTGCAAAGTCAGTGCTGACTTTGCAGATTCCACAATATATCAGAGCAGACAATAAAAACTAGGCCTAAGGGACTAGTAAAATTCAGTACACCCGACCAGTCATTCTTCCATTAGTCGTGACTATGACACTAGTTGCGACTATTTTTTCAGTAGTCGTGGCAGCGTGGTTAAGCGGGTAGTTGAAAAGAGGTAGTCGCGACTAGACAAAGCAATCTATAGTCGCGACTTTGACACTTGTCGCACTAGTCTCCCATGCCTAGTTTGGGTAAATATGATTTTGTTAAAGGTTGGGTCATAGATTGGTTTTTGTCAGCGTAATGCTGATGTACATGTACAGGCAAAATTATAAAGAAAGACATAGTAAAAGTCACCCAGTTGAGTACAGTGTTTTACTTGGTGAGAAAAAAGCAGAAATTGTCACTGCATTTTTTATCAAGAATGTGAAATCCATCATGTACCAACCACAACTCTGGCCGCAGCATTCGCAAACGGACACCAGCTACTATCTGGATGAATAATTATCCGAAGGGAATCCTTTTTAAAAATAGTTTAACAGCTGCAGTGATTCTCACCAAGTAAAGCTTTATGGCCAACAACTTTTGGAATATTTACAAATCTATGACCCTACCTTTATTATTCTTACTCATATTTATTTTGAATTCTGTGTTAAAAGTTTGGCTATAAATTGAAACATAATAAAATCTCAACATGCATTTCAATTTTTCAAAAAATCAGATTCAAGGTCTTTTGCAGAACACTGATGTGGAACATCAGTCTCCTGCCAAACGAGGGCGCCCCAACCCTCCTGATGTGCGGACGACATCATCTACAAGTTCTGTGCAACAGTCATCAGCGAGGAGGCAGGCTACAAGAGTGGACAATGTAGCATTCCCGGAGGCTGACATGACCCCAAGGACACTAATAAGCGGTCTTATGCAAGTTGGTAAGTCACTTTGTTTAGATGTTCCTCTTGCATGTACAGCCTGTAGTTGTAGACCAAGGGTAGACATCCAAACCAGGGCAGCCAAGCAGGGCACTCTGTCACCCACTACTTGTGTAGGTGATTGGCTGTTAATCCATGGTGGGTGCCAACTCTGTTTGTGTTAGTCATTTCTTGGGATAATGTTAGCATAATAGATAATATCGGCTTTTTAGCGCAATTCCAAAGAGTGATCATTGCGCTTCGAACATTACCCCTGGTCAATGGGCCATTTATTTCATTTCTTTAAAACCATCTCAGCTCCCTGGGGAGTGTACAGCCTGAGCTGCCAAGTATGTGGCGCACTAAGCTAAATCAATCACAAGAACCATCTCTGCCCTCACAGGTGCACATTTACCCCTGGGTGATGAGAAGCAGTTATAGTTTTAGGCCTTTCTCAAGGACACAAGTGTCATGACCCCTGCTGTCTCGAAGCTTCTCATACAGTGCATGATAAGACTGCAAGCGTTCTCCCTAAACAACGGTCTGATGGCCAAATTCTAGTTAAAACACCTAAGGACCAGTCAAAATTCACTCCAAGTTGTCCGGCTGGCTAGTTCTTTGCTTACATTGCTCATGAAAATCCACCATGCGACATGTCCATGAAATCTACTGCATGCTCAGATTGTTCATATGCATTCAAATCCAAGTCCTATACAAATATTACAAAGATGGACCAGTTAGAAATCTGGCATACATTTAGTAGTGAAACAAAAAGTTAACTGGTTCCCCCCTCTGGCTAGTCACTATAAAGTCATGGGCAAACCCTGACGGTTTACATTTGTGTATTATCATCAACTGCTTGATACCTTTCAGCTCCAGTAGAGACACCTGCCGTCCATGTGCGACAGTCAACGCCCAATCAGTTGGTTGATTTTCCTCAGGTGGAGGAAACCATCCAAAGAAGTTCCAACAGGTATGTCACAGGACAAAGTGGGATATGTGGGAGTTGGGCTGAACGATCAGGGCTTGAAATTAACACCGGACCCTAGGCCCGAGGCTAGTGGTTTAAGTGTGGGGGGGGGAGTGAAATCAAGACTGGACTCAAGTGTTTTTCAGTTGAAAAATAGTTCCTCACTGTGTATTATGTCTTCCAATTCTGTTCAAAGTAAACTTGCCCATTATTAAAAATGTGAGAAATCTTCTCTCAATGCTTGTTCAAATAAATAAAGTTTGTATTTGAAACTGTTTTTTTTTTCTTTTCATTTTTGATTCTGGTCCTGTAAACAAAATTCTGGTCCAGTAAACATTTTTAGTGACAGGCCTTGTGGTCTTGTGGACCCCCCCCAACTCGAGTCCTAACTAATTTCCAAATTACAAGGCCGTATTGGAATTAGTTGCTGTAGCTGTTGCTGTGGCTTGATCATCACTTGAACATGCATTGAAGGGAAAAGGGGCAAAACCAAATTACGAATGGAGTTTTTGAAGACTTATTTGTTTGCACTCATTTAAATTTCTCTTTTAATATAGTACCACATTATCACCATATATGGGGGAGACTACTGCCATGACTACCAAACAGTCACAACGCTCAACGCTAAGGAAAAGACAGCCAATCAGTAGTGAGGATTTTGCTGCTGGGGTCCACGAGAAGATCTCCCAGAGACAAGAAGGGGAGAGGGATGAAAGATCAGAACTAGCTGGAGAAGGTAGAGGGGACGAGAGTGAGAGGAATATGGCAGGTTTCTCGGAGGAGGAGGAGGAGGAAGAGGAAGAAGACGAGGAGATGCAAGATGAGTATGCTGTGGAGGGGACTGTTACGGATGGGGATGCATCGGGGGCTCCTGCTGGTATCTCAGTGGAGGCGGGTGAAGTAGCCGAGGAAGCCGGTGATTTGTCCGATGAGGCTGGTGATATGGCAGAGGACGGTGAAGATGCTGCTGGGAATGCTGGTGATTTATCAGTGGAGGCTGGTGAAGAAGCTGAGGAGGATGGTGATGTTCCCAATGACCGAGATGGTGTATCAGTGGAGGCCAGTGATTTGTCACACAAGGCCAGTGATTCAGATCAGATGCCTGAGGACATTCAAGCAGAAAATGGACAGGTGGAAGTCTTTCTTGATTGATGTTAGAAATTAACTAGATACAAGTAAACAACTAGGCTTTAACACTCTGACTATTGGTTACATTTTTCAGTGAGTTGACCAACAGTTTAAAACCATTCTAGTGCACAGATGGTGTATGTAGTGTTGGCACAACTGTGCACAAATCTAATTCTGTTAATGTGTGTACTGTGTAGATGCATTACCCTCATTCTAAACCACAGGGGTTGGATGATAATGAATGGTCAGACAGTAGGAGGGTTGACTGTGTACTTTGTGAATTCATTCACCACATGCTATCATATTGCAGGCTGGCATATTTTATCTATCATTCAAACCTGGAGTAGATGATATTAAATGGTCAAACAGTAGAAGGGGTTGAATGTGTGCTGTGTGGATGCATTCACCGCATAAGATCATATTGCAGGCTGGCATAGATTATCTATCATTCAAACACACAGTGAAAAATTTTAAATGGTAAGACAGTAGGAGGGTTAATTTTCATTATGTTGTATCTTAATTTTTTTTTGATTTATCTACAGCCTGACTCGGTTATCAATACATCTCCCACCCCATCCGCACCCCTCTCGGATCAGTCCACTCGCTCTTCAGCCAATAAGCAGGCAGCTGATTCTACGTGGACGGGTAGAGAGTCGCAAGCATCCATTCCAAGTCAGAGGGAAGGCAGCCCTAGCTTGATGAGAAGGGTGCCCGACTCTACGGTAGGTGACTCGGCTAGCGACGGTGACGTAGTAACGTCGGACGATCAACCGATGGACTCGGAGGTATCTCTGGGGGGAAGTGGCGAGGAGCAGCAGACAGCTTCCATGGCACAGAGCAGGTACGTCCCGTTTCCTTGATCTGGGTTGTGGATTAGACTGGCTTTGTAAACCCGTTGCATTGGCTGCCATCGTTGATGAAACGAGCAAGGCTATCATTGGCTGAGAGTTGTGCGCAGCGCGTTCACGCTTCCGTTGGTTTTCATCAACGATGGCGGTCAATGACATCATGTGCAATCCATCTATTGCTTATTAACCGCCTTACTCTTGGTAACATTTTCAAGCAATTTGATGCACCATTTGAAACCGATGATTCAACTTCACGGGTTGGGTATGATAGCACAACTCTGCACAGAGCTATACAGAACTACCAGTGTACATGTACTGCGTAGACGCATTCTCATTGTGTTATCAGATTGCTGGCCGCACAGTTTTTCTATCATTCAAAACCACAGTGGATGATAACGAACGGTCAGACAGTAGGAGGGTAAATGTTGATATGAATTTTTAGAATACTTTGTGACAGACATTTTGGGTCACCTGTTTTTGTGTGATATTGCTGCGAAAATGATAACTAAAATTTACAAAACTATGATGTCAGTTAGACTGGTGTGTACATAAACAAATCTGTGACTGTGTGTTCAGTGCTTTTAAACCGATTGGTTCTATGTGTATCATAAAGTGTTTAAACTCAAGTAGATAATTTTCTGTATTGAACTGGGAAAATGTGTAACTAGTACAAGGTCAACTGTGTTTTCAAGACATTGTTGTTCTAAAGGAATAACATATTTGAAGGTAGGGTCATACCTTGGTAAGCACTCCAAAAATTAATGACAAATAAAAGCTGACTTGGTAAGAAGCACTGCAGCTGTTGACAGTATAAACTACTTTGAGAAAGGATTCCCTCCAAAGTAAAATGGTTTGGATAATTGTTTACCCCTAAACATTTGGATCTGAGAAGCATTCATGGATGAATCGTTTCTCAGATTTCTGAGAGTTGGTGTCCATTCGCGGTTGGTACCCGCTGTCACCTCGCTAAACATGGATGGATGCGACGTTCTTGTGAAAACACCGTGAAAGTTTTGTTGCTGTTTTCTCAACAAGTAGACACTGTTTTCAGCAAAAACTTTCACATGTAACTTTCATTGTTTTTTTCTTGACAATTATGCCAATGATTCAGCATTACGTCGACAAAAACCAATCTTGACCCACCTTTAAGAAAGATGCAACAGTGCTGCAGTAAAGAAAACACAAAATTTACAAGGCAGTATTTTGTTATACATGACTTTGTTTCTCCAGTTTAGAAAGTAAAACGAGAAAAAAATCACTTAATTGATAATAGTATGTTTGACCCATGCTGTCATTCTAAATTCACCCATTTTTCAACCTGGTTGTTGCCTCTTGTCACACAGCAGAATGGGTGATTTCTCACCATTAGTCACGCCCAAGCTACCTGCAGGTGCCGGACGCCCGACGCCATTATTGAAGAAGACACCTGCACCAGCACGTCAGCAAGCAGCTAACAGGTAGGTGACATCAAGTGCGCTGCAGCTCAGCAAATCTCTTTGATGACTTTATGCTTGAAGTTCATCAAAATCATAAAGAAATGTTTCGCAACTTAGTGAGGCTTTATCTTTACATCAGGATGTTAGATTCTCCTTTTTAGACATGTCAAAGAAATTATTTCCTGTTTAAGTCTCTCTTGTGTGAGGGAACATAAACTTGCTATAATTCTTGTTTTTCTTTAATCCTCCGGTTAAGACCTTGTCGCCACTCTTTTATTCCTTGTTCAAAACCACAGTGGATGATATTGAATGGTCAGACTGTAGGAGGTTTGGTTATACTTCATGAAACTATTCAGAAGCTTGTGGTTGTCACGGATAGTGGTTGGGTCACCATTGCAAATTAAGAAACCAATAGATCATAAACAATATGAAAAATGTGTTTATTTTCAGGCCGAAGGCGTCTGCTTCAGCTGTCCAGAAACCCGCCCCTGCAAGAAAGCCTCCAGTCCCCAAGAAAGACGGCCCCTGCTTACCCTCCAGTCTCACCAAGAGTATCTTGACGCACTTCTCTAAGGCCAGACTGTCCAAGGAAGCGCTGGCTGCCGCAGAGAAAGGGTAAGATATTTCTTGATCCTTTTCTCAAAAAAAATTGCTATTTAATTTAATCACAGAGCGAAAATATCCTGTTGATACAAGACAATGTTTGATTAGCAGATTCCATATTCTGTTGAACAATCTCCCTGATCATGGAAACTTTGTCCCTATTATGTGGAATGTAAATCTAAATATCTCCCTGATCGTTGCACAAAATCTCCCTGATGTTGAAAACTTTTTCCTGATTATGTGGAATGTAATTTTAAATATCTCTCTGATTGTTGTACAAAATCTCCCTGATTGCAAGATGTAAATGATGGCATCTCTAGTGGAATTGGCTAGCTGCAACTTCCTTGAAATAATCTCTTGGAGTTGCGACGGTCAAGAAGAGAAACAGTTGTTTAACAAGACATCTTGATGTGCGGATCAGTCTTGTCTCACCACAATTGGTGCTCTATATATGTATGTGGCATGGTGTGCCCCCCCACCCCACCCCAACCCCAATCCCTTAATTGTGTTCTGGGAATCTCAGGTAGATTTTTGTTTTATTTTGTTTATTTATTTTTTTTGGGGGGGGGGAGGTGACTGTTAGAGTGTGGGATCATTTGGGGGAGGACTTTCTCATAGTATAGCGGTATAAACACAAACCTCACTCATTAGTATTTTCAATAAAATAAAATGTCAAATCCTACCTGGGACACATAGCGGAAAACATACAAGTGTAGAAATTGAACATCTTTAATCTAGAAGCTCGTGGACTACTACAGCTTTAGTGAAATTATCACGGGAGGAAAAAATAAAGGTGGGCTTTATGTACAAAAAGATACAACCATATCAAATTTGTCATAACCCCTGCACATGGAATATGATTTAGTTGGATTGGTAATGCAGGGATGAGAAATGTCAGACTTTTATCTAAATTCAGACTTTTAAAGTCAGCCTGGTAAAAATATCTGCCATTATTTTTTCATGTTTTAAAAAGAATTCCTGCTCTGGTGAAGGAAATTAGCTGTTTTTTTTTATCTACTTCTCTAGTGCTGAGGACACTGTTCCTAAAAGCTTTGTTAAGTCTAAACCCCCAGGGGAATACCAAAAGGTGGAAATGCCAATATTTCAACATACCTTTCTAAAATTTGGATCCTAGTTTCTCTCCTAGTTACTCTCACACAGATTGTCTTTTTCTCCATGTTTGCTTGGGTTTGAGTATTTGTATGAATAAAGAAAAGACAGTCTTATTTCTTTGAACAAATGAAAATTCCAATTTGTATTTTATAAGAATGTTGTTGATTTCCACTTTGTGCAGGGCTGAGGCATTCTTCAGGAGGCTTTCCAATGATCTGACAGCATACAGCCACCATGCACGTAGACAAACCATTGAACAAGCTGATGTGGAATTGCTAATGAGAAGGTAGCCATCTGGAGTTTTTTTTATACACAAGTCTATTTTTATAATCATATTTTTTGTTATATTATGTGAGGGCTAGACTTAACTGATTTTGGCTGACAACCCCAATTAACTGTCACCAGGGGCACGCTACCACCTACTCTGGGGCTGAAACAGGGTTACCCCCTTCACAGTCCGTAAGGATGTAGGCATGGGTATCATCCACTAGGAGACTGGCTGGTAGAGCAGAATGCACTACCTTTCCAATTTGTTATGAAGCAATTATGGTTTAAGTGCCTCGCTCAGGGGCACAAGTGTCATGACTGGGATTCAAACCCACACTCTGCAGGTGACAGCACCAGAGCTTGGGTCCGGTAAACTAGACCCCTCTGCCACAACATAAAGAGGCTCAAGTAAAAAATAGATCAATACTTCAATTAAACAGATTCTAGAATGCCGTCTGTAAATCAATCCAGCCTGTGATTTGTCTGGATCTGTTCATAATTCCAGGATTTTTCTTTGACGATTTAGTGGGGTGTTGTGGCCAAGTGGTCAAGAGCACCGGACTTGAGCTCTGGGCCCAATTTCATAGTAGCAGAAAAATTTGCTAAGCATATTTCACAGGTTAGCAAGAAAATAATGCAGTCATCTTGCGCGTTCACCATGTATTTGCATTGTTACGTCATTCATTTTCGGGCAGTAAGCACCGGAAGGTTGGCATGCCTTTTTGTGTGCTTATGGTTAGCAGCGCTATGAAATAGAAACTTGTGCGTAAGCACAGAATCGGCCGTTAAGCAGCTCTATGAAATTGGGCCCTGGCGTTTCTGATCAGCAGAGTGTGGGTTTGAGTCCCGGCCGACCGTGACACTTGCGTCCTTGAGCAAGGTACCTAGCCATAATTGCTTTGTCCTTCACATTGGACATTAAGCTGTAGGTCTGGTGTCCGGACCGATTGTGGTTAATACTTGAGGATTGGTGGTGCACGTAAAAAAAAAACAGAACACTTATCGTGGAAGAGTAGGGGTTAACCTCGGTGTTTCTGGTTCACATAGCAAGAACCCTTGTTTACAGGTTTCCTCAGGCTTGCGAGCTGCACTGATTAAGTTCACTTATGAGGCATCCTTGGTTTCATTACCAGAAATATATCGTAATAAGTGATCCAAGTTTTCCTTCAGAAATCTAGGAATTAAGTAAATTTTGCCCGATATGTGAGAAAACAGAATTCTTGTTGTGTCCATACCCCTATATTTATATTTGAGAGGATGAAGTGAGTGAGTCTGTAAACCTGTTATTGTTTAAATGTAACATCTGGTATTGTGTCTTTTCTCAACCTCTAGACAAGGCCTGGCCCAGGATCAGCAATCGTTGTATGCACTGATTGAGAAGTACCTACCCCTGGAATACAGAAAGGAGCTTATACCAATGGCTACAGCTGGGAACAAGGTTACACCCAAGCCAAACCGTTGAGTCTGGAACTCTCTCCCTCCCCTAAAGATAAATACTATGCACTGATTGAGAAGTACCTACCCCTGGAATACAGAAAGGAGCTTATACCAATGGCTACAGCTGGGAACAAGGTGACACCCAAGCCAAAGCATTGAGTCTGGAACTCTCTTAGTCTCACTCCCCTAAAGATAAATACTATGCACTGATTGAGAAGTACCTACCCCTGGAATACAGAAAGGAGCTTATACCAATGGCTACAGCTGGGAACAAGGTTACACCCAAGCCAAACCATTGAGTCTGGAACTCTCTCCCTCCCCTAAAGATTAATACAATGCACTGATTGAGAAGTACCTACCCCTGGAATACAGAAAGGAGCTTATACCAATGGCTACAGCTGGGAACAAGGTTACACCCAAGCCAAAGCATTGAGTCTGGAACTCTCTCAGTCTCACTCCCCTAAAGATAAATACTATGCACTGATGGAGAAGTACCTACCCCTGGAATACAGAAAGGAGCTTATACCAATGGCTACAGCTGGGAACAAGGTTACACCCAAGCCAACCATTGATTCTGCAGCCTCCCCCCCCCCAATGAAAAAAACATGTATAAAAATGTAAATAATAAGCTCAAGAGTAGGTGGATAGTTAACTCTCTCCCTACGGTTGGTTGCCATTTAAAAAAATAAACGATCTAAATAAACTGAAACATTGAATAATTTTGTAAGATGTTTTTCTTGTTGAAACTATTGATACTTCTAGTAGACCATTACACATAGTGATTGATAAAAACACCAGGGATCTAATTTATGTACCAATTATGTACCAATTTATGTGCCCAGTCTGCACATGGCGTAATGAACTATGTCATTTTTTCAAACTGGTAGAAGCCAGCTTTCAAGCTAGCTTGATCGAGTTCAACCTGTAAGAGTGACTTCAGTCATGGAGTAGGATCCCATCTCTGCAACCAGTGGAATGATTTTGTCAAGTCTGTTTGCTTTTGCAGCATGGCATCAAAGTAATTTGCCTGTTAAAATATTACATATTGCTTCAATGTGTTGGCAGAATGTGGCAGCCTATCAGATACTGAGCTTTGTGGCTGCTTCTTTATCATATTTATGCTCGGTGATATTAGACCAATCCATGTATTAAAGGAAGAGGCATACTTTGGTAATGACCCTGAAAAAGAATTGTGTAATTTCTATCCGAAAGAATACTTGTTTTAACCCTCCTACTGTCAGTGACTCTTGGCAACATTTTCCAGTGAGTTGACCAACCATTTGAAACCATTCGACTGCCAAGGTTGTGTACGGTGGCCCAACTGTGCACAGAACTAACTGTGTACTGTCAGACTGTGTACATGCATTCCCTCATGGTATCATATTGCAGGCTGGCATAGTTTATCTATCATTCAAAACCACTTGAATGGTATTGAATGGTCAGACAGCAAGAGGGATAAAGATGGTAATGGTAATAAGCATCCTGCGAAATTATTTCATCTAAAATTCCCCCCATTGATTAGTAATCAAGACAAAATTAAAATCTGAGTAACGATTCATGCATAAATATTTTTCTCAGATATCTGAGGGTTGGTGTCCGTTTGCGAATGCTGCGGCCAGAGATGTGGTTGGTACCCGCTGTCACCTCGCTAAACGTGGATGGATTCTACCTTCTTGTGAAAATACAGTGACAGTTTTTTTGCCATTTTCTCAACAAGTAGACACTGTATTCAGATGGAACTTCCGCATGTGACTTTTATTATACCTTTCTTTTGCCAATATATCAGCATTACAATAACAAAAAACCAAATGATGACCCTACCTTTAAAACAACAGACTGGCTTCTTCAGTACCCAAAAATCACTTAAGCACAAAACAATTTGGCTTACCGTAGAAAGGTTACCAGGCATGTACAGTTTGTGACTGATCCCTTGCTTGTATTTTCTAAGAAGAAATTTGTATTTTAAGCAATACAAGTTTCTGCTCTATGAAATATGCAGTGATGCAAACTACCTATTGACCCCTAGATGTCACTCAGAGCTAATGTCCACGTACGGGCTACCATTTTGAGAGTCAAATTACAGATTAATTTATAGTCTTGGTTCCAAGACTATGGTGTTTTCGCGTACATACAACCAGCATTCGCCAGATTATGTAGTAATGAAAAACCATAGAGGGCACCCTCCATGTTTATTTATTTATTACAAACATGCACACTGTACATAAACGTTGGTTGTGAGTAGGCAAAAACACCATGGTTTTGAAACCACGACTACTTAAGACATGTAGGATTTGAAACTTAGCAGGGTGGAAGTATAACTAACAGACTAAGAGAGGTTAGCGGTGACACCATGTGAAAATCTCTTTTGAGTAGTGTTGCTTCTGAGAAGAACCAGTGGTTAACGACTACTTAAGACACAGTGTCTGTAAACGCCATCACACATCGCCTAAATCGTGTGCAACTGCTCAGTAACCCACAGGATATCCAGCTCCTAAAATGGCTCAAAAAAGTTTGGCAGGTGTGATGACATCAGTTGAATTACGCCGATAGAGTTGATGGGTTTTTAGTTCAAAAATGTCTCACATACAATGCATTTTTAATGAATTGATGATGCCATCTGTTTAAAAATTACCTGGCACTCCACCATGAGTAAAGTACTAATGAATGGCTACAAATGTAGATTTCGAAAGCCTGTGTACTCTGACGGTTTTCTTTTTTTAGCCTTTTTTTACCATGGATGACGGCTGCAATGATAATGCGACTAACTTTAAGTATTCAACACAATTGTTTCAGTGGATTACTATTAAAAACAAGTGAAGTCAACTTCCAAAAATGTCATCGATCCTGTTTGTCATTTCATTGGTCTATGAGGGAATGATTTATTTTTCCTTGTACTCCTCAGCGTTATGATCGTAATCATCAGAGTCTGCATCATCAACGCTTTCTTCCAATGTTTCTTCGTCTTGTAAATCATCTCTAAGATTCCTCAACCGATTGGATTTGTACGAATCCATCTCCCCCGTGTAGAACGCGGCCTGTTTCCTTTCGGCTTTGCTCGGTTTCTTCCTCTTCATGAATGCTCGGAACTGCGCAAACTTCTTGTCGATGTTCACATCATCTTCTCCCAGTCCCGTCGTCAGGACATCTTCCCCCTCTGACTGCAGTTTCTTATTTTTGGTGCGGATCATTTGGTTCAGTGCAGCGTGGTCGATACCAAACAAGCTCGGCTGAGTTGTCCCACCGTCATCTTCTTTAGAGTTCCTCTCCGTTTTCTGAACAAATTCCATCTTCCCGTCGGGTTTAAGTTTCTCCTCTGCTTCTTCTTCAAGTTTGTTTACTTCTGGCAGCTCCTCCTTGGGGCCAAAGTCCGCGATGGAGAGAAGTCTCTCTACCTCTGAGATGTTTGCGCTCACCTTGTCTTTCATGAAGAAGATCGGAGGAATCTTTCCTAGAACTCGATGGGAGATCAAGGCTCTCCTGCATAAAAAATATATTATAAAAAATAACTCATCTAGTCTCATGAGTACGGTCGACTCTTGCTATGACAAAATCGCTGAGACCGGCCAAGTTACCTTATATACCAGGAACGTTGTTATAAGAGGACAGCAAAACAAAAGAAGCCCTAAGCAGACATAAGAGTCGAGACTTCACAATCAACTCTTTATAAGCAGAACCTCTTTACAACAGTGCTCTTTATAATTAGGGTTGGCTGTATTTGTGGTTTTGATTTAGCAAAGGTATCAAAAACCAAAAAGGATTGAGGAATAGATCTGTGTCTGCCATTAGTCAAGTCAGAGAAACCCTCGTCAGTGCTGACCTTGAGGTTAATTCTTTAAGAGGTACAGCAGTTATTAGGGTAAATAAAAAGTGCTGATATGGAACTTACAAAAGGCACCTGGGCAACTGGGTGCAATGGGTTAACTTTTAGGCTTTTCTCGTCATTATTCTGAAAAAATTTCCATACCATCTGCAGTGTTATTTTTCAGATCTTTTTGGAACTTCCCGAGTAATCGTTCTCCTTTGCAAAAATAGTTGCCACAATGAAACCCCGACTTGACAAAGGAAATACAACAAAGAATCTCATTATTAGCTGTAGAATTTGATGTGTGAGGAAATTGAGTAACCACATTTGGACAAAGGTCAGGAAACGGGGGGTTACACAATAATCCCTTGAAAGGGATTTTACAAGACAATTTTTCCAGAACCTGTTGTCCCTCTTTGTATGGGTGACACGAGGTGTAGCACAGTAGGTGCATGCCTGTGCAAACTACACACTGGAGAGTCCAGGTGGATATAAACGTCAGCCGTCTGGTTGCCAGCAAAAGTATTAAGGCAAGTCTGAGGTTGTTTTACCGTAAGTCAGTCAAGAACAAATTTGCGTTAGTGGTTAAAACCAGCTATCCGGAGCATTTTAATTTGCATACCTGAGAGGACCTTTGTGTCTGTTGAGAATTTCTTCAATTCTATCGTCTTGTTCCACTGAGCCGGTTGCCATCCAGAAAACGCGGCATGCACTCATATCACCTGAAACTTGCACCTATTTTAGGCAAAGGAAACAAAAGTAAATACAATTGCAACTCCAATGTCCGTCGAAAGAATTCATACCAAATTGAACTGTGTGATAATCTAATGATTGTGCTTTGCAAAAACTTGTAGCTGCATCACCCAATTTTTCACCAAAGACCAAACAATTAAGAATTTGTGTCCAAATGAATTTGGACAGATGAAGATGTTTCAAAACAAATAAATACAAAATACTTTCACCTATGCCACGATCAATGCACACAAAAACTCATAACATTAAATGTAGTTACCCTTATAATGGTGACTTGTAGTTCTTCTAGTTCGTCACTGACCAAGTTCGTAGTCATCATGTCCCTCAGATTGTCAAAGAGAATCTTGTTGTAGGTTCTGAGACGGATGCTATCCTCTCGCTGCACCTTGGTCTTGCCACCGCTTATCCCAGTTGCCTAGGAAGCATTTCAATTCAATCATGTTAGTGTGAATCTTATTAAGTGTCTTGTCCCAACTATAGTTAGGCCTGTCCCAACTATAGTTAGGCCTGTCCCAACTATCGCCAGGTCTGTCCAAACTATAATTAGGCCTGTCCCAACTATTGCCAGGTCTGTCCCAACTATAAATGCTAACCTCTCGCTGTACCTTTGCCTTGCTTTCTTAAATACCCCAGTTGCCTAGGAAGGATTTCAATTCAATTATATTAGTGTGAACCGTATTAGTGTCTTGGCCCAACTACAGTTGGGCCTGTCCCAACTTTGCTAGGGCTGTCCCAACTATTGCTAGGGCTGTCCCAACTATTGCTAGGGCTGTCCCAACTATTGCTAGGCCTGTCCCAGCTACAAATGCTAACCTCTCACTGTACCTTTGCCTTGCTTTTTCACTCCAGTTGCCTAGGAAGGATTTCAATTCAACCCCAATAGTGTGAATCACATTAGTGTCTTGTCCCAACTATAGTTAGGCCTGTCCCAACTATAGTTAGGCCTGTCCCAACTATAGTTAGGCCTGTCCCAACTATTGCTAGGGCTGTCCCAACTATTGCTAGGGCTGTCCCAACTATAGTTAGGCCTGTCCCAACTATAATTGCTATCCTCTCACTGTACCCATTTACTTTTTCATTTATTTTTTAAATATATATATTTGTTCATTTTGTATGAAAATAATTGTGTGTTTGAATTGAATTGAACCATACCCATACTGGCTATAGGCTCTCCTACAACAGAAATTTTACATTAAATTGATATTCAAGTCTCAGTCTTACCAATTTCCCAAGCTGTGCGACATTCATTGGGTCATAGTAGTATTTTTTCCTGCAAAAACAAAAATCAAAATGTTGTGCAAGTGCAACAGCGTCATCCATGTCATCATGATATCGTAACACTGTCAAATCTTACACGAAAATGATCCATGCAAAAACATTTCCTGATGCCTGTTGGTTTTTAATGTGTAAGTTCGGGTTATTTTACATGAAATATGACATTTTGACACTTTCAAACTCACAAGTAATGTAAATGCTTTTTTTATTACAAAATTACTTATCAGCAGAAAAGGTTGTTGTACTATTTCTTTCAGAAGTACTGCCTTAATAGTAAGGATTCCAAACTGTTTGATGTGGCATGCCCTCTCTTTCTGTCTAGTTTAGTGACACTAGTGTGTGTTTTTTGTTCTGTGAGGTTCATTATGCAAACCAAATAGTATTAGGTATACTGCATACCAACCAACCAATCAGTGTAAGAAATAAGAATAAAGTATAATGTTTACAAACAATGCATAGTATTAATAATTATTTAGTATTTGCGATAATCATAACACTAAAAACAGTTGATTCTGCCGACGACGACGAGTATCCAGGGATACAACCCTTGGTAGGATGGACGGTTACCGAATATCGCACCAAGTTCAGTAAGGCCCCCCTATTACTAATAATTCCATGATACCCAAAGTACATAACAATTCAATACATTCATTACACGACTGCACCTGTGAATCTAGCCCCACAATAAGCTCCCAAGAAGCGGAGGGAGTCATCCAGCGTATTGGCACTTTCCCACTAACACTAATAGTACTTTGTGTCTTGTGGCTTTTTTGTGCATGTGAACTGAATGTTGAATGTGATTATTTATTATTGTTACTGAATATTCATGATTGTTACTGTAGACTACAGCATGGTATTCCTTCCTCCATGAGTATAGTTTTAGTAACAATCATAATCTTATTCTTGTTATCCAGTTCAGTGATACAGCAACGTGTGTAGTGATCCTCTAAATACAATATTATTTCAGTTGTTTAAAGTGATTTATAATCACTGACATTGATTGACAAGTGACACTGATGACATCCAGCGTATTGGCACTTTCCTACTAATACTAATAGTACTTTGTGTCTTGTGGCTTTTTGTGCATGTAGTACAGGCCAAAACAGTCTCTATGTTTAAGAAACTGTATGTTTTCAAAGGGGCTAACAAAGAGCCAGCTTGGCTCACCAGCCCCTCAAGCCGCCTACCTGCCTCGACCAGATAAGCGGCGCTACGGTGAGTTACGGTGAGTTACGGTGAGTTACGGTGAGTTACGGTGAGACACTGAAACAATGAATTACACTACAGTGACAGTGACACTGACACTGACAGTGACACTGACAGAACATACTTTTTCTGAATAAGCATCTTCTCTAGCTTCCTGATGCTGTTAGAGTACTTAAACAGACTTGGTGAGCTATGATAACAGCATAAACTACTCCCTGGCAAATATGAATAACAAATAGGGCCACTGGATCTCGATATATGCACGAATTTCTTGCAAAGAATTCGACGCACAAGTGAGTTCATGGAGGCCGCCATGTTTAAATTACGTTTTGTCCATTGAGGGCGCAATTTTAGAAAATAAAAAACAAACATGGCGACTCGCTGGAGCAACAACGAGAATGTCTCGACAGAGTTTTACCAGGAAACACAGGTTTGTGAAGTCTTTATTTACTAACAGTTGTTGCGTTGTGTGCGGCATATTACCTAGAGAGGATTTGTAGCTTTTAGTGTACTTCTATTCAATATCCATCGCACATCACTCGGTCATTTCTATATATAGCTCGGGCTGTGGCCGTTGCAGGACATGGCAATGCCAATGCATGTATTTGTGTGTGTTCAGACACTGACGTCGTACCAGCAGCATGACCGGGGGGAGGGGGGGGGGGGTGGAGGGAGCTATAGTATAGTATTAGTAATCAGTCATTTAACTTTCTCTCAGTCATAAAGTTTGTCAGTGACGAAACTGACACAGTGATGCAGGTAGTTGAAACTCATTTATTTCACGACTTTAGTCTTTGACAGATTGCTATTTTTTCCTCCATGTTTATTTACTAAAAAATACTGAGGTCGAAAGTCTGACTTATTATTATTATTATTATTATTATTTATTCGGCCAAAAATATGCAACAATTGTACAGACTTAGTTCAAGGTTAGTGTTTTTATGTTTGCACGTTTTGTTTAATTTTCCCATTGCATGTGCATTGTGTGTTGAAGCTCCGCGGGGCTAAATTAAGGAATATAATAAGAATCATACAAGAATAAATACTCCATGTTTTTTAACGACCCTACAAGTACAAGTACAAATAGCTCATAAAAAAAGGTATATCTTTGCAATCGAACATCCGATTTTCACATTTTAAATGCCAGATCACTTCTGTGTATGTTATCAGACTGCAAAAGGGTCAGAAAGAAAACTTTTTAATTAATTTTTTTACAAGAACGGCCGAGTATTAAGCCGGGCATAGCCGGCTAAGTAAAAGTAAGTTAGCTGACATGATATTCATATGTATAACTTAACGTACTAAATTGCAGGGTTTTTCAACCAATTGCATGTTGCATAGCTCAATGGAATGCCTCTCACTTACATGTACCAACCGACAAGCTCCAACCATGTTCATTTTTATTTATATTTTTCCGTAAAAAAGAAGAAGAATGTTTGGTGCAATCTTTGAAGACGGCCTTTTTTTAAATTGGCGCAAGCCAATTAAAAAATGTGTGCCTGCTTCCAATATTTGAACTCAAGTCTACCTACACAAATAAAAAAATTGCATGGCTGGGGCCTGAAATTTACACGAACTACACGGTTTGCATGAATAATTCTCTTTGGTACAAATACGGGGTTGCATTTGACTTTCAACTAATTTGTCCAAATTGTTTTATTTTATTTTAATAGAAATGTTATAAACAAGTTTCAGCACGGTTTATTCATCAACATGGGAATCTTTCCTTTGTCCCACGCTTTGTCACAAGAAATTCTGAACTTACAGTTTGTGAGCAACCCTGTTTTTCGACTTTCTTCACAAGTTTTGGAACAAAAGTATCACTTCAAACAGAAGTAAAGATCCAGCAGAACACTACTTTGAACTTACCCTACTTGAGGTAAATTCTCTTCATAAAGCATATATATTTCAAGACGAGAGGTGGGAATTATGGTTGAACGACGAAGATCGTGTTGTGTTCAAAGTTTGCGCCCGAGCTACATGTACCTCACACTTTTATCAGCACCCATGTCTTTAGGTTTGTGGTATTACCATGAGAAGAGCCAGAAGTAGCCTGAAATCTGTTGTCACACTTCGAGGCTTGTTAGGTTTGTGGTATTACCATGAGAAGAGCCAGAAGTAGCCTGAAATCTGTTATCACACTTCGAGGCTTGTTAGGTTTGTGGTATTACCATGGAGAAGAGCCAGAAGTAGCCTGAAATCTGTTGTCACACTTCGAGGCTTGTTAGGTTTGTGGTATTACCATGAGAAGAGCCAGAAGTAGCCTGAAATTTGTTTACACACTTCAAGGCTTGTAATGTTAATAAAATCCAGATACCTGCCTGACCGGATGTTGCCAGATGTACCTTTGACCTTGCAATCATTTCATGCGGGGATTCGCAGTCACTTCACACGTACATGTACACATATTAGTAAATAAAACAACATTACATGACATACACACATAATGCACAAGCTGCATGCAGACGATCGAAAGTACAAGCTGACAAATTACATCTATGGAAAGCTTACGTCACTGCACGTTTATCCAATGAAATCATTCTATCCAATGAAATCATTGGGCCTGTAAGTAGCTTTATTATAGTAAAAATTTCCTTTTTTCAAATATATAAAAATTATACACCAAATTAAAGGTCTCTTCAGGAGAAATTCAATGGTGCAAACAACACTATCATAGGTGCTTTCGTTAATGAGTTATGCCTTTCAAAAGACACCATACACAAGGTACTCTTTTGGTCGCCAACTGAGGTTAAGAGATTGTTAAATTAAGACCCCTCCCCCAGACTGCTTTAAAGCATTTCAGCCCTACAAGTATCTCTAACGTGCACTCAAAGGTTAAAAAATGAGATTTTAAATGTGATGAATTAAAACCTCCATATTTGCGCGACTCGCGCAGGAACAGAATCCAACTTTTCTTACTCAAAAATGGTATAGGTTTTACAGCATACCCCGCCGTCACTGAATGTGTAAATTCCTTTAAAATATGAAATTTAGTCAAAATTTTGCCAAAAACGGTAAAAAAATACGTAAAAACCTTATTTATTCACCGATTGAGACGAGAAAAAAAAGCACCGCAGACTTTCCAATCCTCTCTCTATCAATAGATGGCAGTATTTTTCGATTAGAAGTCAAGAGAGGGCGGTATAATTGAAAACGATCAGAGCCAATTTATCTCCCAAAAAAGTTCAAAAATGACTGCGCTCGTGGTCGTCGCGTCGGTGACCATCTCTGAATTTTTTTGATTTGTGAAAAAGTGAGGTAAAGTTTTGCCTTTTTTCAAAGAGATTATGAAAGAAGAGAGTTTCATTGACCTACAGGAGTGATTTGAAGCTCAGACAGCATGTCAGTTCGAAGCAACATTAATTTGAAAAACCTCTTTTTTGTGTGTGGCCAGAATAGGAAATGTCAATATCCCGCTATCTATAATATAGCTACTGTTAGACCAGTGCCTGTCTTTATCCTTGTGGATTAAGACAGGGGACCAGTTTAAGCCAGGAGCTGCATTGAGTAAACATACCCGGCGTACTGGTCCACTTAAGCGTGGACTTGCCTCTAAAGCTGAGTGTAGTTCCTATATTTATGAAAAGCCCCATTAAAACTTAGTCTCGGCCAATTGAAGCCAAAGCTCACCTGTAAATAGCGCTTCCATGTCGACCTTTTCTACAAATTGATTGTGAAGAGTCAAGTCACAAAATGTTTGTGTTTCATTTCATTTTTAGGCCACCGCCATGGCAGTGGACTGTACCGGAGGGTTTGCTCTGTTGGCTGGGTGAGTAATTAATACAATGTTAACATCGGATATCCCTTAGACAATTCAATCCTCACTTTCCTCTAAAAAAAATTCCTAAATGACGTTGGGATTTGACATATAAGTCTATAGACCCCCTTGCACCTGTAGGTAATCGGAGGGTTTTAAGCACAGATTTTGTTTTGTTTCTTGTACTTCCTTTAGACGGCGTGGGCTAGACATCATAAATCTGGACAACCCAAGCATCCGTTTCCCGAGAGTCAAGAGGAAGGGGATGATGAAGTGGGATGTGAGCGTGGTGGAATGGAACCCACACTCTGACAGACACAAGGTGTTTGTGACTGCAGTGAGTATCCAAATTGTAATCAAAGAGAGTTTGGAGTGAACAGAGACAAAGTGACTAGTAGGGAGACCACCAACATCAGCAGCCGGTTTTCATGAAAATTTACGCATAAGTCCACTTGTGCAAGATTTCTTGTGATTGTCAATTGTGGTGCACAACTTGCCCAATACATGTTGCGAAAGTGGACTTATGCAGCTGCGTAAAGTTTCATGAAATCAGAGACAGGGCTAGATACGTGTAGCTCAGTTGGTAGAGCGCCCGCACGCTAATCCGGAGGTCACAGGTTCAAGTCCCGCTCAAGTCATTTTTTCCTTGTTCAACTCAAACTGATTAAAAATTTACCCAGTCAGTTTCCCTTGTGGTTTATTACTCACATAGAATTTTAAAGGAATGTTACAGAATTGGTCTTTGCTAACAAAACAGTTGCTTGCAGTGTAAGCACTTCATGTAATCCACCATATACATAAACTGACAAACCTGTAAAAGTTTGACATCGATCGGCCATCTGGGTCACGAGAAAATAGTGAAAAACCGATTACACATTTGCATGAAATCATACAGGTTCAACAAATGAATAAAACGCTCACTGAGCGATAAACTCCAACCGGAAAATTAGTTTATTCATTTCTCATCAAATATGGCATTTCAGACATAAATATTTTGAGGGATGTTTTCTACTATCATCATCATTAGACTGTGTAAGTTTTATGTAAATCTGTGATCAAAAAGTATATTTTACAAGTTTTTTTCATACCAATTCTTTTATTTTCCTTTAAGAGTAAATTTAAATAAATGTACAGGTGCTACTGAGGCAGGATCTGGGCCCAATCTAATTTCATAGGGCTGCTTAAGCACAAAAACAAAATAAAGCAACACAACAAAATCATGCTAACCAGAATAATGTTATAATTAGCTAAAATATCATTTCACGTGTAGCATCTATGACTTGTATCCTGCTTATTTTTGCTTTGCAGAAATATTTTAAGCAATATTTCCCGCTCAAACAGATTTATGAAATTGGGCCCTGGAGATAAAGTTGTCCTAGTTTGATAACAATCTTAAAAGCATTGGCATTTGTGATAGGCAATGTGTTTGGGGCAGCTTAAGTACAGTGTGAACCAGAAAAAGACTACCACCTAAAATACCATGTCCTTTGGACTGTTTGTGACTGTTTTTATTTTGATTGTATTTGTTGTTGTTTTTTTGTTTGTTTTGCTTAGCAGATTATTGTTGGGTCATAGATTGGTTTTTGTTATCGTAATGCTTATTTATAGAAAAAACCCTATTTTTAAATGACATGTAATCGGAAACAGAACCTTTTTTTTTTTTGGCCTTATCAGACTGTACATAAATTTATTTCTTTGTTTCCCTTTTTCCCAGTCTAACCAGGTTGCTGATATCTACGTACAACATCATAATGATTGGATTCAGCAACACTCATTGAAAGCACACACAAGAGCTATCAGGTATGTCATGCCCATTCGAACCATTAACCTACCATAGGCAATTATTTATTTGACTGCACTCATACCCCCTCTTCCTTACCATAGGTGACTTTAGTAGACTGCACTAATACCCCCTCTTCCTTACCATAGGTGACTTTAGTCGACTGCACTCATACCCCCCTCTTCCTTACCATAGGTGATTTTAGTCGACTGCACTCATACCCCCTCTTCCTTACCATAGGTGACTTTAGTCCACTGCACTCTTACCCCATCTTCCTTACCATAGTTGACCAGGCTTCGAAATAACTCGGTGCCTCGGCGCTATTAGCGCTTGGTCCCAAATAAAAAGCCCCTTGACCCTCTATTTCTACAACGCTTCCGGCGCTTAAAAAAAACCTTGGTCCCATTCTTACCTGAACCATTTCCCCTCGTATTTCACTCAGTCATAGAGTGGGAATTCATTGATGGTTTTATTCAAATAACGTTCGTATCATCCCATCAACGGACGGACTAATTTTATTCTGATAAAATTGACGATACTGTACGTCCACGATCATTCATTTGTTGAGCGCAATCTGTGGATTTGCTCAACGAGTTGGGCAAAATCGCACGCAAACTACAGTTTGCGCTCTGCAGATTTGGCAGTTAATCTGCCCGACCTTACAAAATGTACGCTATCTGAAGCTTGCGCAAATCTGTGGAATGCGCTCCAAACAGCGCCGTGTGTACACGTGTGCGCTGTGCATTGCATTGTGGGTATTTTCGCTCGAAGTCGAGTCGCAGGACATCGCAAAACCGTGAGACTCAAATCACGGAGATATCTGTAAACCTTTCTTGATATGTTCTGGTTTTTATTTCAATGTTGCTTAGAACATGTTAAATTAGTAAAAGTCAGAGATTTTCTTCGGGGTAAAAATTTTATTTATTTAAAAAAAAAAATTTTTTTCCCAGTTTTTTTTTAAAAAGCCAAATAAAAGTTTAGGGTTGCGGCGTAAAACTAGGGTCTTACCAGCGCAATAAACATTGAGCGTTCCTCCCCTGGAACTGTTTTCTTTTGTATTTAAATTTTACTGAAAAATATTGATCTTATTTGTCAAAATTGTAACTTAAATAACTACAGAGAGGGAAAAAGTCAGAGAGAGAGAGAGAGTTAAAGATAATTTGTGTCGTCTTTAAAAACAATACTGCATTGTGTAATTTGGGAAAAGCCCCTAGTCCCAGGAGGACAGCCCCTGGGCCGGTGCTTTTTTTGCTCACCCAGGGGCTAAATTTAGCCCCAGTATGTCAGATGTCTATTTCTACCCCTGGTTGACTATAGTTGACTGCACTCATACCCCCTCTTCCTTACCATAGGTGACTTTAGTCGACTGCACTCGTACCCCCTCTTCCTTACCATAGGTGACTTTTTCGTTGATGTCAAAATAATTTGGTAACAAGGGTTAACAGAGACTGTAGAGCTGCTAAGCACACCTGAAGAGCACAGGGAGCGATCTAAGAAAACCTGTAAGCTTTTCGCTTACTGGGTTCGCCTTAGTAGAGTTTATCTTTCTTAACAGCTGCTGAGTGCTTACCTCTCGAAAGGCATGCAGAATTTCTGGTGGTTCTTGTTTTTTTTCTTCATTTGTGAGCAGATGATTGATGCCATAGGTCTCATGTAAATCCTTACGCACACTGTGTCAGTCATCAAACCTTCATCATCATAAAATAAACTTGTACTTATGATGCACTATACAGTTGTTGCATGCTATGATAGGTTCCATTATGCAATTGTTGCCTGTGGTGACATGGTCCATGGTGTTTTGTACACCCGAGGGGGAAAGTGGCACCCGAGGGTATACAAAACCCATGGACCATGTCACAGCAGGCAGCAATTGTTTTGTTATACCTCTGTCTTGAATTCTTAGTAATATTTTCCTCATCCGAAGGACTCCAATTTCATCGAAACGATGATAATTTTGATCCTTTGCTGCACAGAAAGTTGTACGACGCGCGCGCGCGCGTGAGAGGAGAGTGGTACATGGATATTTGTTGCCCGCTCATGTGATCGTTCTGCGCCAATGAAAATACAGCATTCAAGACAGAGGTATAACAAGGTGTCTTGTACACCAGAGGGGGGGGGGGGGGGGGCAAATGGCACCCGATGGTATCAATTGCTCCTCTTGGGAGGCAATCTGTTGTCGTCTTCCAACATTGTTAGCACGAAATTGGCACAGTTAAAAAAAACAGACGAGCATTGGCGAACAAATTGAAAACAACAATGGCGGGTCATTGACAGAAATGATTGCTTCACTGTTGATCCCTATGGCACGTCCCACAGGAGCGTAAATAGATTTACCGAGTACCAGCGTTGTTACAACCTCGAACCGGGAATATTGATAATGTTGTATAAGGCGCTGGTAACTACCGACGGTGGGAACAATCAAGGTAATGTACCCTGTGGGGTACTTCACTCATGTTCCCCTGTGTACATGCACCTTCGTTTGGTTTTCGACCATCAAAAATTCGCGATCTATTACCAAGGTATAACAAACAAATTTGCTTACCTGTAAAACATTAATTATCAAATTGTTCCTGGATAGTTTTGCTGTATAGTAGGACTGAGTTATCAGCAAATATTTTAAGATTGATTACCGATTTGGTCAATTTTACCTTGAGTGTGCAGTTTTTACTTTGTTTCCTGTAAATTAATATGATGTTAAATTTGCATTTGGTTTTACCCATACACTGATACGTGTTTGTTCAGCACTGAATACTCCAGGCCTGGAATTACACAGAGGCCATGGCCTTCAGTGTCCTGGTCTTGGCCTTGTTGCCCCTTCAAAAGTTTCCCATAGACTTTAAGATTTTCAAATGGAAGTGCCCTTTGCAAAATGAAAAATGGTCTTGCCCTCTCAAAGATGAATTTCTGGTTTCTGATACTCAGTACTTTCCTGAGTCCTGTAAAATGTTTCTGTAATTGTTTTTTTGTTTCGTGCTGTTTTGTCAAGTAAGAATACAGAAGCCCTTTTTCCCACAGGCGGATTTCCTAAAAATAATTCAGTGAGAATTTGGTTTACCTTATATTATTTAACACTTGATTTGCTACCCATGGCAAGTTTCCGGGAAATGGCTATTGTTACCAATAAATACATATAGCTACCCTTGCTTAGGAGTAGGGTTAAGCAAGGTAGCCAGGGCCCAATTTCATAAAGCTGTTAATCAGAACATACTGCTTAGGGCTTAGAAATGTCTGTGCTGAGCAAAAATGAGTGGGGCACCAGTCGCAACAATGTAAACTTCATGGAATTTTGACTGGTAACCAGTTTTAGCTAAGTAAACTTTGTCTGTGCTATACAAGTTGTTGTGCTTACCAGGTTCTATGAAGTTGGGCCCTGGAATTAGCATACTTAATGTTCAATGTGTTCAGGAGAATTGGGGCAAGTGTGAATTGGATGTGGTGATGGGGTTTTTTTTTCATGGAAATTGTCTCTGCAGTGTGAAAGGGCTTGAGTGTAACGGAGCTTGCAGAATGAGTCACCTTTTCTGTGACAGGCAGTTCTATGTTCTTTTGATTTATTGACCATAGGACCCCCCCTGCTAATCCAATCATCAAACATGATACTTAAATTGATATGTTTACTGATCACAAGGCCCCCCCCCCCCCCACGGAGCACAGTGTAGTTGTCGGGATTATCTTGAAATCATCCTGCCAGTTAAGGTTTGCTGAAATGATTAAAAAGATCTTTTAATGATTACAGACATTTCTGTTGAAACAATGACATATATATTCAGTAATTTTATCAATTGCAAAAATAACTGTGCATTCCTTTTCATCTCTGATTGGGCTGTGAAATGCTGTTGGGCAGCCGTTTTTATATCAGTTCTGAGTAGTGAATGACTCTGCAAGTAAACACCTGAATTGGACACTAATTTACAACCGGAAACCACATAATTATGGGCAATGTTCTGTTATCTCTTCTTGGAAGAAAGGTGCTTCTGGGAGATAAGTCCTGATGGCTTCAAATAGCGTCCTCTAGTCTTCTTCAGATGAGCTTTACCTGAAACATCGGAACATTACGGATTGTTCTTGTCTTTTTGTTCAACGTGCTAACAGTAACATATCTGTTTTGTTTTGTGAGGGGGACTTGTTACCACAAACTTATTTAACAGACACTGTGACTTTGAAGCCGTTATTTTTGAACTGAGTTATCCCATGGGATTGTTGTTGGTTTGCCCCAGTGCTACTTATGTGAAACTGGAAAAACAACACTTGGACTACAAAATAGGGAAGAAGTTAAGCTCTTCATTTTGTGAGAATTGACGGTGCTGTCTTACAGGATCTGAACACTGCTAGAAGTTCATCAGGATCGCTACTTATTGTGCTGAATGTTTTTCTGCTGCAGTGCAATTTTTTTGGAAGTGGAAAGAGATTTCCTTGGTGAACGATGACAGCCGCTGTCCTTCAGGATCTAAGACAACGGCAGAAGTTCCATAGCATCGCCAACGTCGTGGAGAGACAGAACCGACAGGAGGAGAACCGCTTGCAGAAACGTCTTAGTGCGATGGAGAAGTCTAAGGTTCTATCACTGAGACAGATTGAGGCTAAGATGAAACATTTTCAGTTGTGGGCATGTCGTCTGAACATCCGTGCCTCGGACGGTGATGGAGTCGAACGATCCAAGGAGCACTTCCTTCAAGACGCTAATGTCATACCTCAATATTGTACATGTAGACGGTGTTTAAAACAATGGCAGTCAAGCAAGCAGTGGTCCATGGGGCTTGATGAAGAGGATGCGTCACCATCTACGCGTAGCACTGCAAGGGATGCTTCTATGTCCGTAAATACAAAACGGCAAAAGGTTTTCTTAAACGGGCAGTCACCCTCATCAACTGAATCACTGTTGAGGTTATCTCTTGACTTATCGCCAGTGGAATCCAATGCTGCCCATTTGCCACTTTGGGACCCAAATCAGAATAACAAGCTGCCCCATTTGCGGCATAAAACGGATGTACCATTACTGGTCAAAGATACGCCATACAAGAACAGCAAAGCAGTCGCCGTTGTATTGCCAAAGTTTCGAGATGAAGAGTTGTCGATGTCCTGTAGAGCCGTCCGTACAGCAAGCCATAAAGGTTCCAGACATGTTTCGAATACATCGTTTCGTACAATGCAGATGGCGAGGGACATACAGTCAGCCCGGAAGTTATTCCCACCCCAAACCATGCCTGCAATTACTAGAACACTTAGGACCTCAAACCAGTTGAGTTCAAGTAAAATTGGAGACAGTTATTCAGGTTTTAGTTCTCATATTTAAAGACTGAAAGTTTTTTGTTTTAAACAATCCATGATTGCTGACCTTTCCATCACCATTATTGAGTTATTGTGATGCATGCAAGCCTGGTATTTCATGGAGGCAACGGAGGCAATGAAATCAATCAATCAATCAATCAATTTAAATTTATTTCCATACTGTCATAATCAAAGTGATACAACATATGAGGTAATAATGAACAGCATAGACTGAGTTGTTGTAGACTTGAAAAAGTAAAGAAAGGAAACAGTATCAGCCGAGGCTTGTAGTAATCAGTCGTTGCCAGACAGACAAGACAAACAGACAAACAAAGGATGTACAGAAGTGAACAAAACAACTTTAATTTAAGATTGGTTTTTATTTTCAATGAATTTCCTTTTTGTGTTTTCCAATGTTAGAAGTTTACGTATATTCAACAAGAGATGACTTAATGATTTCAAATTTCCAACAGAAGTAGCCCTACAGACACTTCAACATCGAACATGATTTTAAAGATATTAAACACAACATGTAAATGATCTTAAGTGCCGAAATTGCCCGACTGTATTCTCTGTAATATCTTTGTACGTGTATTGTCTCAAATTTTCTAAACTAGGGTAAAATTTTAGGGGGGCACAAGGGGGGGGGTGCACCATTTTTTTCTGAGGGGGGCACTTCTGGCCAATTAAAACTGTATTTTCAGTTTAAATTTGTTCCTAAACAATCCCCCTTTCAGCGTTCTCTTTATGTCATTGACTATTGTCCGCTAGATACTCTAGATATTGTAGGGTGTCATGGCCGAGTGGTTTAGAGCATTGGATTCCAGTTCTGGTGGTCGAGTCATCGGGGTGTGGGTTCGAATCCCGGTCATGACACTTGTGTCCTCGAGCAAGATGCTTTACTATAATTGCTTCTCTTCACCTAGGGGTATGAATGGGTACCTGCGAGGGGGTAGAGGTTGATATTGTGTATGAAAAGCTTTTGGAGCGCCACGGCAGCTCGGGGCTGTATACTCCCCAGGAAGCTGAGAAAGATTACAGTAATGCTGTTGGCCCAATGACCAGGGCACTAATGTAAAGCGCATTGATACGTTATAGTGAAATGCGCCATATAAGAACTAGGGGACTTTATTATTATTATTATTATATTCTGCCGTGGATGTAAAAACAAATACATTGTCTGTGTGTAAATAGAAAAATAGTTTTAAAAACACTGAAAATACTACAGAAAAGCTCATTAATTCAAGATTTCAAATGGTGTGGGGGAGGGGGAGGCACCAGGGGAGGGGGGAGGGGGGTAGCAACAACATCAATTAGGGACCCTTAGTTTATTTAATGTTTTTTTTATGAGATATTGCCTAACTCACAAGGCCGAACGGTGAGGGCTACACTTAACTGATTTGGGCTGTTGACCCAAATCAACTGACATCAGAGGCACATTGCCACCTACTCCTTGGGCTGAGACAGGGTTACCCCCCTTCACAGCCCGTAAGGATGTAGGCATGGGTATCATCCACTGGGAGCCTGTCTGGTAGAGCAGAATGCACCACCTTCCCAACTTTTTACGAAGCAGTGATGGTTAAGTGCCTTGCTCAAGGGCACAAGTGTCATGGCTGGGACAGCTGCACCACTGTTGATCGTTTGTAATTGCTGGGCACCTTTTGAAAAAACAGTTTTTCACTGAAAGGTTTTCCCCAGGATAAAGAAATAAATATTAAGTAAACTATAATGTATCTCTGGGAATTGATGAGTACAATCACCCATTACATTACGTGTGTTTGTCATTTTGAAGTAAACCTGAAATGTTATAATAGATCAGCATTTTCGACAAATAAAGTTTCCACAGTCCAGTTTTTTTGCACAACCCAGTATGTTTAGAATAAATATGTTGAGTAGGATGTTTATCATCAAAGTACTTTGGGTCTGTAAGCCTTTCTCAGGCAACCGAAAGCACACAATTCTTTGCTACAAGGTTGTTTTTTTTCTTTCAATATTTTCTTGCGACTTCAATGATCAACTTTCACAGGTTTGTTATTATATGTTGGGATACACCAAGTTAGGATACTAGTCTTTGACAATTACCAAAAGTATACCCTGCCTTTAATACTTTACCTAAGGTACTGGAAAACTCTAACCATCTCAAACCCTCCTAAATCCAACTCATGGTTTTGCTTGAATTTGATTGGTTGATTTGTTGTTGTACTCCCAGATCACCCACTTCTAGCAGCAGGTCAGGCAAACCAGGTAGTCCAAACATTTAGATCAAGGTTGCAATAGACCCTAATACATGTGATTGCTTAGTGAAGTGATAATGTAATGTGGGTTTTACAATGGAAATAAGAACATAGTACAGATTTGTTACTAACTTTTTGGCAATAGCTCCTATTGGTGTTTAAGTAATTTCAAACTGGGGACCTTCACCCAAGTGGGAATCATCACCATCATTAAAGATCTACTTCAGCAATATCTGCGAAATAAAACAAATTGCTGAATCTTAAACATAATGTTATTAAGTATTCTGACCTTGTAGATTGGATTGTTTTAAACATATATTTTTTTCGTAATTTTAACCGGAAAAAATAATCCGATCTTAGGGTTTTTAAAAACTCGCGCGCTTCCATGGCTCCCTCCATAGGCACCATGCATGTCCCATACTGAAGCACGTGTATTTACGCGCACCACGAACCAATTATAAGATACGTGGGTGAACCAGCGAATGATGACGTACTTATAAGAAAGGGGAAACCAGGAAGTAGCGATGTGTCGTGTGTTTACACGGTAACTATGTGTGATGATCTCATTATTCGAATACATTCACCAAGTTAAGACGTGAGAATTGACCATGCCGAACTCATGTTCTGTTGGTGGATGTACTTGGAACGCAGACAGGAACCCAGATGTGAGTTTTTGTTTCGATTCCCAAGAGATCCTGTCCAGAGAAGGGAATGGGTGCGTTCGGTGACCAACACAGGGTTTCACGGTGACAAAATGGACCATGATTTGCAGTGCCCATTTTACGGACGACTGTCGGGTTGCAACATCGCAACTAAAGAGCAGTTTTGGATTAAAAAGCTATAACAGGCTTAAGCCAGGTTCAATCCCAACCATGAAAGCCCCATCTGCAGTGCTATCATCTTTTCAAACAGAGAGTAAAACAGGCACAGCCAAATGAAACTAAGCGATTCAGCCAACACTCGTCTGGCATGTCATTTAAGAAAAGAGAGAAGAGCTGGGTAAGCAACTTTTAAGTTCTAAAACTAAGTTCTATGAGTATGTAGTTGATATTTTACCATCGTTTCTTTTCATTTCAAAACATGCACTTCTCGCAAGAGATTTCAAACTCAATAGTAGGGCTACCAAAACCATCAACAATTTTCCTTTTCACTCGATGTGATTGTGAGCATGATTCGAGTTCGAAGTTTAGGAAAGTTTGTAACTAGTTACCAATTCTACTTCACCTCCTTGACCTTGTCATCCCAGTGCACATACATGTGTACAAGACTCCCCTTCAACTTCAAGTACAACCTACAGACTTCATTATTGACCTTACATTGCTTTTCCAGTTTAGTTTGCTTTCAACATCATTGTATCCTTGGGGGAGGAGTACCAGGGGAAGGACCATGGTAAAAAATTACTTGGGCCTACAAAGGGCAAAGCCATTCATGTGTGTGAATACAATGCCCAAATTATGACATTTTGACTTAGAGGTTAAATACAATGTTTGTTTTGATCTTTTGTTCAGGTTTTGCAAGAAGCTTTTGCTGAATATATGCTAAGTATGGTGACCAGGAGCCCACCGGTGAGCAACTTCTCCCATCTAATGTGATGGAAAGTTCAATCACATCAGAGGAGGTAATGAAACGGTTTACTGGCTTGTTGCAGAAACAACCTTAATTATGTTTAGGGGAGAAATATTCAACCGCGGGGGGTGGGGGTCAGCTTCAAAATGCCTGGACCCCGAGCTGAGGGTTATTTTTATTTCATTACACATCAAAATGTGCAGTATCGGAATAATAATTAACTTTACTTTGCATAATCATACACTTGTCAGGCCTGGAATTTCATCTTGGAGAGGGCAAGGCCATTTTCATTTTGTAAAGGGTACTTCCATTGGAAAATCTTAAAGTCTATGGGAGACTTTTGAAGGGGCACCAAGGCCAACACAAGGGCAACGAAGGCCATGGCCTCCGTGTAATTCCAGGCCTGACTTGTGAATATCTTAAAAGTTAACAATTTCCCTCAAGATTTTTAACAAATTTATAAACCCCTAGGTTTGAGATGCATGATTCATGTCTGTTTGCAATTTTGTTTCAAGCAGAATTATTAAAATGAAAGAAAGGTTTATTTTGTCCTCCTATTACATGTATTAAAGAGATACTGTTGACATAGTTTAAACACCTTATTGTTAATGCAGAGGATTATTTCTGATGGTAAAATATGATTTATTCATCAAGCCATTGTGGATTTTTTTCTTTATTGATTATACATGTATTGTACATATTTTTTGTACACCCTTTATTATCTTATGAGAAGAGTTGTTTTAATGCCCATGTAGCTTTTACTTGACCGCAACCACATCTGGTAATTTAAATGTAGGGTTTTATTGAGTACATGTACACATGTATACCGTACTTATTTGTTATTGTTATTATTATTTGTTAGAAGGGGGATCAACCACAAACTTGTTTGCTACGTAAGATTAATGAGCAGCCCCAGTTTGTGCATATTGCATGGTGAACTAAAGTAGTTTTTTTGGGGGGGGGGGAGAAAAAGAGGAGTTGGAGTACATGTATTGGGGTTTGCATATTTCATGTGTAATGTGTTTTCAATCCAGGGCAAACACAAAACAATTACACTTCTTTTTGACAATTTGCCAGACAACCTGTCTTTCTAAGCTTTGACTGTAATTTGAAATGTTTGTTTACATTTTCTTGAAAGTCTACATTGAGCTGAAAATTTTGATAAGGTCTTTTAGAATGTCTGTAGGCAAGAAGAGTAAGGATCGCATGGAATTAGTTTTGCAACATTCCCTTTTAATTTAGCTGTTTTCTATTTAATTACTCAATGAAAATTAAAACTAGACAGAGAGGTCAACTTTGGTAATACAACTTTTCTTGACATTAAGTATTACATGTACACTGTACTCTTAACTCCAAAAATATTGCTTTTTGTACATAAGGTGGTCATTTACCATGTAGTATATGCAAGAAGGGTAAGGAACTCATAGTTACATTTTCTTTTAATGGCAACGTGTCCCTTTAATTTATTAATTAAGCTGCTTTCTATTTATTTACTTCACTTGAAGAGGGGTAGTTGACTTTGCAAAAACAATTGTTGTTTTATTCTATTTTTCTTGAAATAAAATAATACTCATAAAGACTAAAGACTGATATGTGTATATTATTAAAAGTATTTATTGTCATTTACTCATGGATCATCTAAAAATTATTGTAACACACTGAAAATTTAGAGTAAATGGAGGCCACCAATCCCACCATGTTTGTATCCTCAATTCTGAAAACCTTCCTGAAAACCATGTACCACTACTAGATTAGCAGAACATGTTTTGATCATAGTATGATTTGAAACTTTGCATGGTGGGATCAGGTTTGCAGTGATGCTATGTATAAAATCTCGTTGTGAGTAGTGGTGGTTTTAAAAAGAACAGGTGGTTTGACAACTTCCTGAAGAGGATCAGGGCATACTGATCAAAAAATCAAGTTGTGAAACCACTGTTTCTTTTCAGAACCACCACTACTCAAAAGAGATTTTACCTATGGTGTCAGCGCAAACCTCACCTAATTATAGACATTGTTCTTGTAATGACACACATCCCATCTCAGTGAGCCAAATATTAACAGATTTTTATCAAAGATTGTGGTTCTCAAAAAAGTTCCCCTTTTGAAGCCTCTTTGCTGTATAACTTCCATGTTTGTAATATGTACATGTAAGTTGAATGCATTTCACCATTTTCCATTGAGAGGCACAACAGCATGAGCTTTATGTTTGACAAATAATTTGTACATCTATTTTTTGAGTCTCATTTACAAACATTTTATCAACTATAGGGGCTAAAAATACCACACTAAATTCGAGTGAGAAGAGGAATTCTTATTATATGATTGGCAATAAATTTTAGGGTTTTAAGTTACTAATAGTCAAGTGGCGGGTAAACCCTTTATATTGTCCATTGGGGTTGGGATATGTCCTTCGGATGGCGTCCATGATACATGAAGGAAGTGGCACTCTGTTGAACCTTCCGAGGTAGCCCGTACACCATCTGACAACTTGCCTGTAAACAACATGGCGATTTCTTCTGCAAACAAAGTAGTTGAAGAAAATCAAATTAGGTAAACATTTGATATCAATATTTGTTTAAAAACACAGTTTTCCCATTTTGAAGAAATCACGTACGAGTAAGGGTGGAAATATACTCTTCTGGTTTGTCCAGTCGAAAAACTTGTAGGAGAACCCCCCCCCCCCCTACACACACACCCTTACATATGGCTGTTACAGGGGTACTTTCATTGTTGTTCTCCTTTTTCTGAAGAAATCCTAATTGGGTCACCACCAGAACAAAGAAACCTTATGGGGTAGCATTGCTCCGTAAGTTGGCATGTGTAAGCTCACACACACACACACACACTCAAGTGTGTCATGAGCTCCAATCGTGGACCCTCCTTTGTTCAACTCTTTGTCCTGACAAACGTGGACCCCATTGTTTTCCTTTGTGATAACAAACATGGACCTATTGTCCCTTTTGTTGTAAGTCCTCGGTTTGATTGCACTACAAACTCACACACACACACACACTTTTGGGTTCTTTAAAGAAGTCATAAGCTGTAACATACTCAACAATTGTGACAGAGATCAAAGTGTTTAGAAAAAATCTTGTACAGGTTTTGTGGTTATTCGTTTTTCTGAGTTGAATAAATCTAATCCAACAGTCAATTATACTCAGGGTCAGGTAAGAGGCGTAATAATTTTTTTGGGGGGAGGGTTTGCTCCTTACATTAATTTTACAGTTCAATTAAAAAAAGACACTTACTGGTCTAGAGTCCCTTCAACTGCATCTCTGCCAAAGTATTCACCGGTACTGTAAATACGCGGTTTGAAGTACAGCCGGGTGCAGACAGACTGCTTCAAACCAATCATGCACAGCAAGGCTTTGGTTTTCATCCTCTACATTAATGTTCATTGCTGCCATTTTGGCTCTTGTCTTCTGCACTTCCTTACAGCAGATGCAGTTCACTGCCATTGGTTGGACCACACAGTGTCCGCATGAGCACCTGAAAGAAAAATTTAAATAACAGAAAATTAACGGATGAAAGTGTTGCTGTACTGACATAGGATGGACTATGTTCATGACCATTAACTAATTTTACGTGAACGGGGGTAATACAAAATGAGTGGGGATTGAAACGATGCGTGTCTCATTTATACATCTAAGTAAAAAATCATGCAATGTTTCGCATTGTTTATCAATGGCCGTTGTTCTTACTTTGTGTCTCTGGGAATTTTTTTTTATTTTATTTTTTTTATTTGAAAAGTGGTTTGTAATTGTAGTTCTGTTTTAAAGAATAAACATGACATATCATACTAGCCTAAAAGAAAACTATGAGAAATAATTAGCAAATGAGCTTGACATAAAAAATAATCCAATTAGGCTAGGACCTACCTCAATCATTTGCTAAAAAAAATAAATAAATAAATGCGGTAGAACAGTGACACTGACAGAAAATACGGCTTGTCAGGATCAGTTCGGTACTGAAAATAAATGTTATCTCCGACACACTGAGATTTGATGATTGTATTGTGACAAAATTAATGGATAAACGAGGAATTACAGAAACAAATAAAACAACATTCATCTATTTTCCTTCTCCATGGAACCCGGTTCTCCGATAAGGATACCTGCACTAACCCAATGGGAACAATTTTTGAGTGACACCATTCAATGTATCATGAAAACGTGAACCATATTGGACAACAGCAACCATTTCGTGAGAAAAAAAAATCAACTTTCTGCTGCTATTTCTATCCATTATAGCGGCCTCATATGCCGCATAGATAAATAAGTACTTCATGACGATAAAAAACAGTAAACATAGCATTGTTTGTTCTTCAAAAAACCTGTGGGACTCACCATTCAGTATTGTTTAGTCGACCTCCTGCGTCAGGATTCGCACGTTCACGATCATCGGCGGCCAGTGGCTCAAACCTGTATGGTTTGGCACCTCGCACTTCCTCGTCAAGCACTCCCCCAGCTTCATCAACGCCCTCTTCGTCTTCGGAAGAGCTCCCTCCACCGTCAGATCTATCCTCACTATCAATACTATCATCTGTATTTCCTAATTCTTCTTCGTCCACACTGTGTTCCTCCCACGATCCGCTAATGTCTGACATTTTGTCCTCGTTTACTGTGTGAATAGCTATAGACGCGTACAATAAACACACTTCGCTGCGCGGGGGGTAAACAAGCCGTCTCCATTCATGTACGTCATCAGAGTCTATGGTATATTTTTATCACGTGACATGCCGTTTCCAAAAACTCGGTATGAGGAGCTGCTGAACGCTGGCCTAAATGACCTTTTTTTTAAATTACGCAACTACCGCTAAGTAGTTTCATTAATATATACGTAATCATGAAACACAAATTGATTGGATTTCGCCAAAGTTTAAATTATCTTAGTACCGTTGAAGTAGATCTTTAAAAGCACAGTTTAAAGGCAGGACATACTTTTGGTAATTGTCAAAAACTAGTATCCTCATTTGGTGTATCCCAACATATGCATAAAATAACAAACCTGTGAAAATTTGGGCTCAATTGGTCATCGAAGTTGTATGTACTTTTCAACTAGGGACCTTCACCCAAGTGGGAAACACATCACCATCATTAAAAGCACGGTTTATAGTTATCACTGAGGCAGTGTCTATTCGCTGAAGACAATTGCGGCCTTCAGCATTGACGATTACCATCGCGCCACAGACTACAAACTGCCTGTCACAGCTCTGTACAAAACGGCTTCATAGTGGAAGCCTGTATCATCTTGTACATTTTGGAAATTGGTTTTTCCTCCTTATGACAAAGATCAACGTGGGCGTTATATAAAATGAATAATAAATGTTTTGCATTCGTGCAATGGACAAAAGATTTTCATTCCTAGAAAGATGGAATGTTCCATTCGACTCGGCTTTGCCTCGATGAGTGGAACATTCCATCTTTCAACTCATGAAAATATTCTCACCATTGCAATCATGAACATTCATTATTGGTATAATATATCACCCCTCTGGCTGCTATGGGTCGACCAGTCGAAACTCAAGGATTCACATTTGCTTGAAAAACAAAAAAGTTATCTGATCAAACGACAGTTCAAATTGTGGATGGCACTTGGTATGGTAGGAAGGGGTTTGACCAAACAGGTGCTGCATACTCCACATGCTGTATGTAACTAATAAGAAAGATACTATGTATCTTTACTTCAGGTTTTTGTCCTCGTTAAAGAAAAATTATGAGTTACTCCCAAAAAGCTAAGTATTTCAAGATGGCTGGAATGTAACTGTTTACAGTTAACACTGAGTTGCAGTCTTATCACCACATTCTGTAAGCTTAAGTGTTCAAATTAGTTATCAACTAGACCAAACAGTTTTGGGCAAATCCATTATTACTGCTGGGAGGGACTCAAATTTGATAATCCTTAAGACTTCTTTTTCAGTTATTGTGAATTTTGATATCTTGTGTAAAAATAGTTTGTTTTTATAGAATGCTTATAACTTTTCAAGTGAATTCATTTTAAAACAGAAAAATATGTTGTCGTTTTTATGAATTGCGTGCACCCCCTTCCACAGCACACCATGGAATGTTATGTGTACAGATGAGCCTTAAGTAGCCAATACAGAGAGCTTATCTAAATAGGTAATCTCACTGTTTGCAAATCTTCAGTTAAGCTGATTAAGAGCCACTGCTACCCTCCACCCTATCAAGCTGACAAGATAAAGGGATTACAGAAACCTCCCTGATAGATAATCTGTGAATTATTGACAATCAATCTGGAGAGCTTGTTTTCAGCACTTAAAAACCCTAACAGTGTGGCCCTTCCAAATCAACAGTTGAAAATATCTGTAGTGGAAGAACTGTGTGCCGAGTTTGTATAATTTCAAGAGATCTTTTTCATTGGTGCAACCTTGTTGGTCATGTCCCCTGTATACATAGCAATTATGAGTGTAGATTCTCATTGTACAAAACACAGGGCCAGACTAAACTCCTTCAAGCCTCCGTTTGATTAACACATGCTCCTATTATGATGGGCACAATAACCAAGTAGGTTGCAGATTTATCGGTGATGAAGGTCTACATTTGAGCAAATTGGCAGTCCGGCTACATGAATATTCTACTAGCACTAGCAGTGACCTTACTGATCAGGAAAACAACCCTGGAAAACTTTCACAAGAACAAAAAACAACAACACCCAAGCGGATCAGATAATACTTGGCTACATGCTTGTGTTCCCTCTGGAGTAGACCTTGTGTACTGAAGGTGTTTTATTTCCATAGCGACCTCACCCAGTCACTGCAGTCTAGGTTACCAGTTCAACCCCACTGAAGAATGTGGCATTAAGGGTAGTAGCTTGTCAAACACATCACTGTGTTTGTGTTGTTAGTGTAGTAATGTCACACTCCTGGAGTTGAATGGCAAGGGGGGGGGGGTAGCTTGCCTGTGTACAACCCGAGGTCAGAGGTCAAACACTGCACCCAGAAGTCATGACAATTTGATTATTGAGTTACAGTTTCAGCTTTGACACTGTTCGCTACAACAACACTGACTAATTTGACAATGTGTGATCTGCCTCATTACAAATATTGACTGAAGTTAACATCCTGTGTTGTTTACACTGCAAGTGAATTTCTACACTTCCTGCAGTTTGTTGCTGATTGATGGGAAAATAATTGACAAGTGGAAATCGGTTGCCAAGCATTTCGTGGTGGCCCAGTTGTACCAGCGCCTCACAAAAGACCCTACTCGTCCTGACCCATCTGTGATCTCGGAGGGATCGCAGAATCATCCAAAATTGGATTTGTACTTTGCTGTTGCCGTCATCACATTGTTTGAATTTCTCCACGGAAAATAATTTCCACCGGCTCTCGGGGAATTATCGAAGGAGTCCAATCAGCAGCGAGGAGGCCGGATTGGATTTGCTGAGAGCATGTTTACTCAATGGCAGTGACAACCTTTGATTGCCAGTGCAACTGGGCAATCTGTGTTCATACACCGGCGAGTTTGAACAGGAGGAGAGATAGAGCAGCGATAGTTTACAATGTAGTTGGCACAAAACCCTCAAGTGCCTTCATTAATTATTACAGGTGGACTGGCTTTGTTCACACTGCGCACTCCTCTAAGCTTATTTGTTAACGTCGGGCTCATTGACAGCGTTGTCAAAATGGGATTTGCATGCTGTGATCTATTTGTAGGAAGTATTTTTTTCTGATCTTGGGCTTAAGATGAAGCATCTAAAAAACAAATTTACCCTGATTTTGAGATGTGGTTTCTATAATTGGAGATGAATTCTTGGAGGTTGGAATGATGACGTCCAAGTCTTCTCAGACAATGCCCCTGGCACTGGGGCACAACACTCCCAAGGAGCTGGAAGCCAAACGGGTCAACAACAAAGAGGCCAACCGTTTACGCATTCAGGAACGGTTTTACACCCAGGCGCATCAACACTCCGAACGTATTGTCAACAAGAAAATGCGAGGACTGAGAGACAGTCTTGACCTGCTGCAGTCCAGCACCGGATCCTTGTCGGCGTTCGCGTCCTACCAGGACGTGCGGATGCCGCTGTTTATGTATGGACAGCGAATAGAGAGCCGCAAGTACAGCAAGCGTATGTCGCTGCTACGGTTCTTCCATCAGCAGAAGAGGCAACCTGATGTAGACGGCACGGTTGAATACCACCGTCACGGACAGACAGTGGACAACAGAACGGCCGATGAGATATTTGATTCCATCCTGAGGAAAGTGGAACGGGATATCGATGAGATTTCCGAACATCGAACGGTCGGTTGGAATGATCCGTTGGAAAGAACAGAATCTCAGAAAACGCCCCACCCTAAACCTTCGTCTGCAGTGACTGTTTCCCAGCAAAGATGCACGACCCCCTCCAAGAAAACTGCTGCAATCTCCAGACCGAAGACGGCTCCGAGTTCCACCAGCAGAACCACGGCATCGTCATCTTACGATGAACTGAGGAGAAAAGTGGACGCGATGTTACAGGAGACCGACGGACCTCAAAAGGGCTCCCACCCTCCGAAGAGAAATTTCAGCACAGGGTCGCGGTGGACGATGATGACGGAGGCAGAGGTACAGCGACGCTCTGCCCCCGTCAGAGCATCAACCTGGTCTGCTAAGTCCCGCCTGTCGTCTACTCCTCGATCACCACAACTCAGCGGTCAATCCGGTCACTCACATCAGTCTGCAGCCGGCAGGTTCACCAAACTGGAGGAAACTCTCCTCCCTGTAGAGGCGTTCATCCACAGTGATGTTGCCGATCCTCTGTTGCCATACCAACCGGCCCAGAAAAACAGATGGGTGCAGAACAGACCTAGTATATTCGCGCCAACATTTTCAAGCAGACAGCACAGTCTCAGTTCGGTCATGATCAGCTCAAGTAAAAGAAACAAACTATCAAATTAAGAACGATTTAAACACCTATTAAATATGATTCCAATATTCCCAGGCCTTGACATTTTTATGTAAGGGTCAAGTTCATCCCTTGTTGCGCAAATGTCACTTTTATGACAATCAGAATCAAAATATTGAAGAGGCAATTAGTTGAGTATAGGGCAGTTTTAGCCACTGAAACAGCCAGGTGTTAATTTGTTTTTTTTCGAAGGAAAACTATCTGATGCAGATTCTTTTGGAATGTTTGTTTTATCCCGTTTTGTCAAGTGGAACTACATTATACCTGACATGGATTTGACTTGTTCCACCTTTAAGTGGTATTGAGACATTTCCACAGCTCCCATTTTTAATTCTGTCGGAACTCAAGTCATTTATTGCAGGTTTTATATAAGCGCCCATAGCTGTTATGCACTCATTCTTTGAACATGATTAGTACATGTGCCGCATAACATCCGCTATCAAGCCCTTGTGGAATTACAAAAGAAGATCTTCTTCAGTTAATGTGGCTGTTTTAAGCTTTATTGATTTAAACATTTGTTGCAAGTAAATGACAATGAATCACAGGATGATACATGTGGGGACTTAAAGGTAAGGTCATAGATCGGTAAATACTCCAAAAAATTAATGACCATAAAAAACTTGCTTGGTGAGAAGCACTGCAGCTGTTGGTAGTATAAACTATTTTTAGAAAGGATTCCCTTTGAAGTAATATGGTTTGGATAACTTTCACCCAAATACATTGGAATCTGAATCGTTTCTCAGATTTCTCAGGGTTGGTGTCCATTTGCAAATGCTGCGGTCAGAGATATGGTTGGCACCTGCTGTCACCTCACTAAACGTGGATTCAACATTCATGTGAAAATACCTTGACAGATTTTGGCTGTTTTCTCAACAAGTAGACACTGTATTCAGCTGAAACCTTCTACATGTGCCTTTTATTGTATCTTTCCTGATAATTTTGCCTATAAATCAGCATTACATTGACAAAAACCAATCTATGATCCTATCTTTAAACATTATGAACAGCCTGGTTTTATAAAATTGTAATTTAATTTCACTTTTTAGACAAATGTTTGGTTCTGAGGATTGCAAAGGGCTCTCCTTACCTAAGGAAAGCAGTTGGTTTGTAGCTCTCCTCGTATTTCATAAAATGAATGAAGGACTGTTCCACATGCAGCCTCTATTTTGAACAGGGTGATATTAAAAACTGACTAAACTCACAATCGATAATGGTCAACCCAAAACTCAACATAGTCATTTAAAGATTTAGTAACAGTCATAAGACACGAGTTCTCATCAGCACAAGCTAGAATATCTGGTTTATGCGCAAATTTTGTGCCAATACGCCAAAAAAAACAACAAAAAAAAACATCAACAACAATTACTTGTTTATTTATTTATTTATAAATTTATTTATTATTATTTGTATTATGATTATGACTAATATTTTTATTTCATTATTTTATTATATTATTATTATTATTATTTTTTTTTTTGGGGGGGGAGACTTCAGATCAATTTCCAGTTTGAAAAAGTTGTAAAGATAAAACCATTTAGGAATGCCCCAGTTTGCACAGTAGGGCTTTTAAAACCAAAGATAAACACCAAGTAAAAGCAAAAAAAAAAACTTGCACAGTTTGGGTCCAGAATGCCCTGTTTTGAAAAACCCTGGGGAGGGCCCGGAGAGGATTACCATAATCGCATCTCATAAAAACATGTAACTATTTGTAAGAAACAATTTGTTTGATCAAGACAATTTCTGATTTAATACATTAGTCACTGTTATCAATTTACATTTGACATCAGGAAGTAGCTTGTGGGTTTGTTTCTGAAAATATTTGGTTGAATTCTTACATTTGAGTTTTAAATGTGACCAAACATTTCCATCTTTAAAGGCACAGTACAAGTTTTGGTAATTGGAGCCTACTGATTGTGTTAATCCTATATAAATGTAGGTACATACAATAAAACTAACCTGTAAAAAATTTCACTTCAAAAGGTGGTCGCATTTTTGAGATATTTCTGAAAAACCGGAGCAAATATTTCCACGCAGGAAGAATATTCCCCAAAGGAATACACAGTCTGAGAAGCGTTTCTGACTCAAATTTGGGGGAATTAAAAGTGATATATTTTCCATAACCGTAGTACTTCGAAGTTAAAAGTTTCTCAAGATTCATTATAGTACCCAACGCTACTGTACTTCTTACCAAGTAAGTTTTTATTGCCATTAATTTTCAGAGTCATTACCAAACGTGTACTGTTGTGAGGTGATGCTTCACTTCTTAAAGGCAGGGTATACTTGTGGTAATTGTCAAAGATCACTATCCTCACTTGGTGTATCCCGGCCCAACATAGGCATAAAATAACAAACCTGTGAAACTTGTTGCTCATGCCTGTCTAACATTGTGCTGGATCATACACTACTATCTGATCATACTGTGACAATTTGGGCTCATTTGGTCATTGAAGTTGCAAGAAAATAACGAAAGAAAAAACTCCCTTGTTGCATAGAATTGTGTGCTTTCAAATGCCTGACCTGAAGCCTTTCTCAGATTCAAATATTTGAGTGAGAAATTACCTCTTTTTCAAAAACTACATTACTTCAGAGGGAGTCGTTTTTACAATGTTTTATACTATCAGTATTATCAGTATTATGTTAATTTATTTCTTGAGTTATAACCAAAAGTATCCCCTGCCTTTAAAAGGCTATAAATTCAACAGAAAGGTATTTGAGTTCAATCGGTTTAAATGGGATCAATCAGCTATTTATATACACATTGTAGGCCTAAGCGCATTACTGTGGGTCTGTCAGGTCCACCCAAATAGCTGGGATAAAAGCTTTTCGTTTTATATCTTCTTAAAGTCTTAAGGGATAAATAAGAATAAAATTGGGAGTCTTTCCTTTGTGCGGGAAGCCATTGTGCAAGTAATTTAGCAGTGATAAAAAGGTTATTTTTTCTGACCCTGGGCCCAATTTCATAGAGCTGCTTGAGCAGAAAAAGTAGCTAAGCACAACAAAATTATGCTTACCAGAATAAGGTTACCAGCCAAAAATACCATAATAATAATAATAATAACCGTATTTATAAAGCGCCTTTTCCAAAGGATGCAAAGCGCTAGGGGAGAATGCAACCAAAAACCTAAATAAAAAACCAATAAAAGAGCATAAAAATACATGTATTACAGCAGAAACAAATTAGAAGGTATGTTTGAACAGATGTGTTTTTAAGAGTCCCTTAAACTGCTCAACAGATGAAGCGTACAGTACTTGCATACTTGACTGGTATCCTGCTTATTCTTGGCTTAGCAGAGAATTTTTAAGCAGTATTTTATTGCTTAAAGCTGCTCTATGAAATTGGGCCCTGACATTTGTAATGGAATCTCGACAGCAAAAGCTTCTATAAAAAAAAGTAGACCAAGTTTATACAGACCTCCATGGCTCAATGGTGTTTTGAGTTTTTTGGGGGGGGAAATGTTGAAACAAAAACTGCTTGATGCATTTTGTGCAATGTGTCCTTAGTGATACTTCCTGGTAATTGTTTTATATTAAAATATATTTTAAATCAATTTTAGCGTTCAGTTTCCCTTGTGGTTTATTACTTAATATATATTTTTTAATTAAATAATTTTTTTTAATGGGGAAACCATCTGTAGTATCATTATGTTAGTTAATAAATAATAATAAACACTGTTGATAGGCAAGATTATGTAAAGTTGTGCGATTTAATTTGGTTAATCATTAACTACATCCAGGGTCTGCCCTTAACTTTTCCGATGACTAGCCAGCTGGACCAGGGCCTAATTTCATAGAGCTGCTTAATCAGAAAATATTGCTAAAGAATTTTCTGCTAAATCACCAAGATACCAGTCACAAATTGTACATGTGACATGGTTGTTTGGCCGGTAACCTTATTCTGGTTAGCATAATTTTGTTGTTTAGCTACTTTTGTGCTTAACTTAGCTCTATGAAATTGGGCCCTGTTAGCTGGTATTCATGGTATTGCTTGATTTAGCATGATTTAGCACTGCAGAACCAAACTATCCATTGCAATAACACCGGACCAGGCACACCATATCTAATGTTATTAGAGTTAACACGCTGAGGCATCATAATGATGAGGGACTCTGATTGATTCAGTATTATTCTTGGTTTTGATTGCTTCAGTAACTGCAGAGCAAAAACATGTGGCAACAGATCTACGGATCGTAGTATGTATTTGCTTTTGCTGTCCCTTGCCCTTCTCGGGGTACGTTGTGTTGTATTTTGTTATGTACAGTTTTTACGGCTAATAAAATAATAATATTAATAATAACAACCATGTGTCTAAATCCTTCAGAATCAACCACAAGGAGTTGTGTAGTATTCCCATTGCCTCTACTAGATGAGCGTTGTGCCTCAATCCTTCCAAATCGTGCAAACCCTTCTGAAACAAATTAAGGCCAAGAACAATAACAGCAACATGGTTTGCCCATTAACTTTGTCATTGACTCGTCAGCAAGAACGGTTAGCTTGTCGTTTGACATGTTTACCAGCTTGTTTTTCTCCTCCACATCTCATATGAAATATAATAATAATAATAATATAACACTTGTATAGCGCAACATATCCACCGAACAAGTAGGCGCGACAATAAAGAACAATTTACAGAAAAAAACAACACATATAAATTACACTGTGCCGTTGTAGGCAACTACCATGAGGTGGGTTTTGAGGGAAGTTTTGAAGGAGTTGAGGGATGAAATACATGTAGAACGAATGTAGGGATGCTTTTCAACACTGAACTGGCCTTCTGGATAGTTTTGGGGAAAACGCTTATCTGGTGTTTTAGAGCCAGTCAAGGGTGCACCCCCACCAAATAAGGAGAATATGGAGCGTCGACCTCATTAACTTTTTGTAGGCCCTCAAATATTCTATATTAGACAGATTCGAGAGCCCCAAAAAGTGTTTCAGTGTAAAAAAAAATTTCCCCGATTGTGACCTGGGGGTTGTTGACTTCCAACTTGAGGTACTTTGGATGACATGGGCCCTGAAATAAATGGTCCTATTTGCTGAGAGGTGTAGGGACATTTTTCAAGATTGATGCTCGGACGCTTTGAAAATTACACCTGTGCAGGGGTGTTTTTATTTGGAGGGAGAATAACTCGAAGGGCGCAGGGACTCCCTACATCAAGTTGAGCAAACAATAAAAGTTCAAGAGTCGATTACTAATTTTCCCGTTACTGTAAAAATCTGTGAGACTTCTAAGTATTTTATTTTTATTTTTGAATATTTCGCATTTTGCACTGTATGCTATGGGAGTTTATTGGGAGTATCTCAAGGTACAATAAATAAAGCCTTAGTTATTCAGGCACCTGACTGTCTTCCTCCTCTCCCATACTACCTCCTGTAGTGATTTGAACTGGTCCGTCTTTGAGCCTGACCTCTTAGCGACATGCTCCGTGGATACTTACATCTATCTGTGGGATACCAGGGAACCCAAGAAACCATCTCTGGCTTTCTCCACGTTCGGTGAGTGAAGTGTACAGCCCTGTCCAAATTGTCGGCTACAGCTGCGGCTATGGCTATATTATCGCGTAATCATGCGTTGAGGTGTATAATACGTCCTTAGCAACACCCTTAGGAACAGTTTTAGCCGTAGCTGTAGCCACCAAGTCAGATGGCCTATGATTCGAAATTCTGCGAAGGGGAAAATGGGTTACCAACTAAAACACCATGCATTGTGTATCAAATATGACTGGTTTCCTGCTTATAAATTTGGTCTTAGCAGAGAACTTGATGGACAATTTTCTCTATTATGGGTGACTTTGAAAAGTTAGGCCTGCAAATTATTTTTGTTGTTTTACTATGCTGGGAAAACAAAGAGAGTCCATGTAAATATAATCATATATTTTACATCTGCACATCAAAAATAAAGTTAATTGACTAAGAAGAAATTGACCTACGTGCAATTGTTTTGTTATTTATTTATTTTGTGGTATGAGATGAGGAAGAATTCTTACATTTTTATGAAACCAGATTTGATGTAATTTTTTTTTAAAGTCTGTTAAAAAAAGAAGAGAAAAAAAAACAAGTGATTGATAGCATTGTTTAAATGCAATCAGATTTGATCAAATATTATTTTTTGTAAAGTAGGCTATAAACACAAAAAATAATTAAAACAAATATTATTTATACTTTTTCATGGTCAAGTAATAAACCAAACATTTGTTGTTGTTTTTCTTTGTTCCACCCAAAATTGTTTACGGTCGGCAGGTTTTTTGAAAGAAACAACATTATGTTTTTGCTAGGCCTTACAAGTAGGTGGCAACAAACTTACCGGGTAAAACTCATGATTCTTGGAAATGTTTGCATGCCTAGATTTCTACCTGGTATCCCGTGCCACTAATTGTCTATTTTTTGCCCTCTGGCCTTGTTGTGTATCATGCTAAAAGGTACGACGTGTTGTTGACAGTTTGTAGTAGTGCTTGATATGAAGTGTTGGTACATTCAACCTGATCAAGAGACTTGAATGAACAACATTCATGGAGACAGGCAGTCAAACCAAATGCCACACTCACACGTGCTTGAATTGAGATGCCAAACCTGCTGTCGTTATTAATGTGTGTTTTTTTCTGCGTGTGCAGGTAGTCACATATTAAAATGCCACATTCGCACAGGCTTGAAACATCAGATGCAATGGTGTAAGGTGTGTGCGAAGTGGTTCAGGCTGTCGGAACAAATGCAACGATCACACGCCATTGAAACATTAGACACTGAGCCAACATAACACGCAAACTGCAACAATCAACTCATGTGATAAGAATAATAGTATAATAAGATAGAGTCTTCTATAGCGCACGTGTGTAGCAATAAGGTTTTGAATTTTGTGTATTATGAGACCAATTTATGTAGCACCTTAAAAGGGTTTACAAGGTGCTGCGGCGCATTCAGCTGCCACTGCCAGAAACACCGCTGCAAGCCCCTTCTCTTAGCGATTTGCGTGTCACTGGGTTCTTTGACGTGCATTACACAATGCATGGGACCACGGCTTTACGTCCCGTACGAAGGACGAAGCAATAATGGTTAAGTGTCTTGCTTAAGGACACAAGTGTCAAGAACGGGACTCGAACCCACACTCCGCTGATCAGAAACACCAGAGCTTGAGTCCGGTGCTCTTAACACGCCACACGATAGAGTAAATGCCAATGTGACAAACCAAATACGGTGGTTCACTATAACAAATTGTTCGCTTGTAGGTTTTTCACTGTCAGTAAAATCTTTACAAAATTAAACTGAACTTTAAGAGAAAACCGTTTCTTCATAACAAAATACCAATCCTTTTGAATCTTTATTTAATTATCAACAGCCGGAGCTGCACAGGTGAAATGGAACAAAAAGAATAGCAACTACCTCGCAACTGTGCATGAAGGAGACATTAGACTGTGGGACAAAAGGGTATTGTATTTCTTCCATATCAGTACTTTAGGTTTTGAAGAACCCAAATTATTATTATTTATTTGGCCAAGATTTGGCCAAGAAACAACTATGTTTGCTTAAACAATCTTAGACAAAATACTTTTTTTTTTAATGTTTAGTATCCTGCCTTTAAAAGAAAAAATTTTAATTGGCCGCCCGACACATTTTTCAAGACAACTGGCCGGGCTATTTCAAGATAGTTGCCAGCTTTTTACTATGGGGTTTTTCTTTGCGCTAAAGTCTAAAAATACGGTCTTATTTATTTTAAATTTATTTCGCCAGTTTTTGTGGGTGGAAAAATGTTTTGCATTCATTTGATTTAGGACAATATTCCATGTCAATACAGACCTACCTAGATCAAACCCTCTGATAAGTGGAGCCATCTGTTCTTGTTACTAATTAAAACATAATTTATTGAACAAAGAAAAATGAGACTCTAATCATCGTAGACAATAGCTGGCATGTAATGAAGTCACTTAGATGTATAAAAAAAAAAAAAAATCATTGGGAAATGCACAGAATTGTTTACAAATTTATCTTGGATGGTGAGGAAGTAAAATATTGGAACCTTGGAGCATTGGGGCTGCCACGCCCTTAAGGCTTTGAGTATCTGAACACCGTGCAACGATTAACAGTTTAAATGAGAAGGCACAGTGAGTACAAGTTTAACCAATCAATGCTTGTTCAGTCTAAACTCAGCAAGGCACAATATTGAAAGGATCCGTGCTTGTTCCGCCTAAGCACAGAAAGTCAAAACATTAAACGTCATTTCCTCAATCACTCTGATACATTTAAATACCTCAATCTTCCCCTGTGTGTGACACAGAAAACTAGCCAAGCAGCGCAGTACATATCAGCTAGCCTGAGTAAGATACATGGTCTAGACTGGGACCCAGGCAGTGAATTCTTCTTAGTTACAGCAAGTCAAGACTGCACAGCAAAGGTAAGCAGTCACTTTTTCTTGAGAAAGTTAAGATGTACTGGTGTTGTTTTTTTAAGATTTTGTTTTACGGAAATTTTGACCTTCTAAAGTTGAAATTTGAGAAATGTGAGTTGTCATGGCCAAACGATCAAGCGCACGGGACTCAAATTCTGAGTCGTCAACAGGTGGGTCTGAATCACAGCTGTTGCTGGTCGTGAGTCTTGTGTCCTTACCCTAACCATAATGTGCTTCTCTTCATCCAGGTGTATAACAGTACACTATTGCACCTGTGACAGTCTACTAATGTATGCATTGTTACCCTTTGTGAGAATACTTGTGGGTGCGCTTGCAAAATAGCCTCTGGGCACCGTATGGTCAATGGACCAGGGACAATTTGGCTCTCAATATTGAATATGTGTGAGATGTAGCAAAATGCGATGTGAGTAAAGACCTGCCCAATTATTTCAAAGAAAATGCTTCTTTCTTTTGTAAGGAACATTGTTTCTTCCAAGAGGTAATTGACTATTTTTTCTTTGTTGCAGTTTTGGGATGTTCGGATCCAAGAACGATGGTGATGGAATTACGGACAATCACACCTCTGTGGAGAGCTAGATACACAGTGAGTGACCCTAAACTCCATCACAGAAATGCTGAACTTTTGAAACTAGTTCATGATTTGTAGCATTAGTTTGTTTCTGTTTTCTTCATTATTTTGTTTGTGTTCTTGGCTTAGTTTATTTCCATTTCCTTCATTAGTTTTGTTGTTTGTATACTTGGCTTTAGTTTGGTTTCATTTTCTTCATTAGTTTCATTTTTTGTGTTCCTGTCTTTGGTTTCTTTCCCTTTTTCTTCATTAGTTTTGTTGATTGTGTTCTTGGCTTTAGTTTATTTCAGTTTTCGTCATTAGTTTTGTTGTTTGTGTCCTTGGTTTCATTTTTTGTGTTCCTGTCTTTGGTTTATTTCCTTTTTCTTCATTAGTTTTGTTGATTGTGTTCTTGGCTTTAGTTTATTTCCGTTTTCGTCATTAGTTTTGTTGTTTGTGTCCTTGGTTTCGTTTTTTTTCATTAGTTTTTTTTTTGTGTTCTTGTGTTTGGTTTCTTTCTGTTTTCTTCATTAGTTTTGTCTTTAGTTTTTTTCCGTTTTCTTGATAAGTTTTGTTGTTTGTGTCCTTGGTTTCATTTTTTTCATTAGTTTTTTTTTTTGTGTTCTTGTGTTTGGTTTCTTTCCATTTTCTTCATTAGTTTTGTCTTTTGTTTATTTCTGTTTTCTTCATAAGTTTATTTTTTGGTGTTCTTGTCTTTAGTTTCTTTCCGTTTTCTTGATAAGTTTTGTTTGAGGTTTTTGACACAATAAGTGACCCTCAACTCAAACACAGAAACATAAATTTGTGAAATCAAGTTCATAATATGTAGCCTCAGTTTGTTTCCGTTTTCTTCTCTTGGTTGTGAAATTTCATTTTGATTATTTCAACAATATTGTTTTCATAAAAAAAAAGTTGTTTTCATAAAAGATTAATTCACCTTATGGAACTAGGTATGACTTGTTATTTGTTTGTAGTTTTTTCGTTCTCAAGTTTTTGTGCTGTTTTGAGGGCTAAAAAAAAAATTGTATTTTGTCAGCCAACTCAGAGTTTTTTGAAAATCTTTTCCTAGTTTGTACAACTTTACATCTTCTTTGACCAATTCGAAAATAAAGTATCATTTGGTGCTCAATAGATAGGTTGCAGTGTGACTAAATCGGCCATCTTTACGGGCAGTTTAGAACAAACAGTCGTGCGTTTCGTGTGAGAACGGCTTGCAGCACGCGCGCATTTCACGAAACTCATTGCAGGATTGGTCAGTAAACAACGCGGCTGCGTTAATAAGTTGAGTGTTTGACACACCTGCAAGCCAAAATGCACTTTGCCCGTAAAGATGGCGTCTACTGGGAACTATCTATATGTAGACGGTTTACTCCTCCCTCCCCCTCCTCCCATTGAGTATTAATTGTTTTCAGTGAATCTCAGGAACTTTCTGGAGGAATTTTTAGGGTGTGGTGGGGGGGGGGACTTTTGTACAGGAGGGGAAAGTATGTTAGAATGTAGGAAGAAACATTTTTTGGGTGGGGGTGATGGGGGGAGGGGGGAGGATTTCCCTCAGCCACATATTTGGCATGGTATATGTACTCAGTAGGCAATTTTTACATGTACTTGATATTCTCAATTTGTTAAAGAAAGCTTCTTCTTTTTTAAAGAACGATTGTGGCCAGTTGATTTGTTTTTTCTCATCTTCTTTATGTCTTTGTTTTGCAGCCATTCGGTGATGGAATAGTAACAACCACCGTGCCACAGTTAAGACGAGGTGAGAAGAGCCTATTGCTTTGGAGCCAGTCTAATGCCAGTGCCCCTCTTCACTCCTTCACAGGACACACTGACGATGTGCTCGATTTTCACTGGAGAAAACAAAAAGAAGGTAAAAACAGGAAAAGAGGGGGGATTGGGTGGCATTATGTTTGTCCGACACGCAGATTTTAGATGGTTTTTGATTGATTTGTACAGTCTTATCTTATCTTCAACTTCTTAGTGGTTGGTATTATATCGTTGTGTCAGTGCAAAAATGTTGTATCTTAATTTTGCAAAAACATCATATCTCACACGAAAATGCTCCATGCAAAAATGTTGTTGCTCGGCGTGTACTTGTGTTTTGTGCCATGTGTTGTTTTTTAACCCTCCTACTGTCAGTGGCAACATTTTCCAGTGAGTTGACCAACCATTTGAAACCATTAGACTGCCAAGGTTGTGTACGGTGGCACAACTGTGCACAGAACTAACTGTGTACTGTGTACATGCATTCCCTCATGGTATCATATTGCAGGCTGGCATAGTTTATCTATCATTCAAAACCACAGTGAAGAGTATTGAATGGTCAGACAGCAAGAGGGTTAAGCAAGATAAAAAAAAATTCACCATTTCAAACTTGCATGTATCGTAAAGTGCTATTTTAAGAGATAACGTTTTTGCACTGAAACGGCTATGTTTTTAATGCGAATATAACTTGGTGATTCAGAGTGTTGAGAAGCACTGCAGCTGATGATATCATAAACTATTTTGAGAAAGGATTTCCTTCAAAGTTAAATGGTTTGGATAATTTTTCACCCAGTAACATTTCTCAGATTTCTGAGGGTGGTGTCCCTTTGCGAATGCTGTCACCTGGCTAAATGTGATGGATTTTGCATTCTTGTGAAAAAAAACGTTTTCTCAGCAAGTAGACACTGTATTTGGCTGAAACTTTCACATGTGACATTTATTGTATCTTTCTTTATAATTTTGCCTATAAATCAGCGTTTGTGACAAAAAACAATGTATGACTCCACCTTTACCTTGTCTTCAACGTATTGATCATAATGTCTTGTCTTCGTGATGCGTTTATGATGAGTATTTTGTTAAGGAGTAGGGTTGCAGTGACATCATATAATCTCTCTCTCTTTCTCTCTCTCTTTCTTTGGTTGGGTTGTTTTTTCAGCCTCAACAGATCATTATCTCGTCACATGGTCCAAGGATCACAGTTTGAGAATGTGGCGTGTGGACCCACAACTTCAAAAGGTACAAAATCCAGTTCCAGATAAAAAGTGCATGTTTCATACAAATCCATTGGCAGGGAATTTAAGTTGTACACTGCCCTTTAAGAAGAAAGCATTTTTGATATTATTTTCCCAGTAATCTGTGTATGCCTTGTGCCTGCAGGAACTTGCATAGAGTTAGCCAGAGGGGTGTCTGGGTGTCTTTTGGATGCCCTGTTTTAAATTTGGACACCCTGTTTTATCTGTCATTTACATGTAAATGTATTGTAAGTGAACAATTTGGACACCCAGTTTTTAAATTTCCAGCAAATTTGTACACCCTTTTACCAACTCCTGGCTCTGTCTTCTATGCAAATTATGTGATGCCCTGAGTCACATCGTCTAAAGCAAGCATACATAATACAGACATTCATTCAAATTTGTCTGAAACATTAGACAAAACATGTAATAGGGTCGATTTTATTGTTGAGTTTTGCCCTTCGACTATTTATGTCAAACACTGTATATGTAGTGGGCTCTCAGTCCTGAAGAAAAATACAACTCTGCAGGCACCTTGCGGCCCTATTTTGGTAAATGGTGTTATTAAATTTGTTGAGATAAAGCCATTCCCCGATAAAGCGAGGGCGCTATTATTGATTGAAACTCTCAACGTCAGGCAACGCTTTGTTTTCGGAGATGTGCTGTGCATGTCAGCCGAAAAACTACAAAGTCTGTGACTTAAATTCACAAAACCGGTGTATGTCACAATTACATTTATTTGGAAAGCTGGAAGCAACGGAAAAGTGTTGTATCTCTCTCTAACGTCCACCACTTTAGCAAATTAATAAACATCCAAAAGATTTTTGAGTATGCTATTGTGAAGCATTAGTTTGAGGAGTAGTGTTTTCTTGTGTTAGTACCTTAAAGGTATTGTACACTTTTGGTAACAGCTCAAAATCAGTGTCCACATTTTGTGTGATTAAACATATGCATGAACAAACAAACCTGTGAAAGTTTGAGCTCATTTGGTCATCGAGGTCACGAGAAAATAGTGAAAAGAGATCTTATGTGTTTTCTGTTTTTTCAAACTATCGCGCGCGATAATTACTATTGTTTTACTCGTTTCTCAGAAACGATAGCATTTTAGGCAGAAATATTTTAAGGAACCCTTTCTACCATTACTTACTATGAATTATGTAAGTTATGTGTGAATCTGTGAACATTGTGTTTTTCGATCTTACCAATAGTTTACAGGGCCTTTAAGTATGCATTATTATTATTATTTCTGGTTTATAAAAACAATGTATTTGTAGCCCAGGGGCTAAATTGCTACAAAGTTTACAATTTAAAAAACTTACAATGTACATCGAATTATTACTTTAAAAATAGTTAGGATTTACATACATGTATGATACAAAAATACATCCAGAAAAAAAATACATTCCATTGTAAATGGAACTTGATAATAGAAGCCCTTTTTCTGTGATTAGATAAGTGAAAAAATTCACGATCCCATAATCCCAAATCAAAAGGCAGTTGTACAATCCTAGAACCCATTTTGAAGTGGGCTTTTGTGAGATACATCATTTTACCAAAACAGGGTCACTTTGGTGAGACATGCCCCCATGGTCCTCCTGAAGGTTGACTCTGTGTTGTTTATTTGAATCCCAGCTCTGCGGTGTAGACGTACCTGAGCCACTCAGCTCTGCAGACTCCCTCATCGGCAGCTTTGAATTTGTCGGCTCGCCAAAAGAGAACGAGCAGATTGCCAACGGGGGGTCCTCTGCCGGAACCCCTTCCTCCAGCCAGGGGGTGAACGAGCCCCATGATCTGAACGGCTCCGGGGGTGATATGGGCGGATTAGAACCCCCAGGGTCGGCCGGTATGGTGGCGGCGACGCAGAAGCTGTCCAACATTGAGCTGGAGTTTGCCTCTGCTAAGAAAGTCAGCTTGCCCAATGTGACCGTGCAGAAGGTAGGTGCATACAGCTTGGGTATGTCATTCTTGTCACACAGGGCAATTTTTTTTCAGGCAACATGGAAACAACTAACTGCACTGCATGCTCAATGAACACCTTGTGTAACTCACTATCCTCAGGAAAATAATGAGCAAACTTATATGTGAATGAATTTCCATCTTGGAGATTGCCTGGAACTGGGGCCGATTTCATAGAGCTGCTTATGCACAAAAAGTAGCTAAGCACAAAAAATTAATGCTTACCAGATTGAGGTTACCATTTGTGACTGGTTATCCTGTATATATGTGCTACCGATAAAATCTTGGCTCTTCCTCTCATATTGTCATCGACGCCACAAACTGACACACTCCTACCATACTGGTAAAAACTAGCAATAGAACGCTTTTTTAAATGCCACCATCTTTCAAAATTTCAGACTGTTTTCCAATTATAGTGACACTTGATGCTTTGAACTTGATAAATATACTGTTTTTGAATGTTTTAAGTCCTAAATTAATAAGCAGTAAAGTATTAGACAGGTTTGTGTTAGTTCGTGAAACAAAAATAAAAGCAAAACGGACAATTTTCCGTTTTTCATGAATGGGCTTTTTCAGCAGTCTGGCCATAGCCAGAGCTGATGCCATCAATTCATGCCAGGCCTTATTCTCTTGGATTGACCTGGGGCTTTTTGTTACCTCTCCTTCTCCTAGATGGATCTAGAGGCGAGGTTTTGTACGGTCTCAGCACTTTCACGTCGTCATATCATGATTCTGAAGATCACTTTCCCCTCGTATCCCGAGAAGGCCCCGCCCAAGGTGATCTTCCTGCCGGCAACAACTCTAGACACCAGCCTTAAGCATAAACTACACAAGGTGAGCATTGAGGGAAGTTTTTCGCAGGTTGACCTGGAAGTGAGGGGTTCAAGATGAAGACCGAGACTGAGTCCCAGAGGCTTGAAACCCAGAAGATGACTAGAGCAAGCTAGTCGAAACGTTGAGACCAAAAAGAACTCACTCTGCGGCAGTGCAGTTAATTACAAGAAGTCCCCCCAATCCACAGAGCTAATGTAGTAGTCCAGGCCGATTTCCTACCTCCCGCCCAGGTAGTAGTTGATAAGCAGGACAGTTCTTTTCAGAACTGAGAAGTCTTCCGATTTCCGAAAATCTACTCCGCGGTAGTAGAACTATTGTTCTTGCAAAACAAGTTCTCTAAAGAACAAAATCTACACAGCAAAGTAAATAATTATACACATGGTGCTACCCCAAACCAAATATACATTGATACCTCACAATGCAATGCCTCAAAACCCATATAAGAAAAGGTCTGTTTACCAACATTTCCAAGTTGGAGAGGGAGATTGAATAATAATAATAATAATAATAATAATAATAATAATAAAAACCATTTTTATACAGCGCATATCACCGTGAGGTCCCTATGCGCTGTATAGGAAATCAACAATTGTACAAAGTAAACAGATATGTTTTCACCAAGTTTTGAATTTTTTTTATGTTTTGGCCCGTTTAACAACCTCTGGAAGACTGTTCCATAACTGAGCTGCTGCATATTGGAAAGAGCGCAGAAACCATATGAATTGGTTTTGATAACTGGGGGAGTCAGAAGGGATTTATGTGGAGATCAAAGATTTCTAGCTGGTTTATACTCCTGAACTAAACTTTGAAGATGAACAGGGGGCAATGCCATGGATACACTGATAAGTGAGAACCCAAACTTTGAAATCTATAATACTAGCCCGTATTGGTAGCTAGTGTAAATCATTTAGAATGGGTGTGATGAATACCTACACGGTCTTAAGGTCTTGTCACACTAGGCATTTCTTTCCCAGACAATTAAGAGGAACGCTTAGTTGTAAAAGGAACACTATTGCAGCAAGATATTTTTTTCTAACTGTCTGATTACCCTCTTAGTAAATTATTTGAAATTTTAAATGTGAAGGTATAATTTTTTCCTGGAGATTGCTTACAACTTGTTGCCTGTAAATTATCTCCTGTGATGTGTCTGTTAGAGGTTGGTTCATCGTTAGGTTTTTGTCAACGTAATGCGGATTTATGGGCAAAATTATAAAGGAAGATAGTTTCAGCTGAATACAGTGCCTACTCGCTGAGAAAAGAGCAGCCAAAAAAAACTAGTCACGGTATTTTCACAAGATTGATAAATCCATCAGCTTTTAGCGAGGTGACAGCGGGTACCAACCGCATCTCTGGCCGCAGCATTCGTGGACACCAACCCACAGAAATCTGAGAAACAATTCATGCATGAACCATTTCTCAGATTCAAATGGGTAAAGAATTATCCAATCCATATTACTTCGAAGGGAATCCTTTCTCAAAATAGTTGATACTATCCACAGCTGCAGTGCTTCTAGCCAAGTAAGCTTTTATGGTCTTCTCCAACCCAACCTAGCACCTTTTCTCTTTCCACATAATCATTCCCAAAGTAGGCTTAAGGAACAATTTTTGTTTTTGTTCTAAAAGGTATTTTTTTTACTTTGTTGCAGATTCTTGAAGATACCTGCATTCGACAGGTAGAGAATAACCAACTGTGTCTTGAAGCCTGTCTCCAGCAACTGTCGGCCAGTCTTGATGGAATGAAGGTACCAATCTATTTTAAGATGAACATTAACAGAGTCAATTTCCTGCCTTTTCTCGGCGCAAAATAAACCTCTCCTGAATCTCATCCCATTAATGTAGTGACCAGTCACATTCATGAAAATTCTGACTGATTCGGCGCCTTGGGCTAAAAAAGCGTTTGAAAACGTGCATTATGCAATGGATCAGGTTGGAAAGATGTTTGAAAAGTAGAATACATTGATCCACACAAAAATGCCTCAAAATTGCGGGGTTTTCCTTTTATTTTGTGAACTAACACGGTCCGCCATTTTGTGGAGTCAAAAGATCAGTTCTGCAAAATGGCAGACCGTGTTAGTTCACAAAGTAAAAGGAAAAGCACGCAATTTCAAGGCATATTTGTGATGATCATTATATTCTACTTTTAAAACATCTTTCCAACCATAATCATTTAAGAACATGTTTTTTATAGCCCAAAGCGCCAAGGCAACGTGTCCCTTTAAACTCATATTTCAAGATGTAAATAGACCACCGTCATTGGACTGCTATATTGCATGTGACTGGCTAGTGCGTAAAGCACTCGCCTCACACCACCGTGGCCCGTGTTCGATTCCTGGCAAAGGCCATTTCTGAGTAGAGTCGTGCATTGGCTCTCTCTCCCTTGCCACCCCAAACCCTCCGGTTTTTCTCCCTCTGTAAAAATCAAACACTTGGTTGCGCTCCGTGGTCATGTTGATGTGGCTGGGCTGCCAAAGGCGCCCTTGCATGCCTGCGACTCAAACAAGTTGTAGCCTAGTCCTTTGCAATTCAGCTTCTCAGCTGCAAGTAAGGATGATTAGCCTCCCAAATCATTATGATGTTGCGTATTTGTTGAGGGAGGGTGACGCTTTTGTCCACCCATTTGAGCACCAATTGCTATGATGGTTCGGGTATCATTGTTATCAGCTACAACTTCCTAAACAATCCGTCAACAAATGTTGTTGTTTGTCTCATTAGTTGGGTTCCGACATCCCAGCTCAGTCGTCAAAGACCAAGATGTCTTCTAGTTTCAAGCAGACCCCATCGGTTCTAAGTAAATACGGCAGTCCCATGGACAGCAACATTCCCTTCCCTCGGACGTCTGGCGCTCGATTTTCCGGTGTCGGTGAGTAACTTTTGCTGTTGAGCTTGTCTTGACTGAGCGATCTCGTGCACAAATGACTCACCTTTTGGTGGCTGAGTTATTGGAGAGTGGGTTCGAATCCCAATCGGACCATCATTTCTTAGCTAAAAGGTAGTATACAGGATTGGTAAGGATGAAATACGATTCGAACCCACACTCCGATGACTTTGCTGTGCTAGACTGCTCAACCACGACCAGCACAAGTCTTTGTTAGCACCCTTAAAATGTTCTAATCCTCATGGATTAAGGGAATAAAAGAGTAGGCGACAAGGTCTTAACCTGCCGTTTAAAACCGGCAGGGTCGTGGCCGTGTGATAAAGGACTGAGCTGAAGGCGAGGTCCTTTATCGCATGGCCATGGCCCTGCAAGGTTTTAAACGGCTGGTTAAGACTGAGTCACTACTCATTTATTCCCATTCATAAATGCTCTTTTTGTTAGAAACCGTAATATTATTGGAAAATCTGTAAAATTTTTCTGTTAACTTTCAATTTCTGTCAGGCCCCGTTTTTTGAAGGATATGCATTCCAACGGTGTTTGCGTACACGCGCATATAAACACTAACAGATTTTAGATTGAATACCAGTATGTATTGATTGCTTTTTCGCATAAATTAGCGCCTGCGTAACCTTGCGTGTCACGGGTATGTTTGAACACTTCTAGCCGTGTTTATATCACACGTTTAAACATGGCCATGGGATCTCCTCTAGACCAATCAGAATGGATAAACTGTCGCGGGTATTTATGAATGTTTTTTTTAAGTTTTGCATGATGATGTCTAAGCTGAGTGTTTCATGTTGTAGCAATCTAGGGACTTATTACAAAACATATCCGCTAAATCTTGTGCTTTTGTTTCTGTTTTTCGGGGTAGATAAGTTGATAGTTTTTCTACGACCTGGCACCATCAGAAAAAGCGGTGGCCATCACACTACGCCAAGGTAAGAGTTAACAAAAGTTCAAATTTCTTTTTTATAATATAAGAATATAAAAATAGTAGTGAGATTCAAAGACATTGTCAGCCATATTGAGTTGTTATCTTATTTTTGTACATGTTCCAGGGCCCTCTCAATTCTCAGCACCATCAACTTGTTCAGACCGTTACCCATAGGCCAGGGCCCAAGTAGCCAATTAACAGAGGTGCTGTCACTGAGCAGCTTCTACAAAGAAACGGAAAGGGAGAAGGTAAGAAGGGGGGGCGTGTCTCAATACAAATAATAATAATAATATAACGTATTTGTATAGGGCCTACTGCAGGCCAGCCTCTAAGCGCTTAACATTCAGTATTTTTCCTGCAAGGTATTGTGGAGCTACGTTTTGAAGTATTAGACCTATTCCTGTACATACCACCATGTAATGGTTTACAAGGTGCTGTGGTGCAATATGCAGCCAGTCAAACTAGGAACACCGGGGTGAACCCCTTCTCTTTTCGATAAGTGCCACTGGGTTCTTTTACGTGCATTACACAACACACGGGACCTACGGCTTTACGTCCCATCCGAAGGACGCAGCAATAATGGTTAAGTGTCTTGCTTAAGGACACAAGTGTCACCACCGGGACTCGAACCCACACTCTGCTGAACAGAAACACCAGAGCTTGAGTCCGGTGCTCCTATCCGCTCGGCCACGACATGCCATTATCTGACTTCAGCTGGGGATTTGGGCATTGGCTGCAACAACAATGCTGAAGAATAGGACTTTTCAGCGATCCCGCTGTAGGCATTACTGAAGTTTTCAGGGCCCAGGTTCATGTCACTATTTACTGCAGAGTTCTGCGCTTACAGAGCCCCTGAAAAGTGAAGTGCATGACTCTATGGGCCGTAAGCGCAGAATAGACCCCCTTGCATATGATGTCACAAGCTTGAACAGCGCCCTCACTGAGGTCAAAGGAAGACCTATTATTGGCTGAGAGTTGTGCGCGGCTTGCACAATTCCATTGTTTGACAAGCAATGCCCTCGCATTGGCAGAGCTGCCAACTCTCCCTGACCCCTGACTCTGCAGAAGGAAATAAACCAATCTTTCCATGTTCTGATGAATAATCTCCATGCTCTGGAAACTTTGTCCCTATTATGTTGAATGTAATTCTAAATATCTCCCTGATTGTAGTACAAAATCTCCCTGATTGCAAGATACAAATGTTGGCAACTCTTCATTAAGCCCTAAGATTTGGTTGTTGTAGTACCAGCAAGAGATGATAAAGGTCCCAAATCCTTAAGCTGATAAGGTATAAGGTTTACGACTCACTCAATGTTTAAAAAAGTATGCTCTGTTTGTTGTCTGGAAACTTACGCTGTTCAACAGAAAATGTATAAGCAGGTTCCAATTTTATAGAGCTTCTTAAGCAGAAAAATATTGCTTAAAAATGTCCTGCTTAGCGGAAATTAGCAGGGTACCAGTCACAAATGGTACATGCGACAATGCATTTTGGCTGGTAACCTTATTCTGGTAAGCAAAATTCGTTTTGCTTACCTACTTCTTGTGCTATGAATTTGGGCCAAGGTGTGCTAGTCAGTAGTACATTGTAGCTGTGGCGTCTTATCTTATTCCGATGACTTTCTTTCATGACAGAAACAGCGTCGTCCCGGTAGACATCGCCATAGAGGCTCCGAGACTGCCCTGTCATCCAAATCCTCGAATACCAGCACCTCGGCCACCAGTGTGGTGGTCCTCTACAGCGCTGTGGGTTTAACACCTGTCCATCAGCAACTAGCAGAGATGTACCAGTGAGTTTCATAAATCTCAATGGGGAATAGTTCCCACTTTAATCAAACAATGTAAAACCGACCATCTTTACGGGCGATGATAAATCATTTTCTGAACACACGAATATGCGTTATTTGTAAATATTACATGCAGTTCACAGGAGTTTCGTTAAATTCCTTGCATGATTGGTTAGTGTTCCCACTTGGCTGCATAAGAAAGTTAGAACGCTTGACGCAGCTCAAAGCCAGAACCCAAGTTGCCCATAAAGATCACATACATAGGGAACTGTCTACATCAATATTTGGTTCTTGTGTATTTGAACAATTACTTAGACATCTTTAAAAAAAAAAATTTTTAACTATTAATAAGGCCTATCAGCTTTTTAAAGTTTCTCATCTTCCAGTGTCATGTCATTTGAGACTGATACGTCACATCATTGTAATTGTACGTTTTTATTTTTCTTAGCATTTTTTTTATCTGCGTATCTTAAAATTATTTTTAACCTCTGTAAAGCCCCTCGGGACCCTGTTTTGGATTGAGGGCGCTATATAAAAGCCTGTTTTTTTTTCATTTATGTATTAGGCTTTTAGTGTACTGATTAGTGATTAGTTCTATTGTTTTTGGCAGCCATTTCAACCCACTGTTCCAAATGATTATGGTGATGTTCATCAACATGTTTGACTTCTGAAAATTTTGTTGCAGAAGTTGAAGCAGGAAAATTATAAAATCACTCTTAGAAATGTCTCTATTAGTAAAGCTTAGGAAAATAATACTTTTAACAAACTTATTGTGCACATTTTACCACAAACAAGGTAACAAAATGGCATTTTACAATCTGGAATACAATTGTTACAGTATAATCACATTAGAGTAAAGCAATCAGTGATACAACGAAACCCGAAACGTAAGAACGACTTTTACCAAGGAGAAAATACCCCGGTGTCCTTGCCCTTTCAAAGGCGAAGTATCAGGCCTGATGGTGTTACCAGAGCTGCCAACTCTCCTGATTCTGCAGAAAGTTCCCTGAAAATAAACCAATCTTTCCATATTCTGAGGAACAAATTTGACAACCTCCCTGATTATGGAAACTTTATCCTATTGTGTTGAATGTAATTCTAAATATCTCCCTGATTGTTGTACAAAATCTCCCTGATTGCAAGATGCAAATGTTGGCAGCTCCGTGTTACAGCAAACCTAATTCTAACTAGATCACGCACCCAGTTTAAACTAGGCGTTTACTTTATCAAGTATGTCATACTTTGTGTTTTTTATTTGTTAAATGCATCCCTCACTCTCTCCTTGGATAAAAAAAAATCTTGATGAAATGGGAGTTTTTGTCGGTTGAATTTTTGTCTCTCAGGTTTATCCCGAACAATATCCCTCTGATGTGCAGCCTGAATGCCAAAGCTGCGGCTAAGGTTGGGCGATCTGATCTAGTGCAGGTAAGTACTAGTCCAGTCGAGCAAAAGCAAGCTTCGTTCCAGACCTTCTCTTCTTTAGTCGATTTCATCAGCACAAATCTATTCTGCTAAATACCAGATTAAGGATACCAGCCAAAATGCTGCGTACCGTGTTTCACTGGTTTCCTGCTCATTTTTGCTCAGCATAAAAGTGTTAAGCAGAATTTTCTCCTGAAAAGTAGGATCATAGATTGGTGAATACTCTCAAAAGTTCACCGGTAATACACCTTCCCCAAAGCAGCTGTTTAGCAAAGATAAACATGACATTTGTAAGGAAAACATTGAGCCGTCGTGTTTTATGATATTTTTTTGATTCATATCTATTTTAAACTGAATTCCATTTTTATGAGTACAAATAAGAAACCAAATACTCTTATAGCACTGAACCGAAAATATCAGCTTCTGTCTTTCATGTTTTCTTGACCCCTCTATCATGTCTGTTTATCCTTAAATGTTTAATAAAAAAACTTAATCAAAGTTGTCTCCCTCTACGGAGATGAGATATGCTTAAAAGATTCACAACAAATCATAGGCCCAGCAACCAACCGATTCTTCTTTCCTCACTCCCCCCCCCCTCTCTCTCTCTCTCTTTAGTGTATTTAATTTGTGAATTGGTTTTGGGGTTGAACAAAGAAAAATTGACTAGAGCGGGATTTGAACCAACAACCTCCGGATTAACATACCGGTGCTCTACCGACTGAGCTATCTAGCCCTATGTTAGCGGTCTCCCTATTTTGTCAATATCTTTGTTTGGGGGTGCCAGTCAGAAGCTAGTCAGAAGCCATGCAACCGTTAACTGCCGTGTAGCCAGGGATCACACCCAAATCCGTTAATCCGGAGGTCGTTGGTTCAAATCCCGCTCTAGTCAATTTTTCTTTGTTCAACCCCAAAACCGTTTGAAATTTACCCAGTCAGTTTCCCTTGTGGTTCATTACTTGACATTTTAATTTGTGAATTGTTAACATTTAGTTGGTTGTTCTTGTGCTATTTACAATTGTACATTTGGTATGGAAATAGTTTGTGAGTTTGGTTTGAATTGACAATGCAGTTAGTTTTGCACGATTTGCTGTCACTCCTTAATGGGATCCCACAGCTCTCCGGGGCTCAGGCTGAGTGGTTTCTTTTTCCTGCTTTTCACCTCTGTGGACCCTGGTTCGAATCCGGCCTCAGACCTGAGCCTTGCATGTGGATTGGGATTTCAGTCCCTACCTGATTTCATGGTGTTCCTTATTGAAGTTTTCCTCCTGCATCTAAATCTGAGCATTTTATTTGTTGATTTCTTTAATTACACATCCAACAGCACAATTAGCGCCAATAACAGGATGAAAAAGAAACGGGTTCATTTTTTTTAGAGGTGGGAGGAAAACCCTAATGGGGAAAAACCCATGCAGTCTTATAAACTAAAAACCTGTTCTTTGTGCAAGGCCCCTAGTCTGAGGTGGGATTCGAACCGGGGTCCACAGAGGTGAAGGGCAGGGAAAGAAACCACTGAGCTAACCTGATCCCCAAATCTTCATTGTCTTCTCTACTCAAGACACTTCAGGTCCATTGTTGGGAATCCCCTGGGCCCAATTTCATGGCTCTGCTTACCGCGGAATTCTGCGCTTACGGAGCCCTTGTAGCACATAATTCTATGATACGTAAGCGCAGAAATCCGCAGTAAGCAGAGCCATGAAATTGGGCCCCAGTGTCATCACCAGAAAGATTTAAATAATAATATTTTCTTTTACCAATTACACCCTACAACCTTCTCCCCTACAATTGCCCCAGCTTTTATATACCTCCCCCCACATACTCTCTTTCTGTTTCTTTCTGAATAACATGCTTCCTCTCCATCCAAACTTTTCTGTGTTATAAATTTGTACAGGAAGTTACTGTTACAAGTAAACTTGCTGGTACAACCGCAGTCAAATTTATTAAAACTGTTAAATTGAAAACACTGCTCAGCAAAGCTCTTTGTTAAGCAAAAAGTGAGTGGGGCACCAGTTACATCAATGCACACTTCATTGACTGTTGTCTGGTAACCTGTTTCTGCTAAGCAAAAGTTTTCTGTGCTTAGCAAGTTTGTGTGCCTACAGGCTTTAAGAAATTGGGCCCATGTGTGAATCTCTTTTGGGAGGAGTGTTGGCTCTGAAAAGCGCCATTGTGGTTTTGACGTTTCGTAGATGCTGCTCCTCTACAGGAAAATGCTAAGAACGCTCCACCCAAAAGAGATTTGCAAAATGGTTGTACCTGCAAGTTTACTAGTAACAGACCTTTCCATTGCACTGTCACAGTTCGACTTTTTTGCCCACCAAGGTTGGAAAACTATGGGAAGCCATAAATGCAAAGCAAAAACAGATAGCCACAGTTTGTAACAATGTTACACAAACATTAAAACATACGAATAGATGTTAAATTTGCAGCGGGGATAATTTAACATCTATTTGAATGGTTGATACCCGCTGCTAAATTATAGGATTCTAACTGCCTCTAGCTACCGGGCAATCTCGGTGGTCTAGTTGGTAAGACATCTGCTCTAAAATGGCAAAGGTTGTGGGTTCGAATCCTACATGAGCAATATGCCTGTGGATTGTTTTCTTCTTCACAGAACTTGGGGGAAGTACCGAGTATACAGTGCTTTACACACATCGGTGAAAGTGCAAAAAACAAATAATATTCAAAAATAGTGTTGAATTTGTACGTGGGAGGCATTTTGTTTTAACTGAAAGTTTGCAAAAATGTTGAATTTGGTCACAACATCTGTTAACATGATTGGATGTTTTGCCAACATTCGGCTGTCCATGCCAACCAGCGCGGTTTGTTTATCACCAATGGAAAGGTCTTAAGTTACTTCCTGTTATCCACACCAGGCAAAGCTTCAAACACCACCTACATTTATACAGTTTGAATGTGCAGGTAAACATATGTACTCACATTACACGTGTTGCCTGTGGATTGCTTGTGTTAAATGTTTAAACCACCAACTATAAAAATTAATGAAATATCACATCAACCGTGACCCAAACTGATGACAGAATGGTGTCATGTCGGTTTAAATCACTCTGGAAATGGAAACTTGCCAGACAAACATTATTATTTCATGTCAGTTTTGCAATTGATGATGATTGCTATCATTTATGATGAGGTTTTTGTTACAATTCAACCAACTTAGTCCTCCTTGTGAGGTGGGCAATATCTCATAACTTTGTTGTTATTTTGTTTTAATTTGACTTAATTTCATCTTGTATTTGGTTGACGTGTAGGTTTGGTCACTGGTGGCATTGTCCACGAGCAATGAGTTAAAACCCTCCTCTGTTCCAGATGATGAAGTACCGTGGGCTCAACATCCGTTTGGAAGACAGTTACTGCAAACATTGTAAGGAGAAAGATAAGTCATGGAGTATATTAACACACATCCTGACAACTCTTTATGTTTACACTTACAGATGTACCCTTACTCTCGGTCTAAACCTGCTGCAAACAATCATATTGCTTAAAAGCAAATTAAGCATATTTTCTATAAACCTGGGTCCCTGACCCCACGTCATAAATGCTTCGCATTTGCTCATTCTTCCAATTGCATCCTGGCTGGAATGCTGTTTCTATCTAAACAGCTAGCGTGGGGCCCCCTTATGTTAACGGATCAGTTTCTCCCCTAAAAAAATATACAAAGCAATTGTTAAAAGGCAAATAAAGCAAATGTTCCACTGGGTTAAAAGAATGTGTAAAACACCTCTGAAATGTCCTACATTTACCAGAGAGCTACGTTAAAACCAAACCCTAATCCTAACCCACACCTACATGTACAACCCCACCCTCACCCTAACCCTTACCTACACCCCCACCCTCACCCTAACCCTTACCCGTACCTACATGTACAACCACACCCTCACCCTAACACTAACCCACACCTACAACCCCACCCTCACCCTAACACTAACCCACACCTACAACCCCACCCTCACCCTAACCCTTACCCGTACCTACATGTACAACCCCACCCTCACCCTAACCCTTACCCACACCTGCAACCCCACCCTCATACTAACCCTTACCTACACACCACCCTCACCCTAACCCTTACCCACACCTGCAACCCCACCCTCACACTAACCCTTACCTACCCCCCACCCTCACCCTAACCCTTACCCACACCTGCAACCCCACCCTCACCCTAACCCTTACCTACACCTACAACCCCATCCTAACCCTAACCCACACCTACAACCCCACCCTCACCCTAACCCTAACCCACACCTGCAACCCCACCCTAACCTTAACCCACCCCCGTGTTCTAACCCCAACCCTCACCCTAACCCTGCCACGCTGCCGACATCCACTTACAACAACTACCACAAACATGTCAAGACTTAACGAGTTTGGAAAAATCAATGCAACATATTTTTTGGGAAAAATCAGTGCAACATACTTGTTTTTGTTTCCCTGCGTAGGTTGGAGCACTACAGTAGCATACATGACATTCAGACCCTTGCCATGTTATGCTGTACGTTTGGTTCCATCTCCATCAGATCAAACCAGCTGATGAATGGAGTGGATAAGAGTATCAAATCATTCAAAAGCGTGAGTTAAACCCACAAATCTTTTATCTGAATTCAAATTTTGTTGTCTTCGTGGCCAAAAAAAAGTAGCTATTATTATGTCTTTCTTATAAAGAAAACTTGCTCTTTGATATATTTATCTAGCGTTGAGGATACTGTTTACGAAAAAAAACTAAAAAGAATCTTTAGTAGGGTCATAGATTGTTTTTCGTCAACGTAAGGCTGATTTATAGGCAAAATTATAAAGAACGATACAATAAAAATCACATGTGAAAGTTTCGGCTGAGTACAGAGTCTACTTAATGAGAAAACAGCAAAAAACTGTTTTGGTATTTTTCGCCAGGACATAATAAATAGAAATAAAAAAGCAAAAGAGCAACAAACTCATTTCCTTACGAACATGTCTCAGTTGTTAGAGGAAGTAAGAACTTTTCATTGCAATTGCCGTGGACAGCCTTTTAAGCAGCAATGCACCATCTTCCGTTACCTTTTTCTGTGTGTTCCCGAAACAAGCAATGTCTTGACAAGTGCCACCAGAAATCTGTGGCCCAGTTTTCACAGGATGTAGCCTCAAAAGTTGTTTAACGGCGTCACGTCTTTCTCAAAGGATAAACGGATATGATGAAGAGTTGCATGGTGCAAACATGGGGGCGATACCTTCCTCTTTGATACAAATATTACACCAACAGTGTTCAGTGCTTTTAGGAAGTGAAACAGTGGTATCTTTCCTCGCCTTCCACCTCTGGGACCCCCGGTTCGAATCCTGCCGGGGGCACTAGGTGGATTGGGTTTTCAGTCCCTGCCTGATTGCGTGGGGTTTCCCCTGGAATAATTCTGTGGGATTTTCCGCCCACATCTAAAACTGGAACTTCCTTCTTTGTCTTCTCTCCATGGGGCTTTTGGCTAGTAATAGTATAGTGATTATATTCCATGCCCGATATGTGGCAGAGGGCGTGCCCCCCCCCCCCACCCACCCAAATGTTCCATACTTTAACACACTCTTTTCCTCTTGTACAGGAGTACCCCCCCCCCCCACCTAAAAATTCTCTAAAGAATTCCTGAGATTCCCAGAACACAATGAAGACACAATAGGAGGCGAGTACAGGCAAACCATGCCACATATTGAGCACCAAATAAGTGATTAAGTTCGCTTTTCTGAGAGTCCCTGGCTTCACACACACACACACAAAAAGTAATAATAAAAAATGAAATGAAAGCAATAGTTTTATGTTACATTCCTTGCGTCACCGTTGCCAGGTGGTGTTATAGTCCAGGGTTACCTTGGCGACAAATCAGGCCACATGTCATGTCACAACGACTGAAGTGTGACAAATTGCTGCCGAGCATTGTTGACACGAATAGTGATTACATTCGATGGTTCCCCTTGGGAACCAATTGAAGCAATTAAGTAGTTCATAGGTTCCCCCAACCATGACTCTCATCAGTCACCTTTCACATGTTGAATAATACCGTATTAATATTTTTTACTAACTCGGGTATTGTCATAGATTATACCAATTGACTTGTTGACAAAAATTTTTGAGGCGAAAGCAAGAGAAGAATTTTTGGATTGTATGTATTTCGGAAAACAGTTTCAGTTTTGTCTACCGTGGTATGTTGTATCATCGGTTTTTTCGAAAGAGTCCATCTCTGTCCTCTAGTTCTCATTAAATGCGCCGTATGTCCAAATTAAAACGTTCATCAAATTGAATTGTCATGTTTCCTTAAATAGTTACCCTGTTCATGTTGTGTGGTTTATCTAAGGACAATATGCCAAGTTTTGAATTTATATAGCACCTTGTAAGGGGTTTGCCAGGGGATATGGAGGCGCAACCTGCTACCAGAAACACTGGGGCAAACCCCTCCTCAAGTTTAATGATGAGTGTTCTGGGTTCTTTTGTGTGCCTTATACAAAATACAGCTGTACGTCCCATCTGAAGGGTGACGCAATTGTGCTTAAGTGTCTTTCTCATTGACACAAGTGCCGGGACCCTCACACTGACTAAAAGTCTGGTGCACTTGACCGCTTAGCTACATCATTCTGTGAAGGATAATTTGTATATCCCGCACACACAATCCTTGTCATTTGATTGGTGGAACATGCCTCACATGTGATCTTTTAATTTGCCATGTATACTGGCACAACGTTCCAAAATTTACTATAGGAGTCCTATATGGATAATTATAGGACATTTCAGATGCTTCCACAACGTCTTTTCTAAATAGTCATTTACCACCTGTTTGTCCAAATGAGGCAAAGTGGTGTCAAGGTGGCCAAGGTTGGTGTCCACGTTGTTTAGAACTTTTTTTGTGGAAAAAGGCTTTAGTGGAAAACAGCATATATAAATAAATTAATAAATTTATACCACCTGTCGGGGCACTTATCAAACTGATTTCTCAAGATAATTTGTTTGTTTACTCGATTCGCTAGTATCTTGTGACGGACCGGAACGATCCAATCTTCACCAGTAAGTGGTCTGACGGCACAGGGACCTCTCATCAGCAGTTGAGTTTCTCCGATTCACCGGATGATTATCGCTTCGGTGAGAACAGAGACCCGGAGCAGATTGAGAGGGAGCAACACACACTCAGCACCCAGTGAGTAGTGGTTCGTCTGTCCACACTTTCTCTGTCAGTAAATGAGTGGTGTTTTATATAATGACTTGCATGTCAAACGCTGAGTGGGTCTTGAGTAGCTGTTAATTTTGCTAAGTAACTTTCTGCTCATTAAAACCCGGCGTGATGCCATCGTACTGTGATCAACAGTTCGTTTTTAATTAAATAATCAGCACTCCGCCATTTTTTTTTTTAAATCTAAAATAATTCCAACTTCCCCATCTACACCTAGCCAAATAGCATGGTAAATGTCTTGCTACTATCCTGGGTCTTTTTCACCAAAGAGATATCCATCAATGACCAGCTCTCCTGGAATTCCCAGAGGAGTTGTACAGCAATTATTTATCATTGGGGTTAATGGCCCACTGCTAGGTGAATTGAACCATGTGGTATAAAATCCACACAGAGACAAATGTGGGCTCATCTAAAAAATAACTCGTGCTTGATTTTGTTTTATTTCGTCAACACCAGTGACCTTTAACTGGATGTGACAAAATACATGAAGTAGCTTGTAAACAATGGTTCAAGAGAAGCACAGCAAATAAAAGTAAGAAAAGCAACGCAGGCAAATTTTTCGGTTAGTTTGACCAGGTTAGTTTACCTGGGCAGAAGGTGGCCGGTTAAAGTACCCATTGGACTCGATTAAGTTACCTGGGTGAAATTTTTAAGTTACCAATTTGCTCTGTTAGTTTACCCACAAAAAGACAAATGCGAACACAGCTTTACAAACAGTCGGAACAATATCATCAGTTTGGTCTGCGATCTTTTTCTGGGAGGCAAACAATTATGTATGCTTAGCGGACAGTCTGTGCTAGTTGTATGAAATTGGCCCTTAATGAGGCTGTGACTGTTTGGCATCTTACAGATTGCTAGAGCCGGTGCTGTCAGTGCAGTTTGACGCCTTCAAGAAGAGCTATGCGGACATCTTGTATCGCTGGAGATTGCTACAAGAAAGAGCACAAGTTGTCAGTTACATCTCTTGCCCTTCATTCACCAACAATGATCTGTGTGAGTTGAGAATTTTCCTTTCATTTAGAAAAAAATTAATTTATTTGCATATTTTATAAGTACTTCCTTATAATAGATTTAGATCAGTCCAGTTTTGATTAGTTGAAATATATCTGATACAAGTTTTCCCCAGCATTACTGGGATGGGTAGTGTACGTGTATGCCTTGCGCACTGGTTCTATCTCAAGTAACGCTTGCTCTTTGTACAGTTGTGTCAATATCGTTTGTCAAGAAGCGCTTTGATGTGTGATGAAATAAAAATGCTGGGTGCAACGTCGTGGCGTGTCATGGCTGAGCACCTGACTCAAGCTCTGGTGTTTCTGATCAGCAGAGTGTGGGTTCCAGTCCCCGTCTTGACACTTGTGTCCTTGAGCAAGACACTTTGACAATTTTTGCTTTGTCCTTCGGATGGGATGTAAAGCCGCTGGTCCTGTGTGTTGTGTAAGAGAAGGGGTTTGCCAGTGTTTCTGGAAGTGAGCGACCGCCGTTACAAGGTGGTCTAAAAATTATAAAAAGAGTTCAAAACTTAAAATGTTTCTCTTTGTTAAAGGCAGGATATACTTTTGGTAATTGTCCAAGACCAGTATTCTCACTTGATGTGTCCCAACTTATGCATAAAACAACAAACCTGTGAAAATTTTGGCTAAATTGGTCATCGCAGTTGCAAGCAAATAATAACAGGAAAAAACATTCTTGTTGCATAGAATTGTGTGCTTTCAGATGCCTGAGAAAGGCTTCAATCCTGAAGCGTTTCTCAGATTCAAATTTTGAGTTGAAAATTAGCTTTTTCTCTAAAACTACATTACTTCATAGTGCTTTTTAATATAAACAGCTCTCCAGTACTATTTACCAAGTAAGTTTTTATGGGCATTAGTTTGTGGAGTAATTACCAAAAGGATACCCTTTCTTTAAAGGCACTGGACACTATTGGTAATTACTCAAAATAATTGTTGGCATAAAAACTTACTTGGTAACGAGCAATAGAGAGCTGTTGATAGTATAAAACATTGTGAGAAACGGCTCCCTCTGAAGTAACGTAGTTTTTGAGAAAAAAGTAATTTCTCAGTAAAATATTTAAATTGATTTTGAGACCTCACGCTTGATCAAGCATCTGAAAGCACACAACTTCGTGTGACAAGGGTGTTTTTTCTTCCATTATTATCTCGCAGCTTCGACGACCAATTGAGTTCAAATTTCCACAGGTTTGTTATTTTGTGCATATGTTGAGATACACCAAGTGAGAAGACTGGTCTTTGACAATTACCAAAGGTGACCAGTGTCTTTAATGCGTGATTGTGTTTTTGATTATTTTCCCAGCGTTTTCCGATTTCGGCGTGGTCTGCCAGAAATGTCACAAACGATCGTACAAGGTGCAGTGTGAATATTGTAGGAGTTACAGCTTCCAGTGTTCTATATGCCACACTGCAGTTAAAGGTAACTAACTTGGACTGTTTAGTATTAAGCTATTTCCTAGCGAGGTAATATTTCTGACCAGAAAACTTTATAATCGTTGAGCGTCCAGATTAAAACTGATAATTGTTTGTTTTATTTGTACTAATTCTATTTTTTATCTTAACCCTTTAGAGACTAATCATTTCTTTCCTCGCCTTCCACCTCTTGGACCCCGTTCGAATCCTGTCGGGAGCACTATGTGGATTAGGTTTTCGGTCCCTGCCTGATTGCGTGGGTTTTTCCTGGAATATTTCTCTTGGGTTTTCCTCCCACATCTAAAACTGAAACTTCCTTCCTTGTCTTCTCTCCACAAGGGATCCTTGGCTAGTATAGTGATCAAGTTCTAAAGAGTCCTTGGCTTTTCAACCAGAATTAATAAATGAACAGCTGCAGTGCTTCTCACCAGTTAAATTTTTATGGTAATTAATTTTTGGAGTATTTACCAAAGAATGACCCTGCCTTTAAGGGTTAAAGGACTAGGTCACGCATCATTTAAGCAGTTTGTTGGGAAAGAGGTTAAGCTGCAACAACAACAAAAACAACAACAACAACAAAACATTTATACACCGCACTTTTACCCCACAGGTTCATCCAGTTTCTGTCTAGCGTGTGGTCATGGCGGCCATACCACTCACATGTTGCAATGGTTCAAGACGGAGAAGGTTTGCCCGACGGGCTGCGGCTGCCGCTGCCAGACCAATAACAAACAGGTCTGTGAAAATAGTCCACTACCTCAAGATGCCCTAATGAGCAGGTGATACTCGGCCATGAGAAGGAGGATGTAAATGAGACTTTTTTTTGCAACCTTGTTCCCATGGTGAATGACCCTGAGGTCTTTCCCTGAAATATGAATATTTTCACTCTTCCATTTGATGAGAATAGGCCGGGGGGGGGGAATAGCCAGGGCCTTGAGGCAAATGGAAATAGCCAGGGCCTTGTGGCCACTGGGAATAGGCAAGGCCTTGAGGCCACTGGGAATAGCCAGGGCCTTGAGGCCACTGGGAATAGCCAGGGCCTTGAGGCCACTGGGAATAGCCAGGGCCTTGAGGCCACTGGGAATAGCCAGGGCCTTGAGGCCGCTAGGATTGACCAGGGCCTTGAGACCACTGGGAATAGCCAGGGCCTTGAGGTTGGGGAATAGGCAAGGCCTTAAGGCCCCCCTTGGAATAGCCAGGGCCTTGAGTTGGCAGACAAACTATGCAATAATAAATGTCACAGGCATGGAGGGTCATGGCCAGAGCCTGGATCAGTTCTTTAAGGAAATGTCTTCTCGTGGGTACTGGAGACAATGTATAGCAGGCGATTTACAACCCACTGCCTCCACAAAGAGTTTGCAAACAAACTTTATAACCAAAATAGTCTGTTGAGGAATATCTGTTTGAAACAGACCGAGGCATGGGAGGCTTGCGGGTCAGTCTTTGAAACGCTCGATGGTGACAGGGTAGTGTTTTGAACAGTCTGTCTGTAAACAAGTTGTGTGTACTCCACCAACAAATCAGTTTAAAATTCTCAACTTTTCCAAGTTCCCTATTGCCAAATAGCATGGAAAGTGGCAAGTTATCCTGGATTGATTCTTTGACTAAACAACTTCCCTCAACGACCGCCCCTTTATGGACTCCCACAGGAATGGCAAACAAATCTCTAAACCTTGGGCTAATAGCCACACCTGTCTGAGGTCAGTCATGTCTTGGTTACATGGCTTCCACATGGATTGTCGAGTTGGATTTTTTTATTTGTTTTTTATTCTAAGGTCTGTCAAATGGTTTAGACCATTTTAAAGGGAATGTGTTCATCAAAAATATGACGCTAGTATAAAACCTACTGTTGGAAACAGTACGATGGTGTGAACGTGTGAGTAGATACCGAGGGTGTCATCGTAGGGCAACGATACTCGCATTTCTGGAACACTGTGATGTGCAGACCTAGATATCCTCGAAATTGATGAGTAGAATCTCTGGAGCTGTTCTAGCAGTCCGAAGATCATTCACACTACAGAACAATTTAGGCCGCCGAGCACTAAACTATTCTTTAGAATCAGCCCTCTGTAATTGCAGTTAACTAGGTCTATACCTGTGCCGCTTGTTGTGTGATTAACCCACCCCGGGCAATCAAATTATAGCAGAGGTGGGTCTTAATTCCCTAGGTTGAGCAGAGATGTGTTTGATTTGTGATTTGTAATTGCTTGGGTGACCCCTGGGGGAGGTACTGATAACAGTTGCTGCGTCCCTGCGGCTCAGGCTGTGATTATTGTTTTGATAATTCACCGGCTTCGGCGAGTAATCGAGGTAATTCACTCTTATCTGTTCGGTGCGCTGTTTTTTTTTTTTGTGTGTGTGAAAAACTCGCTGGACGTTTTAAAATCTTATGATATTGTTAGGTCATGGGTTTGACCTTGTACCAAGGTAATGCGAACGAATGACAACAGTTACGCTAAATTAATTGATCATAGATGCTTATTGAGGGCCGTACTGATAAGTTAACCCATCTGTTTTTGCCTTAACCTTTCTGAAATGATATTGATATAATATATAATGTACGATATAGTACTCATAGTACTTTGATTGATGTTATGTTTGTACACATAAAAATATCTTACAGGTTTATTTTTGTAATTATGTGAAATTACATCTTTTGCAAGGGCAATAAAAATGACATTGTGCAAACACATAATAGTATTGTTTGATTGCTTTAATGAAATGACAACGTCCAAACCGGGGTAGGTAATCCTCGGGTCTAAAAATGAAATTTGTAGTGATTATTGCTTTAAAAATTCACCGACATTCTACCAAATATGGTATTTTGTTTTCTTTTCAAGTAAATACTTGTGAATAACAAGCGAAAAAATAAAACAACAATAGGAAAAATAATTCCCCTACTCCGTAAAAGACGATGGAAAAGACAAAATAACGAAGTAAACCAAACACAAAAATAAGCGAACAAGCCGAGTTGAGGGCGACCCCTCAAAAAAACTGAAGAAAAACCAGAAAGAAATCCTAAACGGAGATGTTTGCTACATGAGTTCCTCTGCAAGCTCCTAGATACTTCGCTTCGATTTGCCTGTATGCATACTGCAAAGCCGATAAGTACAACTATTGCTTAATTGTTTGTTTAAATACTGAAATCTACATACGTCATTTTCTTCCTACTGCCTGTCCAAATTCTTGCTAAGCCATGAAGTTGACATAAATTGGAAATTCCCGGAGCACACACCTGGCGGCAAGATAGCTTGATGAGGCGTGCGTGTGTGCACAGGAAAGTACCGTATCTATTGTTTAAGATATCGAGAGAATGTTTCCGTGAATCACTGGGTAAATAACACTCGTCTACGGTGAGATTGCCCACGTGGCCAGCGGGTCGAAGATAACACTCGCAAAGTAGTTCGAGGAAAATCTCTTGCCCACCTTTACGTCATAAAAAATATCAAAATGCAGATTGTTTGCTCTCGTCGACCCCCTTAACCATGTTTGTACTAGTTCTTGTTTATGATGCGGTAACTTGCGTATCTAACGTGTCAAGTCTGTGTTTGTGTGCATGTATACGATTTCAATCTGAGGACTACAACGAAATTGGATCTGCATGCACGTGTAGGCCTCCTGCACAATGTGATAATGGTTAAGAAAAAAGGTAGTGACTCTAAAACTGCCAGATTGATTTGGTCTTTCCTTTACTTACTTTACAAAACACAAGTGTGAAGGACAACTTTAACTTTTGGCGTAAACGTATAGCACGTAACGTGGCACGTTTTCCTCTGTTTTGTTTTCTTTCTGTTGTATAATGTTCTCTATCGAAACGAACTACAATTAGTTAGAACAACCAAGTGGTTAATCTATCTTCTTAACCGTACACAATTAGTCTTCAACACTGGTTACAGTCGTTAACTAAACGTTTTGTTGGTTATGGTTACATACTCGTGAGTAAATTCTGCCATATAACATTGTCATTAATTTATCTACCGTTTAGTTATTTCAGGCATTGCAACCGACGCTGACTACCTCATTCAGGAAGCGAGACGCCCAGGAAAAAACAGAATTTGCTCTGACTATCTCTGAATAGCTGGCATTGCTTCTCCTACAGTGTAGGTGCTGAACTTCACCTCAAATATTTAAACTGTTTATTCCATTGTGTGTAAATTGTATTATTTTTTCTATAGAGAAATGTTCGTGTAGTGCCAGTAGTGATGCTGACGCCAGAACTGGCTTCACCAATAATTCCCAAAGCTTTTAAACCTCTTTGTACAGTCTACATAATGTTATATCTGCCTAATCCTTAATGCTTCTGTGCAGTACTATGCATTACTCGGTACGAACAAGACAATTATTTCCCTCTGACTGCGTAACGCGGGAAATATTTAGAATCATCAGGTAAAATGTTTCGTTTATATTCGTGAAGTTTTTAAATCATGTAATATCTCTTTAATTGTAAGGTTAACAGGGTGGGGGGGGGCAGCAAGATAAAAGTCCTCTGTGATGCACTAGCCACTGCGGAATGTTGATGGTTATACGGTGATCCATTCAACGCATAATATAGTCAGAGTGGCTGGTTGAACTACTGCTTCCACGCCCTCTGGATTGGAGGGTGATTTGGGAATCATCATCATCTGTAGAAAAGATGTAGAAATGTTACCGCTTCAAATTGACCTTTAAATTTAATTTTCTCGTGAATGGCTGGAACTGGAGATCTTAAGTGCGGGGCTTCATTTAGGCCATCCCTGATGTGCCAAGCGACTCCCCAACGATGCCGTGGTAAACACTTTGTAATCAAAATTGACACGCGGCTTAAAAATTAGATGAGTTTTCTTTTGGGGGGGGGGGGGGAATTGACGTCACGTTGATTTTAAAGGCAAAGTTCAGGATTGATACTACTTTAAAATTAAAAATTAATGATAATTATGTGATGAGTTTTAAACTAATGGCTCTGTTAATAACAACAATTTACAATCTCCGAAGGAAATATTTCCATAAAGGAAATATTTCCATCAAGAAAATGGCACTTAAAGACCCCATAGTGACCCATGCTTATTTCGATTGCCACAATCGAACAATTAGGGTATAACTAACGTATACCTATACCGAGGTATAAATAATGTATACCCCATAATCGCACATGTACCAGGCACGTGTGAACGCGCACAAAGTAACTGACAACATTTTTTTACAAATCCGTTCTTTTTCACCTAAACGGGAACACCCTGTTCTTGAAGTTGAACGATGTGTCCTTTGAAAACCAGAGGATTGACAAAATTTGTTCTTCCAAAACAGAAGATGAGTTTATACCTTTAACCACCCATTGCAGCTGAGATGCTGTACCGTGGGGAATAACGTGGGTTTTTCTGCGGCCTGCTGGTCGCTCAGTATGATAACAAATACCGGTTTGTGGATCGTAAACTTGGGGGGAAAAATGCGGCTCGGGGCGATTTGGCAGACTCGCCCCCTGAATCCCCTTCACACACAAACCGGGCGCGGTGTCTTCACGCTCAGCTCAGCGCACCCCAGCGAGCATCTCTCAAGAGAGTGATGTTTAATAGTCCGCTCCCGCACTGAATGCTTTTACCAGGCAGGTTTATATTATTAGCATTTAAAAACCATAATGCGATCCATAACTCCGGGCTGCACTTTGGCGTGACTTTAGATAAGCGCTAATAGGCAACCGTAGTCACAATCACCTTGGGGGGAACCCTTTTACTTGACTAGCAATTAGTGTTACAATTTATCTGCAAACGTTAAGTTCCACAAATCCACCCAGTAAACCGTTGATGGTCAAAGTAGGATCGTGCTTGCGTTGACGGGATGTGGGCCCTGGGTTATATCTTAATGACAGAGTAACAGGGTATGTCATTATATTTTAGAGAACAACAAATTTAAAGGGTCAATCTGAAAGCTTGCTCATATGTCGGTACTGTACCAATCATCTAGAGAAATATGCTTTTTATTCTGATGAAATATTGTCGGAAAATACTGGTTCTCATTTGGTTTGCCGCATTGCCAACAAGCCCAGAGTGTAAAGCGTGCGCAAAATTCCCGATAAACCATCAGATCCGTTTTTCATTAATTTCCACTAAATTCTGACCATCGAATCTTGTGAAAATGTTCACGTTTGGTTTGATGTTGTTTTAAATTGTAAACTATATTGGATGGATGTGAAGAACATTTGTACAGTTTCGTTGTATGTTTATTTAATTTAAAACCAATGGATGGATGTAAGCTTCAAACATTGACGTACTTTTCATTAAAGTCCTCATGATGGCCCCTTTTCGAAACCACGGACTCCGGCTTAAGACTCTAACAAATATTTTGAAAACATGCGCTTTCGGTATCAACCAGGCCGGTGGAGCCAAAGCCGGAGCCAAAGCCGGAGCCAAAGCCGCAGTTTCGAAAAGAGCCTAGCCTATGTAAAACTCCGTCTGCGTTTTAAACTGGTCCCAGATTGGATCGGCTCGGGCTGGTCTTGTGTCAGGGGGTTAAGTCATCAATGCATGATGCGTATGTAAGGAATCCGGTCACATCTTGAAAGTCGATGTCATGTTTGAAATAAAAATAGGAACACATAGGCCTTACATTGTAAAGCACATATTACACAGTGAAGCATAACAGCCTTCACAGCTCGTTTAACAATTGGGGCTCGGTTTTTACATGTGTTCCTTGAAGATTTAAGGTCTAAGAATTAAACGTGCATGTCATAAGAAATGCCTTTGAACGATGAAATGTTTGTTTGTGTTTTTGTTTTTGTTTTTTGGGGGGAAAAGCTGCACAGAATCGTTATACCAGCTTTGGAGCCGGAAGTATCGAAAAGTTGAGGCGTGCAGCAGACACGCACGTGACGCAGTGACTTACAAACGGGCATTGACGTCCGTGATTCCAGTCTTGCATAATTAACGAGCCCACCAAAATGCCCGCACTGTCATCGGACGACTTCGGCCAGGTGAAAAATCTGGACAAACAAGGAGGTCAATTGACTACTAAATAAATAAATAAATAAAAAACTCCATGGTATATCAGACGAGAACGCCGAACAAACGGGAGTGCGATTGGCTAAAAGCTTCCCTACAGCGCGCGTGGGTTAAGGAAACGAAGAAAGCAATAAACACCCACAACATGACCAAAGTATAAGGGAATCTACGAGATCTTGTTTACCACGTTTCATTTTTGGAGAATACGCATCACCTGTTGAACGTTTTCAAGCCAATCAAGGGCCCTACGGATCAATACGCTCATTATGTATGCAGCGGGAAAGGTTGTGGGAGGCCAGTGAAGTGAAGGACTTGTTTGTCGGCTGGAAACCGATAGGGTCTTCCTTAAAGGCTTCATTTCGGCAGGAGGGAAGCTAGATCCGAGAATTGATATGTGGGAGTATATTTCGTTATTAATATAATATAATGCAGATGCCGCTGTTCAGTTTTTGCCGCTACATTTTCAAGTAAAATAGTCAAACGTAATGATTAAGTTAATACCAGATTGGCTTTCTCATTTTTATTGTATTTTGTAACTTGTTTGTGTTTCTGTAAGAACCCCTAGTATAAATAGCTTGGGTTATATGACTTGGGGGTTGTCGTCAGATAGATTTTGCAAGTGCTTAGTGTTTTTTTTGTTCAATATAAATATTTTTTTTGCAGAATAAAGTTAAATCTAATTGAAATCAAATCTATTAGCCTACGGGAACCAATTTCGTGAGAAATAGTCCCGTCTGATTAACACCAATATACGAGACAATTTTTCCCAAACACCTGGTCCTCATTTCGATAATGTCAGAACAAAGACCTATTAGTGTAAATGAATAGCCCCAAATCCTTGATCCAAAAATATTATTGTCTGTGTTCTCGGAAACGTGACAACCTTCATTGAAGTTTCCATCGGTTTGTTCGATGGCTTGCATTGCACCGAGGCCTGAAAGTGCCATAGGACGTGTTGAGGTTCTTGCTATCTCGAGATGTTGCCATCCTACGGAAGGCTATTTACTCGGCCCCCATCGATCTCATTCAAGACCGCTGGGATTGGCCGATGAGCCATGACAACTTCTTGTTCAGGATGTAGTGATGCATGATGGGAACGATGCATGATGGGAACGGTTGCACTGCAGTGGGCGCAATGCGCACAATCTCAACATGTACACACACGATAATGAGGCTCCATGATGGATAATGTAAATGAAATTGTCTAAACAATTAAGAACGTTGCGATCGAGCCCTATGTTTTATTTTTTACAAAGCAAGGAACTACAATAACTATTTGCAATGGATTTTAACAATGGAGTATTATTTAATTGATAGTCGAATCTGTCGAAAGCAGGAAGAGGTGAACCGGGTGTTATTTGGGCGAGGGGAATGTTAACATTCTTGATTAGGTGCTCGGACCGCGCGAGAGGAGGCTTCTGAAAAACATGCCGTCATCCCGAGATAATAACACTCCTGTTCGTAACGTGTGGCGTATTTCCTCTGTAAGCCACGCCCACTTCACACAAACTGGCTCCACTCACTACCAGAAGCCCATAGGATTTACATTGAACTACTAGTTATCCTTTGATGGTTTATGCAAGAAGAGATTAACGTTTGGACTAGAGCTTGTACACGTTCTTCAAACACCAACGTCTTCTCAGAATTGAAAGTTTCCGTCCTATAGACGATGTGACCTGTGACATCACATGTTTACAAAAGAGCCACAGAGCCTGGACTTCCGGCGGGCACATTTGTACACAGCTCAATGGAAGAATACAACAAATCTTATGTTTTATGGAGATCGCACTGTCTGGTTTTCCTCAACTTTTGATACGAAGAAAGGGGGGGGGGGACATCTCAAAAGCTGTACAGCTGTTGCTTTTGTAAATTTTGAATTTATGTGCAAATTATGACAAAAAATATAAATGTTCCCATTGAGCCTGTGTAGCATCTTGCCCGTCAGGAAATACATTATAATGTACGAGGCCACCACTCTGTAAACAAATGTAACATGGCCTATTAGAAATGTTTTTGAAACGACGAATTGTGTGTACCAAGCACTTAGGGCGTGCAGCAGATGAGCACGCTTGTGACGTAATGACCTATCAACATGATACCGACACCGGTGTCGTCATCATGGGTGAAAAAAAAATTCTTGGAAAGTCGTCGTCCAACTTTCAAGATGTCATCCCGATGTCGTCATCTCAACGGCTCAACAAGTCGGATGGCAGTGCCAGGGCTCCGTAGTTCGATACCCGGCTAAGGCCATATGTGAGTAGAGTTTTTGCGTTGGTTCTCGCCTATGCCACGAGGGTTTTTCTCCGGCCCTCCAGTGTCCCCCCCCCCTCCCTCCTGAAAAATCAAATACTTTCGATCTTTGGCTGTGCTCTGTGGTCATAATATGGGTTAATGTGGCTGGCTGCCATAGGTGCCCTCGCATGCCTGCTTCTCCAACATGTTGTAGCCGTGTCCTTCGCATTTCAGCTTCTCATCAGCTGCGGGTAAGGATGATCAGCGTCTCAAATTATTATGATATTAAGATTAGGGATGTACTGCAAAGAAACACAAACAAACAAACAAACAAACAAACAAACAAACAAACAAACAAACAAACATATAAAACAGAACGGTGCTTCAGGTATGTGCGGTTTGATATCTCCAGCAGTGATACCGTAACGAACAACATAATTGAGACGGGTCGATACGGGGGCAATTAACCTGTGAAATTAATTTTGAAGTGTGTGTCGGACAAGTACGCCATTCTGCTTTGAACTGAAAAAGGAACGTGCATCATTGGTTTAATTAGTTTCCATTCTGTAGTTGTCAATAAACCCACCATGGAAACCAGCCTGCAAAATGTTAATTACATTCATGTTGGGAAACAATAAACAACCTGTTGTTATGTCAGGGATTTTGCCAACTTCCATGTCTTGCTTGTTTCGTTAACGGCAGTTGAAATGAATTGTACAGTTATTTATAAAACAAGTGGTGGGTTACATTTGTATACAGAGTGGTGGCCTCGTACATTATAATGCTAATCCTGACGGGCAAGATGCTACACAGGCTCAATGGGAAAATTTATATTTTGTGTCATAATTTTCACATTAATTCAAAATTACATAAGCAACAGCTGTATAGCTTTTGAGATGTCGCCCCTTTCTTCATACCAAAAGTTGAGGAAAATCAGACAGTGCGATCTCGATAAAACATAAGATTTGTTGTATTCTTCCATTGAGCCGTGTACAAATGTGCCCGCCGGAAGTCCAGGCTCTGTGGCTCTTTTGTAAACATGTGATGTCACAGGTCACATCGTCTACAGCCGTGTTAGTCAGGTCAGCCTAGTTGCATGCAGAGAGGAACATAAATTGTAGCACTTCAGTTATTTTTGTGGTCTTTGGTTATTTTTTCTTCTTTTTTTTCTGTCTCAACTTTGACAATATTTTAGGCGGAAATATTTCTCTGGAGACTTGGCACTGGTTCGAAGTTTATCTCAGTGAGCTTTCAGATTGAAACAAATACCTTGTTTTTTTCTACAGTTGCCAATCCAGTACTACGTCTTTAATTTTATTTCATCTTCATCGTGCTATGTCAATCCCCACAGAGCTAGATTTTGTATTTTATTTTACTCGATGGAGCAATATTCAATTCCTAGAATTAATGATGTTGCCGAGTGCGTCTTAATTACTTTCACCGACTTACCCTCAGCATTTCCAGGATCGGTTATTGTTTCGGACGACGAGTGGGAAATACAAACTGGTGTTTTGCCTCAAAGTCAGTGTAAATACTGTACTGTTGACTCCAGTGTCACGCTGACACTGTGTCAACACGGCGTGTTGACACGGGTGTTACGCCGACACTGTGTAAACACGAGGCGGATTGTGTAATAGGCGATGCAGTGCAACGGTGAAGTAATGTTTGCCAGGATTTTAAAGGTCATTTCGCGGTTGAAACGTAACGATTTGGGGAGGGGGGGGGAGACGCGAAAGGTAATAGTTACTGATGTCAGATTGATAGTGGAAAAGTAGAAACGGTTATTAATCAAACATTTATAGCATTTTTATTTATTTAAAGTTCTGTTTCGTTTGTGTAGGAGGATAAAGACGTCGTGCATTTTAAATGCTTTTAATGAAATCTCACATCCCATACGCTCATAAATCTCTTCGGCCTCGTTTCACAATGGACACAGAAGCACTGTTATATTATGTCCGTATTCTACCCGTACGTCATCCCTTTGCGGACTGCATTTGAATGTAAACGATATATGATTGAATGACAATTGAATGGCAGTGATAAACAAAAAAAGGAGGGGGGGGGTGGGCTGTAAAACTGTAAAAGCTTTTGGACGATTTGTAAACTGAAAGCTTACTATTTAATATTGTTGATGTTGATGGTTTATTAAAAATTTCAGGGCCGAATTGAGAGTGCGCTCTGATGAAGCCTGAGAGCTAAATGCCTCAGGGGAAACAGTGATTTAATTCACCTTTTTTTTGTTTCTGTTATCAGTTTTTAATAGTGTCCCTTGCATTATTTTTTTGTTCTGTATTTGTTTTTGTATGATTGCAAATAAATGATAACAATAATAGTGTCTTGCGTGCGTGTGTGCTAAAAAAAACACGCTCCAAAGTCACACGTGTCATTTGAACCACTCACGTAACCAATACTTTGCTACATTTTTGTGTAGTGTTTTTAAACTTGTGCGAGCAATGTCATTTCTGTTCTTATTTTTGGAGATTAATAAAGTTTCTCATGTCTTATGTGTATGTACAATGGGTTGGGGGGGGGGTCAAATGTCAGGCTTCATTAATATGTAGATTCTTGATTCAGTTTAAATAGCCATAGTGCAAACCAAGTCAAGCTTTTGAGAACTGCAGCCCGCTATCTCATATAACGAAGGCTTTAAAAGAAATAATAATACTACGCTGTATAAAATACGAAGAGCAATAAATAACACGCTCTAAATGAAGCCATTATAAAAAAAAATATTAAAAACTGGACCAGCCAATTTATAATTACAATACAACCGAGACAAATATTAAGGCATATTAATTAATATGCAAGATTATCCAGAGGGATGATTCAAGATGTTCTAATTAGTATTGCTTTGTCCTAATTAGTATTGCTTTGTCCTAATTAGTATTGCTTTTGACCCGGACTGCTACCTCGGGCGAGATAATAATAATTGTCCCACGAGAGCTACGTTCTTCAGTTTCTTCGACGGGCCAAATCGACACAACAGCAACACACGAACGTGCACGAAATCAAGTGACAAAACCTAACCAGCTCGAATTAATCAGAGTTTTTCTCGGAAACTCAACCCCAGTCTTTATTTATATGTAACCATTGTATACGGTCAAGCTTTTTTTGTTTTTTTTTCCCATTTACAAAAAGAGTATTGACAGAAATGCACTCTTTTAGATATAAACAATTTAAATTTCACCCCTTTTTCAACAAAGGAAGGAAATTAGCTTCAACTGTTTCAACTTTATGACGCTTTATGACGTTAATTTAGGGTTGAAGAAACTTGCCTTGTTTTCCTGTAAAATTCGCGACAGGCACGATTGGCAGATCAACCGATCACCCGTTATCTATTGGAACTCTCATCGCAATTATAAAACGATTTGTTTTTTCAACTCACAACAAATTATTTCCTAAACATCGACCTCTCCGAATGGTCAGGAAGTAACGAGAGATTGCAATACCAATCTCCGTAGTCTTCGATTTATGCAGTCGCGTGGATAGCCTCCAAATCCAGCTGCTCTAATTATGTCATATACCTGCTTCGCGTGACGTCACGGGTAACGAGCTCATTTGCGATAGACGCAGCGGAGGCTTATCGTGCGGGTTGTTTGTGCTTTTTCCCTTCTTTTCTCTCCTTTTTGGGGCTTATTTTGCTGTCGTTGTCAGTCAAACTGCCCTGAATTGAATAGTAAAACAATTTCAAAAGCGAATTTGAAAATAATGTCCAAAAATGAACATTACGTGACGCAGAGACACCCGATGGCAATTCAAATATAAGGAGCTCCAGTTTTAGAATTCAATAACCGCAAACAGCGGAAAACATTTTCTGTTTTCGTTATTAGATGAATGACTTCTTGTTATATTTCAGCCTACCTCTTATTTGTTACGTCACCAAAGAAAGAAAGGAATCAATCTGCGGGATTATTCGTTCCACTCATTACAATAAGTGAAGGTTTTATATAATTGCGTCTAGAATAACTTGGCAGTTTCGTTCCCCTTCTAGCCTTTATGCGGATTATTCACGAGGGTATAACTTTTCATTGCTCGTCAACATTGACGGGCCAAGTGGATTGTGACTTATTGAGAATTTGAGCTGTGGTTATTTGACTGTTCGATTGGTTGGCATGGACGTGTTGGTTGAATGGATGGGTTATAGGTTGGTTGATAAATTGAATGACGATGAATGTGATCGATCGATTGATCTATTCATTGGTGAGTGGTGATCCATCGATTGATTAAATTGACCGAGTGGTTGATCTGTTTTCCATTATTCAATGCTAATGGCGCCAAATAAATCTAACCTTTGAGAAACATAACATTGGAAACAAAATATCAATGGCCACACGTTTCGGCCCTATATAATAGTCTTTCCCAAATTAGGCCAAATGACAACGCACTTAGTATGGGATGCGTTTTCGAGGTCGTAACCAAGAACAGTTTCGGTTAAATTTTCCATTGGTTAAAGGAACATTACAGAATTGGTAAGAACAAAACTTGTAAAAATATACTTTTGATCACAGATTTACATAAAACTTACACGGTCTAATGATGATGATAGTAGAAAACATCCCTTGAACATTACAGAATTGGTTTTTGCTAACAGTTGCTGGCAGTGTAAGCACTTTGTGTAATCCACCATATACAAAAACTGACAAACCTGTAGAAGTTTGAGATCGATCGGCCATCTGGGTCATGAGAAAATAGTGAAAAACCGATTACACATTTGCATTCAAATCATATAGATTCAAAGAATGAATAAAACGCTCACTGAGCGATAAACTCCAATCGGAAAATTAGTTTATTCATTTCTCATCAAATATGGCATTTCAGACAGAAATATTTCAAGGGATGTTTTCTACTATCATCATCATTAGACCGTGTAAGTTTTGTGTAAATCTGTGAACAAAAAGTTTTTTCTTCTTACCAATTCTGTAATGTTCCTTTAACTGTACTCGTTTTCCCAAGATGCATCACGGTATATTTCTAAGTCGGCGCTGGTGTATGTGGCCTATTGTGTACACAGTTACATAGACTGAGTATAGGGTTTTAGAAGGTTTAAATCGATATAATATATATATATATCATCTATTGAAATTTGGAAAACATTAAAAATGGAAGCACTACTGTCCTAATTACGCCAAGAGGATGCCTATTTGACGTTCAGACGATTTGACCAAAATGCTGCTATTAATAAACAAACACCTGGAAAAAAATGATGCGGCGATTCAGCTACAAAACTCCTCTCGACCGGATGAGATGAGGCCTCGAAGAAGCCGAGTAATTCGTTCGACTCCAGGGTCTGTCCGTTGACGGCAAGCTCCCAATGATCGGACAGGTGGCCCGTGTCACTGACCATCCAGTAGAAAAATACAAAGACGAAAAAAACAAAACTGGATAAAAAATGATTTAATGCCCCGGAGGAGAAAGTGGAGAGGTATTTTTAGACGGAAAAAAAAACGATGTCACGGGTTTTGTTATGACTGATAAATGTGTTCCGACTGACACGGTTTGAAATTAATTAAGTGAGAAACGGGTAGTTAGTTCTAGTCATCAGGCCGAGTTCCTCATCATGTGTTAGACTATAGCGTCTACGGACAGAAGGAGACATTGGAAATGAACTACTAATTAATAAAAACAAGGGTCGACGCTGGGTTAGCGCCTTACAGACATTAGCATGGTCGGTGACGCACAGTTCCTCTGGAGACTTCCCGCTAAATATTATTAGGCCTATAGTCTTATTATTCATTCGACCGTAATACGACAACTAGACATAGGCATTTGACCGCGGTCTCCTCCTCAAATGGTACCCCACTGGGATCATTGTTACCGCTCCCACCACAGCCCCCGTATTTTCAGTGCTGCTGCTGCGAGTTCGGTGATATAAATTATTATCACAACCGTAACCATTCTCGAGTGTTGTCTACCTAGCGCATCTTTGGTCGGTCCACGGAACGATGGCATCTCTCTGGCATACCTTTATTCGACCGCAACAAAACAGACGCAAACAAATAAATAAACAAATAACAAATAGGAAATACAAGGCAAATCGAAGATCTAGAAAACCCAAACCGAAACAACAAAGCAAGAGACATAGGCCTAGCCCACGAAACAATACAGAAAGTACAAAGGTATTATGACATGTCAGGAGGGGAACTATAGACGAGCATGGAAAACAGCAAAATAAAATATATTTAAGAATGGCTTGTTTACTAAAACAAACCTACGCACTATGCAGGTTTTAGTTTTCTAAAAATGGTATCAGGGTGGACGAACGAGATGATTATTTTACAGTATGAATTTGAGATTTCATACAGTGATCATCATTGATCTTAAGCGACACTAGATAGAGCGCACCGTTTGACAACCCGCAGTGATGTTTTTGTACCCTTTGAATGTCGGATAAGCCGCGGCTAATACGCATGGAAATAGAGTATAGTCATTAATAATAATCACCCTTCCACTGACAAAAACAGGAGGAAAGATTCTAGTTATTTGTTTGTCTTTATAACCATAAAATACCCGGATGTTCAAATACTCGATGTTTTATTTTTGTGGCGTTGTTGTGAGGACAGACATCCTTGAAGAAGGCACGGGGTTAGACAAAAATAATAGTTAATATCTAAAAGCAGAAGGATTAATTTGTACTGATGAGCGTTCTTGAAAAGGAAGAAGTGCATCTGCGTCCAACAATGCAACAAGACAATACAATTTTAATGAGTGTATTATTTGAACAAGGAAGTTGAAAGAAATGCTTGAAACGTACGAGGCCTGTTGTTATTTCTGGCACTATTTTTAGGCTCTGTTGTCTTGCTGCATCTCTGTAGACTGTATTTCCTGTATCGATGTTAGTCTAAATGCTACATCTGGTGCTCGATAAAGGGCAAGGTGGTACCTCCCTAATGTGTCTGTATTGTGTGCTTGGAATCTCAGGAATTCCTTGGAGATTTTTAGGGGGGTACTTCTGTACAAGAGGACAACAGTGTGTTAAAGTATGGGGGAACATTGGGGGCGATACCGTCTGGCCTCATATCGGGCATCCATTGTTACTGTTTTAAAGGCACAGTACACGTTTGGTAATGACTCTGAAAATTAATGACAATTAAAACTTACTTGGTAAGAAGTACAGCAGCTTTGGGTAGTAAAATGAATTTTGAGAAACTTTTAACTTTGAAGTACTACGGTTATGGAAAATACATCACTTGTTATTCCGCTAAATTTGAACCTGTGAAGCGTTTCGTGAGAACGCTTCTCAGACTGTGTATTCCTATGGGGTATATTCTTCCTGCGTGGAAATATTCGCTCCGGTTTTTCGACGATATCTCAAAAACGCGACCACCTTTTGAAGTGAAATTTTCACAGGTTAGTTTTATTGTATGTACCTACATTTATATAGGATTGACACAATCAGTAGGCTCCAATTACTTAACGTGTACTGTGCCTTTAATACATCCTAGTGTATTTCACTGACAGTTATCCCCTCCCGGTCCATTGTCAATGGGTTGTTAACACTCGCTTGTTATAAGGCAAAGTGCAGAGTCGGTTATTTCCGAGAAAAAATGGGTAGTTTTAACAATCTCTTACAATGAGCACCTTTTGTTGTTTTCACCCAGTTCGATAAAATGTTCACATGTTGATTGCGTGGTGTGTTTTTTGAAAACTATAGAGGATGGAAACTAATTCACCTTTCAAAAAAAACATCGATACGATTAAACCATTGTTTTTCTCCCGTAAATACCCTGTGATTCAGTTTTCTGCGAAGAAGGGCAGTAATTCGTGACGTAGATCCTTATGTTTTCAATTTCACACGGACCGTAGTCTAAAAATATAACCCCCCCCCCCCCATGCAGTCGTAGGTGATTCAATTTGTTAGCTGCACCTTTTATCGGGTGCACTCACTTCTCGGTAAAACGGTTTCCTGCTTCATTATAGAGCGAGCCGTGGGTTGCCCCCCGGAAAACTATTTCCAAGCTCCACTTCAAATCCGTTTTCGGTTTCTGCTAATCGACTAGGCAGTTCCGTCAAGCGGTTACGATTTCGGGAAAATCGAAACCGTCCTATATCAGTGAGGTGAGGGGGGGGGGGGGGTTGCGACCCGGCTGCGATTTTTTTTCTTCTGCAGCATACTTTGTCAATACAGTCAATAGTTAAGAGATGTTCTTCCCTATCCCTTAACTGTTGACTTAATAGCCGACGTGTGCTGCAGAAAAAAAATTTGCGACTCGGCTCAGCGCGAATGAGTCCCCCACAACGTTCACAGGGAGAGTCCAAACCCGATTGTCTCGTCGGGGGGGGGGGGGATGTGACTAGCTAATTAAATGACGAGTGTAATCAACTTCGAATCTGATAATGGCGATTCTTACGGGTAAGGGAAGACTATACAGGTGAATCAGAACCCGATTCGCAGTGTGGAAATATGACCGTGAATCACACGGAGTTTCCACAATACTGCTTCTCTGATCCATTGATTGCTCAATGTTGAGACGAGGAACGGATGTTTGTGGGATGATTAATCAGAGGGGGAGGGTGGAGGGGAACTGCCGATGAGGGCAGGCTCTAGTGTGTGTCTATTCTCAAGGGGTACACTAAACACATTATATGCAAACAATCGCATGCTAAGCTGATTATCATAATTTGTAAACCTACACTCTTGTTACAAACATATCAGAAAAAGAGAATAAATTTACATTATACTCAGAAACCAGTGTTCTAAACAACCCACTGACACCCACCCCTCTGCTGTACCATCTGTCCCCTATGCAGGTTACTGACTGTCGTTAAAATTACGAATAGAATGTGGTTTAAAAACAAGTTTAAATATCTACTGGTCCTGCACTTTGGACTTCTCAGCCGCGGCCTACCAGACCTCATTTCCTCATTGAAAATTCGTGTAATGGATGTACGTCATCGATTAAAATTGACTTAGTCTTAATTAAAATTCGTTCATGCGCAGATTATACTTACTTATGATGAACTATACATTTTGAAAATCTGGCTGAAGAAGGTTTGGCATAGGCCTACTGTATGAAATATTGGCACTAGCTCTTTGTGACATGTCATGTGTTGTAGAAACAGTCATTGGTAAAATTGAGGCTTTCGTACTAAATAATTTCTCTCTTCTTCACTGGCAATGACAAAGTGGAGACTTTTATCTGATATCTAAAGGAAGCCTGTCTCGGGGCGAAACAGCTCCGTATATGATTATTTCGGTGAAAATAATTAGCCTTCGATTGGCCTGTTTTGAAAGCTTGTCACACTTTGTCTTTGAAAGGAAGCTGTTGTCAACGGTTCCCATCAATGCCACAAGTAATTGACAAATGAACTGGGCCCAATTTCATAGCGCTGCTTAAGTACAAAAAGTAGCTAAGCACAACAAAATTATGCTTACCAGAATAAGGTTACCAGCCAAACTACCATGCCACAAGTACAATTTGTGACTGGTATCCTGCTCTTTTCTGCTTAGCAGAAAATGAATGAGCAATATTTTTTGCTTAAGCAGCTCTATAAAATTGGGCCCTGATGCACCCAAACAAAACAACAACAATACCGAATTGAAACGACACATCAAAAGGTGAATTGAACTGTCACCAGACCACAGCCCTTTGGGAATGCGTTTTAATAACTATACACAGCGAGGAATCCGGGCACAGGCTCTTGCTATAAAACACTGATTATACACGGTCCCTTTGGGATTACTCATCAAGTTGTGTTTATAAAACCCATGCATCAGCTCCCGCTGTTAAGTGCCTCTAAGATGATACAGAGCATTAGTGTTTATCATCTCCACTTAACTTTCCTAATGTTTAGGAGGGACATGATGTCTGTGATATTTACCCCAGTCAGCTCTCTCTCCTACTCACTCTCTCTGTTTTATTTACGGACGGAAAAATACAAGTACTTATGGGTTGTTTATATCGTGAACAGATTTTTTTTTCTAAATTGAAGTCCTGTCTAATTAGATCTCGTTAAACACAGATGATAAAATGGCATATTTCTTTTTTTGAATTTTATTTATCTGCAGGGATACTAAAGCACAGCATGGTCGAACCATAACAAAAACAAAAGTCGTGCCTGGGATTGTTGAATGTCAACTGTGGGGGGATGTCTTGAAAACTTAGGCCTTGAAAAAAGTGGACTTATAGCTCGCAAGTGTAGAGCCCCTGCCCGGCGATGTATGCTGTCGTGTCTGCCAGAAATTAGCGTCCGTGAAGTGTGCCGTTTTGTAAATCAGAATAAACATTGCAATCTCGTAACAAGAGTGACATTTTTACCCCCTTTTTTGTTGACTGTTGGACACAAACATATTCCTCTGAATCCCCTTTTCATAATGTGTCTGTTGTATAAGTTGTTTTTGTTCAATAGACGAGACCTAAGGATACATGATGTGAAGTGGTCAAGAGTGTACTTGAGGAGCTCAAAATGGCTTCCGCGTGACGCTCGCTGCTTGTATACCTTCACTAACTAGGCCGATCCTAATCCTGCTGGTTGTATTTATAGATTTGATATGGCACCACATAAGAAACGAGGACACGGTCTTCTGAAGATTACTGAAGGTAACTACATGCAAGTGAGAGGGTTCCTACTGCTATTATCGTGTTTTTTTTTAAATAGACCAGGCCATCGATGCGATCAGACAGATCAATCAATCTGGCCAATCTATAATCTATAACTTAATCGTCCATCGGATCGGTTCTTTCCGTGACTTAAGGCTATAGTTCCGGCGCGCGCTCAACTGTTGTTTGCGCAGAAAACAGATCCATGAGAGCCATTGTAACACAGAACATGGAGAGGCTGAAAACATTCTGCTGGTCAGTGCCCTGGCGATTTAATGTAACCAGAAAGCTTCTGGGATTTAAATAAATTAATGTTTTTTTCCCCGATTGCCTTAAATATTATTATTATTCTTCTCCTTTCTTTTCTTCTTTTTATCTTTAAATGCAGGGTAATACTTTGTCAAAAAGTGAATTTTTTTTTCTTTTTCCAAAAGCCTACTTGTTAGTAAGATGGTAATGAACATTTTTAAGCAACCTGCGAAAATATTCTGTCTAAAATGTCCCCGTTGATTAGAAATCAATAAAAGAATGTACACAAAATAAATCAATCTCCAACGATCGTCTACAGGCGACTTATGGAGATTCAAATTTCCGTGGTATCCGTTCGCGAATGCTATACGGCCAGAGATGCGATTGTTACCCGTTGTCACCTCGCTAAGCGCGGATGTTCTTGGTGAAAATACCGTGTCGGATGTTTCCCGTTTTTTTTCAGCAAGTAGACACCGTATCCAACTGCCATGTGACTTTTAATGTTGTCTTCTTTTGATAGTTTTGCCTATAAATCAGCACTACGTTAACAAAAACCAAACTACCTAAACCTTTAACAACATTCATCAACGGAAGATTAATTTAATAGACGGCAGATAAAGCGTACCTAATCCGCGCAAACGAGATAATCGGATTTTCTAATTGTCGGGTGTCGTTTTGGCTTTAAAATCTATAGTGTCGAAAAACATGTTTTTGTTTTGAACACTAGCATCATCTTGGTCAATAACCCTTCTTCGCATGAATCCATGTTGATCCTACAACAACAAAAATGCTGGCAAACAAAACAGTAATATTTACAAATTCAGGGGGTAGGTCTTAACGCGTGTAATTCGAACTACGTGTGCATAAATTATACAACACTGTGTTTAGCTTTGAGGCATCTGTGGAGGAAATTTGACGTGAAATCAAATTATGTTTCTCACCATAGTTTTTTTTGAGACGGTAATGTTTAATTATAATGATAACGATTATTGTTATTAGCATAATTGTTATCATGATTACTATTATCTTAAAGGAACATTACAGAATTGGTAAGAAAAAAAATGTAAATTATACTTTTTGATCACAGATTTACATAAAACTTACACGGTCTAATGATGATGATAGTAGAAAACATCCATTGAAATATTTCTGTCTGAAATGCCATATTTGATGAGAAATGAGTAAACTAATTTTCCGATTGGAGGTTATCGCTCAGTGAGCGTTTTATTCACTTGTTGAATCATTATGATTTCACGCAAATGTGTAATCGGTTTTTCACTATTTTTTCGTGACCCAGATGGCCGATCGATCTCAAACTTCTACAGGTTTGTCAGTTTATGTATATGGTGGATTACATAAAGTGCTTACACTGCAAGCAACTGTTTTGTTAGCAAAAACAATTCTGTAATGTTCCTTTAAGTTTACATTACTTTTGAAATCCTTCACAGAAGTTGCTCGTCACCGGGTACGCCTTAGGGTTGCACCCCACCAAATAGGAGAAAACAGAGCGTCGAGCCCATTAATTTTTTGTAGGCCCTCAAAATATTCTATATTAGACAGGTTTGAGAGCCCCGAGAAAGTGTTTCAGTGTAAAAAGGTTGCCCAATTGTGACCTGGGGGTTGTTGACTTCCAGCTTGAGGTATTTTGGGTGACATAGGCCCTGAAATAAAAGGTCCCATTTGCTGAGAGGTGTAGGGACATTTTTCAAGATAGATGCTCGCACGTTTTGAAAATTACACCTGTGTTAGGGTATTTTTACTTGGAGGGAGAATAACTCGACGGGCCCAGGGACTCCCCATATAAAATTGAGCAGAGATTCAAAGTTTAAGAGTCAACAAATAAGTTTCCCTTTCAAGTCATGGAAGATGTGAGACTTCTTAATATTTTCCGTGTAATTTTTGAACATTTAGCATTTTGCACTGTATGCTATGAGAGGTTATTTGGTGGGGTGCACCCTTAGGCTTCGGGAACAGGCGTCATCTGCAATAGAAAACAAACGCAGACCTAAATCTATCAAAAGAAAACCACGAAAATAAAAAAACACCTATAGTGTTCATTTTTTTTTGCTGGCACGGAAACACAAGCCGAACGACTCCCTTCATTTCCTGTCCCGCTTTCCTGGAATCACATTACCTTCGCCGGAAATTGATTTCAAATTCTGATTATTGTCTGCGGAGCAACCCAAGCAGCGTGTCGAGTAAACAGGAAGATATCTGTCTTCAAAACATCCTTTTTTCCTTCTTTTTTTCCCCCTTTTTTTCAATTACTGGTCACGAAACTATACAAACAGTATCTATTACCAACCTTTTTCCCGCGCAAACAAGACTACAAAAATTTCTTCAGAGAAACAAACCTTCACGTTAGGCCTACACCTTGGAATTTAAATCACGTTTTCAATGATCACTCCAGCCAACCAACTTATGAACTTTAAGTCACGTGACCCCGTTCGAGTGAAAGCAACCAAATGTTTCGCCAGGGATTTTGTGAATGTTCGTCAATTTAGATTGCGGCAATCAAATTAAGCAAAAAGCATTTTTTTTTTGTCAGAAGGAATATTCAAATGTAATTTTCTCGACATTGACAGTTGGTTAGTTAGAAGCTAGGATTGGATACATGTAGGAATAAGCAGCGAACTTTCAGATTGAAACTAATCATTTTTAAAGATGATTACCCAGTTTACCTTGTCATTCTTGGTTCTTGGTTCTTGGTTCTTGTTCTTGGTTTTTTGTTCTTTGTTCTTTGTTCTTGGTTCTTTGTTTTTTGTTCTTTGTTCTTTGTTCTTGTCTTTTTTCTTTGTGCTTTGTCTTTGTTCTTTGTTATTTGATCTTTGTTCTTTGTTCTTGATTCTCGATTCTTGATTCGTGGTTCTTGGTGCATGGTTCTTGGTTCTTTGAATCTTGGTTCTTGGGTTTTGGTGGATCGTCCTCCAAAATACTCCATGATGGAGTTTTGTCTGGAGGTGGCGGAGAGGTGACTAATGAAGAATTTGTCGTTCACCGGAAAATAACTGCTTTTAATGTTGTTGAACTGGATTGAGTAATGTGTCACCCTACCCCAATCCTTCCCGCCCCTCCCTCTCTGTGATCAAGTAGCCGACCATTGAAATCAAGAAGCTTTCGCAGAAATGACACTCCTCTTCCGTATATGATACGCTATCATTCCGTTATTTATAAACAATTGACATCAAACGGACAAAGGCAAACACGCTGGTAACATGCTCCATGTAAACGTAGTGACGTCAATCGCTTTGATAGCTGTAGGCCGTACGTGTTAGTTGACAATCGCAATTATGAGCAATCCTTTAAAACGCTAAACAAACGCTTCACAACTACAACTGCCGATTCTTGTGTTGAAAAGGTAACAATTGGAGTGATGATTAAAACACGACAGTTTTGTTTGTTTTGTTGTATCTGTATATATGACTTCTCGCTGTACAGAATAATGAATGCCGAGTCCGTATAAACCAGCCATAAAGTATTTTGATCACCATGGAAAATGGGTTTCCAATTAGGTTGAGAATAACCATATAGCAGCAGATGACCCACGGGATTGGCAAAAAACCAGCGAGAAAGAAATATGATAACTTGAATAAACAATTGTCTCCAAGTTCATCATCATCATCATCATCATCATCATCATCATCATCATCATCATCAACGTCATCATCGGCTTTAGTTAGTCCACTTTGGCGTGTCGTGGCCGAGTGGACTAGTTCACCGGACCCAAGCTCTGGTGTTGTCAGCAGCACAGTGTGGGTTCGAATCCCGGTCATGACACTTGTGCCCTTGAGCAAGGCACTTAACCATAACTGCTTCGTAAAAAGTTGGGAAGGTAGTGCATTCTGCGCTACCAGCCAGGCTCCCAGTGGATGATACCCATGCCTACATCCTTACGGACTGTGAAGGGGGTAACCTTGTTTCAGCCCCAGGAGTAGGTGGCAACGTGCCTCTGGTGTCAGTTGATTTGGGTCAACAGCCCAAATCAGTTAAGTGTAGCCCTCACCTTGAAGGACCGTTCGGCCTTTGCGTGTTAGGCGATATCTCATTAAAAAAAAGCCCTCCCTGTTCCTCATGAAACTTCCATCTGCCTATCTCTCTCTAGCAACTCTAGTCCACCGTGCCCATGTGTGCTGTTACGTCATCTCCCCATCTTCTCTCTTGACTTTGACGTCATCTCTTTCTCTTGCCTGTTCTAGGCTGCCATTCTGCCATTCTGTCATTCACCTAGTCCACTGTTGTATTTGACCCTTGACACATGGCCAGCCCACTCTGATCTCCTTTATCTTGACCGAGAATTTTGTTTTCTCTCGTATTTTTGTTATGGCTATCTTTAACGTGTTGCTAAATGTACCATTTTCCTCTTCATGGCTCTCTGTGTTGTTCTCAATTTGTTGTTCAACTCATTTTTTGTAGTTCACGTTTCTGCTCCATAAGTCATGGTTGTTAGGATGCATTGGTTGCACGCTCTTCTTCGAAGTGACATTGCTATGTTGTTGTCGGTCAATATGTCTTATAGTACATGCCAAAACTTCTCCAACCTGCTTTGATTCTTGACATACTTTCTTCTCTCCAATTTGACGGATAATTAGAGTTTGATAGGTATATAACTGCTGCTGCTAGCTATGTGTATGATGTCTGCCAAAAATATAATAAAATGAAATGAAATGAAATAGCCAATTAAAATGATGTTTTTCTCTATCCCAATGGTGGGTTGTGTTGTTTTGGAAGATTCGTAGTTCTAAAGATCGTCGCTTTGTCAAAGCTTAGAACTTTAAGTCTACTATTTTTGTCACTTAGTTTTTCATTTTAGTTGAGTTTTTTTTTTTTTTTTTTGGGGGGGGGGGGGGGGTGGGCACGGATGATTGTTTTGCATGTCAGTTGGTGAACAACGCTCTAATGTCGCTGGTTACGTACTTAGTGTTGCCCAAACAGGCAAGTTATGCTGCCTGTAAACAAAAAAATACGCCTACGTTTTGACCGTGGCAGGTTTTTTCCGCACCTGACCCGTCTCCCAATCAACAACTGAGCCTTTAACGCCACCGTAGACTGAGGGTGTGACGTCCCATCGGAACGATCAATTATTAGGAAGGGTGGCCCTAGTCAAGCTTTCTTGCAAATGAATACTTTGATCCTGGTGCTTTTTGCAAATGCAGTGAATGTTTTAATAAAATACGTGAACACACAAGACAAGTAAAGTGTAAACGAATAATGGTGATCGAAACATGCGGTATTAAACGTTCTCGGCAATTGATTATAATGATACTTGTCGCCAATTTTTAGAGTTGGTCACTCATTTGTTTGCCTTTGGGGAGGGGAGGGTGGCATGAGAGCTTGATTGTTTTTATTGCCACGGGAAACATTTTGAAATAGACTTTTCTTTTGCTGTCGTTTACGGACCCCCCAAAACATTTTGTTTTCATCGGAGGGAGTTGACTTTTCTATGAGGGCACAGGCGCATCGTGTTTTCAAGCCAATCAAAAACGTCATCCAGGTGCGCCATAAGTAAAAGTGGTTATTGCATCCACGACTTTAGTAATATTAAGTATCTGACGAAACTGTCTACGCGTCTCCGTGGCATGACGTCACCATACATCAGTGACTTGTATAGATTAGACTATTGCGAAACTGTCATCGCATTGCTTTGCAACACAACTGTATCAAAGATGACATCAGACCCTGCGAGGTGTCCTTGTAAATCCATGAACTCACACTCCACACGGTCTGGCGATTCCCTTCGCAAGCCAGACGAGCCACCTCACCCACGTCCGCGAAAAAACCCACAAAGGATCCCATCGTCTGGCGGCTGGGTGTGGAGACTACATCCGGAGTGGCTTAATTAGCGGTCCAATAACTGGGTCAACGCGGTGACAGGCTCGTTTGAAGGAAACGTAGAAGAAGAGTTAAGCTCATTTCGCGACGCCGGGACGAGCTCCGTGTCCAGTGGATGTTTTCGTCGCTGTGATCTTACCGCAGACGACAACCGACCCCCCCCCCCCACCCAAGGATTATAGCTAATTGCAATAACAGAACAGAACATTTAATGATATTAATATTGTACACAACAAGTTTTAAAATTACTTTGTTCACGGTGGCGGATTTAATTTGAATCGACCAAAGGTCAAAAAAGCAGTTCTGAAAAACAAATAGTTTCGAAATGAACGAGGATGAATAGGTACTTTAGCGATACCACAATTCATGGAAGTAACATTAACCATGCATTAATCAAGACCACATGCACAGTGTAAATCGGAGAAGGGTATTCCCTTCTAACATCTAAAGTATTCGATCTCAAGAGATACCGAACAAGAAACATGTTCTTTTGTTTCAATTCTCATTTAATTTCTCCGCACAGTTCGTGGAATCTCGCGGTATAGATCGCGAAGAGCGCATGCTCACCATCTCACGTCTGAGGAATGTCTCGGTAGCACCATCTGCAATCTCTTCCAAATGATTTCACAATGTGGGTCGTATACGAGGAAAAACTGATTGAAGTTTGCTCCCGAGGAGGCAAGCACCGCGCCGTGCTCCGCCGGTGACGGTGCAGCAGACGACGCGAGACGATCGACTCGTGGGACCACCGGGAACATTTCACGGGTAGTAGGATCGATGTCAAATGCTGACCTAGATCCAAACCGGTATAGGGTGATGTCATTCGTCGGGTGCTCATTTTGAACAGATACCACGAATGTTCTGTATACGTGAGATATGGCGGTCTACATCGCAGTGAAAATTGACTGTAAATCATGCCTGACTCATAAAGAGTGTAATTGGGGAATCATTCAGCCCTGCGTCTCGTCAGAGATGCGGTCTGCAAAAAAATAACTTTCGGTTGAGTTTTGGGGGATTGTGGCTGTGTCTGAATTGGCTGTGGCTACGGCTACGGCTACCGTGATCCTGCCGCAGCCATTAATTCGGAAATGACTAGATCGTAGTGATAACTGGCGTGAATCATTTTTTTTATAATGGGGCGGTGGCTTAGAACAATCGTACCCATTGCTTTGATCGAAAAGAATACTTATGTGGAAAAAAAAAACAGATAATCGGAAAAAACTTACACTATTTAGTTTCCCCGCCTTTTCGGCCTGTGGAAAGGTTAAACTATGAACACTTCGGTTTTATGCATTTACTTTGAAAATGTGACATTGCATTTAAGTTATTAAACGAAAGCCCTACGTGGGTGTGCACAAAATGACTTCTAAATACAGACGCTTTTTGCTAATGAGAAATGGGCTACCATCAGGCAAAACACTATGACTCAAATTCATAAAGCAATTAAGCAGAAAATACTGCTGAGCATATGTCTGTGCTCAGCAAGAAATGAGTGGGGTACCAGTTGCAGCACTATAAACTTTAGGGAATTTTCGTGGTAACCTGTTTCTTCTAAGAATAATTTGTTCTGTGCTTAGCACGTTTTGGTGCTTACAGGCTTTATGAAGTCGGGCCCATAATGTGTTGTACTTGCTCCCTGCTATAAACCATTTTGCTCAGAAACATCAATTTGTTAAGCCCTGTTTTTATTTTTTACAGCGTTTAAAAAGTAGGTCATTCTGCCCACGCTGTATTCAATTCGATACACAGCACAGTCAGATTGATTTAAAGGCAGTGTTTACCTTTGTTAATTACTCCACAAATTAATAAAATAGCCATAACAAACCTTACGTGGTGAGGAGCACTGCAGCTGTTGATGATGAAGTACAACATTTTGAGAAACGATTTCCTTTTAAGGAATGTGGTTTTAGAGAGAGGGATTTTGAAGAGAAACCCAATCTGAGAAACGTTTCTCAGACTGTGTATTCCAATTGCGGATTATTCTTCCTGCGTGGACATATAACCGCTCCAGATTTTCGGCGATATCTCAAAAACGCTACCACCTTTTGAAATGAAATTTGCACAGTTTTGTTTTATTGTATATTATCTACAATTATCGACATCCAAAAACCGACGGTGTACTTTGCCTTTAACACAGTGTCCTATAGACAGGCTAATCCACCTGCCCATTATGCAGAGTACAAGTCAAATAGCTGTCATACCCGACACTGTCAATTCGCACCGAGTATAGGCGCGTTGATGTGAATGATTATGACAAGTTTAACATACACCTTCGATAATAGACTAACGCGGGACTCTCGCGTGATCAAACGTTGAAATGCGCGATTCCGTTATGGCTTCGAAAGTGATTTCTGTTGCCATCAGATGGCACTGTAGTTTCATAAAATAACAGTGTAAATATTATACTTGGATGTAAAGAGTGGCAATATGGCGGCATTAGCTGCTTCAAGTGTAAAAGATGGTTATTAAGTGATACGATATTGCAGTTCATGTACATTGTTTTAGGTGCTTGCCTCTATTTATATAATAAAGTGGTATCTCGGCCCTAAGAGTGGCAATATGGCGGCATTAGCTGCTTCAAGTGTAAAAGATGGGTATTAAGCGATACGATATCGCAGTTTATGTACATTGTTTTAGGTGCTTGCCTCTATTTATATAATATAGTGATATCTCTGCCCTGACTTGTTGGTTTATACATTGATGGACTGTGTGGTACGTCAACATACGCGACATGATAGGTTGACGCCGAATTCGAGAGCCTTTTCCAAACCTCGGCTTATAGGTTCAGGCTCTGGCTTGGGCTTCTTCATCAGTTTAGAGCAGTGTGCATTTTCATACGGTGTTTCCAACATCAAACGGAGCCAGAAGCGGAAAACGGAGCCTAAGCCTCAATCCATTAGTTACAATACATGAATGCAATACATATTTAGTATTTAGATATCGCAGCAAGCCCTCTGTTCAAAGCAACTGTATATCAAATGAAACCTATAACAACCATAACAAATAAAGTCCATTACACAAATTACAATTCTACATGGAAGTCGTTGTATTCATAAACCACAATGCTATGGCACAGTTTACCAGCATTATTCTCGTGCCAGATGCTTCGCATGGATAGTTTTAATCATTCTGAATTTCTTCATTGGCGCTCAACATGGAGCAATAAAACTAAAAGATGGAAAAACAAACATGTTTTGTGTGTGATTGTTTTGTTTTGTTGTGTAGCACTATTAATGCTTTTCCAGTGACGGAAACGTAGAGTATTAGCTGTAGGCAATACCCTTTTCCGCTGATGGTAATAACTAGCAATAGAGTCGCCCTACAACAAAATTCTCGAGCCCGTACTTTCATGCAGCCTGAAAATGTATTTACGAAGCCCGGGAAGGCGATAAATAACAACTTCATGTGCTCGAACGAATTGACTTATCCGTTAGAATAAATTACCATGGATAAGCTCTTCTTTGGCAATGGGTATTGAACAGTTTGAACAGATTAAGCAAACCGTTCAGACGAATTAGCTAATCCATTCGAACAACTTTCAGTTCGTATGTATTGTCTCTTCACTTTTTCTCTCCCACATGAATAATTGTTTTGAACCAAGGCTATCAAAAGAAAAACAAAAACACAAAAACACACGAACCAACACCCCAACAAACAAAACAAACAAACAAACACCCAAACACCAAACAAACACCCCCAAAAACAAACAAACAAACAAACAAACAAACACCTCAACAAACAAACAAACAACCCCCAAAACAAACAAAACAAACAAACAAACAAACAACAAACAATCAAACACCCCAAACAAACAAACAAACAAACAAACAAACAAACAAACAAACAAACAAACAAACAAACAAACAAACAAACAAAACAAACAAACAAACAAACAAACAAACAAACACAACACCAGCAAACACCATTTTAATACACTGTTCATCTTATCAAAATCAAACCCATCATGCAGAATGCATGAACTATTTGGATGCGTCAGTGTGCTCTACAATTAGTGATTCATCTCCAGCTCACACACATAGATCGTAGGGAAGGGGTGGGGAGGGGGTAATAATAACAACAACAACAACAACCTTCTTTTATTTGTGGCCTTGCAGGCTTTGATGACTCAGCTCAACAAACAACTACACCCGCCCTTGTGGTTAAAAAAAAATACAACATAGATTCTAAATTTGGCTCACTGTAATTCACGACTCTCAAAGCATGTCAATGTCACACGGCTTGCTTACGATTCTTGAAGCAGACAAAACAGATGCAAATATTCATGCCATTGGCTTGATTGCTCATTGCTCATCTTTTCCAAATGTTCCCCTACCAATGAAATGTAATGACAGGCTTTTAACTTATGTGATTTGATGTAACCTACATGACGATCGGACTATTATAGCATTATGAATCACCGCCCTTAAACCAAGTAAACGAAAAAACATTTGGCGCGGTTTCTTAATTCGCACGCCGCATGTACGGCGTTCATAGAGTCGTGACGGGCACGCCAACTGCACTCGCAACGTGTCGCTGAACTAAACTTTCATCATCCCAATGACATCATCGGTTGCCACGGCAACTAGCGGCCACACAAACGACTGCATCCATTGTGCTGACAATAGCTGCTATGAATAAAAATGTAGACTCGATAACTGCCTGGTATATTACAGAACGTACGCTGATAAATTGTGTGTCAGTCGCGGCTATGAGTTGTATACGCTACGGGAGCAAATCGGACAGTCACAGGTTGGGGATTCTCTTCGGAGCATGCGCAGTGGAGGTGGTGACGTGATACGCAGAGTCCGTTTGATGAATGATGAATGTGGCAGTGCCTTTCTCGAGATGATTTGATTCGATGAATCGATGTGATGAGACAGCACACCGCGGCAGTGACGTTGCAACCTGCTTCGCCTTATGTGGAGAGTGTGACTCGCTCTGCAGCAGCAAGCTCCACATTCAATTGCTACACCGTATGACAATGTGGGTCTAGTCAGAGTCTGTACTCACTTCAGGCGGGGCAGGCTTCGATAAAAATATATGCATTGTTCTCAACCAGTGCGCAGCGTGTGACTGCACTATGTTGTGTAAATGTGAACATATACTTGTTGTGAAGACAGAATTCTTCAGACGCGAGTTGCGAGCTCGCCTGCATCTGACTGACAAGTATTTGACCATCTGAATTGCACAACCCGTCAGACCATCTACCGTTTGCATCTACATTATACACCTGCCGATGATCCAACGCATTATACCTGGTATTCTTTGAAATTGAAACTCCGAGGGGATAAAAGTTACCGCATCTTCAGGATTGGCCGACCGTTTTAGGGAAGCGAGCCAAGTTTCACAGACACAACTCTCTTTTAAGAGGCTTTGTGCTCCCGGGGCTGGGAGCATTGCAACGAAAGACGGCAGCCCGACTCCTCGACAAGCAGGCCCGACGTGCCTCTGCTGCATCAGACCCTGCCCTAGCTAGCCATATGATTGAGCGGAACATCAAACGGGGCACCCGGCCCGGGGCTCTGGACCACCACCGGGCGTCCACCCCGAACCATCACCACCATCACCACGACGACAACGACCACTGGCTGGACCAACCAGCATCTCCCATCAGTGCGGTAGCCAAGTCGTTACACTGGAGTATAGCAGACATGACAATCAGGCAGCAAGAACACACCTACAGGGGGAGGAGTTCCAGCCTCCCCTTCTTATCACTCAAAGATCTTCCAGTCCTCCAGCAACCCCCTGTCCTCAGAGTGGTGCTGCTAGGTACTCCAGGGGTGGGCAAATCATCGCTACTCCAGCAGTTTTCTTCCTCTTGCTTCACCGACGTCAACGACTACGAATCAATGCTTTCAGGTAAAAATAAAACCATTGTTTATAAAAAAAAAAAATAACCCCCATTCTGGTCCCATATATGTTGAAGCCGCTAAGCTTATTGGCTGAGCAGAGACAAGTGGCGCTTAGCAGACATGGGTTAGAGCCTGGATGTAATGCAAGTTACAGTTTGTGACGAGTTCACCTTTAATTTTGCTATTAAACAACATGTTTCTGCTTAATGGCATTTTGAAATCATTGCCTGGTAGCTTGAAGAAAATGCTAGTGTAATGGTATTGTTATCAATCGCTATTGTAAAGTCTGCTATGGAATTTTGGCGATACTGGCCACTTCTTTCACTGCAGTGCTGGCTTTTGAATCGAGCGGGCATGCTCTTACGCAATGCCATCAAATTCTTTCCTCAGCTCAAAGTAACTTATGTTCATCACAACCCGTGTGCCCGGAAGAGGTACGCAACGAACGTTTTATTCCCCGTTAAAAAGAGCGTCAGTAATTAATGTGCTAAATTGTGTTTCAAGAAAACTGAGCGTGAAAGTTTCACCAGCTTTCTGCCAGTCATTCATAAGGCATTACAGGGTCGTTGAATTTGCACGGGACTGGAAAACATGTCTCGATGTAAATCTAGCAACAAAATTGTAACATGAATGCCACTTGTTATGCCTGGAGCCATTTTGATTGTTAATCGACCTTCTGTTACTGCGACAAAAGGTACTTTGCGTGCCTGAAGGAAGGATGTAGAGCGGTCTTACACCCGCTTCATCCGGGGTGCACGGTGCGCTGCCATCTATATTCTTACTACAGGTCTCACATAAATTTGAATAAAAACACTTTCTTTGTAGACTTCTGTGTTGACCTCACCAAGACAGTTAAGCTGTACATTGGAAGGTTTGTGGAAACCGCAGTAAATTAATCGTCGAATCTATAATGCAAAAGTTTTGTTTAATGTTTTGTTTAATTGTGCTACCGTACAATTATAAACATTATGATAAAGTATATCACCGGTCATATACAAAAACTTACATACATATAGTAATAACTACCCTTGATTAAAACTGCAGTCAATAAAGAAAGAAAAAAAGAAAGAAACAAACAAACAAACACCCCAACAAACAAACAAACAAACAAACAAACAAACAAACAAACAAACAACAAACAAACAAAATGATGTTCGATAGTGCCCTCGCAGAATGACTTGTAGACAATGCTTATCATCAAATTGTTGTGATGTTGAATTTGAAATATTGCGTGGCTGGTAACATAAAATCACTTCTTCTATATTTAAAATAACTTTCCATATTTTATTTGTTTATTTTTAAATCTTCATTCATTTGAATAAAACGAGTTGCACTGGGGCCGAAAAGAAAAAAAACAAAGCTATAAAAGCTAAGATTTGTGTGTACATGTTTATAATGTAAAACTGGCTGAAACGCATTTTTTTTTTCTTTGGGAATCCGTTTGCTTGACGCCGACCTTATTTAAATTGCCTGGTAATGCAATTAGAATTCACATTTATCAATTACAAAACCGTATCCAAACAAAAAGCCATTAAAAATGCCCTTTTTCCCCAAATACGTGAGCGTCTATTATGTGCCAATTTCCATGGATTATTTTGAGGACATTATGCTATGTGACTTGGAAACTAGCGGATTGTATTGAAGGACATTTTCTTACAAACACTTTGAAGGTAGATTACCGGACTTATAATCAATATTTGGCTCTTATAGCACATCTTATTGGCTAGATCGAGGCACTTTACAACAGTATTATCCCTGTCTATCAGGCATACCCCTGTGGAGCACACAATAATCACAGGCTGCTTAATGTAGTTCCATTAAAGGGATTCATCCTGTTTCAGACCTCTCATGGTTCCAATTTATATACCTTGGTTAAGAGAAGTAATTATGGTTAAGTGCCTTGCTCAATGACATAAGGGTCATGAACGGGAATCGAATCCACACTCTGGTTCGGTCATCAGTACTCGGGCCCAATGCACGAGACCGCTCGGCTACGAAACGACATAATTTGAAAAAAAAAAACATACATTTATTTATGGCTAAGGAATAGACGAGTGTTTATCTCAAAGTGTATATTTTTCGTAAACTTGATACCGGTCCTATATGTATCCTAATGAATATTCCCATCTGAAATAAAACAACGTGTGAGAAAACCATTTCTGGTGCTTAGGCCCTCTTCGAAACTACGGCGTTTGGCTTGGGCTCCGGCTTATAGGCTCGGTCCGCCTGTTTGGTTCCCCGTACGGAAAGCGCACGTTTTCAAAACAACTGATGGAGCCTAAGCCGGAGCCCAAGTTCGAAGCCGTTGTTTCGAAAAGGGCCTTAGTTCTTATTTCGATTTTCCAAACTAAAGGAGCACATGAACGTACACGAAATATATATAATTTTTAAAGCACCCCACAAAAACACACAGCTCTGTGTCGCATACACTCTGTACACATTCCTTGTTCTGTGCACTTAAGAAAACAATAATCTTCAATACTGTAAAAAAAAACATAAAAAAAACAACAACAATAACAACACTGTGTGGACGTGTGCCAGTCCACATAGTGTTTCAATTCCCGACATTGTGTGGACCTCTTGTGTTCTCATCAAGTTCACACTTCGAAGGGCCTATGTAACACTTAAACACACACACAAAACCCCCAAACAACCATTATTAGGGCCCTAAACCATTACTCAGTATTTCTGGAAAATTGTCCTTTTCGAGATGAAATTGTTGCCTGTAGCCCAATTCTGTGTGAACTAGAAGCTGGGAATGAGTAATAACTCCTCCCCAAATTGATGATGCGTCATAATACCTTTGAAAAAAACAACAAATTTGAATTCGACACCCTGTACTGGAGGTGCGGGTATACAGATGCCATTGTCCCCGGTAAGAGCCATGTCATACTCTCAGCGATGTCGTGTCTTACCTTGGAAATAATGAAATCATTATCCGGTCTTACTCGCGGATGTCGCTGGATTATTAAACCTCCATGTTTGTGTGCAACTTTTCGGTGGTCATCTTTGTACAATGGTACTTCAGATTGATTTGAGGATTTTTTGTTGTTGAAGCAGACAAAAAAGCTACATATGCATTTATAGTGATGGTAGTATCCGGATATCACTTGCTGTTGATTGTGTTCGGTTAAAAGGCGCCATTGGTGTGTCGTGATTAGTTCAATCGTGATAATAATCTAAGTTTAACCCTTTTCGCACGACATGAATTTAGCAGGGGTCCCTTGTTTAGTTTGAGCATGGTTCTAACATTTCACGTTGCACTTCGTGTGAAATGACAACAATGTTTGGACTGTCTCTGGTGAAATCTTCTCAATTGTGCTGTCCTTTATGGACGGTATAAACATTGCTGTCCTTTCACATGAGGTGCATTTTTGTAAAATGTCGCAATCATGCTAAATTTAAGCAAGGGACCCTTGCTAAATTGCTGTCGTGTGAAAAGAGATTTAGACGTGGTAAAATCGAGCCTTGGTTTTACCATGGAGGTAGGAATCCATGGTTTTACCGTTTACCCGATCTTCGCAGAGCAGTTTTTTTAATCATTCCAAGTAAAGTATATCCAGTATATATTTTTTTACCACTTTTTAAAGGGGCTGTGTGGTCACGATCATAGCAGGCCCGTGGCTGTACGTGGAATTATGAACTCTCACCCAGTTTTACTGCACGCGCGCCCACTCCCTCTGTGTCAAGTGCATGGAGAGAGCGAGCGCGCGTGCAGTAACTGGGTAAGAGTTCATAATTCCATGTACAGCCACGGGCCTGCTTTGATCGTGACGACATGGTCCCTCTTAAAGGCCCTGTACACTATTGGTAAGATCGAAAAACACAAGTGTTCACAGATTCACACATGACTTACATGATTTAAAGTAAGCAATGGTAGAAAGGGTTCCTCAAAATATTTCTGCCTAAAATGCTATCGTTTCTGAGAAATGAATAAAACAATAGTTTGAAAAATAGAAAACACATAAAGTCTCTTTTCACTATTTTCTCGTGACCTCGATGACCAATTTAGCTCAAATTTTCACAGGTTTGTTATTTCATGTAAATGGTTAATCACACAAAACATGAACTTTATTTGCGACTGTTTTGTCAGCTCTACCAATCCTGTATAATACCTTTAAAGCACTACATTGTACGTTATGTTATTATGTATTTGAAAGAGTGAGTGGGTTGGTAGGTTGCAGGGGGGGGGGTGCTGGTAGCGTTGATTTTTAATAGCTAATTACTGGTTTTACATTTATGTAAATAGTATTTTGTAGTAGCTGCATAAATGAATGGAAGGTGAGGGAACAGGGTGTTGATGTTGTTATTTGCCATGCCATGAGACCGACCGATATACACTGACAAAGGATAGCGTGGGTAGATGCACAGACACACATATGCAGAAAAAAAAATACAATTTTTATTATTAAATAGTGCTTATACAAATCACATTTTCGTCATTCGAAATGTCATTCTATTGAAGCCAATCAAAGGTTTATTGGGTATCCCCGCATGATTCAGTACAGCACTGTGGCATACAGTGCTTACCGCGCTTCGGTGTATGGTGAAAAAAAATATATAGAACATTCTTTATCCCGAAGCAATTATGACATCTCTCTCGAGAGGGTCGTCACTTCCCTTTTGGTCACCTAGATCCACCCGAAAGGTGATGGTTCACCGCTCGGTCCACTACCTTTCCCTTCCCCCACCCTCGGGTGTCAAACCCCATTAATGGATACCAATCAGATCACCACAGTAATGACTTATGTTAAAGCATGTGCACATTCTCCCCCTCCCCCCCCCCCCCCCCCAATGCGCGGTTTATTATTATTGGAGGCAAAGGCGACACTTTCTCCTGGCAGCATGCGTCAAGTTATTAAGAGGGAAGGACTGATGTAACACGACGCTGGCTCGGCGAAGCTCATGTAATATCTCTCACCGTAATGGGCCATGAATGCTTTCTAGAGTATTAGCTCCCTCAACCTTGTCTGATGACGGACAATGCCGGCATGGTAGCATAGAGTCCGACTAGGCCTAACTTTATGTAATCCTTGTGCTCTTTTTCGGTACCTTGTGGAGACCAAGGACAAATTCAAAAAGGGAAAAACAAAAGGTCTCCATAGGGGAATTCTAAAGACTGGGGTGCTCCAATGTGTGTACAAAGTATATGGGGAAATGTTAAGTGCAGCGACAAAGGAAATCGAACAAAATAATGCTCCACATGGATGCAATTATTTTTAATGTGTGACGTCTAACACGCTCAGAAAAGAACCAAAAAGCTTGTGGACTTTCTACTGTATACAGGCACGATTTATAAATACGGAAGAAGACAAAACATCTTACAACCCCGTTCTATTACATTTTTCTGTGTTCAACAGAAGAAGAAAAAATCTCTCAGTCAGTCTCACTCGTGGTTTGTGATATTTTATGGAAACTGCATCGTACAATTTGTACCTACTTTTGATAATAAATAAAGTGGACAGGTCTCAAAATTGGTTCAGCTGCTATATTTTAGAATTCTTAACTTTACGTGGTAATTACAATACAAGATGAGAAATTTGGCCTGCCGAGAAATGCCCTGAAGTGTACAGTGTCACTTGTTTTGTAAACAAGATGACACGGTCTAAAGCAATTAAAAAAAACCTAAGACAGTGTCGTTACATTCGGTGATCGTCTTTGATTTCAAGAGGCATCATTTGTATGACTTTCCAATGGGTTCTGTTCGGTTCACTTTCCCCCACTTATATGCTTTGACAATAACATAACGGTACCATGATTAAACATTAAGGAGTACATGATGGAGGTCTGCCTTAAGCAAGCTTATGGCTTGGATTGTGCCCACAATATTTGTATAAACAAGTAATTTAAAACAATATATTTGCGTCAAGATGCGTGGACTTGCCATTTTTCATAAAAAAACGGAGCAAACAAGACGCCAATGTGCTAAGTATTTCACCGCCAGCCCTATTAAGTTATGTAGGGGGGGGGGGGGTTGAATGTAACACGAGCCTGGACAGATGCTTTTCAGATCTAAGTTGTAACAGGCCTTGCAGGTCCTTCTAACCAATTTCCGGGTCAACCTGACCCAGAAATGGGACAGGCCCCGCGAGACCCGCAATTCGTGTCAATTCTGATCCGGGAATTTTTTAGAGTGCAGGGATTTATTTTTTTAAATAATTTTTTAAAATAATATACTGGTGATTACCTCACCCCTCCCTGTCTCCTTCCCCTCCCCCACCTTCTCCCTCCTTCCTCTACCCTCTCCCTCCCCTCCTCCTCCCCTCCCCTCCCCTCCCCTCCCCTCCCCTCCTCCTCCCCTCCCCTCCCCTCCCCAACGTAATACACAACCCACAACCCTACATTGTATGGAAATTCAATTCAGCTGAATGTTGTCAACAAACGGGGGAAGATGTTACTCTATATAGCTGTTGTCGATGCCCATATCTGGAGATGGCAGACCGTATAAATGTTTCAATCATTCGCGAGAATGTGACCCACAGCTCAGACAGATTAAGACTCGGCGCTCATTTCATCACGGCAAAAATAGTAGAAGAAGAAAAAGAAGAAGAAGAAGAAGAGAGAATAAAGCTTTACAGCAGCACAGCAATGTTGCTACTGCAGAAACGATTGATGGATAGTTTTGATTCATGCTTATGCTGCGGCTATGCTCAGATTGTTGGTCCTAAGCTGCCTCTTGGTATGTGTTGGTTGTGTTTTGGTGTTTTTTTTTTTGTAAGGTATTAGCGTCACTTGTTGTGGAATGAAAAATCGACGGATTTCCTTTGCGTGTTGATTTGAGAAACACACGGTTAAATCCGTGGGGAGGACTAAAGGGCGGGAAGCTGTGACAACTTGGTGAAAATAAAGGGACACGAACGGTCCTCCGGGATGTAAAGATCGACATCTCCACGCCAGGTGTTGAGTGTAAACTCCATCAGAAGGTTTATGAAGTAAGTCCTGCGATCCGAGCTTATAGCACTGAGCCCACTGCACGGGTGACATTATCAAGCCAGATGCTGGACTTTCCACATTACATGAAAACCCTGGAAGTTAAAGCTATCAACGAAAGTCAGGGAATTTTGTTTTTTTCTGCATGTCAAGGAATTTGATTGATTTTTTAAAAATCTGCTGAAGGATAGCAAGGGAACCAGTTCCAGAACACGGATCCATTGTGGTTGTTTTGGTATCACGAACTCAGCGCTGCGGTTGTATTTTAGGATTGCACTACCGTAATGTTGTACAGAGTGACGTCATCATGCCAGATAGTCAGACACCGAACGTTATCTTCAACAGGGTTATAATGTGCATTAAGTGAACCAGCGGCTTAACGCAGATGCAATACTGGGACCACACGCTGGAAATTGTTTTGGTAAGCTGTACTATTCAGCCGCCATTTTGTTTCTCAGGGACGCAAACGCCTAGTGAATTTCGTTCACAGAATGAGGTAGCTATTGTGCAGTCTGGTGTGTTTATGTTTATAAGATGGTCGGATTCCCGTCTGCACATTATATTAACGCATGATCTGCGGTGCAGCAACGAGGGACGTAATCCACTTACCAAGTTGTGCGGTGAAAAGTTGCGTTTACGACGCACAAACGATTAAAACAACCGTGAAATGGCTGCCCTGAATAATAATTCACGTGCCGGGCCGTGATGAATCTCCACGACTGCACACCTATTATAAGCGGTCCACGCTGTTGTGTTGATGGGTGGGGGGGGGGGGGGGGAGAATGTTCCATGCATCCCATCTGCGGGGGCTTAATCTGAATTCCGATTCTGCTTCGTGAAAAACAGACATGTCAGGCTGAGCAGCGGTTTCACGCCCACCATGTCGGCTTTGTCATATTTTCAAAGGCAAAGACGTGTAAATACAATGGTTTGCAAGGTGAACTTTCCCCTTTTATTTAACGATACAGCAAAAACCACCGTCACATTTGAGTCTTTTTTTCATACAGTCGTGTAGGTTACATTGTGGAGAATCTGCATCTTCAAGTATAGCTTATCAAAATACCTGCTCCAAAAATGCAGAATTTCATGCCGCATCTCAAACACCACTGGATATCTTGTCAATAAAAAATATCAAAGGATAACGTTCGCAAATGTCTTATTTAAGGTCTTTTGTCAATCGTAACCAAATTGGGCCCCAAAACAATATTGCCGTTTTATGGTATGTCACACGTAGTAGTTTACTGGCAACCAGTCGGAGGCAATCTCCAATACGGCAAAAACTACTCACATTTTGATTTCCACTCTAATTGTCTTGAGGATGAGTAGTGCACTTTTTTGGAACAACCTCTTGTGTTACCAACTAGTGTTTCCTTTGTTAGCAGCGCTGTAGGTTGCCTCGAGGTTATCAAATTGATTTGATGAAAGGCCCAATTAGGATTTAACTTGAGGTTAGTTTGGAATGTTCGGTGTCAACTTTAATTCTACTACTAATACATAATTCTTACATCACACTCGATGCGCTCAGTAATTTTTTCCTGCAGGGTATGCGGACCTAGGTTTGAAGTATTGGACCTATTCCTAAACATAGCACCATGTAATGGTTTACAATGTGCTGTTGCGAAATATGCAGCCAATCAAACCAGGAACACCGGGGCGAACCCCTCCTCTTTACGATAAGTGCCACTGGGTTCAGAGGACCAACGGCTTTATACGTCCCATCCGTGAGGACGCAGAATTATTGGTTAAGTGTCTTGCTTTAAGGACACAAGTGTCAATACCGGGACTCGAACCCAAACTCAGCTGATCAGACAACACCAGAGCTCTTATCTGCTCGGCCACGCCACTTTAAAATGGTATGCCGGTATATCAATCATCTTGAAATGTGCTTTTGTCTGTACTGCTGATGATTTTGAGAAACAAATGCCGTGGCTCCCCTCCAAATTGCCGGGCCGTGCAATTAACCACGCATTTTATTTTTGTATATAGTAAACAAGGGCAAAACTGTAGCGAAACCGTCCGAACTCAACGCATTCTTCACATGTTTCTAGACAAGCGAAATTATACGGTAGCCTACTCTCCCAAAAAAGTTTTGACTTTCCCTTTAAGTTGAAAAGTCTTATGGTGTGACAAAGTTTAAGTGTCCGCGATCAAGTATCGTTGTGAGCCGATTTCAAAATGTTGTTAAGAAAAAAAGGAAAAATTGCTCGCACCAATTATTTTGCTGAGCACAAACAAGCACAGTACCAGTCACAAGTAATGGTACACTGCAAGCCAGTTTGGCTGGTAACCGGTGTGTCTGCTAAGCAACATTTTTTTCTGTGCTAAACAGCTTTAAGAAATTGGTTCCTGGCTATTTAAGGTGATAACTTATAATGCCTCTGCGCTGAGGTGAGGACATATTTATTTGTATTCTTTAGTTTTCTTCTTCTTTTTCTTTAAGTCGTTTTGATTTCCCGGGAGACCCATAAACGTTTCGGTTCTTTGAGGGGTTGCCAAGCTGCTGTAGAAGACTTTGCTCCATCTCATCCAGTTTCATGAACTTGAGAAATTTCATTATTAATCCAAAGAAAGGCTGCGGAAATCTGATATGATCGCAAAGCAATCCCTTCATCGCGCTCTCTTTTTTGTAGGGGCGGAGAACACTGCATGGAGTAAAGAAATTCAAAAAGGCAAAATCTTTTATACAAGCTGTTTGCCAAAATATATTGCTTAACAATTTCATTTGTTCATCAAAAACTAGGAGGGTACCAGTTGCAAATCATAGATACATTAATTACGCGGTGTTTTAGTTGGTGATCCATTTCTACTTGGCGCTTTTTATGACAAGGTTCCGAGTCTGAGATATTAAAAGCTACAAATTTATATCATAAACGAAACTAATAACAAAAACACCACTTTTGCTTTTTCAATATGCATTACACCACGTTACGTCTGCAACATCGAATTTCGAAGTGTAAAAAAAATGTCTTAAATGAGCAACTATTGTTGTCTTTCTCAAGATTCAAATATTTTAGTGAGAAATTACCTCTTTCTCAAAAACTACATCACTTCAGAGGAAGTCGTTTCTCACAATGTTTTATACTATCAGCAGCTCTCAGCTGCTCCTTACTACGTAAGTTTGTGTTGTAATGTATTCCTTGCATTTATTATCAAACTTGTCCACTACCGGTAAAGGTATAATTACATCGTACATTTTTGAAGAGTTTTTTTTATATTTATATAAAAACAAAATTCCTATACAGTTGTAAGTAATTATACGATTCAACTAAAAATACATGGTGATTTTGGGAGATTAACCAAATTCATTTTTCCCCTAGCGACTTTTTTGACAGTATTTACTTGGGAAATACTTCTATTGAAGTTTGTTAGTAATACATTTTATGACCAATACTGCAGTTCGTTTTTCTCAATTTCATCAATTCTGTATAGAAGACGAAGTGGGTAAGCTTCGTCTTCAGTTGATAATGTGATACACTGGCGGAAATATGCAAGATGTCCTCTTGTTCCCCGAACTGTTTTTTTTCTTGTGGCGTGTTTAAAAAAACATGAGGACAAACATCCTGTGTGAACAGGGCCCAATTTCATAGAGCTGCTTAAGCACAAAGAGTTGGTAAGCACAACAAAATTGTGCTTACCAGAATAAGGTTACCAGCCAAACTACCATGTCACAAGTACAATTTGTGACTGGTATTCTGCTCTTTTCTGCTTAGCATAAAATTGCTAAGCAATATTTTCTGCTTAAGCAGCTCTATATGAAATTGGGCCCAGATGCTCGAGTAGGTAAACAAAGATTAAACGATGGACGAGTTAACAATGCGGTGACGTAGTTTGCTTGTATTGTTGCACCCCGTGAAGTCAACCCTGTAATGCAAAACCATCGACCATAGCCAATAGAAGAATGAGGTCAACGTTAGAAGTTTCATCATTTAGAAACAGGGTGTCTTCTTTTATAATAAGAACTGTATTTATATAGCGCCTTTTGCCAAAGGATACAAAGCGCTCAGTATTTTTACCTGCCATGTATGTGGAGCTACGTTTTGAAGTATGAGACCTATGCATTTGTAGCACAATGTAATGGTTTACAAGGTGCGGTGGCGCAATATGCTGCCTTTTGTGCATGTCTTGTCTTGATCTTCTTAAAGGAACATTACAGAATTGGTTTTTGCTAACAAAACAGTTGCTGGCAGTGTAAGCACTTTATGTAATCCACCATATACATAAACTGACAAACCTGTAGAAGTTTGAGATCGATCGGCCATCTGGGTCACGAGAAAATAGTGAAAAACCGATTACACATTTGCATGAAATCATATAGATTCAACATATGAATAAAACGCTCACTGAGCGATAAACTCCAATCGGAAAATTAGTTTATTCATTTCTCATCAAATATGGTATTTCAGACAGAAATATTTCAAGGGATGTTTTCTACTATCATCATCATTAGACCGTGTAAGTTTTATGTAAATCTGTGATCAAAAAGTATATTTTACAAGTTTTTTTCTTACCAATTCTGTAACGTTCCTTTAAGTTTACATTACTTTTGAAATCCTTCACAGAAGTTGCTCGTCACCGGGTACGCCTTAGGGTTGCACCCCACCAAATAAGGAGAAAACAGAGCGTCGAGCTCATTAATTTTTTGTAGGCCCTCAAGTTTTTTTCTTACCAATTCTGTAATGTGCCTTTAAAGAGTTCATCCAGAGTTATTAAAATTGTTTTTTTTTTTAAAACTCTTTTGAAGCACGCATCAACCCAAGTTTTGGATTTGAATAAATATGTTGTTGACTTATATCAATGTGTTCCAAATACTGAAGGACAACTTCTGCATCCTGAAGGACAAAGTAATGCCTCAAATGAAGCTGGGAATTTATGTCACTGCTCTTCTAGCTCAGCCCACACAGTCTCAGAATCTGAAAGAGTTCCTTGAAATTACCCCCACCATTTTTTTTAAAGAATAAATAATGTAACAAAATAAATAAATGAATAAATAAATAAATAAAAATATGTTGATAAATTAATAAATAGATAAATAAATAAATAAATAGATAAATAAATAAATAAATAAATAAATAACCTTGTGTATTAGCAGAAGTGCAGGTTATACTTATAGTCCTTTATATAATTATTGGAGTCGTAGAACTTGTTTTCAACTTTTGCTATGAATTTCATTTGTTAAATTCTTTTTGTATCATCACGTGATTATGTCACGTTAATTTGTGTATAACTATGCTCTTATCTGTTTTATTTTTAATTGTTGTGTTTCTCATAGATTTCTATATAATAGATATATTTGTGGACCTTATACATGGTAATGTGGAATTGATGTATACTCTTTTGTGTTTTGTTGTTGTTGAATAAATGAAGCTTTATAGCTTCAAAGCAAGAAAAAAAAAAAAAAATAAATAACCAAATATATTAATAAACCGCATAGGGGCAGCGGTTCCCCATTCAAGGAAAGTTAACTTAACATAGTTCATACAAACTTTATCAACTTCAAAGGGCCTTTCTGTGGCTTTTAGCTACAGTTTTTAAGGACTATATAAATACTTCTGTTTTGGGCTATTAATAGTTTTATCACTTATATTTTTTTCAAAAATAGAAATTTAATTACGAAATTTATGAAAAAAGGTGATGGTTCCGAATGGGTCCAAAGTGACCAGTCGAAGTGCTTACCACGTGACATTTTATCACGTGGTGTAGTGTCTTCGATTTTTGATTTGATTCAGTTTGGCAAACTACCAAGCAAATACATTGTAATATATACACAATAGAAAAATAGATAATAAACATTAAGACAATAATTTTTTTTAGTCGACGATCAATATAAAAGAAAAAATTCGAAAAATGTACATGGATAAATTATACAAACTGTTAACCTTGTTCACGGAATTTATTAACACTGACAAGTTGAAAATGCCACCCTCGGGTAGAATCATCCAAATATAAACCAACTTCAGGTTTTTCAAGGAGAAAAAAGAAAGAAAGATAAACTAATACAATGCCGCTTTACACAATAGGAACACCCAAGTGCACATTGCCGCTCAGCGTCCACACACACACACACACACACACACACACAAAATGAAAAGGATCAAAATCGAAAGCGCCGTTTGCAATGGCTCCCGACCAACAGATCAATTGGATTTTTAGAAACACCCGAGGTGCACATGTCAAGGAGAGGGAAAACGCGTCCGAATTTGAACTTGGACAACTGCTCTTAGGCCGTTTCCCACAGGAAATTATCCGCAGTCGTAGAATCACAGTCCAAGTTTTAATGATTTCTGGTCTGTCCACAGGGAGGGGGGACAGTTCTGTTTTCTGCGATGAAAATGTGTGGATTTAAATGAATACGATACGTATAGAGTTGTCGCGGTGTGTTATCTGTGACTGTGCATGCACGAACACGTCCACGGGTGTTATGGATGTGCAGCGTGGGGTGGAGAAGTTTGTAACGAAGCTTGCGAACTGCAGTCAGCAGCGAAAACCTTTCTCCCCAGGCCAGCTTTGATTCAATAGTTTCTATTTAAAGGTATTATTATACAGGATTGGTAAGGTTAACAGGGGAAAACAATTTTTAAATTAAGGCTGAAAGCTGATTGATGAAGTTCGTACTAGAACCAATTTTCTCTGTGAAATAACGTCACTCTGAAATGAAGTTAAATTTTGGAAAACTGTATCTAAAAAATCCGAAGAAGAAAAAAAAAATGCAAATGCCGATTTCAGTTGTTACAACCAAAATTAAGGACAACGTGTTTACATGCTGAAAATTGTTCATGGTCTATCACTATTTTGTCCTGTCTCACACAACGGTTTAAGCTGACATTTTCACAGGTTCGGTATTTCATGGTTAATGACACACACACACACACATCCTTACGGATCCGGTTTGTGGGGTACTGCTATTGTTGTTCTATTATTCCCTTTTCTGAAGAATTCCCTTGTGGGGCCCAATGTTCCTATTGAAATGACCTTGTGGGGTCCATTGTTCCATTGTTGTCAGGACCCCACATATGCCCTTCTGTGTGTACAACACACACACACACACACACACACACACACACACACACACACACACACCACACACACATCCTTACGGATCCGGTTTGTGGGGTACTGCTATTGTTGTTCTATTATTCCCTTTTCTGAAGAATTCCCTTGTGGGGCCCAATTGTTCCTATTGAAATGACCTTGTGGGGTCCATTGTTCCATTGTTGTCAGGACCCCACATATGCCCTTCTGTGTGTCCACACACACACACACACACACACACAAAACACGCACACACGCACACACACACATGCACAAAAAACATGAACACTTGCTACGACTATTTTGTCAGCTCTACGATCCTGTATAGCACCTTTAAAGGTATTGTACACTTTTGGTAACAGCTCAAAATCAGTGTCCACATTTTGTGTGATTAAACATATGCATGAACAAACAAACCTGTGAAAGTTTGAGCTCAATTGGTCATCGAGGTCACGAGAAAATAGTGAAAAGAGATCTTATGTGTTTTCTGTTTTTTCAAATTATCGCGCGCGATAATTACTATTGTTTTACTCGTTTCTCAGAAACGATAGCATTTTAGGCAGAAATATTTTAAGGAACCCTTTCTACCATTACTTACTTTAAATCATGTAAGTTATGTGTGAATCTGTGAACATTGTGTTTTTCGATCTTACCAATAGTGTATAGGGCCTTTAATATGCAAGTAGACGGTTGGCAATGTTGTTTGTCACTCTCGGGTAGGGTAGCCTACCAGACTGTTTTCATACCGACTTCGATTTGAGAAGGGTATTTGCCACGGAGGAAGATTTGATCCATAATAAAACATAAAAATGAAACTACATAAATACAGTAATCGTAATGTAAATGTCGCCTGGAAGTTTAATTTGAAAGCACGGGGAACTGATGTCACGTTTTCTTTGCACAAAGGTCGACCGACCTTTTACATGCCCATGTCATCTTTGTAATATAATACTTTATTTAACATAAAGCAATTATATCGAGCAGTGCAAAAAAACAAATAGCAGCCGAGGTAATTCCTTTTTTTCTTTTTTATATGTCTCATACTTCATATTTTAAACAAATCAAAAGCACACTGGCATATATTTAAAGCACATATATAACATTGGTAATCTGACACTTTATGTGATCCAACAAATACATGAAATAACAAACTTGTCAAAGTTTATGCTCAATCGGTCGTCGGAGTAACGAGAAAATAGTGGAAAAAAAAAACCCTTTATATGTTTTCACTGTTTTTATGCATCGGGTTTTGGACACGCGAGTTAAAGACTAATTGTTTATAGCATTTCAAGCAAAACTATTTCAAGGGAAGTTTACCACCATGACCATCTTTATACCCTGTAAGTTATGGGCAAATCTGTGAACATTTATATTTCCAAACTCACCCCTTTAAGCTATGCAGGTTTTTTGTTTGTCATTTTTCATTTCGTAGTTCCGTGTAGAACATTTCTTTGACCAGAAGAGCTGATGCGGTTGCAAACATACGGCTGTCACGACTTCCATCATCACTTATTAACAATCGGTCGTAGGCGGTTTTTTTCATTGTAATCGTGATTTAGCCATTTTACTTCTCGTTCTTTGAATTTGTATCAGGGTGCCAGTACCCAACGAGACTTCAGTCTCGTTCAGTTAGCAGGTTTTTAAAATGTATTTTTTATGAAAGAGCTACATCCAATTTGTAATCTAAAAAATATTATACATGCCAGGAGTGAACCAGTAATGATCGATTCCCAATGTCATTTCCACTGATGCGCAAAAACCAAACGAAAACGATTAGTAAACTGCTTGAAGACGCAAAAGAACAAAGGTTGTAGTTTAGGCTTAAGCCAGCCGATATCTGGTAAATTGCTGGATGGGTTTAAATCTATTGTATGTGTGCAGCGAGTCAACCCTAGACACACCAGTGGTTATAAATACAGCATCACTTTCATGTGATCAAATATGTACAAGTTGAATGGGCATTGAGTGAACCATGCATGGACCATTTCATCTGAAATATATTTTGTGAAGTATGATATTGTGAAATATATTTCAGACTTAAAGTATAGTTTGCTTGAATCATTTTGCACTGCGCCAGACCTCCACCGCAGTTGCTTATTTTGTCGTTCTGCCTTTAAGTGTAGCCCAAGGTTTAGGGCTACATTTAGCCTATGACCTAAATATAGCCCATCAGGCCTAGCCAGACTGAGATCTGGGGGCTACAGTTTGGGTTTACGGCTACATTTAGGGGTCGCACAGCTATAGTTTTGTCGTTCGGCCCCGAAGTGTAGCCCACGACCTGAACGATAGCCCAATCCTAGCCAGATTGAGGTCCGGGCTACGGTTAGGTTTAGGGAACAATCATTGGTCGCAAAAGTATATTTTTTCCCGCCAAGTCTCTTTAGACAAATATCACAACAAATTGTTTAGAAGCTTTTGGATATTAAAACGGTTCTTTATTTTATTGACAACATTGTGTGCCATAGGTAAACAGAATCATGAAATAAATTGATAATTTACATGATTCTACAGACCTACAGTGAGAAATGTAGACGATTACATATTTTGGACAAAAGAAGAAATATACAAAGGGCTTGTTTTTTTGTTAATATCATTTTTTAATTGCTTCCTGTTCAGGGTCGTTGTTGAGAATTATCATAATTATTGTCATATTTCAATTTGGAAGCTCCATTTGGTACTGGTACCAAACGTTTCCCTGATAAATACGATTAATCTGATCAATCTATTTGACTGCAAATTCTTGAGGAAAATTCTTGAAGTAAATAGTTGCTGTATAAACAGCTTACCAACCAGAAATTACATGCGAGATATATATATGCAAATATTAACGGCCTCGTGTTTTGACCCTAGCAGTCTAAACTCAAATGCTAAAGCCCTCGAGAAATCAATTGAGACAGACTCTGGTCGAAATGTGAGTCCTTTAATATATTTGTTTGCATTTTTATTGAGTGTCACTGCCTTGGAAAAGGTAATAGCTACACGTGTGCATAGTACAATCATATAACTAAGTTTTGGGAAATAGATTAAGCTGTTGCAAAATGCTTACCAACCGAAATGACTTATAGTATCAACGCAAAAAAGAAGTTAATGGCGCGAAAGGCATTTGAGGACGACTCTGCTAGGGTCGAAACGTCAGGCCGTTAGACTAGTTTTTGTTATTAAGTTTTAACAAGGATAGCTGTACGATAGGCATAGGCGTACGTTTCTTCAAAAGTAGAGGATTGAAATGAATGCACCCTTCCAGAGTATATGCCTCCAATTTAAGCCGTCTCTCTAAAAGGTGGCCAGCCTGTCTCATACAGATTGCAATTTATAGAGATGGCTGTGACACCATTGTCCTGTCGTTCAGCATTTTAATCATGATTGAGATTTCCCCCACGTTTTAGTACGGCATGAATAATATACAACAGGCCGGCCGGCTTGACGATGTTATAAACCCAACCGATCTCATAAATATTATGGCTTCAACATCAAATGACGGGGTAGTATTGCATGTAACAACACGACGAGTGTGTAAAGTTCAACATTGGGTCAGACCGAACCCTGGATGCCCTGAGTTGTTGAGATGACTTCGGTGATGTTGAATGACTTACCACCGCCCCCGGGGGGGGTAAGGGGGGGGGGGTAAGGGGGGGGGGGGCTTTATGACGGATGAGGCTCATCCTTTCTCTGGTCCTTTACACAAGGAAGGATTCTTGCTTCCATGGAGTCGGTGGATGGAAAATGTAAGGAAAGCAAACACCAAAGTGGGCGTTAATGTCCGGGATCTTCTGATTGGTCATGTTTACTTGGCGGGAGAGTGTCTATGGTTTTACAGGGTATAGGAGAAACTGACGCCTCCCGGTCCCCATCGCTCTGCCCTCCAGCCTCATGTTCGTCTAATTGCGCGGAGTTGTTTTCAATGATTCACCGGTCTTAACCATCCACTCTACACGAGGCCTGGTTACCCGAGCGCGAGATAGAGTGCCGCAGCTCGCCGATGAAACTTACACTCCAGCGGATTGACGTCAATGGTGGATAAATTTAGCTCCCAGGGTTGGGTTGGCATGCTGTTACGCGACTTAAAATAGACCTCAAGGTTTCCGAAAATAACAAACAAGTCGTCACCTTACAATAATAGGCATGGATCCCTGGGCGTAGTAGGAGACGGGAAGATGTGGCATGTGATTGGACGCTGCTGACCACGTGCACGTGGTTCTCCCTTTTGAAATTGCTCGGCCAATCCCGCCCGGTGAATCTCAATTGGGTGTTTGTGATTGGTCGATGACTGTCTCTTCCCTTTGAAACTCATCAACGTATTTTTTATTTCGGTCTGTCCCAACGAAAGTGTCATGCATGTATTTTATTTGCTTAATGTTATTTGCGGATGTGTGGAAACCGTTGAGTGGAAAGCAATGACCATTCAAACTCACTGTTTAACCACGAGCAGATGCCAAAAGCAATTAAGCGATTGTTGCCATGCGCTCAGAGATGTAATATTATGATTAATAGTAAAAACCACTTTAAGTTTGCGCAATACACAAGTTCCCACATGTTATGTGTCTAGCGTCTGGAGGCACCCGAGCGCGACAGTACTTCCTGATGCTCAGTGGGGTTTGACGTGGAGCCGACATTTCAGAGCCTAATACCCGGTATTTTTTTAAATGCATTATTAATGCACCACAGAGGTGCGGTTTGAAAGTGCGGCTACATTTTTTTTGTTGCACTCAAAGTGCAAGCGCGTATAGAAACATTTCAGTTACAATGTTGATTGATGGCATATGAATCCACAGTCACTGAACTAGTCACATCACTTGTATATGAATTGCTAGTGTTAAGGAGATATCGCCCCTAAAAAATTAACCACCATGATGAACAATGGTCAACTCTTGCAGGCATAACCTGTGAAACTTTGTATAGCATTCCCAAATTCTACCCGTCTGTTTTTTTCCACCGAAACTTGGAGTAGACGTTGATATAGCTCCTTTGCAATGTTTACACATACCCAGTGTTCATTTTGCTTATTTATATTGTATGCGTCCCTCCCCCCCCAAAAAAAAAAGAAGAAAAAAGGCAACAGTTTTCCATTGAGGATGGTGTGATTAATTTTAATAAGGTCTGGCACTTTTTGAAGAAACGCACCCTACTAAAAAAGACCCCCAAACGACAAAAATAAATTGATCCTGCGGGCAGAATTCTTGACCGTTTATTCGCATCGTGAAGTGCCTGGTATGTCAGCCTGGCCAATCTGTATGAAGTGAATGGTTTAATTATTAAACCGTACCAACACTGCATGCACATACCTTTGAATCATATAGGGTGAGATTGCATACGGTTTCGTCCAGCCAATAGTATATATTATACACGCATGATTTGATATGGAGACAGACTCTCAGGCCGTGACCGAATTAGCGGCTACAGCTACAGCTACGGCTAGATTTCCGCGTCATCATGCGTTGAAGTATAGGACGTCCTTAGCGACACCCATAGCAACAGTCGTAGCCCTAGCCGTAGCCCTCATTTCGGATACGGCCTCAGCCTGTTCTCCCACACGCTGGATAATGAGAACGGGCCGAACTGAATGCGACAAATCACACCACGTGCGTGCGATCGGATCGCAGGCATTTTTACACTCGGCTAAAATTCAAGGCAGTTTTCGATGTAAATGCATGCAGGGGCTTACACGTTGACACGATCGGAATATTATAAAGTGAACTATACATGGTGACGTGTTTTGTTTTTTTACGGTGAACGTCCTGTGTTACACACCTGGCGTTCACAGTGGGTTGAATGAATAAAATCGAGATAATTCAATTAGTTTTTTGTTCACCATTTGCAGAATAATTGAACTACTGCTATCGCTTAAAGGCATAAGGCATACTACGTGATTGGTAATGGTCGAAAACAAAATAAAATTTAATCTGAAATAAGAATTTGGTTCATGAAATTGATGGCAGCTATCCTGGGAACAACTTTCGTCTGAAATACTCAAATGAATCTTAAAATTCCCCACCATAAACTCGGTTTGAACATTTGCATGTAAATTTCCCCACAACACGGAATCAGATAACAACTTATGCAGATTGGATACTTATATTGAAACTAGAGTGTGATAAATGAATGCACTTTTCCAGAAACCAATTATGTATACACCTTTTTTGCTTTAGAACTAATGAAACACCCCCGTGTTTAGAAGCTATTTAATTTATATTGATTTGAAAGTGCATGTTTACTTCTGTTGTGTACATCTTTTTCAACAAACTTGTTCGTGATAGCACCACCTCTAGTTTGATCAAGTCGTATAAATCTTCAACCGGAACTACGTCATCCAAATCGTAATCAGCAGTAAAGTGTTGTGTATTTATAGCACAGGCATTTATTTATAGATACAAAGGAAAATTGTTTTGATGAGTTTTGTTGTTGAGGATGGGAAGCAAAGGCTGTGTCGGTTCACTCGATGTGAAGGTGAAACCTTTCACACCCCGGACTATCTGATCGAGTTGTTGTCGTGTAGTCTGCAGAGACACGCACGCGCCAGTGGCTATGGCTGCAACCTTGGTGTTCGACAGAGTACATTTATGGCAACCGTAATACAAAGTGATAAGCAAATAAACTGTGAGAAAATATCATCAATAACAACAGCAGTGACAACAACAGCAGCAACAACATCGGTGACAACAACAACAACAACAACAACAACAACAGCAGTGACAATAACAACAACAACAACAGTGTGAACAACAACAACAACAACAATAACAACAACAGCAGTAACAACAACAACAATGACAACAAAAAACTACTACGAAAAAAGCAACAGCAACATCAACAACAAAAACAATGACAGCAAACAAAACCAAACAACATCAACAACAGCAACAGCAATAGCAACAGCAACAACAAAAACAGCAGTAACAACAACAGTAGCAGCAGCAACAACAACAGCAACAACAACAACAACACAACAACAACAACAACAGCAACAACCAGTACAACAACAACAACAACAGCAAAATAGCTAGAACAACAAAAGTAACATCTACGGTGTCAAGTGTATAAAAACATCATACTTTAAAATGTGTGTATGTGTGTTTCTGTTTTTTTTTTTTGCTTCTGCATATCTATAATGTTATTTAATCAACAGACTCTCGACGTCGAAAACGTTCCAGTCAGTTGCCTAATTCTGGAAAGCGGTACCAGCACAAAAAACTCTGTTTAATTAGATTTCCAATTATAAATCAATCTTTCAGTCATAACAATTATTGTGGACGGCCAACCTTTTGCGATAATTGTTTTAAACTCACAAGAAATCTTATACCCGTTCTTTTCGAAAGTAGAAAATTATATTAAATTATAATAAAATAAAAAAATTCCATATTGTAGGAAATGTGATCTCCAGCCGGAGCCTCAGATAACGGATGCTATTATCATAATGCATAATGCATAGCCTATGGTGACATTTGACCAAGCACACCTGGAATCTTAGAGGAGCATTCCAAAGAATAAGTAGAAGAAGACGAAGAAGAAGAAAAAAAAAACGTGTTCAAACATTGGAAAACACATATGTTTGTCGGTATGTCAGGATTCTTTTGAAGGGTTTCATTTGTCAAAAAAGAGGGGGGGGGGGGAGAAAATGGTCCGAATGCAATAAACATGTCATGTCAGGAAAATGTCTTGACTCGTAAAGGGCTTTAATGTATAAAAGGGTCACATGAGTTTCGTCCCACGCATTGCGTTTCGCGCATAAAAATGCTGGGCACCAACATTAAAGTGTTGTGAATTCGGACGAGTGAATGGTTTCACCTTCAACTTCAGTTGCGCGTCTCTGTCATTATTTTGGTGAGCCGTCCACCTGCAGCGCAGACATCAACAAATTAAGGCTAAATTTAAAACGGGGGCTGGCTGGGTGGTAACTTGTACTGCCCCCCCCCCTGTTACGCTAATTGATGTGTAGCTTCTTCGATTTGGGAAATTACATCACAAGGCTTTCCAGCAGGACCTGATCGGTACAGCCGTCTAAAAACATCCTAAACGTGACACAATGTTGATATGCCACACGCGATTCTTCTAAAATCTAGAGAAAATTTATTGTCGTTGATGTTGACCTGACCCATCACTGGGTCATGGCTGACCCTGAAAACTGGTCAAGAATGGAATTTTGGCTCAGATATTGCATCAGGTTAACCCAATTCTGGCTCATTGTGAGGCAGACTCCGGGCCACTCTGACCCAGAAATGGGTCAGGCACCACATGACCCGGAATTTGGGACGTTTCTAACCCGATAATTTTTGGCGCGTACATAAGATTCTATTTTTTGCATCCCTGTGGAGACATCTTTTGTTCTTTCCTTTGTCCCTGTAGTTAAGAATCTCCCATAGACTTTGTACACAAGATTCCTTGTGGAGCAACCCAGTCTTTAGAGTTTCCCTATGGAGACCCTTTGTTATCCCTTTTCTGTTTTGTTCTCGGTCTCCATAAAGTGAAAATGAAATCATAATTACTATTCATGCGAGACTTCATATTGGCAATTTTGAGCTCATTACAACACCATAAACAAAGCCAGCTTCACAGTGCAAAAACAACAAATCGAGTGTGGTCTGATTCCTGGTGGTCACGCAAGGCACACTAAGTTAAAGAGACAAGCAGGGCGCCTGTCTATCCGTAGACTACCGCGTGAAAATGCAGCTGCAGGAATCTGGTGCCCAGGATTCTTCGGGGAAAAAACACTAATCAATACTCCTGACTGGGATGTGGTTGCACGGGCTTTGATTTCAACTGCTTGGCCGGCACGACCGACCTTTTTAACGGTAAAGCCGCACCCTGCAAGGCAGAATTTCTCCATATCATTGCTGTACCCTTCCCCACAAACGAAGTTGAAATACAATCTCTCTCCCTTGGTGACTTAAATAGACCAGTAATTACTCTGACTTGGCCTATCTTTACCAACATTATGCTCGCTCTTTTTGTTTCTTTGTTTCGTCTTCAAAACACATCATCGCTCGTTGTAAACACGTGATCGTATCAAACAAAGACGTAGTCTTAATGTATAACGGCGAGTGATTTGAACCCACATGATAACGTCTTGAATAAAAAACTAACAGACTACTTCGCGAAATGACTACTCAGTACGTGGCGTTATCTTCGGATCGAGGTCCATGCTTGTCTGTAGTCTTTGTTCCAAGACAACACCGTTAGCCTTTCTGAGATATGGGTGGACGTATCACGAGGGTACTGTACGGTTTGAGTTTATCTGTCTGTATACACCCACACCACAGTGTCCACCATATCTCAACAATGCTAATGGTCTTGGAACCAAGACTATAGCTCGTCTAGATAGTCACACATTTGGTCGCTATGAACTAGACCCATATGCGCCTTATTCCAAGGCTAACGCATGCGCACTGAGTGTACGCGAAGTTGTCTGAACGCTGATTTGTAATAATTGGACACGAAGAGACAGTCTGACCTGGAACTTAGAGTTCCTCGGCTGCGGTCAGGGCTACTGCTCCACATAAACCGGATCATGTCGGTAACTCGAACCAACTTTACAAGAGCGTTGACAGGTTTGAACCAGCTTGCATAATGATCAAGCAGCTAATGTGGGTCACACTGTGTAATAAAAAAATACAAGATACCACTTTTATGATATTAATCGGTGTAAAGCGAAACATATAATATGTACGATTACAATTTGAAAGCTTGCTGTATTACAATTGATACTAGTCCAGTGGTAAAATTGAAAGTATTTGTTGCACATAATCACGGTCACGCTGGAAAACTTCCTTTTCATTTTGTTTGCCTGCGATACTGTAAATATATAGTTTAAGAAATCAGTATAACCAAATTAGTTTTTGATCCCCAAAACCCAAATGTTTGAAAGCAGTTAAAACACGCCTAAGGCGTTTGTTTCTTCAACATTTTCTCGTGACTCCAGTGATCTATCGAACTTAAACTATCACAGGTTTGTTATTTTATTATTGGACCGCATAAAGTACGGATCCTGGTCTTCGACTTACTCATATTGACCTGCTTTAAACGGTAAAAAAAAAAAAAAAGCTGACAAAACCTCTGTATTTTGTTGATATTTTTGGCTGCCGAGATGAAGATAGAAGAGCTGCAAGATCATTGTCCGGGATGAACTCGGTCACTTCCCACGCACTCTTTGATTTGTTGTTAAAAGGAAGATTCAATGATTGATAATGTGTCCCTTCAGTGGGGGGGGGGGGGGGTGGGAGACATCATGGTTTAATGCATTGCCTAATCACGATTGATTCAAGCGCTGAGGAGACGCCCCCACTTTGTTGTACTGATTTAGATCATTGCTTAGGGTTCATCAGGACCCCCAAACCGTTAAAATGGCAAACGTTAATAATGGCCGTGGGTGGGTTGGGGGGGGGGACACAAGATGGCTATGTTTGGTCAAGATAGCTGTGTCAGAAGGGTAAGATAATTTATGACATGCTTACCCTCAAAGTTTTTATTTTGAGTTATTTTTATTCATGTTATCAGTTTGTGCTCCGTGTTTGCTATTAAGGGGGCCTATATTATTTATTCATGGACCTATATTTTATCATATAGATTATTTTCTTAGTGTTTTTTGTGTCCTCCTGTGACCGTGTCAACAGGCTTACGAGCTACGGTGTTTAATACACCTTTGTTGATTCTGGCCGTCACCTGTGCCATCGTGGTTTGTTCGGTTCAATTGATTGATTTTTTTTTTTTTTTTTTTTTTTTTTTTTTTTAAGGAATCGCTTGATTTCATCATCGGCCGGACTGTAAAAAAACGCAATCATTCAGACTTCATTTTATTTCCCCACAAGGCGTTCAATACCCATTCAAACGGTTACCGCCTCTTAGTGTTATGCCGGGATAACACAATAACGAACACTTTCTGAAGTGGACCTGGGTATATATTTATATATTATTTTACGAGGCTCCTGCTTGAGTTATTTCATTTATGGCTGTCTGAAGAACACGCCATTTCTATATTCAATTGCTGATGCTAGCTGAAGTGTAAAGCGATAGTCTGGTTTATTTATGTCCACGTCCATACTCGTTCTGTATCAATATATCAGACTAAACTTCCATCCTGAAAAATCATTTCACCCATTGCTTTAACTACTACCCCCCCCCCCCCACCCCGGAGCAATTCCTGTGTTATGTCACCCCACACCTCTCGAGCTGTAATTATTATTTACGTTGATCATACAGAGACGCGTGTGGAAGCCCGTAATACGAGGACGGTTCATGAGTATCAATGTTAACAGGAAACTTTCCTTGTAAGCGCATGGAATGGATAGCCGATGTAGGCATGCCGTGGAGTCACGACTTCACATGACTAAACACTAAACCCTCCCAGGGACTGCGAGGCGTAGACGCTGCGTTATGTCTTCACTCCGTGAGTCTTACGATACACAGGGATCGAGCCTTGTTGTTATCCGCTGCAAAACATTATAAGCTCAGTCGTCCCGTCGACCTGGGATTGAGTGGTTATTGTGAGAATACGGCACGCGTTGGAATGCCTTCATCAGATTGTACTGCTATCAGCAGTAGATAGCAGGCGGTATCGTTATATGACGACTCGCAATGTTCAAAGCCCCCGCCACCCAGTTAGTCGTATCCACTGGTCGCGCTGGATTCTAATTATACTTTCTTCTGTCTTGATTGATCACCCGTTAATAGCTGAGACATAACATGTGTTTTATAAATTTTGAAAATGGTGTATGGAGTGCCTAAAATACAAAAAAATATGCTTTGGGAATTAACCTATTGAGATCGGCTAGACTGAATACAGGACCTTGACTGATTGTACCCTGTCGTAGATTTGCTAGCCATTCTGTTTTATACATTACCCCTTCCTATTCACCTTGTACTTGTACTTGTACTTAGTTGAGCCCTTCATAATAATATCAATGTTGGAATGATACGGATCGGATAATACGAGAACACTGATTTAATAGACAGTCATGTTGACTTTGATCTTTGTTAACAAAAATAGTGACCTTGTACATTCTAGGGCCTTTCTGGCGAAAATTGACAAATTTGTAATGCATTTGGTTTGGTATCCTAAACGAGAAGGTACCAAAACTGACAAAAGTGGAGGTAAATGACCCATCAAAAAAATGCCCTCTGATGGATTTGGGCTTTGGGTTTGACCCGACCTGACCTGAGCTGAACTATGACACAACCTGACATGGTTACCATCGACCCAAGAATGCAAAAGCTGTTAATGACTTTGGTGTTTAGTTAACATCAGTCATCACTGTAGTACTGCTTGTGATCACAATTCCCCCCCGAAAAAAAAAATAGAATTAAATATAAAAAATAATAACATTGTATTTTTATTGTGTTCAACTTTTATTCATTGTAAAAAAATGTCTAAAGATTAAAAAGAAGAAAAACCCAACTACCTTCCACCACCTGCAAAGCTTACAATCTTTAAACCTTATTAATTTCTTTTGTGTCACGTTTTTATTTTTTGACCACAGAGAATCAAGATGACGAATTTTACGAGAAGACAGTCGAGATAGACGGCCAAATTACATCGCTACATATCTTAGATACGCCCTCGTACGGCCAGGTAAAATCCAGTTTTGATCCTTCATTTCAAACTATTATCAAGGCTCGAGTTTTACACTGAGAGCTGTTTATGCAGACATTATTGCTCAGCGAATTTCTGAAAAGCAAAAATGAACCAGTCACATTATTGTAAGACATGGTATTTTGGCTATTAGCCTATTTTTGGGAAGCACAGTTATTTTGTGCTTTGCTGAAATTGGTGCCTACGAAGCTGGATGAAAATGGGCCCATATTTTAACTGATGCATGGCTCTTTGATCTCTCTTGAAACCTGTTCGCTTTAATCAAAAAGGCAAAGAGTAAGATCTGCCTCAGGGTTAAAAAAAAAAAAAAAAAAAAAAAATCACACTGCGAAAATTTTCAGAGCACATTTTCGCTTATTTTGTGCTAAATGTTTGCCAGATAACATTTTTTTACTCGCACTAATGCGTGCCCTAACCTAATCAGAGAAACCCGACTCCCGCTGGGCAATATGCATTTAAACATTTTGTTTATTAGCTGTCTCGACAGGAATTCCGCCACTAATGTTCCGGTTGGCGACAACCATTGCAATGCCATACCCCTTCAGTCGAAATGTTTCCCCCCACGTCGCTGTCTCTCTTTCTCAGCTGCAATAAAAAAATAATAAATCAAAAAAACCTCAATTAACACACATCCATCTTTGCTCTCTTCGTTCTCCCCCTTTTCCTTCTTAACATCTTCTGAAGGCTGCCTTTGAGAACAAGGAGGAGCAGTATCTCTCGGGCCGGAGATGCGTATCTCCTGGTCTACTCCGTCACGGACAGGCGCAGCTTCAAGAAGGCCAATGAACTCAGGTTTAAACTCCAACGGAGCAAAGAGACTGAAACAGTTCCGATAATCCTCGTCGGCAACAAAACGGATCTCGAGAGGTCCAGGGAGGTTTCATTTGCAGGTAGGGGTTGCCATGGTTACCCGGAGATGAAAATAAATAATGCATGAACTAGACCGGATTTTCTTGTTGTTGTAACGACTGTTTCGCCTTTCCCCCCTGGTCCATTCTGGGGTCTGCCGCTCTCTAGTTTTAGAAACCCTTTTTTGTTTCCTATTTTACAAATTTACGAGGGTTGAAATCTTCATCCAGTTCTGACTCGCCATAATTCCTGAATCAGAAAATAATTGTTTATTAAAAAAAATAAACTCAATGCATGTTATAAATATCAATTTTTCTGTCAGTTAATGGCAACAAACTCACAAAAATAACCATCAACGAACTGGGGGATTTTTTTTCTTCTTTTCAATACTTGCAGTGTAGCAAATTACAGCACTGATTATATATGTATTAGTTTGGAAAAGCGGTCTCGTTGCTAATTAGCATGTGGCTTTCGGCTAAGAACACGCAGCCATAACTTATTCATACTTGTTTATGAAACAATCCTCAAGAAAAAGATAACAATTGTTCAATACTTGCAGTGCAGCAAATAGTAATCTATATTCTATGATCACCGAAAATCCATGCCTTTTTAAAATCTCGAGTAGCAGTCTCGTTGCAAATGAGCGAGTGGGTTTCGGCTAAAAAACAAACAAAAAACAGACACGGTGTCATACTTATTACCTATTTTTACAAAATATATTCATAGAAAATCCTCCAGAAAAAAAGTTAGGCAGTCAATTATTATCCCACGCTTTTAAAAAATAGTTTTTGTTGCCATATGCGATTGTCACATCTTGTATTTTCATAAGAGACTGGTCGTTAATTGGGATTTACTCATTCAGTGATTCAGTGCTGAGCTCCAAAACGACAGCTTGAATTTAATGTCTCATATCAGTCGATATAAAATATTGATTTTTTTTTACCCCCAGACTGTTTATGGCCACGATCGTAAAGCAAACACCCAGCTTTAAAAAGAAGGGGGTGGGAAATGCATGCCACCTTTATAACTAGAACAAATGGATACATGTTTATTCGGTCGATTGGCGCACGGTTTTGTTGACTTGTGTAAATTATGTTTTGCAAAACTTAACTTGAAAATTTGAAAACATCCATAAGTATAAATATAAATATGCGTGTGTTTCAAACGGGGCTGTGTGTAATTTAAATAAAGTTACCATCACTGTGGTAACTGGGTTTATTTATCTAGTCTTTTTATATCATAAAGTATTTTGCAATATCTAGCCGTTTAAATGACAACTCGCAATACGAAATAAGTCCAGTATTGAGTAGATCTTTTGACAATAATGTTGAAGAAAAACTACTTCAGTAAACTCGCGGGTACAACCATGTGTAAACTCTTTTGAGAAAAAACGTTGGTTCTGAGAAGAACCGGTATTAAGAAGAGACCACACCGGTTCTTCAAAGAACCAATACTTCTCCCAAAAGAGAGACCACACCGGTTCTTCAAAGAACCAATACTTCTCCCAAAAGAGAGAACAAACCGATTCTTCAAAGAAACAATACTTTCCAAAAGAGAGACCACACCGGTTCTTCAAAGAACCAATACTTCTCCAAAAGAGAGACCACACCGGGCTTCAAAGAACCAATACTTTCTCCCAAAAGAGAGAACAAACCGATTCTTCAAAGAACCAATACTTCTCCCAAAAGAGAGACCACACCGGTTCTTCAAAGAAACCAATACTTCTCCCCAAAAGAGAGACCACACCAGTTCTTCAAAGAACCAATACTTCTCCCAAAGAGAGAACCCACCGGTTCTTCAAAGAAACAATATTTCTCCCAAAAGAGAGAACAAACCGATTCTTCAAGAACCAAAACTTCTCCCAAAAGAGAGAAGAAATTGGTTCTTCAAAGAAAATACTTGTCCCAAAAGGAGAGAACAAAACCGGTTCTTCAAAGAACGTTTTTGTTTCGAACTTTGTCATTAAACGGTAATCCTGTAAATAGGTGACATTGCTGTGCCGAGGTCAAATTAAACTGAGTCATCGTGTATTATGTGACTTCTATGGCAAACATTCGCCACCCATCCTTACTGATGATGTTTCGTCAGCATGGAGCAATTTGGGGGCGTGCTATCTTGGCTCCTTATCGAGTAATTTTCACTTTTTCTTTCATTTCATTTTCTACACTCAGAGGGGAAGCACTTTGCAGCACTGTTTGACTGCAAACTCATCGAGACCTCGGCCGCGATCTCCCACAACGTCGAGCAGTTATTCCACGGCGTGGTCCGGCAGTTCCGGCTCCGGAGCCGTCTCAAATCCGACGAGGAGGAATCCGGGAGCAGGGGAAGCATGGACTCCACGGGGGGAAAGGTGAGCCCGTGCAGGCAGAGCATCGGCTCGCAGAAGCGACGGAGGTCGTCAATGCTGAACCGGGCTCGCGGCGTCCTTGAGAGGATACTGAGACGGAGGAGCGCCGACGAGCCACCCGGGTACCGTGCGCGCTCAAAATCATGTCACGTCATGGAAGTACTATAGGTACGGTATAACTCTTAAGGCGACTCCATTTTGTATATAATCAAGTTTATATTATTACGTCATTGCAAAGCCTATTGGAGCGTAACGTCTCTGACGTCTTTAAGTAATGAGAAGTTTGTTTAATTTACATATTGTCTTCATCATTAAGTTATACTCTTGTATGAATTTATTATTAACAAGTTGTAAACCCCGCTGTGGCCGTCTTCATGGGGCTACATTGATATTTTACAGTCAACTATGCCAATTACGCACAGACTCAGGCCTAAGCCCGCGCCTATGAGCCTAAGGCTTCAAAAACGCCCAAACAGCATGAAATGGTTTGTACACTTCCATGATGGCACACCTCTCTTACCTTTCTCCCTTTGGGTCTACTAAACCAAACTGAAGGCCCGCCCGAATAAAACGACCGTTGGCTACGGCTGTGGCTGCCAGTTTGAAGCACAGCACCGAAGGTTTACGTTCTCAAAATTATCGACGGAGCCCAGGCCCGGCCTAAGCCGAAGGCGTGGTTTTTAAAAGGGGCTATTGGTTTGAGATTGAAAACGGGAAAAAGATAAGTCCATTCGAGACGAGGATACAGAGTCAATTCCCAAGCAATGTTTTCATAACCTCAATACCCCCCCCCCATACATAATGCAGGTAGGCCTTATATTTATATTTCATGGTATCAGAATAGTCATGAGCATTCTTGGGTCGGTGGGAACCAGGTTGTATATAGGTCTACCAATCTATTGGTTATGTATAGGTGTCTAAAATAAAACACCGCACATTTTTCACTGATAAGCTTCAATTTATTAGCATTCATTTGACATTCATTACATTTACATTTAACCATCAAACTAATTCGAATATGAATTCTTAGATGCCTATTTATCGTAAGGTTAGATTAAATCATGCAGTTGTCATTGAACGGTCAGTGGCGGTCAGTGGCGGTCGCTCACATGAAGATGAGCGTGTGGAGACTGGAGGTTTGTTTAAAAAGTTTGCTACCATGTTAACATAATACCACAGCTGGCCCCCACTATACAACTGAAGATAACCGCTATAAACGGAAACTTGTTTGCTGGTTTTCGCTTCGTAAAAAGTGGGTGAGGTATTCGACTGTGCCTGATGTTGGACGTACTTAATATGTAGATATTCCGGCAGTTCCAAGGGGACGTACACCTCCGCAATGTTGGAGACGAGAGTTCTATTAATATGTATTAGGCAAATAGACAGACATAATGTCTTTAAAAAAAGCAATTAAGGGAAGCTATTTAACTCACAGATTTCCTCATTTATGTCGAGTTTTCAACCAAACGTTTTTCCCCAATTAACTGCTAGAAGTATAAAATATATATGCATATCGTTGCGGTCGATATGCAATGAGCCTCAAGTTAAACTTAAACCTATATTGTCTCTGTGCTTATATGTTGTTGCTGTTATTGTTGATGTTGATCTTGACGTTGTTGTTGTTGTTGTCTGTCTTGTTTGATTCTGTATAATAAGGTAAAGTCTATTTGTTGGTTCGTCCGTGCGTGTTGTTGTCTGTAACATTACCCTCTCGGCTATTGACACTTTTCGGTGCTACTGGTCGTACGAACTGCTAGATAAAATGGCAGTTGATCGTGTAGTAGTTATTTCTTTAAAAAAAAATGGATTTGCAAGCTATGATTACACGTACTGTAAAATGCAGAAGAGGTGTTTGTTCAAATCTCACTGGAGGAACCTGTGGATTTTAAAGTTTCATATTTATTTATTTATTTATATTTATGTGCTTATTTTTTCTTTCTTTATTTATTTGTTCACCTATTTATTATGATTGTTTTGCTGCAGGACTTAGAAAGAACTGCATGTCTTACATCAGCAATGGGCAAAACTAAAACGATTCATTTTTACCCTGCATTCCCTATGTGATACTTTCATACAATACAAAATTCAACCTCGCTCTCACATGCTGGATCTAGCTTGCTCCCAAAGTCTCCGTGGCCCTCGGGTTCGTTAAGTGATTTGCATGAGTTCATTGACTCTGTTCTCATAAACACATGAAGGACATCAGACTGAGTGACGAATATAAAAACTGCTTGCGAGGCAGATGTAAAAGAGTATGGACTAGTCTCTTTCCCAAGTCGCCACTTATATCTCAAACGTCCATATTTACTTAACGGCATCTTCGTCTCTCGTGTGCTGGAGCACAGAGGCAAATCCATATCCATCTCGTACGTGAGTTTGAATTCAAGTTGAGCTCAATCTGATCGTAACATGGAGCTAGGCTGTTAATCGATTTATTGTAAATCTTGCCACGGTGTCATGCCGAAGGCAGCTTTAGCAACCCATGCAACGAGTCTCAGCAAACAAGTCAGAAATATTTGTCTTAGTTTTGACGGGGGGAACTTTATGGGACCGTGACTGCGTGAACCAGAATTCCTCTGCCATGCGGGGGGTCTTTCCAGTCTACTTGGTTCCGAGGTATTTCTATTCACACATAACCGTGTGGATGGCTTGATTTTCAGAATGTCATGTCGGGGCCTTACCGTTCGAACGATATCTCAAGTAATCTGCGTTACTGTAACGGCATACCTCGGCATTAAATTACAATTTTCAAAATCCATGTTGGCTATATCAACAAAAAAGTGCAACCTGTACCAACGTGACATAGCTTAAGCACCACACTGCGTCGATAGAAAGAATTGATTTCAACATTTGATGGACATCCGTATAACATTATGCCGATCTATAGTTGAATTGAACTGCAACGTTTTTTTGCTGTATTTGGCGACTTGAATAACTCCCTGTTTAGTTAAAACTTGCCACAGATGCGATGTGTAGTTACGCAGGCAAATTCCAAAACAGAAAGCTTTTTAACAATGAAACTATTCACAGCAGCAAACAGGCTTTAATTCCAGAATAATTTAGTGAACAATAGAACCCGCAGAATTGTCACTGCAAAGGGGAAATAAATGTATTTAGGTTAAGGAGAATGGACGAGAAAGTGTAGATTCGTGAATAGAATGTACGAGCCGAAGGCGAGTACATTCTATTCACAAATCTACACTTTAGAGTCTATTCTCTGACTTCAACTATTTCCTGAATAATTGAGTGTTAATTGAGTGATTAGCTTGTTAAAAAAAGCTTTAATTTACAGATTATGTATGTGTGATGAGTTGTTTAATAGATTCCAGCATGTGATACAGTTTTTATGGTAAAGTACATTAAAAGCTGTGTTTGGTGCACATCATGTTATCCTTTCAATTTGGAAAGACAGTCATTTTCCCGTCGAACATTTCACTTTAGTTTGTAACGAATCCACTCAACTGTAGATTCGTTACGAATCTATACTTAAGTGCAGATTCGTAACGAATCTACAGTTAAGTGTAGATTCGTAAAAATAATCTACACATTGAACAATAGAGTGACGTCACAGAAATAGTTTAATATGATATATATGTTCTTCCAAATCGCCATCACACCTGCATGTGATGGCGACACTGTTTTGCTGTGATGCACTTACAAAACAATTGCCTCATTGTTTGATGCTGTCCCCACAGAGCTGTGAAGACCAACTTAACCAAACCACGATGTCATTAGGACACAACAAAAAAATCAATAGGGAGAAAGGCGACCGGCGTATTTAATGTATAGCGAGTTATTACGTAATCACTAATAGATTCCTTATAATATATGATATGTTCATTATAATATATTCATTATGGTGTTGATATGATAATGCATTTTATGAGGATTATGATAAACTCATCTAAATAAAAACGTGTAAACGCTGTAAACCTATTTATAAAAAAAAAAAAAAAACATACACCAACTTAAAAGGTGTTTGTTGTTTATATAAATAAACGTGGATTCTCATTGATTTTCTTTTTTTCAAGTAGGACATTTACTATTGAAACATACTGTACAAAATTGTAAGTAGTGGTGCTAATATAATATCAGTGCGTTATCTCTGAGGTAATGGTGTTGCTAATTTTCTATCCACGGTCACAGTGGTCTCTTAATTGTACATAATATTTGAACTAACTTGTATTATGCGCTCATTAATATTCAACGACAAAAAAAAAAAAAAAAAAATGAACATGTATATATAGTCCATTTGTTACAACAACTACAAAATCGTTATGGTATGCATAACGTCACGTACTCGCACCACTCGTTGTATTGTATTTGGGGCTCGGTGCTACTGTATTGACAGTGTGGTGTCCAAACAAGGACGAAACTAGAACAAGTGTTGACACATATATTTCTCTGGATTGATTTTGTCAAATATTCACACGGGAGGGCCTGGCAGTGTTTTGAAATTGTCATTATGATACTATAGATTATGTGTATCTGTTCTCTTAGGCCTGACGATATACTTCTATTAATACATAACTTGTTTAAATTCACAACTTTTGTATGAATACTATATTTAAAGAAATCAATGTACAGATCTTTTGAGAGGTAAATAAACTGCTATCATTATCGATCATGATGTAAAACTGAGCCGTGATCTGCCGCAAACTGTGTACACTCATTACTGTCATCCGCAGTGTGCCTGAAAAACCCATTGGGAAAACTTAACTTAAATTGATAACTAATTATGCAATATGAGATTATTTCACAATTAACCTATGGAGCACAAAATGCATCAGTTACAATTCCAAGCGTATTTTGAAAAGTAAATTAACCAATCGTGGACATTTACGTAAGAGGGGAATGGGCAGCAAATATTGACGTAAATAATTACGTGAATATTTGCGATTTTGGTCAAAAATCACGAATGGTGTATGTTCGATGTCCCTTCAGGGCCACCATACTTTTGTGAGGCTGCAAGCTTTCAATGGCGTTGAAGGAAGGAACCTGACCAGCTAGGGTGCCTCCTTGTGACAGTGATTGACGCATTAGGGGATTGAGTCTACACGGCCGTATCCGAATTGGCGGCTGCGGCAACGGCTACGATTGTTGCTAATAGGGTGTTGACATGGATGTCCTATGCTTCAACGCATGATGACGCGGCGGTCCAGCCGTAGCCGTAGTCGTAGCCGCCAATTCGGACACGGCCTGAGCAACAAAGACCGACCATGTCAGACGTAGAACTCACCAGCGATGCCCGTTGCTTGACGGATTTCTAATTCGTCAAAGCGTTTCACTGTGATATATTTTAATGCGGACATGGCATGCAGTCCTCAAGACAGAGGTCAAAGTGATGGCTGCGAGTGCAAATCTTAGCCAGAGCTTCTTAATAAAGCGAGGCACCCAACCACAGTGCTTTGGCACATATCAAGAAAAACACAACAATTTCAAAATGGTAGATCCCAACCCCGATACTCCGTGATATCCTGCAGTGTACCAATACACACGTTTTAGGAGGGGTGTCAATCAACGGGGGTCGTCAATTTGGTCAGGAGGGGTGGTGGAAAAAAAATGTTTACCCATAGCTCATGCACAAACTCCTATCTCTGCGGCACGTGCGCCACAGATCACTACCACAGCTTAGTGGTAAGACATGTTGTGTCTGACCGCTCTAGGTTCAATGGCCTTTTGTGAATGAAGGTCTTGTGATCTTGTGCCGACAGCAGACTGGTTTAGCAGACATAAATCATTGAGATAAGGCAGAACAGACCCTCTTAACCTCTTGCCACACCTTTGTGACAGGATGACGTAACACCGTTGGCCCAAAACAGATGCATTGGTGCAGGGTTAACATGTAATTTACTGTCCAGTCGAACGCGTTTAGTGATTTTTGTTTCATCTGTACGTTCGTTCACCACACTTTGCAACGTTGTGACGTCATGTAGGAAATACTTGCCCAGTGTTATAATAATTCTCGCGAGTATTCGAGCTTCCGGGACCATTGTGGTCCCAACCATATGGAGTTTTACGTGGGCGAGATTTTGTTTTGTCATTTATTTCAGTTTAACGTAGTTTAAGGCCATGAAAAAGTATAGCTGTTGCTGGGAAATCAATACTTAAAGTGATAAACAATATGAAAGTAAATTCAATTCAACAAAATAGGCTAATGAGGAAAACCCGCAAACAAGACTTGACCTCCGCTTCTAGTTACTTGTTAATAATTAAGAACAATTGCCCAACTGACGGTCATGTTGACTTTAAACCTGTGTGATGGACGCACACATTCGGGCGTGATTGGCAAATGGGGTTCTAAAAATAAGCCAAAGTTTTAATTTTGTTTCAATGTTAATTTGAACAAAATATGTGTAGTATATTATCAAAATTTCAATTTTTATTTATAACAACTTGCTTTGGGTATTGATATTTTCAAGAATTTTGTATAAGTATAATTTTTTTAAGAAGATTTGATTTCACATAAAAATATAGTCTTCGTTCAGGTTGTTTTTCTCGACTTGCACAGTCTACATCCAACAAGATGTGTGGTAACGGTCCATTGTCGACGGACAAAATAGCTGCTGGAAGCTGCTGCGGCTCGAAACAGATAAGAGATCCATTCCCGTCACAGCAAAGCCTAAAAACAATGCATCAGGGGGAGTATTCCGATTAATATCAATCAGTTGTTTTTTTTAAAATAAAGAGTACAACCCACGCATTAGGAGTCATTAATTAATCTCCTTTAAAGGAGCCCATTTGGACGAGTTAATGAATGCTGAGTACAGCTCTAATTAGGAGTGTCGTTTTATTACTTGGGATAAAGATAATTTTTAGCCTGTAGACATGCTGGTTTAGTAAAAAAAAAAAATACTATTCACACAGACTGTATTATGACATTTGCTAATTTTTTCTTATGACGTCCATAGACTATACTTGCTCTGTGCCAGATTCAATAAATCTAATGTTATTAGTGCTAAGCAGAAAAATTGGCAGAGCAGATTCACACGTTTACCAGCCAAGATACAGTGTAATCGTTTCATACAATGTTTGCAACCAATTCCTTGCTAATAAAACAGTCGTTAAAGGTATTATAAATGATTTGGTAAGGGTACAAAACATCAATGTTTAATCTATAGTCTGACAGCTTAACCAGTACTGGTTATGAAGTTTATACTAGAACCATTTTTTTTAATGTGAAATATTTCTCTCTGATATGAAGTTATTTATATTCGAGAAAACTCTAGCTTAAAGGAACATTACAGAATTGGTAAGAAAAAAACTTGTAAAATATACTTTTTGATCACAGATTTACATCAAACTTACACGGTCTAATGATGATGATAGTAGAAGACATCCCTTGAAATATTTCTGTCTGAAATGCCATATTTGATGAGAAATTAATAAACTAATTTTCCGATTGGAGTTTATCACTCAGTGAGCGTTTTATTCATTCGTTGAACCTATAATTATGATTTCATGCAAATGTATAATCGGTTTTTCACTTTTTTCTCGTGACCCAGATAGCCGATCGATCTCAAACTTCTACAGGTTTGTCAGTTTATGTATATGGTGGATTACATAAAGTGCTTACACTACCAGCAACTGTTTTGTTAGCAAAACCAATTCTGTAATGTTCCTTTAAGTAAGGAAAATGTGTTTACATGCTTAAAATTGTGAATGTTTTTTTTTCAATATTTTCTCCTGAGTGATCACACTAAGGATTAAGCCCAAATTTGCACAGGTTTGTTCTTTCATGCACACTGTATGCGACTATGTCAGCCCTACCAATACTGTATCATACCTATCGTGTGCCTTATAAAATAAGGTTATGCACGTGGTCTTGGCACAAAGGCGATATTTGTACGCGCAGTGTAAGAAGCGATTATCAGGTCATCAACGCTGTTGGGCTCGCTCGACACAAAAATCACAGACTCTTTTATTAGCCAGAGATGCTCACTGCACGAAACCATTGCCCTAACCAACCACTCCGCTAATACGTTTTTAGATAACAACACTCATAATGGACAGTGTTTAGTAGTCTCCTCTACAGGCTTCAAATACTTCACTTACACAAGCCGACGTTTTGGCCACGCAGATCAATGCATTATGAATATTATAATTGCTTTTTATACGGCATTAATTAACACCACGCGCGGAGACTATCTGTTCTTTGTCAACACGGGGCTCGTAGATAATAAGTGTGCCTGGCCTAGGCCTCCACTTTAAGTGTTTGACAACAAGGTTCTATTTCAATAAGTTGAAAAAACGGCAAAGCCATTTTTGTCATTATCCTGCCGTATTTATAAGGCGATCCAGCCCGTAATTTAGATGAGGTTCGAGTGCAGAGAGTGTGGGCGTTGAAGGAGGCACGATGCGGGATTCAACCGGGCCGTGGAAAGCTCCGCTGTTGCTGCCCGTCGACGAGGACAGTTGGCTGTATAGCAGATCAGTGCAATCAAACTGCCTTCGGATCAATGTAATAATGGATTCAAATTCCCCGAGCCGACACCAATTTTAATGGATTTCCTATATTAATCCAATCGTATACTTTATTTATAGCTTAGACATTGATATAGGATGAATGTCAATTGAAGAATGGGTAGGAGTTGATGAGATGATCACAGCCGTCGGCTCGACATTCGCCCCCTTGCGCTACGGGATAATCCAACCAAAAGGTGTCCAGACAAAAAGACCTAACCATCTCAGTGATTCACTTCAAAGAAGAGAGGTACTTTTATCATAGTATGCTATCTTTTTTTCCAGCATTGTACTAAATCCACGGCACGTCGTACGAAAAAGCTTTGCCGCAATAATAAAACACGTCCTGGATTTGAAAAGAGGGCGCTATAATAAGTTCGCTCGGCTCCAACGGTCTCATCCAAGACCGCTGGGATGGGCTGATGAGCTTGAAACAAAATTCTTGTTCAGGATGTTGTGATGCATGATGGGAATGATTGTACCGCTGATTGGTGCAATGCGCATCATCACATGTTCATGAATGCAAAGAGGCTCAATGGAATGTAAACAATCTTTCTAATCTTTCTATAATTATTTGCAAACGATTTACACAATAGAGCTACATTATTATTGATACTCAAACATTTCGTAAACAGGAAGAGGTGACCGGGGGTTATTAGGTCAGGAGGAATAGTCCAATGCGCATGTCCATATCTCAGCCCATCACAGCACCTCTGAATGGGGCGCTGGGAGCGAGCGAATACAATAAAGGGCGTTGTATGAAGTGCTAATGTTTTTACTTGAGGGCGCTATTACACTCGATTGGTGTCATCTATCACGGCGCACGAAAAGTAGGGTAACTGGTAGGTGCAACCTCAGCTCACTTGACCTCACCACACGGGGTCGCTGTTTCAGTATTATGTAATGCCATGTTGAATTGGATTCGGCAGTGGCTATGTCTGGATCGCTGAAAAGTCGTACTCTTTAGCTTAGTCTCTGCAGCCAACGGTCATAGCCGTAGCCAAACGTTGCTTGCTTTGGAGACGGTATAAACTCTATGGGGGTATTGTGAGGTCAAGCGAGGTCGTGCAGACCGGTTACTGCAGAAAGAAATTCAATACAGGAATTCTAAGCATTGTTCACCGACTCATTATCGGAACGACCAAGTGAAGGATTGCTGGCATTGTCAAGGGGGTCTAAGCCAGTGCACAGTGCCCCAAGAGTGTCCATCATGTCGGCCCGTCGGTGTCAGCTCTACGGGAAGATACGCAAGCGTCGACTACATTCCCGGCCGGCCATGAGCACCGTCATGCGGTTGTCTGTAATCAAGAACATTTGCAACCGGCGGTTCCGAGATTTCCTACCAGACGGCAAGAGTGCCTATAAATGTAAGTACAACCAACTTAACCATTCGATGGTTATAAATGCATGCTACACACATTCATATAGCAGTCAGCAACCTCCTCCGGATTATACTCGTACGTTGGTTGAGGTGCAAACACACAGGTGAGACAAAACTCAAGGCATAAACAAACAAACGTGGGTGCAAGTAAAAAGCAGTTATTTTAGTATTTTATTTGGGGGTGGGTGATAAATAGCTGAAGGTGACACCCACTGAGTCTGTTCTTGAAGACAGCCAGGGTTGATGGCTCGACTTGCCTTGGCAGCACAGGCTGATGGTGTCTCGAAGGAGGCTTTAAACTATACCTTTGTTTTTTTGGGAACCGCTCGATTGTTTTAATAATGATAATAATAATATTGAAACTTTCTAGTGCGCCATGTCTGTTAAGGATGACACTCCTGGCGCAAAAACAAGAACTTTGTTGTACACACACAAAAATAACATAAGGCCGAAGCGATTTCCGAAATAGATAGGTTTTGTGACTTTAAGATGGCTCTTTGATGTTGTAGAGACTCTCAACCCAAGGTCACAAAGCATGGAGTTGACACTGCATTACATTTCACTATGAATATAATATGAATAATAGTGTCAGGTTTTTAACTCTACTCAGTCAGTTTCCCTTGTTGGTTTATTACTTAATACTTGATATAAAAAAGTCGCATCCCCTCAAGGTGATCCCCCGATCTGGAAGGGGCCGCTGGGTATTGTTTTAATTGTAAACAAAATTTCGATTTTCAATTATTTCTTCAGACCCACTCACCCACAATTTCAAGAGAGAAAACAAAGTTTTAACATTATTTATTTTTCTGAATGGCCCATTATTCATAAACATGGCTTATCTAAGATGTGGTTGAAACAGCTTCAAAGCGGAAATCGATATGGAGTGAGCTTTCAAATTAGTTTGCCAATTTTCATCTGAATGAAATCACAACAATAACACAAAAATAAACGCCCCAATTTAACTTAAATTGAAAGCTCACTCCCTATAAATGATAAATTTTCAACAACAACAAAAAAGATTCACAAGTGTAAAAATATTAAAATTACAATTAAATGATAAACAAACACATGTATAGCATTTCCGTTAACCTTTTTTCCCACTCAAGTAGCTGTTTATTAAGATATTCGAAATTATTCAAAATTACTCAAAATTAAAAGTCTCGCAGCCTGATGAAATCATATCAAATTGAACATAATTATTTGCGGACAACTGAGTTTCGTTTTTCTTTTCAAATGTTAGTAGCTAGCCGTTGAATTTTTCTAGCTAGCCTCATCCAAAATAAAAAACACACACACCTCTTTTCCATCTGGGAAAAGAGCCATAGGCTAACCCTTCAGTTGTCAGGAAATTAGCGCATTTTTTTCAGAGAGCTGGTTTACTAAAAATGCCCGGGTTGAAAGTCAACACCCCTGGGGCACAATATTGGAAATTTTTTCGACAATCCGTGAAAGCCATGACCTTCAAATCTTTGATTTACAGAAAAAGTTGTGGGTTTACATTATTAATGAGGCTTGGCACATAATTTCTCGCTAATTTAATCCCCCACGTGATGGATGGATGTCCAAATTAGCAGTATTTTTGACCGTGTGAGGGCGGGATAGTGGTTATTATTATTATCACCTGTATTGGTCATTGATTCAAGAAAACAACATACAGGCGGTGCAAATAAGATAAAACTTTAAATTGTGATGCAAGAAAATTCGCCGTTGAAAGCGCCCTCACGCGGTCAAAAATATAACCAAATTGACCTTGAGTTCCAAACTAGCCCGAACATCTGACGTCACACTTCGAGGCTCGTGTTTTACGCCAGAGATCGGCTTCGAGCGTTTGGAGGAAATCTGACAAACGCATCTTTGACCTCGCATCCCATTGCGGTCTTGCGGATTGGGGACCAGTCGGACAGGGGACCAGTAGCAGTGACCATCTCTTTGACCAATAGACCGGTGCCTGGATAAGGACAGCGGATCAGTCTGTTCCAAACTAGCCTGAACATCTGACGTCACACTTCGAGGCTCGTGAATAGACGGAATGCACATTACGTCATTGACCACCGTCTTTGATGAAAAACAATGGAAACGTGCACGCATGTACGCACTGCGGTGCGCAGTGCAGTGCACTGCGCACAAATCTAAGACAATAGGGAGGTTTAGCTGCACGTTACGCGAGCAAAAACGTGAACGTGAACGTCAGAATATTTTGTTGTAAAAATCTCATGTTTTAAGCATACGTGATGTTACCATTTCTCACGTCAGGTACGTACGTGCAGACGTCATACATGAGCATGAAATAAGCCCAAAGTGGTGACGTCACCTAGAAACGACACAATTTTCTGACGTTCACGTTCACGTTTTAGCTCGCGTAACGTGCAGCTAAACCTCCCTAATGATAGCCTTGAACGCGTGCACTTTTCTTCAAAAATGGCGGCAAATGCAAGTGGTCTATCACGCCAGATATCTACCTCACCGGATGTTGCCAGATGTACCTTTGACCTTGCTTTCATTCACGCGGAGATTCGCAGTCAATTCACACGTACATATACACATACAACATAGTGAATAAAACAATCGATTTGCAAGCTGACAAATTACATCACCTCGGACAAATCAAAGTATGCTGGCAGGTTTTTTTTCCCGCCCCTTCTAACCAAATCACGTCTAGGACGTTTGGCATGGTTCGAGCTTAGATATCACGGCATACCTGAACAAACGGCGTGATGAAGACAATGGAAATGCTGCCTGCAGGGTTTTAATGCATAACATTTTCTTTTACCAAAATGGAAACATTAAAGGAACATTACAGAATTGGTAAAGAAAAAAACTTGTGAAATATACTTTTTTGATCACAGATTTACATAAAACTTACACGCGGTCTAATGATGACGATAGTAGAAAACATCCCTTGAAATATTTCTGCCTTAAATGCCATATTTGATGAGAAATGAATAAACTAATTTTCCGACTGGAGTTTATCGCTCAGTGAGCGTTTTATTCATTTGTTGAATCTATATGATTTCATGCAAATGTGTAATCGGTTTTTCACTATTTGCTCGTGACCCAGATGGCCGATCGATCTCAAACTTCTACAGGTTTGTCAGTTTATGTATATGGTGGATTACATAAAGTGCTTACACTGCCAGCAACTGTTTTGTTAGCAAAAACCAATTCTGTAATGTTCCTTTTAAGAAATGAAATACTTGTTACAGGATTTATATATTCCTAAATTATTATTTGTTTATTTTTCTTCAGCAATTGTCATTGATCAAGATAACTCTAAGGCGGTGAAATTATGATAAAATTGTATAAAGTCTTACATTCAATATGTAAATTAATTGGGTGTTTATAGTATTTTCCATAAGAGGTAATTTTTTCTAAAAGTGTTTTTTTCTTGTCTGTAAAATAGACCCCCGAAATAAATAGCAGGAAGAAGGGATGTTGACCCGAAATAAAATACAATAAATTAACATGAAACAAAAGTATGATAAATTATATGATGGTTTACACATTCAAAAGATTAGTTCCAGTTTAAAAATGTTTTGTAACTGATTATAACCGAAGTAGTACAAAGGGTGTTGTTGCTGAGAATGTAAGTCCGCAGTGATTAGAACGGAGCAAGAAAATCGGTCAAAAAATCTATTCGAGGTGTAGTTGATTGGGTCGATGCCTCAGCCTTGCGCATGCCCAAACGGTTATCACAAACAAACACCAAAATAGGAACCCGCACTGCGGTGCAAGGGTCACTTTCTCGCCGCACAATCCGCACGGCGATCCTGACAAATGAAAGTAAATATTTTATCTACCGGCTGATAGGCAAACTGAAGAAGAACAAAATAAAACGAGGCAAGCGCTGCATGCTGAGCTGCTGCCAGACTAATACACAGCAGTATCGCACATCGTACATTGAGAGCGACTCCAGGCGTCTCTTTAGTTAAAACGCCTCACTAAATATCCGACAACAGCAACGAGCAGACGGTTTCATCATCATCTCCGCGCGCTTTTTTATAACGGTGAAAACCATACCCGGTTACCACGGCAACACATAAGAGATGACTTCTGGGCACTCGCCAGGCAATCTCATTTACTTCCGTGGCTTCGTCACCGTACACCGCGCAGTCTCTGCATCTCGCCTGCCATTACATACACTCTCCACCCACGTATAGTTCCTCATTTTACTGGTTTTCGCAGACAATTTTTGTCTATCATAAAACAAAGTGCACTCATCACACGTGTTCAAAATGCACAGTATGTCCGCCGTGGACAAGGAGGTTGTAGCCGAAGGCGTTGATTGGAGATACATCAATGATGGTACGTTATTTTTGTCTTAAGATCCTAACAGTCTTCCCATCTCAAATCTTACACAATCTTCGTTTTTTTTTATTATATAAAAAAACTAGCATCAGTGTTTGTGAGATTGGAGCGCCATTGAGAAGTGATGCAGCGCGATCGCCTTGGCATTTATCAGTACTGTTTCACCCATTACACGAAGTCAATGCTATCTTCTATTATATTATCCGGGAATTGACCGAGGCACTGTGCAGTAATACCTCCCCGTTCGGATAGCCTTGGGTCGTGCATGAAAATACACAGCGAGCTAGCAGTAGGTGTAGTTGAACGAGTGCAATGTAAACCACTACGAGCGCGTGAGAGAGATAGATATCTGAATATTGTAGCGACCATTACCGTCAACAACATTCTATTTGATCTGAAATTAAAATCAATACAGCCTCGAGCGGTGGCAAGACAATGACTTGACCTCTGCACGGGAATACAGAAACGAAATAATTACTGGGAGAGTGTATCGGAGTTAAAATCTGTGAATTAATTTGCACCATTTTTGTTTTGTTTCGATGTCGTTTTCCCGAGATAATGTTACTCGTGCGCGAAGTATTGTACAGGATTGGTAGAGCTGACAACACGATCACAGACAGTGTTCATGTTGATAAACCTGGGAAAATTAATCTGTTGGGTGAGTCAGGATAAAATAGTGAAAAAAACACGCACATAAATTATTTTAAGCATGTAAACACATCGTCCTTGTAACAACCGAAATCAGCTGTTTGCGTTTTCTTATAGGTTTGTCCATACAGTTTTCTCGAATATGACTTCATTTCAGAGGGAAATATTTCACAGAATTTATAATTTCAGTTGTCAGATTAAAATTAAACAATGATGCTATTTATCCTTACCAATCCTGTACAATACCTTTAAAGGCATCGTACACGTTTGGTAATTGGAGCCTACTGTTTGTTCGTGTTTGTTTCATTGCTATATTATTAAAGATAATTCCACATAGCATTAAAACAAGTGGTTCATTAACTGTTGATTCCATTGTGTAACGTTGAAGATCATTGTATGATTACATAAATTAAACACATCCAGACACATAATTTAGGAACAACCATGCGTGGTATCGAATGCTGTCCGTAATGTTACGGGGGTGTTATATAACGCTATAGGCTGCTCTACAGAAAAACAAAAACTCTGAAAGACCATCGATCAATAGCGACACAGAATAGCCGTCGGTACATAAGTGAACCGTTTAATAATAATAATATTAATATTGAACATTGACTAATGCATTCCTCTCATTTTGTTTTGAGGAACGAAGCGAGTGTATGATTGTATTTTTCTTCAACCGATATTGCAGCGCTGTAATTATTGAAACATAGTTTTTAATATAATCTAGAACACCAGAAACGGTTTAGTAAAAATTCATCGCCCAGCTCTGGTATTGAACGGAAGAGCAATGTCCAATGTTTTAATCTAAAAAACCTTGCTTTTTTATATTTTTGATCTAAATTATTTCCATTATCGCGAGAGTTATGTTCATGTGAAAAAAAACTGTCAAAATTTGAGCAAATTTTCCTTCTTATTCCTTATCGTGATTTAGGACGTACAAACTCCCGAGTCACAACGTTTTTAAATATTATTATTATTTATTTATTCATTTTAAAATTATACTTTTTGGTTTGCTTTTTATTTTTGAATAAGAAGATCAACAAAATTGAGTGTTGTAAATTTCCCACATAATATTGTAGATAGCATGTTATTTTGATATCTAGCAAAAGAATATGCTGCCCACTTCTTATAAACGATTATTTTTTATTACATCTCTTATTTATAAGCAAGAGTCTTCTTGCATTCCTTGCTCTGGTTTTATGTGTACAGAGTGACGATTATTTATACGTCTGACATTCCATCTTGCAGAATGCGCCTGTATACATTCCGTATAACCCTGCAGAAACCATGCTATTATGACGGTTTGGTTCGTACACTTTTGGATGGCACCACACTCGATTGGACGAGATACAACTAACATGTATAAAAAAACGATCTTGGTTTTGTTTGTTGGAGGTTTGTGTGTTTGTTCGCATGTTTGTTTGCTTGTTTGTTGTGTTGTCTGTCTTGTTGCATGTTTGCTTTCGTCGTTTGTTGCTTGTTTGTGGGGTTTGTCTGTCTGTTGTTTGTTGTTTGCTGTTCGCTCGTTTGTTTGCTTTGTGGGTGTTTGCTGTCTGTTTGTTTGCTTGTTTGCTTGTTGTCGTTGTTTGTTGTTTGTTTGTTGTTTGTTGTTGTTGTTGTGTTGTTGTTGTTTCTTAATATACACTCTAAAACCCCTGGGTCAAAACAGACCCGTTATCTGGGTCCCACGGCCTGCCCCATTTCTAGGTCAGGCTGACCAGGAAATTTGTAAAAAAACAAACTATTTAAATTTCTTAAAATATTATTTATTGTTTGGTTTATTTCAGAATTAAACACTTCACAGCCTTAAGGAGGCTGAATTGAGTTGTCTTTTTACAATTTAAGTTGAGGTACAAGAAATAAACAAGTATAAACAAATAGGCTATTACAAATAAACAAATATAAAAAAAAAACTCGTACTACCTGTAATAATACACCAAAATGATCACAAAAACACTTGACCGTTTAATAGTGTTTTTTCCAACGTCAGCTCCAATTAAAGGAACATTAATACAGAATTGGTAAGAAAAAAAACTTGTAAAATATACTTTTGATCACAGATTTACATAAAACTTACACCGGTCTAATGATGACGATAGTAGAAAACATTCCTTGAAATATTTCTGCTTAAATGCCATATTTGATGAGAAATGAATAAACTAATTTTCCGACTGGAGTTTATCGCTCAGTGAGCGTTTTTATTCATGTGTTGAACCTATATGATTTCATGCAAATGTGTAATTGGTTTTTCACTATTTTCTCGTGACCCAGATGGCCGATCGATCTCAAACTTCTACATGTTTGTCAGTTTATGTATATGGTGGATTACATAAAGTGCTTACACTGCCAGCAACTGTTTTGTTAGCTAAAACCAATTCTGTAATGTTACTTTAAATATTCGGATGAGTGTTTGGTTCGTACACTTTTGGATGGCACCACACTCAAATGGGCGAGATACAACTAACATGATTGTATAAAAATCGATCTTGGTTTTGTTTGTTTGCATGTTTGTTTGCTTGTTTGTTGGGGTGTTTGTCTGTCTGTTTGTTTGCTTGTTTGCTTGTTCGCTCGTTTGTTTGCGTGTTTGTTTGTTTGTTTGTTGGGGTGTTTGATTGTTTGTTTGTTTGTTGTTGTTGTTGTTGTTGTTGTTTCTTAATAATACACTCTAAAACCCCTGGGTCAAAACAGACCCGTTATCTGGGTCCCACGGCCTGCCCCATTTCTAGGTCAGGCTGACCAGGAAATTTGTAAAAAAAAACTATTTAAATTTCTTAAAATATTATTTATTGTTTGGTTTATTTCAGAATTAAACACTTCACAGCCTTAAGGAGGCTGAATTGAGTTGTCTTTTTACAATTTAAGTTGAGGTACAAGAAATAAACAAGTATAAACAAATAGGCTATTACAAATAAACAAATATAAAAAAAACTCGTACTACCTGTAATAATACACCAAAATGATCACAAAAACACTTGACCGTTTAATAGTGTTTTTTCCAACGTCAGCTCCAATTAATATGGAAGTTCAACAAGTTCGTTAAAAAAAAACTGTTTCTTGACATCATCTATATTATTTAAATTAAAGTACTCTTCCAAACATTTCACAACATTGTTTTGTTATTAACCAGTATTGTTTTTTTCTCAGAAAACTGTCTTCATACAACAACCAGCGTAAAACGTACACACTGCGTCAGAATCAGTCAATAGTTATAAGGTTTTCCCGCCTACAGATCTGCAACCAATAGACCGAAAACACTGTTTCCTAAAAATTACTCGTTCGTTTCTTAGCAAAAATATGTGAAACCCTTTAAAGTTCTATTCTCAGACATGCCCGATTGTCATGGCCTAATGACCGTTCGGGCAGTATGATCCATGGACTCCGAACCCCCAGTTATAAAACACTTCCTACGAGTATAAGAACATATTCAAAAACGATTGAAAAATTAGTGCTTTTAAAAATTGTATTATTAATTTGTTTTGCCAACTTATCTCTTCAACGTCTGGAAAGGTTATTAGCTTTGAAGAAAAGGTATGAAAACAACATTGTAAAGGAGGTATACACGTTTTCCCAACGTACATAAATTTGCGTACTGTAGGGCGTCCGGAGACAATTTAACAGTTAATTGCATCGCAGGGTTGTTAATTAGGTTTTGTAATTAACTGCTGCCGTTAAATGCAGGATCGTAAACTTCAAGTATCGTGTGGCAATGACATTCACCAATGAATGAATAAACAAATAAATAAGCTAACAAATACATAAGAGAAAATAGAATTAGCTGTTGCAGACTGCTTACCAACCAAAAGAACCTGTGGTATAAATTCAAAAAATAGTTAATGGCCTGATGGTTCTACCCTAGCAGAATGTTTTTTTCGAGGGCTAAATAAAAAATAATAAAATAAATAAATAAGAGCAACACATTTTCAATACAAAAACCTGTAAACAAAAACCTGTAAAAGAGTAGTTAAAATTTCGTCAGAGCGATACTCAAACTAATTAGTTTAGCAATAGTCAATATATACATAATATACAGGTAAGCAATGAGGTAAACTACAAGTTCTGACAGTGCTCAACAAAAGGAGCCATGAGTGATTCTTAAAAGCCTTTTTACAATTGTACATAATATAGACACATCAAAATGTACATTATTATGTTTGTAAAATGTGTACCACATCGTTGGTGTTTGGTAGACGCTACTCAATCGCATTCCATAATAGATTTGAGAGATGGGTTCACATACAACCAACCTGGGTCAGATCGAGTGGTCCTGTTTTTGTGAACTGTTAACTTTTCGTGACACTCTGATTCTCATGACACATAGGATAGGTACCAGACTATTTTGCCCTCCAGCCTCGGTTTCAATTGATTGCAGGAGAAAACACGAGATGGCTCTATCTTGACATTGACACGCATTATTCAATAAAGGTGACGGTAAAAACAATTACTGCAGCTATAATACAACTCTTGGAAGAAACTCGTATACTGTTCATCCTTCCTGTGCAACCTGCCGTGCCAGATAGTGCAATCGATGATGACCTTGAAATACACGGTGTAATATCACGGAAAACGCGCCGCCGCCGTAATCGTTGCCGAGATCAGGATGACACTCGGTACGCATGGCCCTAAGTACGGGTAGTATTACAGATACGGAGAGTTATTTTACACAAATATTATTATGAATTTAGTTTTTTTTGTGGTAAGCTGGTTGTTCGAGATTTGTACAGTTGTCTATGTTAATGAGTAACTTTATTAATAATAACAGCCTCGTTTCGGTTTACTTGATTAAGTTTTGATTTGTCTATTATATTGAGCCTTCGAGGTGTAACAAAGTTGGAAGGGGAGCAATGTGACTTTTTGAGGGTGCTGATTATTCAGCTGCATCTCCAACGAACGACAATTGTACATCCCCTAGCGACATTTACTTTGCCACGATCTGCCTTTGGCGCTTGCCTTCATGTTCAAGTTAGTATATTGTAGCCTCTCATCCCCACCATAGTCGTAAGCCTAGCTTCCATTCTTGTGATCTTACCTCATCTCCTTCCAACCATCTTACCCCTCCCTTTCTTGCCATTAGTAACCCTCCCCTCTCTCCCCTTTACACCATCTTAACCCCTCCTCTTGCCGTCTTACCCCTACCCCTTTTCGCCATCTTACTACTTACTTTTTCTCAATTTTTCTTCTTTACAGGTACAGCGGAATGGGGCCTTCATTTCCCGGAAGCTCGCGGCGATTGCCAATCTCCCATCAACATCAATTCCCGCCAGTCGGTGTACGACAGCGCCCTCAATCAGCCCAGCTTGAATGCAGACTACGCGCTGTGCCGCGAGTGCGAAATGATCAATACTGGCAACACGGTGCAGATCAGTGTCAAGTACAAAGCAGGTTAGTAGTACGCACCTTTGTTGTTATAAAAAAAAAACACCACAATGAATCTGCACAATTTAAATGATGGCAATTCCTCTGCTGCCGCTTCCCAGGTTGTATCGTAAACTTGGGTGTGATTCCTGGCTGTAGACCTCTTTATTGATGATTTAAACCGCGCTGGTTGGCATGAACGGCCGAATGTTAGCAAAACATTCAATCGTGTTTACAGATGTTGTTACAAATTTCAACATTTTCTGCAAACTTTCAATTAAAAACAATACATCCCATGGTTGTTTGCTTTGTTTCCAACGAATTCGACACATTTTTTGAATATTTGTAACATTGTCACAAAACTGTGGCAATCTGGTCATGCTTTGCATTGATGGCTTCCCATAGTTTTCCAACCTTGGTTGGCAAAAGCTTGGGTTGTGACGTTGCAATAGAAAGGTCTATACGACAGTTACATGTTAATCCGGAGGTCCCGGTTCAAATCCGGCTCTAGGCAATTTTGTCTGCATTCATTTTATTTACAATAACAGTATGATTTGCCCTGGGGAAGGGTTCGAATCCCTCACGAGAAGCCTGTGAACGTTTGTTTTTTTTTCCTCAGAAATTCGCAGAGCCAAAGGGCCAATAAATCACAACACACAATGTTCATTGTTTTTTAACAAACTTATCTGAAACTGTTTTCGGCACTTGATTAAAACAACCCCCTCTCGTGCTTTCCCATAATACAATGGACCTCATTTCATTCCCCCTCTCCACCCTGTCTTCTGCTGTGGCTTACTTCAAATGTGATTTGAAGCCCTTTTTGAAAGTATAAGTCCAAATTTCTCAAGGAGCGCAAAAGCCAGGGGTCAATGTTATAGAGCCTATATGCATATTTTACATCCGATCAACAGATAGGCCTTCGGCTCCAGTTTTCCACTTTGCGGCTTCGGCACTTTACAATCTTTGATTCGTACTGCTTATAACTTCGATCATACTCAGAATTTGAACAACTTTTCATTTTTTATTTCACGCTTCAGAGGGAGTCATGGCAGGTCTAGGAAAATCAGAACCACCACCACGATCAGGTAATGCTCTAAATTCATCAGTTGAAATTAAACATTGACAGGTTGTAGTTTCAATGCAGTGATAATTAACAAACCAGTATGAGACGGACTAGCCGTTCGAGTAGTGCAATGGATGTTAACCGGAAAACCTAGCCTGAAGGCCGTTAAAAACCTGCGTGACACCATAAAAAAACTCACACACTGTATGTCACTATCAGGTACTTTTCAAGTGTATGTTTTGATATTTGCGTGTAATACATGTTTTTGGAGAACACAATCACGTTTAAATCGCCCAAACTATTAGATATTGACCCTTGTGACTAATTAATTGAAATAAATTATAGCCACCTTTCCTTTAAAATTAGCCCACATGTGTCTCTATTAATAATTTATACCACTTTTTACTCTCCCTTTGCCTCTGCAACTCATGGAATCAGCACCTATGTTTGTTTACCAAAGACAGCCATAATCCCCTTATATCCATTTTGAATGGTCTTTCCCACTAGTCCAGTAGGCACAGTCTCAATCATTTGGCACATTGATAAACGCTCTACACTTCCACCGCGAAGCCATCTGAAAACCAAATGGATCACTTCACCTAGTGGTGACTGTTAGGTCCAATGCTAAGTAATTGCTATACAATTCCGAGGGAAAAACCAATTCCTATGGGGAAACCAGGTCATTGATCATGATTTTGGGGGGGTGAAAAACAACCCCGATGGTAACAAGACAATTGGCATGCTATTTGGCTAGGTTTGGCTAGGTGTAGTTGGGAAACTTTAATTTGTTTAGATTAAAAAAAAAAAGAGAGTACTGATTGTTTAATTAAAAACAGACACTTGGAAAGTACCTGATGGCATCATCATGGAGGGTTGAGATTGAAAACAGGATGGAGGGAACGTGCATCCAGGCAGGCAGGGAGTTCTAAAGAGACGCAGTATACCGTGGAAAAAACCCACCTGTTTTGTTCAACTCTGCTCATCTGACTAAAATCTGAAATATCCATCTCTTTCCATTCAGCATTAACAGGAGGTCCCTTGGCACCAGACTCGGTATACGAGTTGGCCGAGTTTACTTTCCACTGGGGTAGAGAAGACGACAGGGGCTCTGAGCACACAGTCAACGGCAAGGCATACCCTATGGAGGTAGGCTCTTCTGTTAATTTTCCAAATAGATTCATAGACTCGTATCCATAACTATAATTGTTTTCTCCCAGTCGAATCATTGCAGCCAAAGCGAGGCTGGGTGAAAAAAATAATCTGAACCCCTTTTTATTTGATGGGAGCCATTATTCATTTTTGCCATGTGAACATTTGGAACAAGACACATTTTGGGTATTCTTTTGCCCCTTTCCCGATCTATCAATTTGTTAGAGACAACAGTTCAAACAAATCTCAATGTCAAGATCATCGTGTGCTGCCACTAAATATCAATACCGCCCTCTTGTGTTCACTGGTAGTTCCCGTGATACGTGTACCGCTTTGGTGCTGATCGTTTTAAAAGGAACAATTCGGTTTTGGGTCAATATATTGGCAAAGAAAGCCACCTTACCTAGTAAGTGACGAATTAAAAACACTCTGACTTTTCTTTTTATCCGCATAATCTATGAATATCAAATCGAAACACGAGAATTAGACATCACCCCCCCCCAGATAATTTTAGGCCCCACTATGTTTTGGGGGATTGGGTAATTGTTGCGAAAACAATGATTAAATTCAATCTGAGAGTTAAGTGATTATAAATCTTATGCTTGTACCAAACCTCCAGAAGAATGCTTCTTCAATTTAAATTCTTAAATTTGATTTTTAACAGTCGAGAAAATAGCATTTTGAAGACCTCCACCAAATTGACAGGAAATAGTACGAACAGGCAGAACTTCCTGGACATAACTGATATTAATGTGTTCACTAAAAGGGATCACCAAATTTATTCAACTTTTTCAGGTTATATTTTAGTGTGTTTAAGCTAGAAGGATTGAGTTAATTTACTCGTCCAAAAATGATGTAAAAATGACCTCTTAATAAAGTGTGTGGTTTGTATGAGGTATGAGATAATGATGGGATTCTTGCACCGTAGTTTAGTGTTAGCGCCCTCTTTCATCTGTTATAATTAATGTTCTTTGGCCTGAGCTATTGTTACCGACATGGTCGAGTCTAACTATTGGTCTAATGCAAACGTAGTCTAGCGCCACCTAGCGCCACCTCGCGATTCTCCCGTGTTATCTCACATCAGTGTGGACTTCGTTCTCTGCGATCATCAATAACAGAAATCGCCCAAAGATATAAAACAAAAAAATCGAACTTATAGTTTGGAAAGCTGGTCCATCGATGTCACAAGAAGACAAGATTGAATTCAAAAGACATTCAGCGGATCGAATAATCAATTATAGAAACATGTACTATCGATTGTTGAAATCGGAAACTAACGTTGGGTTATACCCTGCACCGAGCTCCGTTTGTCGAATGTCATCGTTTTGAGAAAATAGTGTTTGAATTTTCAATGTATATTTTTTTCTTTAGAAAAAGGAAAATAAACCAAACAAATAAAACACGAACTTATCCGGAACATAATAGCATTTCAATTTCATATTCGCGAAATTGTGTGTGTATATTGTTCCGTGTTGTGATAATCTCTTAAAACTGGTGGAAAAATGAGTTCCAAAACTCAGGCAGTTTTTACATCTTTTTGGTATCCTTTATTTATAAGTGGGAGTTCATGATAACCTCTCCTTGGTAATTATTGTATATTTCTAGCAATGAAACCAAGGATGCCTCATAAGTGAACTATCACTGTAGCTCGCAAGACTGGGGAAACCTGCAGCTAAGGGTTCTTGCTATGTGAACCAGAAACACCGGGGTTAACCCCTACTCTTCCACGATAAGTGCTTTGGGTTCCCAGGAGTACGAGGTTCATTCTCATATCACACTGATATTATTCTTATCCCCCCCCCCAAAAAAGTTGTCTTTAAAACAAATCTTTTGATAACTAGATGAGCAGAATACAAACACGAACAATAATTAATTGTTACATATTTCTTGTGAATTATAACTCATTAGAGAAAGGTGAGCTGATTTTTGTTATGGTTGTATTATCCGAATAATGCTATTTATACAAACTATTCGGCATTTACAAAAATGAATATAAGGGCGAACTTGTTTTGAAGCCGTTTCTTTTGCATAGAGAAGGCCCCCTAATCCCGAGTATCAAAAACAGGTGAGATTTTTGGCTAATTTGACCCGAACATTTAGAATTGAATTTATGATTATACATATATTTTTTTTAGATTCGAGAAAGAATGATAAGTGGAAGTTAAAAAAATAAAAAAATAAAAACGCTGAACTGATTTGGGGGATCGCGACATTTTCTCACGCCCACCAGCCATAAACAATTTTACATGTTACATGTATTATGTGCATTAATTGATCCGTGGCATATGTGGAAGTTTTTGCATGTTGTTGTTTGTTTGTTTGAATGTTTTGTGACTATTTGTTTGTTTTTATGTCAAAATTTATTCAGAGAGAGAGAGAGAGAGAGAGAGAGCAGACGTTTTTCTCAGGCCATGAAGCCTCAGTTGCAATGTACAGGACCCAATTTCACTGAGCTGCTTCAGCATAAAATATTGCCCAACAAATTGCTTCTTAGCAGAAATGAGCAGAATACCAGTCACAAATTGCACACGTGTCGTGGTAGCTAAGTTGGTAACCTCATTCTTGTAAGCACATTGTTATTGTGCTTAGCAACTCTTTGTCCTTAATATTGCACGGGTCCTTGTTACAACTGGTTAATTGCTGACTGTTGTGAGGCAAGTAGTTTATTGAGCAAGTTAGGCAATATTTGTTCTAACTGATTAGCAGAAAATTATGCTTAGCAACATGTTATGCTTCGCAAAAATTAGCATAGAAATAAGCCACAAACGAAAAAAATGCACTATCCACGGTATTTTGTCTAGCAGTTTTTGCAAAGCAAGATTTTTCTGTCTTAAGCAACCTTTTGATGAATTTCCTTCTTTTAAGTTATTATACATGATTGGTATACCATTGTTTAGTTTCATTCTGCTTACTGATTTAGAATTTCATTCTAAAATCTTTTTTTTTCTGTGAACTATTTACCTCATATTCGAGAAAAACTGTATCTGAAAGCCTTGCAAAAATGCAACTGCTGATTTCGGTTATCAAAGACAGTGTGTTTGCATGCTGAAAATTGTGCATGGTTTTTCACTAATTTTTCCTGACTCACACAGCGGAAAAAGACCAAATTTTCACAGGTTTGTTATTTCATGTATTTTGGTTGATCACACAAAACATGAACACTGTCTGCTACTACTTTTTCAGCTTCTACCAATCCTGTATAATACCTTTTAACTGCTGTGCGAATTTGTCTTTAGTTTCATGGCGACTGTAGCAGATACCTGCAATGACACGGTGTAACAAAAAATTCCCTGAATTATTATCGATGATTTGACCAATCGACCTTTATCATTTTGCCGCAATTTTGTGTAATATATTATTTTGTGTATAACCAATGTCGAAGTTTCATTCCCTGTAGTGTTAAATTGATTTGTGGGGGGGGGGGGGTGAAAAGATGGCCGCAGCATGACCCAAAAAAGGTCACAATGTTACATCTGTATTGCTTGGCTTTAGTGTTATAACTGTGACCTTTTGGAAATAAGCATTCTGCATTTAAACGTGCTCCAACCCGAAGGCACCAATTTTGACTCGGCCTCAAATTGAATAAACTTCCAGGTTATATGGAGAGATCTTGCGGACGATACAGAGTAATGTTATAGTCATCGACAAACGCACATCTGTTGACATACACACAAGGTTCATATATTCTTCTTTTTTCTTTTTTTCCCCCCAAACTCATATTTGCCGAGGGTGAACACTTCTACCTTCCACCCGATGTGTCGTCCAATCTCCGCGTGCTGTTCCCGTCATTTCATTTCTTTCACTTTCAATTTAATTAGAAGTAGAAACTACATATTTTGTCTAGATGTGATTGTACAATCTACACTTCTTTTACCCTTTCCTTCAGCACACACACACACACATACACACACACACCCGTTGCTTCTAGGGGCCTACATTCGCCTATTAATTTTCTTCACTCCCCCCCCCCCCTTCTCCAAAAAAACCGGACGCGTTACCCTAAGGACAACAAGTGCAAGTCAGTAGAACAACATGTAATATTTGCTGTCCGTTCCTATTATGATTCTATAGCTTGGGATATGACCATACACTTGTATAGGTAATTGGAACACAAGACAGAAGCAGCGTTAATATTGTGTGCCAGATAGTTTTAGGCAACACTTGGGGACATGGCAGTGTTTTATTGAATACTGGAGAGATCGAACGTGAGTGTGCCGTCATAATTTTGCTATAGCTGCCGGGGCCAGCGCGGGAATATAACTTATTAGAGTCGCTCCTCGCGACCCGAGATGGAGTTTTAGGAAAAGGTGGGCAGAGGCAGAGACAGAGAGAAAGAGAGAGAGAGAGAGTCGTGTCTTAAAGATTAGTTTTTTTTTTTTTTTTCTCCCAAGATTTTATTTCATTTTTTCCCTCTGTGGTGTGATTGCGACGAGAATTATCTTGGTTCGTAGTTTCAGGTCCTTAGGCCTCCAACTGTTACAAGTGCACGGGGCGAGAGCGGGGCAAGTTCATAGGGGGCGACGGGTGCTTGTGTCTGGAAGGCGGGGAAAAAGTACAGGTTGGGTTCGTCATCTCGCTAATTTTCTCTCCCCTCTTCGCTCTCATTTTCTGTCTGTCTAGCTCTTCAAAGTGTCACTGAATCCGTCTGCTCTTAACCTTTTACACTCCAAAGCTGTTTGTGTTGTGTTCCAAATTCGAACCCATGGAACCGATTGGGCTGTCTGTGCACAAAAAGAAAATAAGTACACTGGGGGGGGGGGGGGCAAACGTTGATGACCTTCGACCCCTAGTTTCTCACGACTGACTGTGATGTTGACCGAAAATGAAAATAAACGAAGATTTGTGAAAGTGCGATGCAAGGCGACAACCCCAAAGTGATGCAATTTATACATTTAAAGTGATAGACTAAAAAATGTATTTAGGTAGCTATGAATTTAATTAATCTGAATGCATTACATTGAAAAGAATATTTTTCCTCCGGAAGCTTTACAAGATTTTGTTTTAAAGGAACATTACAGAATTGGTTTTTGCTAACAGTTGCTGGCAGTGTAGGCACTTTATGTAATCCACCATATACATAAACTGACAAACCTGTAGAAGTTTGAGATCGATCGGCCATCTGGGTCACGAGAAAATAGTGAAAAACCGATTACACATTTGCATTAAATCACATAGATTCAACAAATTAATAAAACGCTCACTGAGCGATAAACTCCAATCGGAAAATGAGTTTATTCATTTCTCATCAAATATGGCATTTCAGACAGAAATATTTCAAGGGATGTTGTCTACTATCATCATCATTAGACCGTGTAAGTTTTGTGTAAATCTGTGATCAAAAAGTATATTTTACAAGTTTTGTTCTTACCAATTCTGTAATGTTCCTTTAAATATGAAACATTAGTGTTGATTTTCACATGACCCAATGAGCTTATGTGTACACGCTCTCAATAAGATTTAACATTTTATTCGCAAACTCTGAAGTATTGTTTTAAAAAATATGGCGATAGGAATTGACGTAGTGGTATCTTTCCTCGCCTTCCACCCCTAGGACCCTGGTTCGAATCCCGCTGGGGGCACCGTGTGAATTGGGTTTTCAGTTCCTACCTGATTGCGTGGGTTTTCACTGGAACAAATCTCTGGGGTTTCTTCTCACATCTAAAGCTGAAACTTCTTCTTGTCTTCTCCTCATGGTGTTCTTGGCTAGTACACGTATACATGGTACAGTGATTAAGTTCACTTTTCTGAGAATCCTTGGCTTCACAACCAGAACTAAAAAATAAGTATAATACATGATTGTAACCAGTCATGTTTGTCACGTTCCTTGTGCGCAGTGGCAGTAATGTATATTAATGTTTGTCGATAAAAACGGGAGCCAGACTATTTTCATTTTCAGTCTCAAAGCCATAGTCATAGTTTGGTCACAGCTATAGGGCTGTTGTAAGCCAGGTATATATTTTATGACATTTTATGACGATTTTTGTGACGTCACGAACGGTGCCCAGATAAAAATGTTCCGAGTTAGGCATAAGGGCTAGAATTTGCTCTCGAAACAAATACCGTGATATCTTGCATGCAAACCACCACATCCACAGCAGTTTTTTATGCAAGTTACCATAATGGTGAGTTCCCTTGACCAATTAAGAATCCGCAAATGGGCCTTGTGACAGAGGGTTACGTCATGCACGGATTGCCTGGCTTGCAAAGGAAAGCATTAATGGTTACAACGCGACAAAAGGCTTGTAAGTGCGATCTTGTGTACACAACAAATTATATTGCAAACATTTTCGGTAAAAATTTATTTGTTTATTTTTTTTGTGCAAAAAGGAGAATTCATAATGTTCCCAAATCCACGCTCCGATTCCTATAATATGACGGCACAAGGCAGTTAAAAGAAGTTCGCTGATAAATTCTGTCTTGAATGTAATGTGGATTTTCATTGGTGAAAATCTTGAGGGCCGCTGATCTTTAAAATAACGTTATCAAAAGATTTACACCATTTTGAGTACGAGTGGTACGAGGGTCAAATTGTGTATTTAGTCAGCGTTTATTATTTATTCTTTCTGTATAAGCCTAAGCACCATACCAACACCTCTCTGCATACTGTACGACAAGTACATTACTTGTTTTCCTTTCTTGTTTTAACTAATCGAAAAGAGAAAGATTCGTCTTAATCTTAAAAGCTCACTGACTATGAAAGTTCACGGCACTATCGATCCTCCACAGAAATTTTTTCCATCTGAAATAATAACAGATTTCAGGAAATATAGCATTAATTGAAGAACCAACAAGCCACTCTGAATTATTTGAATTACCACAATAATGCAAACAAAATCAAGACAACACGTTAAAAAGAATCCCCCATTTTATTTATTTATTCCTGTTCCTTAACATGTAGTTACATCAAGAAATGAATTTGAAGACTCGAAAATGTGATCGTCGAATCAGTAGTGATTAGAAACTGTACACTACATGTTGGAGAACTTCGACACTATAATTATGACGAGAGATATTTCTAAAGGAACTCGAAGTGTCGTGAGAAGCCGATTTTTTATATCAAAAAGGAAAGAAAAAAACATACCTCTCAACAAATAACGAAATTAGCAGATGTTTTAGACAATATACAACTGCTAAATAACCACCTGGAATCACTTGAAATAGGTTTGTTGTGCGTTGCAGTCAATCGTCTGCTCATAAAAAGCGCGGGAAACACTTTAAAGCGAGATTCGCAAAGCCTTGATCTTTTGTTTGTCGTCTGCTTTCGCTCTAGTCTGTCGCATCCACACTTCATTTTCTGAATTAGATGATTCAAGTGTTGTACCCAAAAAATTTGTGGCAAAACAACCTGTTATGCCTCAACTGACGGGACACGAAGAATAGACTACCAGTAATTGTTAGTTAGTTCCTGGCAAGTTACATAAGTGGGGGGAGGAGAGTTTTTTTTTTTTGTATTTTCGTGGAGGACAAACGGTGCCAGTGCTTAACTTAATATGTTTGAAATGACAACAAGAACTACAAGGTTAGATACGGCTGGAATCTGGCAGTCTGCACACCTGGGCCGCAGTGGGTGTCACAAAAACAAGGCTTTCATGTACTGATGTGGGAGAGAGAAAGCGCACAGTGCAAATGATTGAGTGACAGCGAGCCGGAGAAACGCGCTGACATTGCCTCGCTACACGAGGACTTCGCCCCTGTAGTGACACGCTAAAAAACCTTCGCCTCCTCTTTACTTGGGGTTGGCGTGCACCGTTTAAGAGCATGTTTACACTTCCAGCGACCCATTGGGGTCCCTGTATCAACTCGAAAACTGTCAATGTTTTGGAAACATTTTGGGAGAGGTGTCAGGAATGCCAATAAGTTGCGTGTCAGCAGAGCATTTAAGGGCTGACGGTTGCGGCGCTGCTTAATTTACATCCATAGCGCACAGTTCATTTTGGCGAACGCGCACAGAGGCAGAGCAGAGGCTTGACATTTTAAACTAGAAAAAGTACTTTAGAGGAGACGGTTTTACGATGGGGAATTTCGCGGCTATTTTAAGGCTTGATTCCCCGGGAAGGATTTAGCAAAAGAAGAAGAAGAAAGAAAAAAAAACTAGGGGGTTGTTTACAGAGAGGTTTTAAGGTGCATCTGAAACAATCATCTCTCAGGCACTTGGAGCTCCGGATCGATTCAACCGCCAAAGAAACGGTAAACCTCGGGTGTTTGAAGTTTGCTGAGCTCTTCTCAAAAAAAATTATATGGATGGCATTTAGCCCTCGCCTAAAGAGGCTTTTTCGGGCATTCAGTTCAGAGAATCCCGAGTAATAAGATTGGAAATTAAGACTCTCCCCTTTTTTTGGCATTTAAAAAACAGTTATGAAAAACCTCCAAAAATGGAGCGACATTACAATGGATTTTGCGAAATAGCTTGGACGGTTACCAAACACGGTAAACGTTTGCCCTTTAAAGACAGTGGGGGTATTGTGACGTTGCCTCTTGCCGACCGCGGGCTGCATAAATGCCACCGAGGTATACATACAGATTTCAAACAATTGTGAAATGACTTTAAACAGGAAGACCCGAGGGAGAACGGAAGGATAGTATAAAGATTTTGTTTTTTAACTTCCGCAAATTTTAAAATCGGTCTGACCGAAATCATTCTCAGAAAATGACAGAAATAGGGCGGACTTAAAATATAAAAAAAAGAAGAAGTCTGTGTTGATTTTTATTTTACACCTAAATTGTGTTGTGTCGGTGATTCAGAGGGTGGTGGATCCCAGGGTTGCAGCACAAAAACAAATCACTGTGTGCCATTCACATGTATCTTGAACATTGAGTTACAAGGAAATACTAACCGTTTAATTGTCAGACAATCATTTTAGTCACAGATATGTGTGTCTAAATTTATGTGCTCAATCAATTTGGAAACACTCAGTCAACGTGCATTCCAATCATGTATGAGTCGCCGTGTGATTATGTAGCCGTCCACGAGGCCTTACAGTCAAAGCGAGGCTAGGAGGACAAACACACCATGAGGCGGGTGGATAAAATTACGGCTCGTACGTCATGGTTAAGTCTGCATAATAACGTTCAAATGCAAGATGAAATGTTTTGATGTGCAATCGGCCTTTTTTTGTTTAACTCACATTAAATCAATGTTGATTTCAAGTAATAAATGAATAATTAAACTGAACTATTTTTTATATTTTGTTTGTATTTGATTACAGCTCCATCTGATTCACTGGAACAGCCAGCTGTACGACACGGTGGAAGAGGCCATGGGTCGAGATGACGGCATAGCTATCATAGCTCTCTTCATCCAGGTAATTAGCCACGTGTAAACTTGGTGTTGGGTACATCATTGGTGTTATCATTGTGTTTGGTACATCATTGGTGTTTAGTACATCATTGGTGTTTAGTACATCATTGGTGTTTAGTACATCATTGGTGTTATCGTTGTGTTTGGTACATCATTGGTGTTATCATGGTGTTTGGTACATCATTGGTGTTTGTACATCATTGATGTTTGGTACATCATTGGTGTTTGGTACATCATGTACACCATTGGTGTTATCATTGGTGTTTAGTACATCATTGGTGTTATAATTGGTGTTTGGTATATCATTGATGTTTGTTACATTGGTGTTACCATTGGTGTTTAGTACATCATTGGTGTTATAATTGGTGTTTGGTATATCATTGGTGTTTGTTACATTGGTGTTACCATTGGTGTTTAGTACATCATTGGTGTTATAATTGGTGTTTGGTATATCATTGGTGTTTCTTACATCATTGGTGTTACCATTGGTGTTTGGTACATCATTGTTGTTAAAGGTAACCGTTGCCTTGGATCGGTCGAGTTGGTCAATAACAAGCGTTTGTAACCGTTTGTTATAAAATGCATATGGTTAGAAAGATGTTTTAAAAGTATACTACAATAATCCACACAAATATGCCTCGAAATTGCGTGGAAATTTCGAGGCATGTTTGTGTGGATCATTGTATTCTACTTTTAAAACATCTTTCTAACCATATGCATTTTATAACAAACGGTTACAAACGCTTGTTATTGACCAACTCGACCGATCCAAGGCAACGGTTACCTTTAACAACAATGATGTACCAAACACCAATGGTAACACCAATGATGTATTCTACATTGTATTCTACTTTTAAAACATTTTCTAACCATATGCATTTTATAAAAACGGTTTACAAACGCTTTTTATAGACCAACTCGGCCGATTCAAGGCAACGTGTACCTTTAAGTACATCATTGGTGTTAGTACATCATTGGTGTTATCCTTGGTGTTTGGTGCATTCAGTTTTGTGACCTATTTAGTAATAACGGTTCATATTTTTGCCGTTGTTGGGGTCTCATTATTATTTGTTTACACTTTTAAAAAAACATTCCTCTCTAAATTTGTGTTCCAACCAATTAACCAATGTTTTATTGTTTATGTACAATGCAGTTGAGTTTACTTGTAAATCGTTTTGAAATGTTTAATGTAGACGAAATATTAGCAATAGATCATTATTGATATTTATGCGCGTTTTATTATGTGTTTATTTCGAACAGCTATTTTATTTTATCAGATTGGTAAACAAACATTTTCTTAACGATCATTTTGTCGTGTATTTGACCTAGTCTATGATGTATAAACAATTGTTAGAGTAACATCGAAATCAGACTCACGCCGAGCTACGGTCGGCCCAGAAATCGAGGAATTCTCCTTGACCTCACATCGTTTGGAACCCCCATTGGTTGTGTACACAAAATCAAACCGAGGACGTACTCGGTCTGTTAACCCACTCTGATCTCTTGTTGTTTGAATCGGGTATAGACGCGCTTACACACACATGCAAGTGTGAATCACCTGCAATGGAGGACCTCCTGATGTCCCCCTTTTTTTCTTCCTTGTACTTTTTTAACAACAGCTCCCGTTGGCTTTGATACATACTTTTCAAATGGGATCGTTTACCCAATTGGGTACCCTCTTGTCCCTCATTTTGTTATAAATTCCCGGTTGGATCCCTTTGTTCTACCGTTGTTTAGACTATTGTTTATGCCACGTCCATATCGGTTTTGACACAGAAGCGTATGTGCGGACGTCCTCGGTCTATCACAACACATGGGTCCTTTTCGTTAAAGGAACATTACAGAATTGGTAATTGTAAAATATACTTTTGATCACAGATTTACATAAAACTTACACGGTCTAATGATGATGATAGTAGAAAACATCCTTTGAAATATTTCTGTCTGAAATGCCATATTTGATGAGAAATGAATAAACTAATTTTCCGATTGGAGTTTATCGCTCAGTGAGCGTTTTATTAGTTTGTCGAACCTATATGATTTCATGCAAATGTGTAATCGGTTTTTCACTATTTTCTCGTGACCCAGAAGGCCGATCGATCTCAAACTTCTACAGGTTTGTCAGTTTATGTATATGGTGGATTACATAAAGTGCTAACACTGCCAGCAACTGTTTTGTTAGCAAAAACCAATTATGTAATGTTCCGTTAAGGTTATCACTGTTAGTGCGCTGTTATGTAAACGGGCAAACACGCTCTCGCAAACCCAACAAAGGATACACGCCCGGATTCCGGCATTTCACCAAAATGTTGTACCATTGCAAGCTTTCAGATTAAAAAACACCGACTTTTTATTTTTTTCCAGAAAATTTACTGTTTGCATTGTTTATAATTCTAGAAACGGTGATATTTTGCGATTTTGTCTTCTACCCTGTTTACACTCTAAATACCCCCGGGTCAGAATTGACCCGGATTCCGGGTGCCTGATGAGGGCCTGATCCATTTCTGGGTCAGTTTGACCCGAAGCCCGTGTCAAAGTGACACGAAAATCCGAATCATATGTCCAGATTTTAACCAAATCAATTACGGGTCACATTGACACGCTATTCCGGGTAAAACTGACCCAGAAATGGTTCACACCCTCCCCCCCTCTCCCTCGAGACCTCGGGAGTCTTGGTCAACTCTGACCGGGGATTCTGTATTAGGGTGCAGGACATGAGGACGTGCTATCTGTTTCGCTTCCCCTAGAAAACACCTTTAGAATATTTATATCTTCGAGCACAATGTCCCGTATGTGCACCATGGATCACGGATCACAACTGTCATGTTAAATGTGTACAGAAGATTGCTTCGGGTCGAATGAGTTCTCACTACAATGCAAAAACGATTCTCGGGAGTGACACCTTTGTTGCCAAAATATAGAGGGCGGTGTTTTTTTTTCACCTGGGTTGCAGACAGTATTCCACCCGCTGGTAGTAATCGAATATAGGTTTTTTTTTTAAAGGAAATCAGTTTTAACTTTAACTCTATTATTGTATATAACCCCTTTAATTAGGTTTGCCAAAGGCCATCATTTCCCTGGACACAACCATCACCATGACAATGCGTTATGTGTTTTTCGAGTAAAATTAACAACAATTCCCCTTCCTTTTCGGGGGGGGGGGGTCTCCAGTCACAAATCCCACTGTGAGGAGCTTTAAATAGAATCTAAATACTCAGTAAACGATTCGAGCATGCTGCCTGACATATAACACCCGGACTGTACGGCCTCGCGCCGGGCGACCTTTCAAAAACCGCGGGAACGGCATTTAAATCAAAAGGTAACTTGAAGCTGACCTTTTTTTTTTTTAAATATAAGATATATATTTTTTTATTTTTTGAGTCAAAGTTCAGTCCTCTGTCTTGGAACAAAAAAACCAGATGAATGTCTTCCCATTGTCGGGTTGACATTTTGTTGTGGAGATCGCCATTGTGATGGAATGAACCCTTTTTAAAGTAACTGTGCCACGTCTACCGAGGTACACAAGCCCCTTCGTCTTGATGTTTTGCTTTATATCAAGATCTTCGGGAGTTTTTTAATCTGAAATTTGAGAGGCTGGCGTGTGAGATGACAATTTTCTATTGATCCATTGACACTGTCCCAGTGACACATCTGAAGGGTTTTCTCTTTGCATCCTATCAAATGAGGAGATAAAATAACCCGGTAATCATCAATTTGGTTTTTATTTAATCTAGTTAGTTTTTGTTGAGAGATAACCGTGATGCATAGGCATTGAAGTAAACGTGTATTTTTTACCAGAGATTTGTGTTTGTTTATAACGAGCTACATCAGCGCTGAACTTGCGAATGTTTGACCCCAAAAACGGGATTAAAGTAGGCTACATTTGAAATAGCATCAAACATTGTCAACATTTGTATAGTGCTGAATTCCGGTCAAAGAAGATTCGCCGGACGCTACACAGAAGTGTAATTCTAAACACAGGCCAATAGAAATCATAAAATGGTCTCGTTTTCACCCCCCCCCCCCCCCTCGGTGAACTTTAAACAATTCAAAACGAAGACGGGAAAGTGTTACATGGCTGTTTGTGTGTGTGAAGTCCCGCCATGTTTTCGTGGGGTGCGATTTGGGGGTGAGTGGGTACAGCCGCCGGTGTGTCGCTGTAGTCCGGTCGGCCCATGTCCCGACTTCGCGTATATTATAAGGACCCACGACACGAACGCCGCTTGTGTTCACCCGGAGCTCTGGGGCTTGGTTTTTGTCTTTGCACTCGGGGAAGCAAACCGTATAAAAGGCCACTTCCTGACGGGCTCCAAGTTGTCAGGAAATTTCTCCATCGGGATTATTATTGCAGTTATTCACTCCCAAATGCGGGCACAATAAACTGCCTGGCATATCAGTGTGTGTTTTTTTTTTATTTGTGTGTGTTTCTAATACCGCCACATCTCTTGAAAATGTCCCTTGCAGATATCTTTAGCTTAATAAGAGTAAGACTGTCTCATATAGCCTTGGAGAGTGTATACTCAAGATATCTTAATATTGTGTCTTTTGATGTCTTGTAGGTTGGCCGGGAGCACGTGGGTTTACGAACTTTAACAGACTATTTGGAAACAGTGCAGAGCAAGGTACGTGTGACTTCCATGTTTGGTTGAGGGGAGCCGATTTGTATTATTACAGAAGACCTGACCGTGCTCTCAACTCACCCTTGGGGCGTGTTGGAGCCGATCATAATTATTGAACATCTTTTTTCTAAAGATTCTGTTTTTCAATTCTGTATCTCTTCGTTTTCATTTTAACCATGACCAGCGGCCTCCGAGCACGTGAATTGTGTAATTAAATTTTCTGAGCTCGGGATCGGGGCATAACGACCCGCAGGCAGGCAGCCCTGCCCTAGGAGGAATTTCTCTATTTCCGAAGCAGCGAGCGAGCGAGGGAGAGAGAGAGGGGGGAGAAAAAGCGAGCGAGTTTGAGCGGGTAGAGGAAACTGCCTACACCCGGGCGACCGTAACGATCGCACCGATCGGTGACGCTGCATTTGCAAGCCCCGGAGGCCGGGCTGATCGCACAACTCGACTGTGGAGTGTTTACAAGGTTCCGACGGCGATTTGGGGCCTTTCTTCCTGTCTGAGTGCTAAAACAGAATGCTCGGCCAAACAAGACTTTCTTCTCAATTATATTTTTGACGAAAAATCAATAAGACGTCAGACCGCAGTTTATAGCTTTCTCAAGATGCATCTAGGCCACGGTCTTGTGCTGATTTACACTTTTAACCGCAAACGCCAAATGTCTCGTACATACAACTCTATCTGCACTCTCCGTTATTAGCTTAAGAATGTATTTTAGGAACACAGAACTGCACTGGGGATCCGCTTATTAAAATAGTAATAATGATATTCATCTGGTAGTAAATGTTGAGTATAATTAAAGGCGATTCTGACACGACTGAGGGAATTCAACCTGACAGTACAGAGTGCATGGTAGAGAGGATGGCAAGATTGGCGAACATGCCTCACTTCTGCCGTGGCGAAAAATAGGGCTAGACATGCAATGCATTTCTGAGTTGAGGTTCTGTTTAAAAAAAAAATAATTCACAGCAATTGGGTTGAATCACTCAATGTAAAACTCAATCATCTCTGTTTATAGGGAAGGTAATGTAGTGAAAATTTCTTGTCTCAATGTGGAGTCAGCTGCAAGTGTCACAGAAATCTTGTATGTTTTGTTCTCTTCGAACCATTAGGCCTACATTACACACGAAGTTCATAAAAGATCAACCTAGCCAAAACATTCGAGATTGCACCGAAGAAAAACAGAAGAAAAAAATCGATATCCGAGAGGTTTCAGTCTTGTGTAAAGACTAATCACAAAACAGAATAATGTGAACTAAGTAAACAATAATGTGACTTTCCACTCAACTTGAACATTATTATGAAACAGTGATTTTGTTTTCTCAGTGAAAATTGTTTTCAAGTATTAAATTAACACTAGGCCCTAATACACAGAGGTTTGTTGTACACACTTTCTTAAATATGTCAAAGAATCAAATGTCCGACCCAATGATCAAGTAAATGTTTAAACGAATTTTAAAGAAGTTTGACTCGGTTAACTCTAATGGGTTCACTTTTGTTGTTGTATCATCTCGTAATGGAATACTATTAGCCTTTTTGAGATATGGTGGACACTATAGGAGTGCATTGTTTGCTTTGGGTGTATACAGACAAATTTACCCGAACCTAATAGTGTCATAGTATTGAGTCCGCCATATCTCAAACTGGCTTATTGTGTTCGTGTACGTTTCTTATTGAACTTACATGTAAAAACCCGTTTATTTCAAACGGTACTAGTCTAAAAATTGACTAGTGGAAAAGACAATAGTATTTCATTATACAAATGCACAATTCCAAGAAAATTCTTCTTCGTATGATTTATAGTCCAGTTTCATTATTGCTACTTGCCGTTTCTGCAGATTATTTTTTAAAGAACATGCAGACTGTTGTAGACGTATGTTTAGTATGTGGGTCTTTTACCATTCCCCCAAATTTGAAGAATTTTGTTTTTGTTTCGACACGGTGTTCACTCTCTACGACAATTTAATTTCACATTAGTTCCTCTCTTAGATCTGTTTTTTTGATGTGCGAAGAAAACCCGCACACATTGGGAAACTTAGTAAACCCACAACTGTGAAAAGCAAATATTAAAAAAAACAGCGTCTTTTTCGAGCATCGCTGTGATTTGAATGTAAAGCCAAGAAGAACTGCCACCGATGGTCGTCGCAGTGAATGTTTCTTTTTATGTAAACATCGGTGACTCATTCAACATGAACATAGCGGTTACTCACAATCGCTGCCTAAACATTTTTGTTATTCCTCTCCAAAGGAAATAATAGAATAAATAAAACAAAATCATGTAAAATTCGCTGGGAGGTAATCCCAAGTTTGGCATTTGTGAATGCTTGACGGGATTTGTGTTCTTTTCTGCGTTTTTTTTGCGACGCTGGCATGTTTTTAATGCAATGTGTCTGGTATATCCGACTCTATATTCGCAAAAAATTAAAACGATTGTTCAATTTTAAAGGAATCTTTTGCGTTAAAATTTCATTTTCCGTGGTTGATGTTGGCATGTCAAGACAAGGAAAATGTTTACTGCTTAAAAACTGTTCAATCATTTTATTGAGTGATACGCTCACTCGTTGAACAAGTACTGGTTAAAACTCAATGTGACAAAGGTCATTGTTTGGAGGAACTGTCGCAAGGATTTCACAATAAATAGAGGGAAATTGATAATTAAATATTGATAATTTAAGAACCTAGATCAAGGTGGAAAGCTTACGGTACAGTGCTGAGACTAAACGCCGTCAGCAACGCACAGTCCGGCCAACGCACCCCCATCGCGCCCTACGGCAACACGGCCGCGATCTACCGGGCGAACTGCCGTGCACTTTTTAGTTACCGGGGATTATTGACTCGTGACCGCAACACAACAATTTGGGTGGTTTGAAGTTAGTATCTTCCTCCCAAGTAAAATAAAGAGGAGAGAGAGAGAGAGAGAGAGTGAATTTCGCACAAAGATAACACCAAATGAATGAGTAATATTAATTTTTTTGTGATAGCTTGACTTAAACCGAGCAACAGGCTTGTAAGTGAACACTGATCATTGGATGAGAGTGGGCGAGTCGGCAATTGGAACACCCAGACAGATGATAGTTACGAGGAAAAGAAATGTATTACGAACAGGAATACAAGACGTTCAACAACACAATCTTGAATGGCTCGATCAACGGTTAAAAGCTACTTCCCTAAGAAAGTGTCTTCGCCCGCAGTCTCCATAGAAACACCCTCCCCCCAACCGTTTCCCCCCAGTCATCCTGTACTTTCCACCTTGTTATAAATGTAATGTGAGTCCAATGTAAAATTCATTGCGCGGGAAAGACACTTTTCAGCCGACGCGCCTGGTCATGCCTTATTGGCGTTGAAATAGCTATTGTGTCAAAACAGCGCCGGGCTGTGGATGGTCGTGCATTGTAACTCAGATGCTAGTCTTCCCCCCTCGCGCTGATAAACAATTCAATGAATGACACAGTAATGGCAATTAAGAAAATCTCCAAGTGTATAGACTCATTTCCCAGTTTTATTACATCGTACTTCTAATTCAGCGTATCGGTGATAAAAGAAACTAGCGAGCGCGCGGAGAAAAGGGACACGGGAGAAATGCTGACAAAGAGCCCGTGTAAATGATACTTGAATCCTGTTACGACTCGTCTTCTCTCTTGGTATCACCATGGAACCCCGGAAATCCTGTCAGCTTGCTATGAAATGATTTTTTTCCCCTTAGTGAATACATGATATAAGAAAAGAAAAAAAACATATGAAGCATTGAATACATTGAACAAGAGGCGATCAAATCACGCGCATTTTGCTCACTGCGTTCTTTTCACGGGCCGTTGCCTTCTATTGAAGTGCTGACACTATGGTCTTGCGCCAATATGAATTGGATGGGGGCCTATCCGGCGTTTTGACTATGCACATACTGTTAAAAGGCCCGTATTGGGTTTCAAATTGAAATGAAATTAATTTAATCGTGTGTTTCATCAGTGACCGTTTCTATTACCCCCGTTCGGGAATGGCGGGTATACAAACCCCCTCGCAAAATATATAAAAAAAAACTAAAAAAAAAAAAAAACCCAGCGCTGAGTGCTGGGCTCGACTCATCATGCAGTAGTGCGCGCAATATGGGTGTAAACTTAATTACAGAGCTCCGCAAAACACTGTCCACACCATTGAAACGCCACGATCAGCCCATGTTTGAGTTGCAATGGCGGCAGCTATTCTTGTAAAACAATCTCGCTAATTTGCTGTTTATTTGATTAATGGGGTAGAAACATTGAACGGGGACGGGTTGGAAGTGGTTACTTTTAGATCAAGCCTTTAGTAACCTATAGTGCGGAAATAGAGCCCGCTTGTCTACAGGGAACGTTGCTGTGCATATTTAACAGTGCCTACCGCAACGCTGCGCTCCGCATTACCGGCCAGCTATTTTCTTAAGAGAAAGGTTCGGAGTGGAAGGGGAGCTAATTTGGAACGGGGGAGGAGGCCACTTTCATATCATTTCAGGACTGTTTGAAAGTGCTCTTACTGTTAACTTTTATTCGATTAGTCCAAAGACTACACTATTGTCTCACTCGCGGGTCGCGGGATGGAAGAGAGAGAGTTATTTGCGAACAAGTTGAAGCCGGGAGTTGCATTTCGGTGTGGGTTCTGAACCGCAAGTAACTGAGAACCACTGGCATCCCCGTGCAACGGTAAACAGGCACTCTTAGCAAAGGTGTTTGAGTCCCAAAAATACCGCTGCAATGGTTTATTTATGTGGTGGACTTCAATTAAAAATACGGTGTTTTGTTGGATAAGGAGCAGATGACCAGCCAATAGAAAATAGTCATTGAATTGATGTACACCACACGCCGTTAAGTCCTGCAACAGTGACCTGATAAAACTTGTAAAGGGGGAGAGAAAACAAAACTACAAAGAAGCTTACTTATGTTCACGAAAAGGTTGTGTAGTCCCCCGCCGTAGGACGCTATCATGTACTTCCGTAATGATTTCATTCGGCACAGTTGACCCATTCTGCGACCGCGACGTCTGGCTTGCCTCAGACCGTTTGAATGGGCCCTGAACCCCCGGTACAACACCCAAACAGACCCCGGTCTGATTTACCATCCCCAGCCCGGTCATCAGTTACTATTAAGTTGTGGAATATAACTACCCCCCCCCCCCTCTTTGCCGATGTCAATGTTTCGTGAACGAGGCGACCGTCCAGCCGCAGAAGGAAGTTCACACAGGTCACCGAGTCTTTACAGTTTGAACCTGGGGAAAAGAAAGTTCCCTAACGTCTCCTCATGATTAACAGTTATGGTCTGGTAACGACCAAACTCAGAGCTGTTTACCATTCGTCCGCAGTCTCTTGCCGGATTGGTTTTATCTTCAGCATAAATCTCTCCTTTCGCACCGGGAAAAAAAAACAGGGACACCTGCTATACTTGCTATACTTTTCCTGCTGAAACTCTGTTGCTTTCTTCACTTTAGTTTGTGCCCTCGTTGTGGTCAAATCCCCCGAATGTTAAGGGGGCAATGCATCGGGAATGTTGGGAAAAGTCGAAGCTAATACAAATTCTCCAGGTTTCAATGAACACGCTGCACAACCAACCCGTGAAAAATTCTCAAGATTGGGCGAAATGTTTTAGTGAAGACATCGAAAACGGTTCATGTTTTACTACGTTTGTAGTTTTCACTCATCATTTTTTACAAAGGAATCTAAACGATCACGTGCGCAGGCAAGCACCAAATCCCTTCTGAAACATAAACCGTTTTCGTTATTTGTCACTAAAAATGTCATCAAATTTTAAGAGTTTTTCAGTGATACTGCAATCGAAATAAACAACAGTGACTTTTGAAATTTTCAAATACTTTTTTCCCTCGGAGTTGTCATGAAATAATATTTCTCTGGAGGATTGGCACTGGTATGAGTTTATAATCGGAGATCTTTCAGATTCAAACAAATCAATATTATTTTCAATGATAAACAATACTGTATTCTAACCCCTTTTTTCTTCTAGGATGGGTACTGGTATGAATTTATAATCGGAGATCTTTTAGATTAAACAAATCATTACTATTTTCGATGGCAACCAATCCTGTATCCTAACCCCCTTTTCCTTCTAGGGTGGGTACTGGTATGAATTTATAACAGTGAGCTTTCACACTGAAACAAATCATTACTATTTTCGATGGCAACCGATCCTGTATTTTAACCTTTCGTCTACAATGCGGTGATGATTTAAACATTTCTCGTGGTTATTGTTTTGGCAGGGCAAGAGCTTGTCAGTGACTACACCGTTCCACCCGATCTGTCTGCTCCCCGGTAAGCATGGCTCGGGGCTCCTGGGGGGCCCACTTGGCACTTGCTTCCGTTGTGTTTAGCCAACACTTCACACAACGTGTAGTGTTGAACCAACATGCAGTGAGATCTCTTGTTAAATCACAATTTCATCAAGAGGAGACCTTTACCTAGGAAGATTGCAATTTGAAATGGCAAAAGACAAACTGCAGTTCAAAACATTCTTTAGAGTATGGCATGTCCCCTGTCAAGAATTAATTAAGAGATCGGTCACAGCGACGATACAGCTTTTAAAGGCACTGGACACTTTTGGTAGTTACTCAAAATAATTGTTAGCATAAAAACTTACTTGGTAACGAGCAATGGAGAGCTGTTGATAGTATGAAACATTGTGAGAAACGGATCCCTCTGAGGTAACGTAGTTTTTGAGAAAGAGGCAATATCTCACTCAAATAATAAAACACTTCAGCTGAAGCCTTTTATTATTCATCTGAAAGCACACAAAGTAATGCAACAAGGGTGTTTTTCTTTCATTATTCTCTTGCAAATTCGATGACCAACTGAGCCCAAATTTTACAGGTTTGTTATTTTATGCATATGTTGGGATACACCAAGTGGGAATACTGATCTTCGACAATTACCAAACATGTCCAGTGCCTTTAAGGTAAAAGGTTGGTTTTTGTCAACGTAATGATGATTTATAGGAAAAATGAAATAGAAAGATACAATAAAAGTTACATGTGAAAGTTTCAGCTGAATACAGTGTCTACTTGCTGAGAAAACCACAAAAACTGTCACGGCATTTTGACAAGAATGTTGAATCCATTCACGTTTAGCGAGGTGACAGCGGGTACCAGCCGTACACAAATCTGAGAAACGAATCAATCATGACTCGTTTCTCAGATTCAAATGTTTTGTGGTGAAAAACTTTTCCAAACCGTTTCGAAGGGCAAACTTTCTCAAAAATAGTTTATACTATCAACAGCTGCAGTGCTCCTCACCAAGTAAATTTATGGTCATTAATTTTTGGGGTATTTACCAATCTTTGCCCTACCTTTAAAGGAACATTACAGAATTGGTTTTTGCTAACAAAACAGTTGCTGGCAGTGTAAGCACTTTATGTAATCCACCATATACATAAACTGACAAACCTGTAGAAGTTTGAGATCGATCGGCCATCTGGGTCACGAGAAAATAGTGAAAAACCGATTACACATTTGCATGAAATCATTTAGATTCAACAAATGAATAAAACGCTCACTGAGCGATAAACTCCAATCGGAAAAATGAGTTTATTCATTTCTCATCAAATATGGCATTTCAGACAGAAATATTTCAAGGGATGTTTTCTACTATCATCATCATTAGACCGTGTAAGTTATGTAATCTGTGATCAAAAAGTATATTTTACAAGTTTTTTTCTTACCAATTCTGTAATGTTCCTTTAAATGGACATTTGAGTGAAAGTGCTGGGATTGTCTACTTCAATTGTTTAGCTTACAATGTTTACAATTTTTTGTGATTTCTAAATTTTGTGTCTAGATCCCATGCTACGAGATTTCTGGTCATACAAAGGGTCGCTGACGACTCCGCCTTGTAATGAGAAAGTCACGTGGATATTGTTTAGATATCCACTTACAATCTCACACACTCAGGTAAGGGAAATAATGCACTAAACCATAAAACGATTAGAGATATAGACAGGTTGTTATAGGCAGTAACCCTGTGAAAACAAACAGTTTAAACTATTAGGCCTAGTCGATTAAGACCATTGCACAGGTAGGGAAAATACTCCACGTAAAACCATAATACGATTATAGAGATACAGAATATGGGGCATAAACCCTGTGAAAACAAACACATTTTTTATCGATTTACGAATAAACCATGAAACGATTAGAGCTATAGACAGGTTGTTGGGCAGTTACCCTGTGAAAACCATGTGAAAACAAACAAATAAACTATTACTACGATTAGAGATACAGATTGTGGGGCATAAACCCTGTGAAAACAAACACATTTTTAATCGATTAAGACGAGTGCACAGGTAAAGAAAATGGTTCACGGATAAACATGAAACGAGATTAGAGATATAGACAGGTTGTTGGGCATAAACCCTGTAAAAATAAACAAATTAATTATTAATCGATTAAGACCGTTTGCTTAGTAAACGACAAACAACTAAATAAACCCTTACAATGTTATTGTTTATTAATCGAGTAAAGGCCGCTAACAAATCCATAAACCATCATTCGGTTAAGACCATAATACACGGGCGCACCGTGTAAAATAAACCAGTAGAAAAAAATCATCGATAAAGGCCACAACAAAACGATTAAGATTTTAAAACATTCGTAGGGTAGCATACGACACGCGAAATAAACACATAGTTGATAGTATCGGTTAAAACAAAAAACAGTTGAGAGAATATCAAAACCGAAAACCATAAACCGTTAATCGATTATGAGCTGCTGGTTGAGTGTGAAATGAATCTTATAACACAAAGCGATGAACTATTATCGACTGAGGCTCTGAAATAACTTAAGAATTTGGGGAAATTGTAACTATAATACTTATTACGCACTGTAAATAACACGGAAAACAACGATTGGCAATTAAACATTGCAGATCATGGATATTTAAAAGAGTGGTGGGAACATTAACACCTCCATCAGCACAAAGGCCGCCTAGCCGGGAATTTTGCCAAATTTAGGGGTCGATCGCAGGTTAAAAATCCGTCATCTCATTCTAAATGGGAATAGCTGAAGAATCCTAGCCGTTACTTCCAGCTTGTGCAGATGTTTCTTCACATACCTACAAGTTATTATGGATGGATTCAGATGAGTTCACATACAGGTCAACTGACATGCGCAGTCATTACAAGGTCACACAACTCGATGTTTATGTTGGATGTAATAGTTCGCGATATAGCGAGCTTTTGGACCACACACAATTTTTTGAATAATTTCACATAATCATGTTGATATCTTTTATTCGTATGGCTGTAGATGGAAGAATTTCGACGACTGAAGAACTACCCGAAAGGAGCACACCCAGCCGCCGATGATGACGGGTTCTTGGTGGACAATTTCCGGCCCACTCAGCCCCTCAACGACCGCTCGGTGCGAGCATCGTTCCAATGAAAAGTATGTCACAACAAAATAAAATAAACACCGAAAAGGACAAAAATGAATTATATATAATTTTGCAATTGACTACCGTATGAGATGTAATTTCAATAGGTTTGAAAGAAATGATAACTATGCCACTATGAACAACTGCAATGTTGTATATATAAACGTTGTTAAAGTATTTATTGCACTTTATTTAAAACATATAATACAAAATAAACACAGATTGCGAGAACAAATATGAGCAAGAACACTAGAGAATGAGATAATCATGAGAGCAAGATAATAATATGTTCATGTTATTTATTTATTTGTTTGTTTACTTTTGCGGGGAACAAGAACAAGATAGTTAAAGGCCCTGTACACTATTGGTAAGATCGAAAAACACAATGTTCACAGATTCACACATAACTTACATGATTTAAAGTAAGTAATGGTAGAAAGGGTTCCTTAAAATATTTCTGCCTAAAATGCTTCGTTTCTGAGAAACGAGTAAAACAATAGTAATTATCGCGCGCGATAATTTGAAAAAACAGAAAACACATAAGATCTCTTTTCACTATTTTCTCGTGACCTCCATGACCAATTGAGCTCAAACTTTCACAGGTTTGTTTGTTCATGCATATGTTTAATCACACAAAATGTGGACACTGATTTTGAGCTGTTACCAAAAGTGTACAATACCTTTAAAACATGTATTTTTTGTGACTACAAACAAAATTCATGTCATTTGTTTATTTGTTTACTTTTGCGAGGTGTTGTGCCATAACAAATAGTGGGATAAGAATACCACTCGCAATACCATACCAATGTTGCTCATCACCACAAAAATGGCGGCATATACCTTACACGATCAAAATGTAAATATTGGATATGCTTGCCTTGTATATGTGTATATTTATGGTGTCGTTATGACGTCACCAGTGACCCCATCTTATTGGGGTATTTATTGTCAATGCTGCTATTTTTGTCATTTGACTGCTGAACTTCACCTTTACCATCAAAGTACTTATTGAAATATTTACATGTTGTATTCTCACCGTTATGTGCACTTCTAAGAACAGGTTTGTGACTAAAAGTTCGTATTTTCAAGTGATGAACAAGATGGTAATGTATAAAGTAATCGGGAATATGTAAAGTATATTTGAACAACTAAATTTAAGATCCTGAACTGCAATGTTTGTATTGTCAGTGTTGTGAACGAAATGTTTGTGTTGTTTGCTAAATTGGTGCAAAACGTTGATGTCACATTCTGTTGCCACTTTTAAAAAAATCGTTGCAAATGTAAATGTCGTTTAATTGAAGCCGTTTTCCCCTTTTAGAAAAAAACAAAACATGCCGATTGTAATTGTTGTCTTCTGTCTTTGACAAGTCACGATACGACCAGTCCGGATATGATATAATAATAGACGAACTATTAATGGTTGTTCCGAGCCAAAGTTTGCATTAAAACAACGCCGTGACCGGAACAATGTCCGTATGAACTGTTGTCAATCCGGAGTTTTTTTTTAAATTCTCCCACAAACAACCCTCACCGGAGTACTTCTGTAATAGTTTTCAATTGTGCGTTTAACCGCTCAAAAAAGGCTCCAGGGTCTTGCCATGCGAGATTCAATTTCATCAACTCGTTGAGGGGAGAAGGAGAGAAAAAAAAAACCTCAAAAAACGGACAAGAATGGATTATGACAAAATTGTGTCCTCCTCTCGAGTATAGATTTTTCCGGTTCATCTTCAAACTGTGGCTATTATCTCAAGAATATAGAGGAAGAAAAGATGTATTAAGCCCGGCCGAGCTGAGAGGTTGTTATCACCGGAGGCAGGAGGAGACGCAGGGGGGTGATGTTGTCCGACCACCGGGTACTCCTTCAGTCTTGCCCTGGTGAGTCAGCGTGGCTGGAGGCCAACCCCTTGAAGTTCCATTGTAGTCACTGCCGCGGCTGTTCACTGGATCCCCGCTACCTGATCTGCCAATCGTGACACATCATTAGACAACGCTCGGAACGGCCATTCAGCAAGTTTTTTAGTCAGCAGTAATATTGTATATAAAAAAAAGAGAAACCCCCCCTCGGGACGTACAAATAATAGCGCCCTCTATTAAAATAAAATTCTATTTTGACTACAATGAGCTATTGATTGGCCTGTGTATTGCGCTGACTGTTAGAGACGGGACAAAACGTCGTTTAGCTGGAGTGCAGATATTACGTCCCCTACATCACTGTCAATGGCACAATGCACCCTTGGTGTTCGTAAGAGTAAATTTATTTCAATCCTCTAGTTTTCAATAAATACACCTACCAACCAACCTGTGAAAATTGCCATCAATAAGATGGTCTCGCTCTAAAGGTTATTATACAGGATCGGTTAAGCTGACAAAATAGTCGTTGACAGTGTTCGTGTTCTGTGTTATCAACCATTTACATGAAATAGCAAACCTGTGAAAATCTTGGCATGAACCGTTGTGTGAGTCAGGAGAAAATGGGATGAAACACCAGCCACGATTTTCAGCATGTAAACACATGGTCCATAATTTTGGTTGTAACAACCGAAATCGGCTGTTGCAGTTTTTTTTTAAAGTAAATTTCGTTTAGATTTTCAGATACAGTTTTCTTGAACATGAACTCATTTCAGAGGGAATATTTCACAGCACAAAAATTGTTCTATAGTATGAACTTCATAATCAGTGAGATTTCAGATTAAATTAAAACAATGATGTCTGTCTCCTTACCAATCCTGTAGAAAACCTTAAAGTGACGACAACAACAACGGGATACACATTGTCAGGGCTGTTGTACACGTTCGTATGCGCACTTACTGTACATGTACTTCGGTTGCAGCACCCGCAATGAGCTATGGTGAAACCTCAAATGGCTATTTTCTTTTTCTTTACAGTATACAGAGGGACATGTTTCCCAGAGGCTTGGTACTGATATTAAATTCATAATCAGTTTAATTTAAATTTGAAACGATGCTTGTTATTCTTGTACTTTATCTATAAAAAACACTGTTCTCGGCGATCTCGTCCCAAGGATATTTTGCATCAAACAAAACTTTGCTGAGGCCTAGTCATTATTTTAATCATATAACCATGTAGGCCTATTATTTGCTTTTGGATTTTAATTTTTATTTACCCAAATGTCAGCCCAGAGCTTTTATAAGGTCGTTTACATCACAATATAATGTAGGAGGTGATAACATAGATTAGGCCAAAATGAAACCTACGTGTAATCGCCTCTAAGTGTCGTTTTAAAAACAAGTACGGTCACGAGGAATATTTGTCATAACAAACTGAAACCCCAAAACACACAAACGGAGCTTTTTGTGGAGTTAGTTTTCAGCTTAAAGGTATTACACGGGATTGGCAAGGATAAAAAAACCATCTTTGTTTAATTTTTAATCTGAAAGCTTACTGATTATGAAGTTCATAATAATCTGTTTCTGTGAAATATTTCCCGCTGAAATAAAGCCACGAATAATTCCAAAACCTGCATCTGAAAACCGAAAAAAAAAAACCACTGCAACATTTCGATTGTTACAACCAAATAAATAAGGACAAGTGTTTATGCTTGGTTTTTCACTATTTTCTCCTGACTCAGAAAACAGACTTAAAAGCAAACAGTTTTACAAGTTAATACGTCATGTTGATCACACAATACATGAACACTGTCCGCAACCATTTTTCAGCTCTACCAATCCTGTATACTACCTTTAATCACAAGACCTAACTTGCCTCGAATTCAAATGTTGATATCTATTTTTGTGTGCATTGTCAGATTTGTTTTTAAAAACGAATACATTATAATACGACAGATACAACATTAGGCCATTTTGGATGGTTTGTTGTGAGACGACATTGTTCTTTGCATAGCCCTTCTACAGTTGCATAATTTGAACACATGTTTTGAAATGGTCTTTTATTGCATTGCAAAATGTTTTTTAAAGTTTTCCTTATCATTATTTGTGTTGAAGGGTTTATCATCATTGGTCATTTTAGATGAGTACTTTGTCACCATCCTCTTGTGTTTGTAGACAATACATCAAATCCGGTTATGTCTTCAAGAAATGGACAACTGGTGTATAAGTGTTTTGTGTGCACTTGTTCGCGAGCTTACATCCATAAGGCAAATCGAACCAAGTATCAGGAAACTTGCACATCATAGTAAATCAGACGGATTTAATTTATTATTTTATCATTATTGTTATTTTTTGTATATTCAAGTTTGCCCCAAACAAGGCTAAAAGCCACTTTCGGTAAGGGACTACAAGAAGGAAAGTATTAAAGGTGAAAATAACTCGGGGGAGCTGCAGGTTTGAATTGATATTCCTCTTAAAACACTCTAGATTGTAGGATGGAGGGAAACATGCAGCAGGCAAGGAGTTCCAAAGAGATGCTGTACGTGGAATAAAGCTGTTGGAATGGCTCTTTGTTCTACATCTCAGCAAAGCAAGAGTGTACGGGTGAGACGAATTCTTAAGACACGATATCAAGTCAGAAAGTATGAAGAGAAACAAGTAAGCTTTCGGAGGGACGGATGGTCACGTTCCTTATTCTGTAAGAAGTAACTCTTACGAGTGAAACTTTCGAGAGGAGTGTTTGCTCCGAGATGAGCCAATGGTCTCGACGTTTCGAACAGTATGCTCTGCTCGTCTCCAGGAGAACAGCTGTATACACTGATCAAAAACGGCGACCACGGCTCTCTTCAGAGAGCCAACTTTCCTCGCAAAACAGACTTACACATGGTTGTACCCGCAAGTTTACTAATGTTAATAGTTACTTCTTCTTTTTGTCCACACCATGCAAAGCTTCAAACATGTCTAAGTGTTCTATCCTACCAATCATGATGTTTTCTAACTAAATGACCTTTCAATATTGACTAATATCTACATGGAATTAAGCCATTCTCAGTTCAGAGTTTGTGATTTGTCGCAAGAACCTTGGGGATCGTTCAATCCTAATGAGTTATCACAGTAAAACTCTCACTCGTGAACGATGCTGAAGTTGGCTCCACTTTTGAGGCCCATATGCTATAATCACATGAGACAGGGTGTCATCTCGAAGACGCAGAAGAAAAACCACTTAATTTGTACTTTCCCACCAAGTTCACCGTCGCTATATGATGCCAGTGAGTGTGTTTGCCGTCCCCACATCTGCTGCACGTGAGCCTAATGTGTTTATCAGGGGGGTGGGGACGACTCAATCTGAATGACCGGATGAAAGCAGTTTGCTCCGGTCCGTCGGGTATTTTTTGTATTTTCCAGAAGGGAAGCTAAGAAATTATTCATCAACGTCAAAGACACAGAAACGACAACAAATTTCATACGGAACAGCTGTAGTTATTTTTATTCCTTCTTCTACTTCGTCTCTCTCGCCGAAATCCACCATTTTCACATCTGGATGGTCATTATTGTTGAGGTCACCTAAGGGTCAGGCATGTCTCACACGCTTTTTTCGATTGGGAGATGCGGGTATTTGGGCGAGTTGTGAAGCCATGTTTATTACCCATCAATGTTGGCTTGCAGGGGGAAGCTTGCCGAATGTGTTATCATCGAATCGCATGTTGACCTTTGACACAATACACTTTCAGTTGTGACACGTGATCAGCTGTTGCCCAATCAGCGCGTCTTCTTTGCCTTTTTGTTGATACCGGCTCGGGGTTTTGCGTGTCCTGGAACAAGAAGGGTACAATCGCCCTTTTGGGTGTAGTTAATCAGTCGTGCGCATTATTCAAACGTGAATCAGCGTATTGCGTATACAGTACAATTAGTCATAAGTACGGTGTAAACTATTTCATTGGTGTCAAATCAAGGGCAGTGCATTATCAGTGCCCTTTTGATGACTGGTATGATGCCACATTATACCAACCCTTGGTTTCTGTATGGCCGTGGTGAGGCATTGTCTCGGTCATTATTTCCACCATGCTACGGTAGCTAGTATTAATATTAGACCGTTCTACTGAATCAATGGCTAGCTGCGTGAGAAACCGCAGTGGTCGGTGGTGGAGTTTCATTTTGGAAGTCGCGTATACAACAAGCGGGGAGGTGTTTTCAGCGACATCGCCTCCCAGCCCCCTGCCGAATACCAACGCTATTCAAATAATTGAAGGCGATCGATTATACCTAGCCAACCTCCGTTACCCCCCCCCCCTCCCTCATCCCAGTAAGTGACAATCGGCTCCGTCCGTGTCGTCACAATAGCGAGTCCCGTGCTCGTCAAAGTTTGGTCAGTAGAATGCCCACGATACTGTGTAAACGTCGCCGTTCCAGACTCGTGCAATTCCCCCCCCCCCCCCATCCACCACGATCTGCCGACCCTCCACAAGTCCGGAGGCCCAGACGGTCTCTCTCGACTACAGCGAAGATTAGCTCCAGCAGGGAGAAGAAAAAAAATATGCTTTTACGACGTGTATGATGGTCTAGATCCTCGCGGGTTGTTCCATTCATTGCATTGTGTATCTAAGGCCGTCCCGTGATTTATCTTAGATTCAGGTGAACACACTGTTATGACAAAGACGACCATCATACAAACATAACTCGCCAGTGTGTGATCCATCCCTGTGTCTTGTCAGGGCTTGATAGATTCGGCTCGAGGCACGTGCATCTCTTTCTTCTGCCCAAGGACCTCCCGAACCGACGCTCCTGAAATAGTTGGAGTTTCATTTGCATTTACTTGACGGTAAACATAAGAATCGTTCCGATATTCTATTTACAGGTTCTCACAATGGGAAACCCCGAGTAGGAAAGACGAAATGTACATATATATGAATTTTTTCCCCTCCCCGAGTACAATGCGTGACTCAAATTAGACGGATGAGGGTTTGTACGATTAACTGAAACCACCGCATCAATACATTATCCCTCAATTCATTTGTCAATGAGGTCTTCCTTCGGAATGATGAACGAGTTTAATACCGAGTCACAATCCACAGCTATCTAGGGGACTTCACATTGTCCAATGAAGACATACACTTTAGTGTACACTGTACACAGAATGATGACATACCCACACGACCAATGTTATGAAATGTTGAAAAATGGCTGCATGATGGAAAATGCTGTATGTTTTATTACTGGTTTTAATATTCGTTTACAATTGTTGTTCAATATCTATTTTTAAAATGCAATGTGCATCTGAACGTGTACTTACCATGTAACTTGCGAAACTTTATAAATGAATAAATTATTATCATAAATGGCAACATGGGAATGATTTATTATCATTGCTATTATTATTTTACAATCTGAACCAAATTACCAGTCCTCTAGGTTTTCCTCTCTAAGATCTAAAGAGTTTTTTTTCCTTCTCAACCTTGTTTTCGTAAACACTGTGCACAGTTTTATCAGAGTTTCATTCACTTAACTGCTTGGTTTTAATGGTTTTACAATACCAGGGGTGGATTTCACAAAGAGCTAAGGTTGGTCTGTTAGGATTGATACACATCTTGAAAATTGCTAAGCTTAAAGTTTGCTTAATTGCTAAGCAAAGTGTGGTAGAATACAGATCACTTTAGGATGATATTGACATCTCATCTGGAGATGAATCGTTAGTGTTTTGTGTAATCGAGCCCTGATGATTATCAAAACGTCTACATGTTATGTTTAAAAACCATTTTTTTCTTAAAGGCTCTGGGGTCGATTTCACAAAACTCTTCCTAGGACTAGTCCTGCAATGCTAAGAGATAGGACTAGTCCTAAGTTAGGACCAGTACTTAGGACTAGTCCTATCTCTTAGCATTGTCTAGGACTAGTCCTAAGTTAGGACCAGTACTTAGGACTAGTCCTATCTCTTAGCATTGTCTAGGACTAGTCCTAAGTTAGGACCAGTACTTAGGACTAGTCCTATCTCTTAGCATTGTCTAGGACTAGTCCTAAGTTAGACAGTACTAGGACTAGTCCTATCTCTTAGCATTGTCTAGGACTAGTCCTAAGTTAGGAAGAGTTTTGTGAAATCGACCCCTCGTATACTCTTTATTGTAAAAGACTAGCCTTGTATCATCACTTGGTTTATCCCAACATGCATAAAATAACAAACCTGAGAAAATTTGGGCTCAACTGGTCATCGAAGTTGTAAGAAAAAAACAAAACAACCTACCCTTGTTGCATATGATTGTGTGCTTTCAGGCTTCTTCAGATTCAAACATTTCGGTGAAAAACTATCTCTTTCTCTAGAACTACATTTACTTCAAAGGGGGTCGTTTCTAACGATGTTTTATTATAACAACAGCTCTCCGGTGACATTTCCCAAGTAAGTTTTTATGGTGAATAACTTTTGGAGTAAATCAAAAGCACATCCTGCCTTTAAAACTGGCGGGATAATTTGAGTGAAAAAGCTCTTCTAACAACCCATATATTATATAGCATTATAATTGTGTGCATTAACATTGTCCATGGCTGGTTGCGAGTGCATACGTGTACAATGTCTTTGAAATTCGTAAGTTGTGACAAAGAATTTACATTTCTTATAAAGTTCTACCTCAATTTAAAGAATTACATTTTATTCAAGCTGTCGTCGGCACAACCTTTGCCCCAGCGATTACGAAGGGTGATATTTGATTGATCACAAAGAGCAGCATAATGTACTATTGAAGGCCCTTTCTCAAACCACAGCTTCAGCTTCAGGCTTCGGCTTCGGGCTCCGGCTTAGGCTCGATTAGTTATATTGAACAACCAATGTTTTTTAGTTCGTGGCTTCTAACAGGTGGACGGAGACCAAGCACACACCATAGTTTCGAAAACGGCCTCGGTGCAAAAGTGTCCACCACGGGGTGAAGGTATGCCTGTTAATCCCCGAGGAATTTCGGATTAAATAACGTTTCCACTTTGTTTCACACAGAAGACAAAAAGACCGTCTGGTACCTGGACATTAGTATCTATACAGACCAGTCAAAATACTTTTGGGTCTGGACGTATTGTCTATCTAGTGCTTGTGCATTTTTTTTTGCACCAGACTTTTACAAATGCCGGAAAGAATCGCATGCCGGACTGACAACACGACGTCGTGGAGATCTTGCCTCTTGCTTCAAAGACAGAACACAGAAGAAATCGTCAGAGTTGTAGGACAGGAAAGTCAAGCAAAATCAAAGGATAAAGGTAGGAAACTTTCTAAAAGTTTTCAAACCCCTAAAACACACCAAGAAAGCACCCTCTCGTGTACATGTCCATGCAGGTATACGTTGTGAAAGCTGCTATCATTTTCACAAGTCAATATGGGGCATGGTGGTACGCCCTCTATTGTGTCTTCATTGTGTGCCTGGAATCTCAAGAATTCTTTAGAGGATTTTAGGGGGGGGGGTACTCTTGCACAATAGAAAATGGTGTGTTAAAGTATGGGAATATTGTAGCCTCTGCCCCCGTGTTGGGCATGGTATACAGTTCCACATTGTCAACCGAAAGACGTACGGTACGGTTGGCAAAGTGTCATCATAATCAAATACTGAAATAAAATGATTACAAAATGTCTAAGATTATCTCGAAGTATAAAGTCTACTAAACAAAATAATATCCATGTATTAAAGATACAATAACAGGACCACATGGACAGAATTTGACATCGGGGCTGCCTTATCGTCTTGTACCACGTGGTTTAGCTGGACATAGTCCCTGTCGAGTCCAAGTTTCGGTGATTGTAATTAAGCAACACACATTGACAAATTAATCCCTTTTTTTAATAATGCAACTTGAACAATGACTTGGGAATGTTTCTCACCCATCCATCTACCTACACGTTCCTGCGCGTACCGTAACCCCATTCTATTGTGACTTCATTGTTGTTGTGTTTTTTTATATTTTTTTGTTATATACTATACTATACATAACTTTTAAGGGAGGTTTACTTTCGTACAAGAGGTAAATTGTTCTAGAGTATGGGAACATTTGAGGGGGCTCCCTCTGCCACATATCAGGCTTGGTCTACCTTCCTGAAACCTGTCGCTAAACCCAATGAGGTTGTGTTTACGCCATACCCAGTCTACCAAATCTACTCCCGCCCCCACACCCACCAACCCAAACCCCAACAGCAAACCAAGCCTAATCGAGAAGCAAGAATTTCCATGTGCCCGATGTTACTTGCCTAACTCATTGACAGAACAACAAGCGCGGCATTAAAACGGTTCGTGTAGACGTTTAAATGGCGGTGTGTGATAATAGAGGCACTTGAAGCCCCCTTCACTCTAATTGTAGAACCATCAATAAAAGACGCATTAGGGAAACGTTTTAGGCCGAGGCACTTGCCAGGCGATGGCGCGCCGCTGCGTGTCACGCCGCCCAGATCGACTTGCTTGGTGGAGGCGATGGGGACATGGACGTGCAACACAAAATGGTATTTAGGGACTGGATAATAGCCTTTGAAAGATTTGCTGTTCTTCCTTTGTAGGAGTACACAAAAAGGGGGAAAAAGGGAAGGTTAAATAATGGGACTGGGACTCGGTGATAACTATATACCAAAATTAACATTTTGAACATGTGAATCATATTTTTATGCAAACTGATTGTGTTTGAAAATGGTATTATTTGTTTACAACATTTCAAATCATAATATTATTGATTTGTCTCATTTACTATTTGGTTTTCAGCAACCGTATTTAATTATTCACGTAAGTCCTCGTGTATTAATTAGCTCAGCCGCATTTGCATACCGTAATTATTAAATAAAAGTATGATTTATAATGAACTTGAAAAGTCTCAATGTAGACTTTGTCAAGAGCGAGGTACCGATAGTTTGTTATTCAGTGGCTGTAGGCCTACTTTGCAAAATGACGTAATAACAGCTGCAGCTGATCCATGAAGTACGTCACTAACCGTTAATGGTTGTGATTGGTCAGCACTTGCACCCGAGGTTTAGGACCGTGACCAATCAGCACGCTGATTCTGAACTTATTGTTATTAGTGGAAACAGTTACATGTCTGTCTCGTCTTGGGCCATTGTTTGCATCCTGTACCGTAGTCAACGTGTGGATTTCTTTTGTAATGTAAATTTTTGAATTGTCTTCATTTTATTTTAATATTTTTACTCTGTAAACCCCCTTTTTTTAATTCAAAAACAATCAAATATGTGCATGACCTGAAAATATTGATAACAAATAAATGAATAAAAATGTAAACAAGTACATTTTTACTCTGTGAACATGTTTTAATACATATTTAAAAAAAAAATCCTGACCTAAAAATATTACTAGTAAATAAATATGTAAACAAATAAAGAAATAAATAATTAAGTATATAAATAAATACACTTGTATCTAGCAGCCTGAACCCAACTCATACAATGTACTGTCACATGTTCCTTGGCAGCTATACTCTGCAACCACAACAATTTGTCGTGTTGAAGTGTCTCCCCTTCACAGACACTAAGTGGTTTAGCTGTTTGATAATTAGGTAGATCTTTAACATTGTAGCTCAGATCCCCACACACAACTAACCAATAAGAACCCGGTTCTCGTGGTTTGCCGCTCGTTTAGCAGTGCAGCCACGCTCAGCTAATGCTTCATACAAACAGTGTACACAACGCGAAAAACAAGACTACACCACCACCACCGAATAATAAAAAAAAAAAAAAAAAAAAATTACGACGTGAGTTTTTTACTGCCACTTAATAATATTAGATTAGCCTCCTCTGCTCAATGTGAACCCCGCGACTCTCCTCTTTCAATTAGCTAGCTATACAGATTGCTCGGCATTTATTTTAGCATTTACCGAAGAAATCATCCAATATTAAATTACAAGTGATGGATGGGTACGTTTTCTTCATTACGGGCAAGTCTTCCTCTTACCGACAATTGCTGGTTAGGATGCAGCCAACTAATTCCAGCCGGTAATGTTTCAGTGTGTGTGTGTACGCACTTAAACATCACCGCTCGCAGCTCTCTTTCTCTCTCTCTCCCTCTCCCTACCCCTATCTCTGTCTATCTCTCTCTCTACCGCGGTAATCAACCGAGTTAGACGAATATACTGTGGCGACCACGGCGATGAATCTATGTCCGCACGGTCAGCGCTGATGGACGTTTCTTTGTGCTTAATTAAGAGCACGAAATCTCACGATTAAACAGCATAACTGCATGCATTTATAGCAGTGCTTGCCTTTTGTTTGTATCTGTGTGTGTGTGTGTGTGTGTGTGTGTGTGTGTGTGTGTGTGTTGTCTTCTTCGCAGCTTGTCTCCTCCCACCACCCCCCCCCCCCACCCGCAATCGCTCTCACCATTGCTGGTTTTCTCCACGGCAATTTCCACCAATTTAATCCTTTACAAACAAAACACATAACGGGTATTTGATGATATCTGGCACGACCAGTTGATGGAAGTGGCGAGCCAATTCCCCCCTCCGTTTGCTTCGTTGTTCACTTGACCCCCCGTAATCCCCATTCACAACTTGCAGACTTGACAGTGATCATAATTTGCAAGTACATGCTTTTCCACTCTTGCGCCGTGGTCGGTAGCGGCGTGATTGAGCAACTTTCAGCAGGCTGCGTGTTTGAAGCGTACCGCGGGTGCCACATCCAATCACCGTCACCTCCCTCACCCGTATCATTACTTTCAGACCGTCTTATCACCTTCTTGAGCACTCCACACACCGACTGGACCAAACTTTAGCGCCGATGTATCGAAGCGTAAAACGCCAAGACATTTCACCACTGCGCCATCGCCGGCAGCAAGCCTCCCAGCAGTTCTGATTTTTTTTCTTCTTTCTAGCCACTTAAAGTCTCCCTCTTCTCCCGAGTCTCCAGACAAAGCTTTTTTTTGTTATCAACAAGTAAACACAGAATACTGATCTCAGTGCACAGGCTCCCAGCCACTTAGCAGCATTTCTCTTTTATAGTATCTCCTAATTACCGCGCGCTCATCGCAACAATCATGATCCAGCGATGTCAAAAGCGCGCGAAACCCCATCCTTACAAGATTGTGGTTTTCTTTTCTTTTTTTCCCCGCGCGCACCCTTTCCGTCTAATTGATGCCAATGTACATCACATTTCCCCAGAGAATGTTCCTCACTTTGACGTTATGGTGTTACGGGTGATAATGTACCGTTTTTGTAAATTGATCATAATCTAATTTGCGTTTTTCCCTTTTTTTTTTTTTTTTTAGCTTGGGAGAGAGGGGCGATGGAAAATGGTATTTTGCTGGGTAAATAAAGACTTCTTCAGATAAGATTTGTATACAATGGAGCCGGTGTACATTTCCTCCACTTTCCATTGCATCAGCAACCACAATCGCTGCTTCGTTTTTACATTAAGCACGATTTTCAGGCAATTTCAAGTTTTTTCCCCGGCTACCAGGCCAACACTTTGTTGACTAAATCATTAAAAAATGACCGAAATAGTTAAAGGTGTCACCACCTCACGATTTGGCCCTCGCGGTTCGTTTAATCAAAATGGTCACCTTTGAACCCGTATGTGGCTCAAGGTTTTGAGGCCGATAACACGGCAGGGGCGATTTTTTTCTGCAGCATACTTCGTCAATACAGTCAACAGTTAAGAGATAGGCTGTTCTTCCCTCTCCCTTAACTGTTGACTCCATAGCCGACGTGTGCTGCAGAAAATAAATTTGCCGGCAGGGGCGCGCTCGAGCATCCACAAAAAAGCACTTTTGACGGTTCGACCATTGTGGTGGTCAGGCTTAAGGCCAAAATAGCCTGGTGCCATTTCTGTTCAATGGAAATCGGTTCGTTATTTGACAGAACAGGGAACACGACGAAGATGGAGGCGCTATACGAGAAACTCGTGTCATGCTTCTACGTCATGTTCCCTGCTCTGAACACGAAGAATGACTGTTAATCTCTTATCAAGAAGGATCAGACTAAACCGCCCTCCCAACCTCGATTTGGTTACAGTGCTTTGAGCGTCAGAAAATCAAAATGGCTTCACAACTGTGAGGCGTTTCCTATAAATGCGCATAATCTCTACGTATAGAGATATAACGAGTCAGCTGAACAATGTTGCGCATCCAATGGTTGCGCATCCAATGGTTGCGCAAATGGAATGGCACATTTAAATATCATAAAAATTAGATTTTCCCCGCCACTGTCACTTTTCTAAATACAACAAAAATAAACCAACGAATCAATCTATAGTAGGATTGACCTTAATAGGTAGGCTTATCTCTGCTTCGGCAAAATAATAATAGTCAAAACTTCCGCTCGCGGAAAATTTTGTAGCGTCTGTTTCTGTTTTGGGTTACGTCCGTTTCACTAGGGACCTTGGGCAGTCCAAACATTATAGTCCTTTCACACGAAACGCACTTTGTAAAATGTCACAAGCATGCTAAACATTAAGCAAGGGCCCCTGCTAGTTGCTGTCGTGTGAAACGGACTATATAAATAAGAAGCTGATCAAGTTGCAAGAAAGTAATGAAAAGAAAAAACAACCTTGTTGCATAGAGTTATGTGCTTTCAAATGCCTAAGAAAGGCTTCATGCCTGAAGCCTTTCTCAGATTCAAATGTTTGTGAGAAATTACCTCTATCTCAAAAACTACATTACTTCAGAGGGAGTTGTTTCTCACAATGTTTTTTTACTATCGGCAGCTCTCAGGTGCTCCTTACCAAGTAAGTTTTTTATGGTATTTTGTATTTCTTGAGTAATTACCAAAAGCATCCTCTGCCTTTAAAGGAACATTAAAGAATTGGTAAGAAAAAAAAATTGTAAAATATACTTTTTGATCACAGATTTACATAAAACTTACACGATCTAATGATGATGATAGTAGAAAACATCCCTGTCTGAGAAATATTTCTGTCTGAAATGCCATATTTGATGAGAAATGAATAAACTAACTTTCTGATTGGAGTTTATCGCTAAGTGAGCGTTTTATTCATTTGTTGAACCTATATGATTTCATGCAAAAGTGTAATCGATTTTTCACTACTCGTGACCCAGAGGGCCGATCGATCTCAAACTTCTACAGGTTTGTCAGTTTGTGTATATGGTGGATTACATAAAGTGCTTACACTGCCAGCAACTGTTTTGTTAGCAAAAACCAATTCTGTAATGTTCCTTTAAGTTACTTTTATTCAAATACTATAATGGTTACAAACAGCCTATATGAACTGGGTTGTGAGTTGGGGGGGGGGGCTAAGTATGCGTGTTTGAGAAATTATAATAATTTTTAAATTTTTGATCGAAATAAAAACCGAGTTTTTTGCGGCAATCTTCCTGCACACATCCTGGAAAATTTCTCCACATCCCGGAAAATTTCTCCATAAAAAATGTAATCTGTCTTGATTCACACACACACACAGAATCATTTAGTTTTTGATCACAAGGAATTACATGCAATTCTTGAGGATGTACCAGACAGAGCCAGAAGAGAAGCTAACTTGAAAGTTTCGCGTTTGATTAATGGATGATGGGTAGAATCAGAACATGCATTCGCCCAACAAAACCTAGGTTTCTATTACTTATGTAATCTTTACCAACATACAAATTAATACCCCAAAACGAATGGGCTCATAATTGAAAAGGAAAGTAAACTTTTTTCCCAGTGCAGTTAGTGCAGTTAATTTTTTTTAAATGACATAAAAAACCATGAATATTTTTTATCTTTCGTCCAGCTGATCTTTAGTTTGTGCATGGACCTCCATGGTTTGTGAGACTACTTCTAATAAAAGTATGAACTTTTTCACTTTTTCGAGAACTTAATGCAGTCTTTTAAAGAACTTAAAGTTTCACATCGACTTGCTCATAAAAAACATTTTCGAACTAGTCCCAAGTTATGAGACTTTAATACTGCGTCCAAATATGAATTGATTTTCACTTTTGTAGAGGAAGTTATAAAGCTGTCCTGAGACTCCATCGATCCCAAACGCCGGGATCGTTACAGAATAGGGTCTGCAGAGAGACTGGTTTTTAACAATTACTCTTTACAGCTCTCTAACCCTTCAGTCACGACTGTGAGGTCTCTGACTTACCCTGTCCCATATTCCAGCGTTTGCTATTCATGTCTGGTCATTATTATATGTGTCTTACAAACTTGACCTTGTTTCACAAACACACGGCCTGGTTTTGACGGGACAGGCGCGGTGCAAGTTTTCAGTTGTGACCGGGTTCCTTAACACGCTGGTCGAAGACCCCAATCGCTGTCATTGTCCAAGGGTGTTGTGACCGAGCTGCCAAACTGCCAAAATTGGGCCAGCCAGCTTAGCGAGGAGGGTATGTTCACCCCAAGTCAGTTGTCTGTAACTGGCATTTGATACACGCTTCTCACCAAAAGACGGTCACACATGGCCACGAGGCGTACAGGTTTGTTGTTCCTTGAATGGGTTTGTAGAGAGAGCCGCTAAACCTTCATTGTGGGGACAACGAAACACGAGTTGTCGGGCCCGCAATCAAACATGTCATTGGGCGACTCAATAGCAGTATTAGCCCTTCAATGTTGTATATGTTTTTCCACAGTAACCGGGCATTGAAATGGAGACAAAAGGTGAAATGGTGCATTCAAACTACAAGCTATAGCCCCATTCATTGGCCCGTCAAAATCGGCCAAGTTTGCCTTGAATGGCAGGGCTACAAGATTGTTGGGGTCTAGGCCTACCACAACATGGCATATCCCCCCGTCGTCTTGGACGGGCTGAATTTCATGAGTAATTACAGCTGACATGTTATCAAGGTAAATTGACAATGATGACATAAACATCACACCCTTTTTTCTCTCGATGAGGATGTTGACATCTTGAGGCAGACAGTATGATTTTTTTCTCTCTCTCTTCTTCTTTTAGCGTTGTACCGAGATTTCGCATCCTGGTTCAAATTGAAGCTTGACGCAGCAGAGCACACATCAAGCTCTGCAGCATCAAGCCACCAAGAGGTCGAGTATAACGGACTCTGTGCAGTTTGACAGACAGCCCAAGATGCTTATTACTTGTTGAGCAATCAATACAGTTCGATATTTGGGCAGCCGGACCCAGATTTCTCCGTCAGCTTCTGCGCTGCGTGGGAAATCGAATCAAGCCAATTTTTTTTTTGTGTGTGTGTGATTCGCCCCCAGCCATAGGTGCAGTTACACAAAAAAGGAGGACAAAATGGCGCTGGATATATCGCTGCAGGCACTGGACTAGCATGACTATCACGTGTCATGTGCGAAACTGGCAGAATGCAGGTGTGCAAATCGCATCGCGTCGGACAACAAAAGAGCGACGCAAGAAAACCCCCCCTCTCCAACCAGCAGCAATCGAACAGCCACCTCAACCAGAATTGCACCCCTCAAACGCCGTTCACTGACCTTGCCTGTGTTCCTCGGCGGACTGCCATGTATAGCTTGGGGGGTAACACGCTCTTCTGCTGGGTAAATAAGACCGTTTTGAAAGCTGAAATAACAGCATCGGATTCACCTGCAGTAACCTTTACCGTGTTTTAGAATTAAAAAAGCTTAGTGGCAATCCTGTGGCAGGCAATTGATGCCCTAAATGCTTTCCTTCTCCGTGACAGACACTGACGTATGACGAAACCACGTGACAAAACTCAGGAAACAGGGCCCCCCCATTGACCTGCGCATGCGCAGACGAGGCCGTCATGCCTTTTAATCCGGGTAATGGAAGCTTCAATCAGACCCTCTTAACCGAACAAAGTAGATGGAATCTATGTAAACACGTAATTATGACGTGGGCTTGCAACATAAAACCACATGGTCGACGTTGTTTATAAAAGCAGCATTTGTGATGAGGCTTAGATATTGCACTTCAATTTTAACCAAATCCAAAACTCAGCTGCCCTCTTCTGCAGGATAATTTTATGCAGATGACTTCAAACCTCTGCAATGATGTTCCTTATGAATTCAGCTAATAAAGCACATATCATCGTATTTTTTTGACTTTAGCACACCGAAAAAACACACAGAAAAAAGCTGGCAAACATCTTGAAAAATAGCCCGGCCGGTTGTCTTGAAAAATGTGTCGGGCGGCAATTAAAACAAATAATAAAAAAAAAAAAACACGCCTTTTTTTCTTCAAAAAGGCAGGACGCTAAACATGTTTTTTTTTGCCTAAACCATCCCTCAAATCTTATTCCTCCAGTCTCGTGTCCAATAGACTCCTGCTTGTATTGTATTTAATAGTGTTTATTTCTTTCTAAGTTAATTGTTACTTTAGTGGAGCCTGGTGATACCACATTTCTAAGACATTTTTTGTTTTGTTTATAAATTTGTCTGATTATGTTCTGTGAGGTACTTCGCAAACATGAATGAAAAACGGAACGCTGCAGTCCACCAAACACCTCTCAATTGAAATTAAGACGACCTTTAAAAGTAACGATGCAATGCACCTTTATTCAGAGGAAAAAGTGTTTGTGATGCTTTTTGATGGGCCCAATCATTCAGTCCGTCTAGCTGGGATGAGACCAACCTGAAGTAGATTGGTCATTGTGAGAAGGGACTCAAGTTTCCGAGTGCATTGATAACCGGTTTTTTCCCCCAGTATAATTTATAAATACACATTACAGCCTATAATCATAGAGCAACGAACAGAACGCAGCACACGTACAATCAGAACCGATTACAATGTTCCCCGGAATATGTCATTATTTAGACGGTTGAGGAAATAGAATTAGAGTAGCTGTTTCAAACTGCTTACCGACCAAAAGGACCTATGGTATAAATGCCATTAAAAATTAGTTAGTGGCCTGACGTTTCGACCCTTGCAGAGTCTTTCTCGAAGGCTAAAAAACGGTTATCTTTGATTATGTATTCGAACGATCATGTGCCATTGCTACTGTTACACCAATAGCTCCTTGGTTTTCGTTATTTGTGGAAGGATAGTGTAAAGCTTCATAGCGAAACTGTATGGGATAGGGGTCCTGCAGCCAATTTCACGAAGCGCTAGGATTAATCCTATGTCGAGTTAGGATGAGAAACTCGTCCTAACTTAGGATGGGTTCAATGTGTCCTAACGTCTATGGATACGGAACTTAACTCGTCCTAAGTCCTAAGATTAATCCTAAGTTTGGAAGAGTTTGGTGAAATCGACGGCAGGGGTACATTACATACGGGACGTACTTTTTTTCTTCGTCTCAAATCTCTTTTGAAAGACGCGGGCCTTGCACTGGATGCCCCCCCCCCCCCACATCGAACCTAGTATAAGCAAAACTTAAATTGATAAACTGTTAATAAGTGCTATTATAGTTACAGCATGATCGAATACGTACTCCATGTACATGTACACAGCGAATCAATGGGGTGTGCAGGTCTCGCCAAGAGGCACTAACTCATCTAAACAGAGTGCTCTTCCATATAGCGTGCAATGGCGGAACCACCGTAATGGTCCGTCCAATCGCATTTTATTACCCTTCCTCCCTACCGGTCACAAGCCATTTCCTCTCCCGCTGAGAAAGCCCCCCCAATCCTCCCAAGTTTACAATGAAGAAACACTTGTTTCTTACGCAGTCTGGCTGCGTCGATGATGGGGATACTCCGGCTATGGCCTTTTATGCTCAAATTGCCCCCGCGTGGGGGTTGTGAGAGTCCATCACAGATGCTGTCAGACAGGCAATAATTGGAGACTTGGAAGAAGAAAAAAAAAACCGTCGTATCCGCTCTGTGACTGCGTGGAGTATTTTCTGGGAGCTTCATCTCTCGTCATCATCAAGGAGTGGATCTAATTCAGTGGACTGTGCGAGAAGCTCGGGATGAGAACGACTCTCCCGAGGGGCGGGGCCACCAATGTGGGTGTCTCTCGAAACTCTTCTCAGCGGGGGAGGGGTGCTGTTAATTTAACACATTTTAGAACTCAACATTTGACTTGGAGATTTTGACATACACCTCTCTTTAAACAAACAAACAAACAAACAAACAAACAAACAAACAAACAAACAAACAAACAAACAAACAAACAAACAAACAAACAAACAAACAAACAAACCCAAAAACAACACCAAAAAACAAAATAACAAACATACAAAAAACAAAAAACAAACAAACAAACAAACAAACACCCCAACAAACAAACGGAAAACAGTTATACCCTTGTGTTTCTTCACTACCACTGCATGCAGTCTTATAACTAAAATGGGATCCGGGCCCCGAACCCTGCACCAGCCGATCTGACGATGGGTGAGGTACCATTACGTCTTGCGAAACCATAAGCAAAGTCAAGTATATAGAACCACCAGTCTTTTAAAAGAAAATTGGCACACCGTTGTTTTTTTCCATTCCTCGAGTTTCCAAACAGCATAGCTGGATTTTGACAATTTTAACCGTAAAATTGTCACCTAAAACAGGGACTCACGAAGTGGTGCAGAAAGCCTACATGTTATGTCACGTAATACATCAGCATTCATAATGGGATGTTTTGCACGTGAAACTGCCCGGATTCTGACCGTCTTGTATAACAATGCATTCGGTCGCATCTTTTGTCAACGCGAAGCATGTAACGTACATGTACACTGATCTTGTCAAACTTGTGTTTGTGAGAATTCAAATTATATTCAATGCACAATTTGCGGATCGTGAAAACTTACGTAAATAGGGTCATACCATGACATACATAAGTCGTGAAGAGTGACGTCAATAAAGACGAAATGCACCGAGGTGCGTTTCATTTATATTATTGGTCTTTTCTGACCGCAATCCAGGCTTCAGATTCCAACTACTTTACCAGACTCGTACTATTGTTTCTATGGTTCTATTTGCAAGACATATGATTGTACTTAATACTTAGTTAAAACCAACGCGTCTGAACATTTATTGCAAAGTATGTTTGTCATCGTACAAGAGAGACTCGTTTCTCCTCGTGCCCACACGACTCGGAAGAAGATGGGCGGCATTTGTGTGTGAGTTAAAAGCTGCCCCTTTTGCTGTTTCTCACTGCACAATATTCACAGTTATCGATGATGTCACCGTCTCAGCACAGGGCCCAAACCTGACGAAAACGTACAACCGTGAATTCACTTTGCCAGGTGAAGCGGCATTAAACGCCTTCAAGGCGGACGAGCCAAGAAATGAGCAAGACCGTGTGTGCAAGAAGGCACCTTAGACACAAGTTGCCGGGAGAGTGTTCCGCCGTCGATGATGTATATAAGAGGGCACCGTCGAAAACCCTCTGATGGGCAGCTAGCGAACAAGATGTGACAGGGCAACAATAATAGCCGGCTCTAGCTCTCCGCTCGCCCCCCCCCCCCCTGTCCGTAGCGGCTTATTCCCCATTCCCAAACGGACTTAATTCGATATCTGAAAATGCCGCCCCGGCTTTTCAGAAGTCAAAACAATATTGTCCCGTATGTGCGCGCGCGCCGGGGACACACAGAGGATCTTCTGAGATGAGCATCATCATCTCGAAGCGGTAATTTGAAGAGTGGATTTTTCATTAAGACTTCATTTGGTGTATGTTTTTTTATTTATTGGTCAGTTCTTTTTTGTACACGCTTTGTTCGGGTGAGGGTATACCATTTTTTTTGTTGCAGTTGCGTCCGAATGGTTCTGTCACAATTAGTTACTGGGTGATTGTGTTATCGCCGGACTGATCTGATAAAAGTAAACGCCGACATCTTCGCCGGGGAAAAAAAAGCCGACACAATGCAAAGTGTTCTTAAGTTTGTGGATATTGGATTGTGAACAATGAGGGCGCTGCCGTTTAGACTGCCTCTCCAGTTACGTTTATATAGTAGTATCGGCGGCCGCAATTGTACATACAATACAGCAGCCTTCCGGTATCTTTTGAATGTTGTGGATTTTTTTGAAAGGATTTACTTTTAACACAAACAATTGCATGACATTTGTGTGTTCTCAGTGACAAGTAAAGATGTATTACTGTGTGTTTGGGGCTGGCTTTTCCATAAACATCAACCGTTTACAGTGCACCAGAAACAGTCGGCATTCTGTCTAACCTACAGGGTCGACTGCCGTGATACTGTTAGCAACAACAAATAAAATACACAAACAAACAGTATAAACTCACATAAACAACAACAAATTAATATAAACAAACAAAATAAATTTAAATAGAATAACACTAACATTCATACTACCAGTTGGACCAAAGTAGGCTCTTGGGTGTCAGAGCACATTTCATTGCTATTTCCCCTTACAGTTCGATAATCTTCAGGAACTTTGAAGACATCTCAGTGTCTTAGATCTAGATACTAAAAAAAATACTACTGGGTCAGAATTGACCCGGATTCCGGACCTGGCCCATTTCTGGGTCAGTACGACCCGGATCCGGAGTCTGTGTCAAACTGATGCAGACCTTGAGTTAAAGACACTGGACACCTTTGGTAACTGTCAAAGACCAGTCTTCTCACTTGGTGTATCTCAACATATGCACAAAATAACAAACCTGTGAAAATTTGAACTCAATTGGTCGTCGAAGTTGCGAGATAATAATGGAAGGAAAAAACACCACTTGTCACACGAAGTTGTGTGCTTTCAGATGCTTGATTTCGAGACCTCACGCGTGAGGTCTCGAAATCAATTCAAATATTTTACTGAGAAATTACTTCTTTCTCAAAAACTACGTTACTTCAGAGGGAGCCGTTTCTCACAATGTGTTATACTATCAACAGCTCTCCATTGCTCGTTACCCAAGTAAGTTTTTATGCTAACAATTATTTTGAGTAATTACCAACAGTGTCCAGTGCCTTTAAAATCCCATCTATTTATTCAGCTTCCGGGTCAGCCTGACCCACAAAGGGGTCAGGGCCCCTGCGGCCCTTCCATGGCAAAACAGACAAACTCAACAAAGGTTGGTTGTTGATGTAAGATCATTTCTGGGTAAATTGAGGGCACTTTTTTTCATTTCTGGTTTTTTGAAGTTTTTGAATGTTTTGAATTACAGTATATGGTTTTGAATATAGCAAGTCCTATCTTGCCCGTACTATAACACACTTTCGTCCCGTTTTTGTAATGGCAAAACAGCTTATCTCTGTCTTAAAGGAACATTACAGAATTGGTAAGAAAAAAACTTGTAAAATATACTTTTTGATCACAGATTTACATAAACTTACACGGTCTAATGATGATGATAGTAAAAAACATCACCTGAAATATTTCTGTCTGAAATGCCATATTTGATGAGAAATGAATAAACTAATTTTCCGATTGGAGTTTATCGCTCAGTGAGCGTTTTATTCATTTGTTGAATCTATATGATTTTATGCAAATGTGTAATCGGTTTTTCACTATTTTCTCGTGACCCAAATGGCTGAAGGATCTCAAACTTCTACAGGTTTGTCAGTTTATGTATATGGTGGATTACATAAAGTGCTTACACTGTCAGCAATTGTTTTGTTAGCAAAACCAATTCTGTAATGTTCCTTTAAGTCATGTACATTTTTATCTTTTCGAGTTCGGCTATTTTGCGATGGAAGGGCCGCTGGAATCCGCAGTTCTGACCCGAGAGTTTTTAGGCGACCAACTTATCACACATTCTGCCATCGCAGTAATCCACTTTACTCGTATGTGGGGAGAAGCACATAACCTTTATCACGCTGCTACCATCTTGGCCATGTTCCCCTTTATCCAATAGCAGTAATGAATGCTAGTAAATTGCACCGAAAAAGGAACCGGACTGTTTTTCTTCCAGCCTCGGTTTGGATACATTGGTTCAGATTGGAGAAATTCAAGATGGCTACATCATGATAAAGGTCTATGTGCTCCCAGGTGTCTAGCTGTATTGCCTTGACCCGGGGATTTGACCCGCACTCGGATGACTCAACAACCGGAACTCGATTCCGATGCCCAAGACCACTCGACCTTTTTTCACCGATGAGTGCTTGGTGCCTCACTATGAGTTGGATATTCGGCAACCTTTTGTAAATCGTAGCAATTAAATAAATTAAATGAATTGTTATGATCCATGTTGGTCAATAATCCCAGATGATTACAGAAAGCTACAGCCATCACAATACGTAGGCCCAACCTTTAAACAACAAGCACAGGTCTCAATCAGTAACTGTCAAAATGTCTGTCACATTGTTAACCTTGGAGCATCGGTTAATAAATATCTGGGAAAATTTGTGTTTGTTTATATGTTTTTTTGGGGGTGGAGAATTATGACAGGTGTGTAATGCATGTGATGGTGGTGGGTGGTGGTGCACCTTCTAATTCAGGAAGCTATTCGTTGATACAGAGTACATGTTTAGTCCGCCTGAGTTTGATGTCCTAACACACACACACACACGCACACTGTCATGTAGCTAAACTCTGCATCATTACACGACGAAAACATGTGTAGAGCATTTTGGTAGTCAGTTTACGAACTGGCGCAGGACGCATATACAAGCCCAAAACGGTCACCCAAGGGCCCACACGAACCGCCGATGTTAATACTGTTAATATATCCCCAAGAGAATGCAGGGGAGAAGGCTAGTATTGTCTTGTACGGCGAGGTTCGTGTGTTTTGGGTCTGCCGAGATAACGAGAGGGTGACATTTCGGTACCGTCCAAACCGGCACTGAGCCCCCCGCACTATCACACCCCGCGCTGCCTCTCGCACTTTAGAACCAAACTTCAGCAATCGGTTCGATAACAGAATTCGTGGCTGTACGCGATAAGTACCCTCTCCAATGTTTGCTCGCTTCAGACAATGACATGCTGTCACTCATTTTTTTTCTTCTTCTTTCCTTTTTTTTTTTTTCAATTTCATTCCCGGTGGGGGTCAACTGCACTGCTTCTGACATGGGTTAATCTGAAATCAACAACGGGGATTAGCACCAGTGTTTTCCTTGCAGCCACACGGAGTTTAAAAAAAAAACACCACGCTTTATCAGTTTCCATATTAAGTTTAAACACCCGCAGATAAAACCGTGTAGTCAGATCTGTTTGTATGTGTAACGAGGGTGATCGATTAAAACAACCAATTTAATTATTCCAGCACACAAAACTTGCTACCTCTCTGCGATTAAAACTGCAATTTAGTGAACGAAAAGCCATCGTAAATCTTCTTAACACTCCTTATCAATACTTAAAAACATTAAAACTGTGATTAACACGCACAACCCGTTTAATCGCGTTTTTTTTTGTGTGTGAATACCTTACGGTATTAGAAACAAGATAACATCGGCCAAAATTGTGTTCAAGTTATTAAAACCCCAACTACTGATTACTATAAATGATAAATCCTATGAGAATGAAGCTCTGAGACAATGGATCAACGGAGAATAGAACATACGCGGGGTTTATCTTTTGATATCTCCATGCTCTGCAAACATGGATCATGTCCATGTTGCTACCACGGATGAAGGACCGAAATCCTGGTGTAAACTTAGCGGCTGCTGGAACAGGAAACTGCCATCTTGTACCATCAAGAGCTTTAGGTTCTCATGTACACTACTGTGCCAACGTAACGTGTGAAGTAACAAAACCCCGCGCTTTTACGTTGAATTAGGTGCGAAACTTGCACAGTCTATTGCCTTGAGAACACATTCCAGTCTGAAAACGAAACTTAAATGGAACATTACAGAGTTGGTTTTTGCTAACAAAACAGTTGCTGGCAGTGTAAGCACTTTATGTAATCCACCATATACATAAACTGACAAACCTGTAGAAGTTTGAGATCGATCGGCCATCTGAGTCACGAGAAAATAGTGAAAAAAACGATTACACATTTGCATGAAATCATATAGATTCAGCAAATGAATAAAACGCTCACTGAGCGATAAACTCCTATCGGAAAATTAGTTTATTCATTTCTCATCAAATATGGCATTTCAGACAGAAATATTTCAGGGGATGTTTTTTACTATCATCATCATTAGACCGTGTAAGTTGTATGTAAATCTGTGATCAAAAGTATATTTTACGAGTTTTTTTCTTGCAAATTCTGTAATATTCCTTTAAACAATATAAATACAGTGTGAGAGAAATGATCCACATACCCCGTTCTAGCCTATATTATATTTCCGATTTATTCAAATCAATAGGCACATAGTTATTGGTCGTGCTGAAAAAAAAAAAAACCCAAACCACCCCAACAAGAAAACAAACAGTGACAAACGTCGAACGTCAACGAAATTTGCTCGAAGTATCGTCACATGTTTTCGGTGACGATTTCGCAAAATTTGCTGCGTTGGTTGTGCTTGAATTTCAATTGAAATCTACAGTTTCAGAATGACTCATAAAAAAAAAAATCAAATTAGAGTTTGAGTCCCCTGAGACGTTTGTTTACATTGTACCCGTTTTGTCAACTTTGTTGTGATTTAGTTTGCACCGACAATCATTTGAGAAGGGGATTAAAGAAAAAAAATGAAAATAAAATAAAATAAACACAATAAATGATCACAGATCTCTGCAAGTTCCAATAACCCACAAAGCAGTGGAAATTTCCATTCCACCCTCCCCCATAAACCCATTTATTCCCAGATACACTGATTTCTGAAATATTCATAGCCCGGCGAATAGTAACTCTGCATAATGTATGAGAAAAGATGCGAGTTTTTTTAATAATGAAAAGTTGAAATGTTTGAGATCATTTGTGGGGATAAAGAGGAATGTCTGTATTGCGCCCTAGAGATATATCTTATCTTTTCCTATGGAGGCAGCACACAGTCCGTGACACAACCAACACGAACCGCGCCTGTTATCATCAACTCAACGGTACCTGGGGCCCTTCCTCCCCCATTGATACGCCTGCTCAGCCTCGCTGGCACCCTCTTTTGTACCCGTAAAATTGATCATTTTCTTTTAAAAAAAAATAAATAAAAAATTACATGTATCTTTTGTTGTCGTGCGTGATGATGCTCCATCAAACTTGTGTTTTAATATCGTCCCTCATTGCATGGCACTTCATGATAAAATGTCCAAGTGCATGTTGTATGTACAAGGGATATTACGAAATGTAATATTGTCGAATGTTTATTTTGGAAATGACAAATTATGATTAATGACTTTGAATGTGTGTTCGCAGATTATGGATTCACCTTGCAGTTTCCATGACATGTTAATGAAGCCGAGCTGTTATAGCACAGTCCCGTCTTCGAGTTTCCCGCCAAAAGTGTAAAGAACAACTGCGTGTATGACAAGAACTGAAGCTTTAGGGTTGTTGAATGTCAACAGACGCGTCTCTTTTTTGAGGGGATGCAAAGAAACGGGACAAATCTAGTTCCCATTCTGCATGGGGACTACCATATCCACAGCAACAGTTCTAAATTTACCATAATAGACTGTACACGTCTTGCGCGTGTTCGAACTTCCGGGACTAAGTTCGTCCCAACCGTATTGAGTTTAACGTGTGCGTGATTCTGTTTCTTCCAATACTACAGTTTGACGTAGTTTATTGCTATACAAAATAACGAATTGTTGGGAAGTAAAATTTAGCCATGAAATAATATGAAAATAAAGTGAAATATTTTAACAAATCGACAAAGAAAACCCGAAAATAAGACCTGACCTCGGTTTCTGGTTGCATGTACACAATTGAGAATTCTGCCCAACTGACGTTCATGTTATCATTAAACCTAGTGTGGCACAAATTCGGGCGTTAATTGGCAGATGGGGTTTCTAAAAACTAAGCGTCATCGTCCCAACTTTTAGTTTTGTTTCAATATCATTTTTAACAAATGATTTGTATTTCGTAATTATTGAAATGTTATCAACTAAATTGCTGTTGGTAATTTTATTCTCAAGAATTTTTTACACATAGAATTTATAAAGAAGAGTTGATTTCTTAAAAAAAAAATATATAGTCTTCGTTCAAGTTGTTTTCTCGTTTTCGGTATGTGCGAGACCTGCACAGTCTGTATTGGGAAATGGCCTAAGTATGTCTGATGAACAGGGATCGTCTTCTTCTTGTGTAATATCTGTGGACGGTAACTTCAAGCCATTTGATTCACATTTACTTGAACGCAAGGCAAAAAGAGCTGCATTTATATAATAAAAAAAAATGTAAAAAACTGACGACCGATTTCAATTCCCTTCTCAGTTAAAATTTGCTAAATAAACAATTATTTGTTTAGTTTTGTTCGTTTTTAAAACCATGTTTTTCTCTGTGGTTAGTGTGTAATTTAAAGCACTGAAAACGGTGTACGTGCTATAATCATGTTCGGTATGTGGCAGAGGGTGTCACCCACTCCCCCAAATAATGTTCATAACACACTATTTTCCTCTTGTACAGAATGACCCCCTTGAACTTCCTCTAAAGAATTTCTGAGATTTCCCTGAACACATTGAAGACACTATATGATTGGGGTTACACAATGCCACATATCCAGCGCCAAATGGTGGATGCTCACTAATCGCAACAGAGTGTGCAGATTGGCGTGCCGTAATACAAACGGTCTGCAAATGGAAATAAATGAAAGGACAACAAATTTGTCAAAGTCACGATTGTCTTTTCGACAATTCAGTTGCAGCGGTTCGTCCTCTCGTTTCACGTGAACGTGCCTTTTTGGCTTCGACAAATCACTTGGACGTGAAAAGCATCAGTGAAACAAACGCCCAGTGTATTGTGCGAGTTGTTATTTTTATGATTCGACTGTCATCATTTTCCACGGAACAATGACACCGTTACGTATAATGGCGGGCCCCGTAGAGCTGCCATTCAAAGCGTCTTCCGAAGCAGTCCGCAGAATGCGTTTAAATGTCACGGCGGATCAGGTGTCGCATTTCGCACTGCCGTCCAAATTGAACGCAGCACGTCCCGCGAACGGCTGCCCATCTCGGGTGTCACAGTCATTGTTCCTCCCTAATGTTACATCTTCACGCTTGTCATTATCAACGGATTAAAAATCAGCAGCAGAAAGAAGACTTTTAACAACGTGAATGCTCTAATTTTAGACGAGTGCCATTGATCAACGACTCAGCAGGCGTCATACGCGGTTACATCGCCCCTTTACCCGCGTCTTTCTCTTTGGAACTCATTCAGGGGGGTTGGATAGCTGACATTTTTCTCGAATCGAGGGCAAAAGAACATGAATCGCTATTTTCATAGAGAAAGTTTGAGAAAGGTGTTGGGGTCACACAATACTCGCTTCGAAAGTTCAGATCGTCTTGTCCGTGCAGCTCTGTTGACATTTGGACTGTGTAGTCTCGAGTTACAGACGTCCAACAAACCAACAGGTTGTTTTATTACGCGGCCGCTATGGGACCTGACTATATGGTAAACCTGTTGAAATTACGTAAAAGTTCACGGATGACGTTCACGGATGAGGCCAGGGATCCCTTGGGGTTTGGATGACGGCTTTGAACGACAACGCTGTTCTGGGAAGGATCGAACCAGGTGGAGAAACTTTGCCTGAACCCAAAAGAGCACTGAATTGAGACAACCGCATGAATGGAACTCCGCGAAATGACGGGGTCATACGCAGACCAGCGCGCAACGAGTTTTATTGACTCGTTGTTCTTCTTGTCGGTCCATCAATTGTCAAAAAATGAAACTCATACTGCAGAGAAAAATAAAGTCAACTTTAATAGTGTCATTTGGAGAGAAGAAAAAAAAGAGTTAAAACCTTTTGTTACGGACCTTTGACTTTACCAAACAAAAACAGTTTTTTATGAGTGGAAAGTGCTGAGGTTGGGAACAGGTGTGTGTGATATAGACATACTCATTTTCAATGGATACAGCCCATGAATTCCGGGTCATAAAAGTTCTACAAGCTGTTTCATTTTAAAGATGCATGATTTTTGACTGTTAAAATTTCAAGCAGTCTAAAGTACCATTGCACGGACTAAGCCTTTTTACAAGTTTAGTATGATTTATGTGTTGTTTACTGACTCTACTCGGAGGTCATTAAGCGCAAGGTCCCGGATCTGTATTTTACGAAAGACACGCAGCGTCGCCCCGTCGAGAAAAGTTTGAAATTGGGCTGCACGCGGCGTGCCGAAGTCGAGAGTCAGTGTCCCAATGTCCCAAACAATTTGTTCAAACATGAAATCCACACAAGATTTATGGATGAGGTACTGTGAACCATGCAGTGTACATGTTACTCTATGGTCTGATCCACCCTTTTTTACGGACGGGGGGGGGGGGGGTAGCTTTGAGTAACCTGTATATACTAATGACTTTACACATTGCCCCTACGGGCACCCTTACCATAAGGTTTGGCAGATACCTCAAATTAGTCTCATAGAAAACAATTAGAATTGGTTTTGTTTTACTTGTCATCAGCCCCCCCCCCCCCCCCTCTCAATCCACGGGCCATTTTGCATGATAGACGCCTTTGGGGGTCCAGTGTTGAGGGTAACGTACTGCAAGACTCGGAGTCTCGAAGCCATTAAAAGGAAATTGAGGAACATCCAAGCAGGTGGTGTTACGCCACGAGCCCCTACAGGCGGAGGCAGTCCAACTATAGGAGCCGTAGCAGTCGCGGGTTGACGCGAAACATTCCTCTAAACTTGGTCACGGGCGCTGAAGTTACATCTAATAATAAAACAATATTATCCTGGCGTATTTGATGTCAGCCCAGTGGGTGGGTTCAGTGTGCCAAGACGGAGAGTTGTGACAATTTGCTCATAATTTAATACTCGATAGTCCTTTCCTATACTCGTGTCCCGAAAGGGGTGAACGTCCGAGGCCCCCGTCTACTTCAGTCGGATCCTAATAAGTCTTAAAATGTAGATACTTGTAATTGTGCAGGTTCAGTGTCCTAACAACAACTGCTTGGCAGGCTTGTAATTGAAAAAGGGATGGTTAATAATGATAATACGTGCATTGCTGGCTATAGGTAGATTAGCTTTGGTTGACGAGCTTCTCGTGCCCCCTCCGAACCCTGTCCAAAGCTCTACTGTTTGACGATGTTTTAATCGTGAAGCCCTTGTTTTTTTGTGAAGAGTATTCTTGGAAAAATGTTCTTTGGAAAACATTGTCCGGGCAGATTGATAAAGAATGTTCTCCTTGGGGAGAGAAAGTGTCGAAGCAAGATCCTGCCAAGATATATTTTTTTTAAAAAATTTGCTGTAACAGATTGATATATCCCATCGGAGTTCCCAGTTCGAGATTGAAACTCTCTGGTTGCGGGACGAGTCAAACCGAGTCACCATTGACTCACGATTAGATTCGCTGTGTTCGAGTTGACATCCCTTCACAGTTCCCAGTTCGAGATTGAAACACCCTGGTTGCAGGAAGACTCAAACCGAGTCACCTTGACTCCCCTACAGGGTAATCATAATATAAGATTTGCTGTATCGGGTTAATATCCCATCGGAGTTCCCAGTTCGAGATTGAAACACTTATTTGAATTGGTTGAAGGGGTATGAGCGTTACTATTAGTTAGCTTCACTCGGTACTCATTCTTAAGGCGTGTGTCACACTGTTGGACAAAATGCCTGGAAGGGAGAATATTTTACAGTGAGGGATCGATGGTGGCTCGGGTCGTTGACAGTGAGGATAAACGGAGTTTAATGCCGGTCGAACAGGGCCAACCACTATGGTGACATATTACTTTGTTACTCTCCCCTCCCCCTTGAGGGGGCGTAGCCACGTTCATGCTGAGGGGGTTGTCTGGGACGCGAGGGTTGGGAGTGTATCGGTCGTAATTGTTTGTGACATATATGAGCGATGTAAAGAGAGCGTGAAGAACCATGTTCAACAGACCGGTTGACTTATATACTCGCTTCTAACCGACGCTGAACGTGGTGGCGGTGTAAGGGCGAAGTTTCACACGGCTGTGATTGGAAGAATTGCGAAGCATTTTTTGAATTTGCTAAGCTCAAATGAGCAGGGATTCTGTCACAAGCATTGAACAGTACATTGAATATTTACTCCAGTTTTTAGCCATCTTGCTTTTTCTGGTTTTTAACTGTTATTACTTTGTTTCATGCCTTTTTCTTCTCCCAATGTAATATTTTTAAAGTACCACTGTTGACTTCTCAGTGTCTTAGTCACGTGGTTTATTGTTGCTGCTCCTTGATGCTGTGTTGGTTTGTTTTTAATCCATATCCGATATATGTGTTTACTCATTGTTTGTTTGTCTTTGAAATACATGGAGAGCTACTAGATATAAGTCAGGTCTGCCTGATTTGGTGCAATCCTTCTGGAAGAACTACCTTTGTTTGGTTGTTTGTTGCTACTGTGTTCCCCTTTCTGTTGTTGATTTGCGTATATATATTATATTTTAATATTCATCAAGTTCAAATTTATTGTAAAATTTACATGTGGTCCTAACACGTTGTGGATTCGTGTATGATGTTTTTATCCTGTAAAATTGATGAATGAAATGACATCTACTACAGCAGAATGCTTCTGTGCTTTTATCCGGTCAAAGCTGTCAACTTCAAAATAATATATGTGACATCGCTGTGTCTTTTAGACCAGAGGAGCAGTGTTATTGTCATGTGGTCTCGCTTACATGTGCTATCTTGTCGTAATGTCAACTGAACTATTTGGCGCGTTATACTCTTAACCTTTGACCTGCTTGTGGTCAACTATTATTGAATCTAGAGGCCTGTGGAGGGCATCTGCATGGGTGCACATGATTGTCTGTTGAGATGAGCAAGAGTTTGTTGTACAGATTCACTCATGGAAAGCTAGTCAGTGGGTTCGCATGGAGGTCATTCAGGTCATTCTCCAAATGACCTCCAAATGACCCCAATGGTCACCAGAGATGCATAATCGTCTCATTGGCTCCTGACACGGTTTGGACACCAACTTTAGTCATCCAGAATCTCAAACTGTCTTCATTGCTAATCTCTCTATTACTTATTAGGGTTCAAGCGTTTACCTGGAGATATGGAGTAAACACTGTGGTGAATGGGACAACCGTTAAGTTTGGTTACGGGTCATTCAGGGGTGTCACAGAGGTGTCACTGTTATGCAGGAAGCAGGAACCATGTTCGATCCCTTGCTCTATGCACAGCGGTCTTGCACCTTGCCTGCGGTGCTCTTTTCCTTCCTCCATGCTCTATGGTTCGACCCACTGCTCAAATGTTAACTTCGTATTTTGTTCTTCGCGCCATTGGAACCCTATATTAACTGCATTATGTACTACTACGGCTAATGATGTTGGCGATAAAATGGACAGACTTTATGTAGGCCTACAGTATACTCTCTAAAAAACTCCTGGGTCAGATTTGACCGGGATTCCGGTTCCCAGTGCTGTCTGGGTCAGCTCGACCAGGAACCTGTGTCAAGATGACCCAGAAATGGGTCAAACTGACGCAAAAATCCCAATACAAAAAAAAATCAAATTTTTAAACCAGTTTCTATAATCGGGTCAGCCTAGCCTACACCCAAGAAAGGGTGAGGTTTGTTTCCCTTGTGGTTCTTAGGTCTGGGGTCGATTTCACAAAACTCTTCCTAACTTAGGACTAGTCCTAGGCAATGCTAAGAGATAGGACTTACTGGTCCTAACTTAAGACCAGTCCTATCTCTTACTGTCTTAGCATTGCCTAGGACTAGTCCTAAGTACTGGTCCTAACTTAGGACTAGTCCTATCTCTTAGCATTGCCTAGGACTAGTCCTAAGTTAGGAAGAGTTTTGTGAAATCGACCCCAGGTCCTCTTGTATCGTATTCATGTTTGTCTGTTCCTGTTATGCGTCATGGGCATCTTCTTGACGGAATGCTGAGCAATAATAACTATCCCCGATTATTATTATCATATTTAGCATAGTTACTATCATCAACATGTTATTACAATGTTACAAAATGTCTTAAAAGTAGGCTTAAAAATATACGATAATTGCAAAAGCTAAAATATGAAACCCTTAGCATGACTATGATTTGCTCGAATTCTTAAAATAGTATTACTGACAATTTGAATACACCGCCCAATTTTCGCTGACTGTACTGCCCCCACCCCAACCCCCACCCCTCCTCCGCTTCTTTCTAACCGAAGCGGATATCCGTAAGGTGGGCCATTATTCTCCCTTGAAAACAGCCTGCTTGTGCAGCCCGAACAAAATATCCATTGTGAATTATTGAAATGAAGAAAAGTAAAATGGATTCGATTCAACTTTTAAAAGTATACACACTTTGTTATGTTGTTTTATGATGATGCTTTTTATTATGATTTTTGGAATTTACAAATAAAAAAGCTAAACAGGTGTGGGTAAACTGACAGCTCCAATGGTTAATATTAATTGCTTCTCTTTACAGAGGACCGTCAGGCCCCCCTCAATAACCCAACTGTTGTCCACATTTTTTTATTTCAAAAAGCCGGTGAAAAAAATATATGCTTCAGTGTTCCTGGACACGGTCAACTTCGTGTTAATAGTCAGACATTAAGTTCATCCGTATGATAAGTTCCTTTGCCTGTTGTAATATATTTAAAAAAAAAAAATGTTAGCTGGAAAGTTTTGAAATAAATCATGTCGCTCCATTGTTTGGTAATCGGTTGCACTTTCTACCACTGTTCCTCCACCTAACCAACTCTAGCATATTAATCATTTTTAGTACTATAGCTACATCAAACAACGGTTGAAAAGATGGCAAGGTTGTTTTTTTTCAAACAAGTTGAGAAGCAGTTTTTTAACAACTGTACGGATCACAGTACTATAGGGTAACAAAAGCGTTTAACAAATTGTAAAAGTTCATTTAATCCCTGGTTTTGGTATTTAAAGTACCTTTCGGTGGCCAACAGTATACGTTTTGTTTTGGGTTTTCGCGGCCAATTCCAACAAGAAATTCATCAAATTTAACACCCGGTTCGTTCAATTTCGTTTGAAAATGAATGGCCCACTTCATCAGCATTCATCAGTCAAAAGGAGTAATTGAATTTCAACAGTTTAGCATTCACTGGTCAAAATAAGACAGTTCTCTTGAAGACAAGCAGAGTATACTGCTCGAAACGTCGATGACACACCGGCTCTTTTCAGAGCAAACACTCCTCCCATAAGAGATATATATGTGGTTGTACCCGCAAGTTTACTGGTATAGTTACTTCTTATTTTCCACACCATGCAAAGCTTCAAAACACCACTTAAAGATCATTCAAAACTATAATTGCTTCCAGGTTCAATCATAGACTATTTTGGGAGAAGTATTGATCTGAGAAGAGCCAGTATGGTCCTACACACCGACCAGACCACCTTATTTCGGAGGCAACACTCCTACAAAAAGAGATTTATTCATGGTTGTATCATAGTTTTTCCCAGTTGCAGTTTCTCGTATGATCCACACCATACAAAGCTTCAAACATCACTTTAAAGGAACATAAAAGAATTGGTAAAAACTTACACGGTCCAATGATGATGATAGTAGAAAACATCCCTTGAAATATTTCTGTCTGAAATGCCACATTTGATGAGAAATGAATAAACTAATTTTCCGATTGGAGTTTATCGCTCAGTGAGCGTTTTATCCATTTTGTTGAATCTATATGATTTCATGCAAATGTGTAATCGGTTTTTCACTATTTTCTCGTGACCCAGATGGCCGATCGATCTCAAACTTCTACAGGTTTGTCAGTTTATGTATATGGTGGATTACATAAAGTGCTTACACTGCCAGCAACTGTTTTGTTCGCAAAAACCAATTCTGTAACGTTCCTTTAAGTTTGTTCAAATTCAGTTGGTCGCAAAGATCACTCAATTTCGCAAAAGCCAACAGCACGAGGCTGATCAAACCTTCAATGTCATCAAGTGTAAACAGGTTGTATACATTCAACTGAGGAAATGTAGTCTTGGATGTCTACAAATGAAACAGAGTGACTGAAAAGAACCTGAATGAGAGGAACGAAATCACGTGTGCACGAAAACGGTATAGAATAGCTTTAAAAAAAAACCAGTTTGAACGATCTTCGGTATACATATGATTCGGAATTTGAATGCGTGTTGATGAAACTGAATACTTTTTTTGTGCTGAATTTGAGCGGGAAAACCTTTATTAAGTTTCCATCCCTGTTGTCACGTTCCATTTGTTGAAACAAATAATTCATAAACATTAGTGTTGTGCAATATATCCAAACATAAAGTGCCTTTTTAATGTTGAGCACAATGTCTTCACGGACTGATTGTTTCAGTTCTGACTGCTATTGGTCATGTATTTTCAGTGGTGTCGAATTTCGAGTTGTATGTTACGCCTTATCAGGTATTTTACCCGGTTAATAATGTAGCCAAGCTGTACTTCATGATTTACAATACTGGTAAGAATTAAAACTTTGCAAATAACACGTAAAACAATCTCTCACAGAAGTTGATAGTAGAAAATTAGTGAGTGGTACAGCCAGGCGTGTATATGACAAGTTAAAAAAAAAAAAAAAAAAAAAAAAAAAACGGGATGTCGTTCGTATACTGACAGTGGATATTTAATCAACCCACCCAAGCAATAATAATCTGACGATCTTATCTGCCATTTTAAAAACACCATTGGAGACGTGTAGTCAATTAATCGATAGTATGAGAGGTCCGTCATAATGCCATGCAGATAGCGAAGGCTTTTATGAGAGTTCGTTCCCAGCTGAAATGTCAATCTCCACGTCCGCGGCTACCCCCTAATCTTCGCATTCAATCATATCGCATACAATTTTGAAAACCCACATCAAGTGAAGTACTTTGGCCCCTATGGCTTTGGGAACCTTTAGTGTTTATCGCTCCCCAACAGAAGAAGAAGAAGAAGAGAGAGAAAAAAAGAAAGAAAAAAAAATCAACCAAGCAAACATTTGTGTGGTATTATCGTGTACAGGAAATATATTAATAACATATGGTGCTTGATGTCAAACGCTTGGTGTGACAGCACACCCTCTGATTACAGCGGAAATACAAAAAAAATTATACAACAAAAAATGAAAAGAAAAATAGCCCTTTTGTGACAACTCTGAACGATTTATCATTTTTTAACGCGCTTGAGCGAGAGAGGACGGTTTCTAACAAAACAGAAAACTCGTCATTGATACAATCGCACGAGACACTGATAGTAAAACAGTCAGGTTCCCCCTTTTTCATTATGACTTTTACCGATGCTTGTTTTCGCTGCTCCGTAAAAGACAAACTCTAGCAGTCCATGTTAATAACTAAACCACCGCAGTGACTGTTGACGAAGATCCATGTAAAGTAGTTAGAATTTGTGTTTTGTAATTAAACATCGAGCTATATGTGTCAGCTTTTGAATGACACTGATTAAGCTGACATATAGCTCGACAAGCTGTTGATGGTTTTTATTTTCACACAGTCGGTCTCCTTTTTTCCCCTTCTCTTACTCAGTGTGGTGAAACATTCTGTTTAAAAGTTGCTACGATTAATTTTAAAGGTAGGATCCCACTTTGGTGATGATCCCGTCAATATATATTGTGTACTTGTTCCCCCCCCAAAAAAAAAGCCTAACTTGTTTATAAAGATGGTAATGGTAGTAAGCAGTCTGTGACATTATTTTTGTCTGAAATGCCCCCGTTGATTTAAAAAATAAATAAAAGTTTGTCGAAAAAATTTGAATCTCGAAGGATCGATCGCCTAAAGGCGTGGTGTCCGTTTGTGAGTACTGCGGCCAGAGATGCAGTTGGTACCCGCTGTCACATCGCTATTGACTCGAAGATCTTGATGAAATTACCATGACATTTTTTTTGTCTCAACAAGTAGACACTGAAACTTTCAAATAAATAGATAAAAATGAATACATGCTTTTATAGACAGAAATATTATTAAGTTAAAATAAAAAATACATACAAATAAATACATTAATTAGTTATTTAATTAATTTACAATACCATCACCACAGCTTATTTGATAGCTACAATCAATTTTAAGCACGCATATCATACAAGCACAAAATCCCCAGATAAACAAAGTGTTTGTTATTGTTGCTGCGGTGTTGTTGTTAGTTCAACAGAACCTCCTATATTTTGGTGGAGTATTTTTTTAAGGTTGGGTGAAAGGTGTGTCTATTATAGGCTTTTCTGGCCTTTGTCTGCAAATAAACGGTCAATTTAAACGTCACGTTTGTCTTTTTTTCGCACAAAATTGAAAGCCCCTCAGATCAGCCGTTCAATTTCACTTCATTTGAAAGCAAAGAGTTATTTTTTTGCGTCACGGGATTTCAAAGGATATAACAATTCAATTTAAGAAGCTGCTCGAAAAGCATTCAAATTCGCAGCAGCTTTTCGCCGAAATCTCTAGTCGCACCTAAATTGAATGCCGCATCACAAGTTGAATTCGAATGGCTCAGAAACGTCATTAAATCACGGTTTTAACTGCCGACTCGGCGAAGGCACTTTAACGCGAATGCATAAAAGTGAAACAGTCTGCTTTTTTTGCAGGTGGAAAAACCTATAAAAGGTTAATGAGTAAGATAAATTTACTCCTATTTTCAAAAATGCAATGATGTAAACATGTAATATACCTGCACATTTAATATGCATAATCTGTTCCGAACACTGCTGCCGTAAAATAGTAGCAGGTCCATATTATTTGTTTTACAAATAAATGTTTATGGGCTTTGCTTCACTACCCCTGTACTTTAGTTAAATCTCAACCAGTAGACTAATAACCGTTTTCATGTAAAACAGTTAAAACACACTTTGTTTGGGTGGGTATGGTCATGGACGCTTAACAAGTTAAAGCACCGGAACAAAAACATGGTAGTGTTCTTCCATATACAACTAGGTTTATCTGTCTGTGATTCTGTAGTCTTGTAAACATAAATAATTAATAACTAAATTGGGGGGTAGTGGTAACAACAAAGGGAACAGCGTGTCGACTCAAAGCACAGAGTATAGGCCTAATGTTGTTACAATCGGCTACCGTTGTGATTAAGGTTCCCTGAACACAGCGATGGTTACAATCACTCACACGTGAAAGGAGCCCGACTATTTTCGGTGTTAGCCCCACCCTGGCCCCGTAACAACAAATTGAATTCATTGTGTTGAGGAAAAGTTCAGATGGTAAAACATGACTTGGCATATAGCCAATAGCCAAGTCAAAAAAGAACGGTTTAAAAAAAAAAGTCTTTAAATGTTTTGATGGAGAGCAAATCAATGTAAAGTTTTCTTTTTGTTATTTATTTTATCCGTGAGGATTTTTTTCAGGTACTCTTTGGTTAAGGGGGGGGGGGGAGGGGGGAAAGGGGGTGTTTCGCCCAAAATGTGACTTTGATTAAAACAGAAGTACACATTTCTAACATTCTAACACCGGGTAAAGGTGTTGCTTGCTCACAGTCTAATTTGTTTTTCTTCTTGCTGTGCCAAAATTTCCCCTACTGTTTTGCCCGAATTTGGGAGGGCAGTTTCCCCCCACCCCAGCCACGCTCCATGGTCGTATGCCTACGGCTTTTTGTCAGGAAAACAAATTTACATGCAAGAATTTCAGCACAAACCAATATTTTGTTTACGTGTATTGTTTGTTTTGTTCGTGACTCCTCTCCCTTTTCGTTTAAATGTCTAGAACTAATTTGATTTTTTTGGGGGGCAACAAAGACAGAAATTGAAGCGGGGAAATTTCTCATGTCGATTTTCTACCGGACTATTTTAATCATCAAGTAAGGTTTTGAGGGATGCTTCGTATGCACGAAACATCACCGGAAGCTGTGACCCCTTGACCCTCTATCTCTGACGGTTTTGGGACAAACAGAAGCAACTTACGGATAAAATAATTCTTGTTTACAGATCGTATGGATCGGTCTGTATACTTATTATTGTGGATCGGCTATTTTTTTTTCCACTTCCCCTTAGAAATATTGAAGTAATAACACAAAAAAATTGCCTGTTTTGTTATAATGGCGATGAACACGCATGACTGATGACTGCCCTTATACGAGAGGAACAGAGGAAGGCTGTGTTCTAACAGGGGCGAGAATATTATACACAGTTGCCATAGAGAATGATGTAATATTATTCTGACAATCTGACGACCCAGCCAACCCCTTCACACTGTCTGAAAGACCAGATTAAATTGGGGGGTATTTGACTGCGATACACAGCTGTCGAGGTTCCTTTCACAGACCAAGAAATATGAGTGCTGCACCCGAATTGCACTTTCCAACAACAAAACACGAATGCAACATAGCCACTAAATAATAACTCTTCCATTTTTTTTCTTTCTGTAACCTCCTCTAAAGCGGCAATATTCAGCGATTCGAACCATTAACCCTCAATAGAAGTGATGGTGGTATTTTTACGACGTGAGTGGCTATTATGCCTGAAGTTTTCACACCGGCCGAGCTGGGGGAAAAATACCTCGTTTAACGCATGGCGGTTCAAGTTGATCGCAACATGAAATTCGGTTATTTCATTGAAACACACTGATGTGTTTTGATTGATGATGACTCCGGGTTTGAACCCAATCGCGTGCTCCTCCGGGGGACCCGGGCCGCAATTGTTCCCCCGTATAACTCGCCCCGTAACTCGTGAAGCTGCGAGGCACTTGTTGCCATGCCCCGGGGGCCTGGGGGATTAAGGTGGGAACCTACTCAAAATATCTTCCGGAAGAAGAAGAAAGAAACAAAATTAACGCTTATGATTTATGTAGCTTGTGTTTTGAACATCATAAATGGCGGGTGCAGAAAAGTCAGAATTCTTTACCTTTTCAGAGGTGATTGAAAAGATATGAAATGGGAAAGGTACAGCCCGAAGTTGGGTTGGTTTTGTTCGGGACTTTGTGAGGATTTAACCTGACCGAATATTTGCGATTATTGTACACAAAACATTTGTTGGAATGCAAGAAACGTGTGGAGCTTTGTGTCTTATTCTATTGACAAGACACAGCTACAAAATGACATGGTTACTGACGTGTTCAAAGGATGACACGTCCGCGGTTGTGAGTTTACTTTAACAAACATTGTAAGCTACATGGAATGAATGCTTAGAAATTCAATCGTACCAATGTTATGCATACACCTCCCTTTACATGGATATTAATGGGGTAGATCTGGAAAGTATTTGAAGGAATTGTGCCTTTGATGATACAAGCATGGAATTTGGGCCACAGTCAGAGTTTGTCACGAGAACGATATTTGACTATAGGGCCATCGCAGTTTTGTCCTAGGCAAAAAGTATAGGCCTATGTAGAATATAACAAGCATTTTTTTAACATCTTTTTTTTCCAAAATGGCTGTCATTGCTGGTTATTCTGCTTATGTTTTTTCAAAGGGACAACTCTGCGCTGGCCCAAAGCCAAATATCTTTCTTATAACATACTTTGACTGTGTGCCAAATTCCATGCTCGTATCGTCAAATGCCCGATCACATCACCTAGCTGCACTTTTTAAGTATGTAATTTTCACTTGTGTAAGACAACTTCTTTGTTAACTAGATCGGAATTACTTTGCATTTCCACCAAAAAGACGCAGGCCTCGATAATAAAAAAGTTTCCTAACTCGATCCTCGTATCTCCCTCCCGCTCCCAAACAATGTAATAAATTCAGAGTTTGTTTCCAATGGTAAGTCAAGGCCTATATCATGAAGTGCTATCTCCTACAGCCAAGAAGAGGCACGTCTGTTCAACTTCATCAAAACTAATTACCCCAAATATTGACTCGTGTGGTAAAAATCGCCAAACTATTGCGGTATCTGTCTACCATCAATTTGGAATTTTTCACGGCGGGTCCTTGTGACAGCTCACGCTCTTTCAGCTCGTACGGCAAAAAAAAAAAAAACACTGCAACTTGATGGATGGAATGAAAACCACCTTGGTTCTAGCGAGATATGTAAAACAAACACCGCAATCAGCGTGTTATCGGCATGATTGACGGTGCGAGCCAGGCACAACAATATGGCACGCAGCAACTATACCATCTTGACTGGGGGGGGGGGGACTGACTAAAAACCTGCCAGTTTTCTGGCCAAGTTATTGTCTTGCGATTGGAATACATGCGCACGCACACATATTAACTAAGTGAAGACATCATTGAACCAACGCGTAGATTGACAATCGTGATGTTGTCCGTGAGACAAGTTTTTTACGCGCCAAAAGATCGTGACAAACATAACATCCAACACAGTATCGTCACATCAGCAAATGTTTCTAGCGAAACAATACATGTATAGGCAACGCAATATCTCTTGCGCAAAGTCGTGTTTCTAAGTTACCGCATCGTGGGGTCACAGTGAATAAGCGCTACATTCAACAGGCGAACTTGTGAATTGCTTGTTTTCTCCCCCGCGGTCTCCATAAAATAAACGTCCGTATTTTTTGTGTGTGTTCATCTGAAGGGTTTCACCAGTGTTGATGATCAATCTTGAGCGACGTGGAAGCGGTTTACCTATCTGTCTTTATTTCCAATTTTTTGTTCTCTCTCTCTCTCGGTGTGTGAAGATAAAAATAAAAAAAAAGTGCTTATCAGTTTAAGTGCAACACGACCCCGCCAATACGGGGCCAGCTATTGCCGTCTCGCCCACCAAATGACCAGCTTACAAGGAGTCCATACACTGTGGCTCTCGGTAACAAATATTATTTACACAATTTCTTTTCAGGGTTACACAAAAGGACAGAGCCTGCATATCAGTGAATGTCAATACATCTGTGGTCACTTTTGACTTGAGAAAAAAAGGACACATTAAAGATGCGTGCTTAGCAGAAATTCTCAGTATCATGGTTTTGTGATGAGTCTGTTGCAATATGAAGTAAAAAATTATGCTTGTTGCTGGCGACGAAATACAGTAAAAACCCTCTCTATATTTCGGTTAATCACGGCCAGATTTCACCGGTAAAAATAACCCTACGCGACGGTTGAATCATAACATTACAAAAGACGCCCACTTTAAAACTAGAGTGTCATCAATACTGTGTATGTACGACACGACATAACAGCGGTAACGTGTAGCTTGTTCTGCCGTTTCGTTGCTGTGCAAACATGCCGAGGAATAATGTAGAAGAGAGAGATTCGTACGGCACTTTTTTTCTTCTCTGTAGCTAAAACGGGGTTTCCAGACGCGCCAAAAACTTGTTCAACAACAAAAGCCAGGCAGTATATTATTAGCAGGCTTGTTGTTTTGCGTTGACATACACTTCTTACTGGCGCCTGTACCTACTCGATACAAAAACGGTGCACTATAATTGTAGGGGTGAAGTGGAGGGACATCCAGCGAGAAGTGGGCGTGTGTGTACACCTTGGGGGTTGGTAAACCATGTAGAATAGTATACGGTGCACTGTTAAGCCAAGTCTATGCATTGAGTACGAATAGTAATGGAATCTATATGTGGGTATTAATATTACAATTTTAAGTTGAACAGATGTTAGATTTGCATCAGGGATAACGAATATTATTTGGTTTTACCCATACACCGATGTGCGTAAAGCACTGTATACTCAGTACTTTCCCCGAGTCCTGTGAAAAACTCCACGGGCATATTACTCGCGTGAGATTCGAACCCACGGCCTTTGCCATTCTAGAGCAGAAGTCTTAATACCCACTATATAGACCAACGAGATCGCCCAGTAGCTAGAGGCAGTGCGTATCCCATGTTTTGTAGAAGCGGGTACCGCCACAATTAAATAGATTTTAGTGTCCAGTTTAATTTCTGGTCATTTAACTACAATACAAGTAAACATCCGTTCAGAGACGCGAGACCTTGTGGGAACGTGTAGTCATGAAAAAAAGAAGTAATAATAATAACAGATTCAAGGTTTTTTATTCAGATACTTATAAAGCTGTTCTACATATAACAGCTATAACGGAAAGAAAATTTCTTTTTATCTTCTCCACAGATTTAATCTGATAGTAATTTAAGTTTTCATAATTGTTTGCTGACGTTTTGACTTGGTGGATTTGCCTAACGCACGGCAGCACCATGATTCGGGTTCGATACCAACATGGCGTAGCTGTAGATTGGTTCACACAGACCCCCATAGAGCAACATTGTATTGCACATGTTAAAACAAATAAGTTCTATTTAATAATCAGTCTCGAGACTTACAGTTAAGTTGAGATAAGTTAAGCTTCTAAGTGGTGGTCATTGGTTCAACACCACACGCAAAACGAAACGTTGAAAAGTGTCTATCCCTCATAGAAAATACATTGGAGAAAAACTCGGTTTTTCTAGTTATGCCACGACATAACACAGTTGCATTTTCGCTAGTCAGGGTTAAAGGAACATTACAGAATTGTTTTTTGCTTACAAAACAGTTGCTTGCAGTGTAAGCACTTTATGTAATCCACCATATACATAAACTGACAAACCTGTAGAAGTTTGAGATCGATCCGCCATCTGGGTCACGAGAAAATAGTGAAAAACCGATTACACATTGGCATGAAATCATATAGATTCAACAAATGAATAAAACGCTCACTGAGCGATAAACTCCAATCGGAAAAATGAGTTTATTCATTTCTCATCGAATATGGCATTTCAGACAGAAATATTTCAAGGGATGTTTTCTACTATCATCATCATTAGACCGTGTAAGTTTATTTAAATCTGTGATCAAAAAGTATATTTTACAAGTTTTTTTTTCACCAATTCTGTAATGTTCCTTTAACTGAAATGGGTATCCAACAATAGGTTTTGAGACAGGGTGATACGGACATTTCCTGCGTGGACGACATCATGTGCTTTTTTTTTCTTCTTCTCCTCGATTTTACCATTCGGTCTTAAGAGGGAGGATAAACCTTTGATAATTACTCCAAAAATTGATGACCATAAGAACTTACTTGGTCAGTGAGCACTGCAGTTGTTGATAATGTATGACATGTCGAGAAACGATTCCCTTCAAAGGAATGTGGTTTTAGCGAAAGGGATTCACACAAAAATTCAATCTAAGAAACGTTTCGTGCATGAACCGTTTCTCAGATTGTGTATTCCAACTACGGTTTATTCTTCCTGCGTGTACTAAACCGCCCAAATTTTCGGCGATGTCTCAAAAATGCAACCCACTTTTGAAATGAAATTTTCACAGGTTAGTTTTATTGTATATTATCTACATTTACGTAGGATTAAAACTATCGAACGTTTCCAAAAACCAAATTTAAGTATACTTTGACTTTAGGGACGCACCTTGTTAGTTGTTGTCTTCCGTTTCTTCACATAGCCAGGACCCTGATATAATTTGTGAACATTCTGCTGCTGCTGTTGTTGTTGTTGTTATTGTGGCACAGCTGAGAGTATTGTCTTCTTGTTTTAACCTGTTGTTGTTGTTTTTGTTGTTTTTGTCGTATGTTGATGTGTACTTAATATTTGAATACGTATTTATGTTTTTTACCCGCTCGTTTTTGTAAATTGTAAACCACGTAAAATTGAATTGTGTCAGCCTTTTGGACATTTTGTAATTCAAATAAACCATACAATAGAATAACGATAAACATGCCTTGTTACATTGTACTCGACGTGGATGATACAAATAATGCGGGTGTACCGGTAAATGATACGGAACTGAAAAGTACCAAACATGTTTTTTTTTATTGTTTTTTTTTATAGGTTTCTGCGCTAATTAACCTAAAAAAGACTCATAACTGAGATAATTAAAATGTTTTGAGGAGCTCTCATACCAGAAAAAAGACGCTTGTTTTTCCATTTGCAGTTTCTGGTTACAATGATATATTAAAGGTCATGGTTATGGAAACAAGATACAGTTAACAAGAATGACGTCTCTGGTTTAAAGACACTGGACACCTTTGGTAATTGTCAAAGACCAGTCTTCTCACTTGGTGTACCTCAACATATGCACAAAATAGCAAACCTGTGAAAATTTGAACTCAATTGGTCGTCGAAGTTGCGAGATAATAATGGAAGAAGAAAAGAAAAACCTTGTCACACGAAGTTGTGTGCTTTCAGATGCTTGATTGCTTGATTGCTTGTTTTCGAGACCTCACCCGTGAGGTCTCGAAATCAATTCAAATATTTTACTGAGAAATTACTTCTTTCTCAAAACTACGTTACTTCAGAGGGATCCGTTTCTCACAATGTTTTATACTATCAACAGCTCTCCATTGCTCGTTACCAAGTAAGTTTTTATGCTAACAATTATTTTGAGTAATTACCAATAGTGTCCAGTGCCTTTAAAGAACTCAGATAGACATGAATTATCCAAATTATGTATGATTATTTAGCCCGGAAACATGGTCACGAGAACGGCAACTATGCCTCTCGTAGTTTCATGATTTTTGAAACTGAAGGTCTGATGTGTGCTTTGGAACTAAAAGGAAACACGCCCCTCGGCAGGTTTCTTCAGCCATCATGGATCCAAAATAGAGTGAGGTTACACAGAGCTTTTTAATGTTTGGGCACCTGCGTTGCTTTAGTGGAAATAACTGTTTGCTTGGTAAGCTATCGGGGAACCAGTGGGAGCGATGCCGCATCGCTTCAGCTGTGTGCTGATTGGCTGCTTATCCAGGCTGGCGGACGCCAGACGATTCGGAGTTTGTTTGACTTGTCATTAATACGCCACTGTATGTGAAAAGGCACGGGGAGGGTTGATGGATTCACTTAATAATATAGAGGGGCTTGTTCTAATTGATTATTTTAATTGATGATATTTCGTTATGACGTATTAAAAAAAGGAAGAGATCTGAAGTCTGGGAGGTGTTTGGCTTAATGCTTTGTCATGTGACCCCATTCAAATGGACTGAGGGTGTTAATCCACAAATCTGTTCGGAGACGGGTGGGCACAACGCCCTCTATTGACGATTCTTGAACATTGGTCTTTGACCTTAGGCTGTTGCTTTCATAATGCATTCGAATCGATACAACGGTTTTTACAATATGTGGCGTACCAACATTTCTTTTTCCACAGTCGCGTTTACCCAAATTAAGATTCCACTTCTCTGCAATCGGTTCTTGGCCAGTTTTCAAGTCAACGATAACGCTCAGCTAAAGGCCATCAGTAAGGGCACGTCCACTACAGCGAGAAATTTGAAATGCCGAGTACGCACGTGGTTAGGCTCCCATTGGTGCACCACTGTGTGTGGTCTCTCACGCAAGGTTCAGTAATAACACATTCAACTCTATAATGTGCAATATGATTCACAATTCCCTCAGCTTACCCGTGCTACATTACTATACACCGTGTAGCATTTGATCACTTGGGCTGTTGACTCGGACATATTTTGAGATTTTGTTAGGTAAGAGTGTATGTGGTGTTTATATTAAGCTTGGTGACAATGTTTCACCATAACATTCTTAACATTGGCATCGCCCTATATCCCCGCGAGTCAGCATCACAGAATAATGACGATCGAGTACAAATAAATAGCAGATCTGATGTCTCGTGCATGCTGTATGGTGGGGGGAGTGAATAAAGTGAAAAGGGTTTGTATAGAAATGTGTTTACCCCGGAGGAAACAATGCACCATCTCAAATCGTCTGGACGTAAACGATTTTGCGTCTTTCTTCTCGGAGAAGATGATTACTGCAGGAGGAGGAGGGGCCAGGAAGGGTCAACCGCGGTAGGGTGGTTCTCAAGAAGTTCAGCTCTGATCAAATTGTCGAGCTGTGTTCTGAGAGATCGATGGAACTCAATTTGTCGAGGAGGGTGGTGGAAGATGGTGGTTGGGAAATGACGGTCACGTAATACATCATTTCTATTGATACACGCTGAATGCTGCAATAATAGAGAAACGCTTCTGGGGAGAGACGCGCTTTCTGGTGACTATACGTGCATCAAATATCACGTCCTGGTTCTTGGGGAAGAAAGTTTCTTTCTTTGATGGTGAATTTACCTGGGTTGAAAGAAGGGACAATAATTGTTCAAGCCCGGGGGGGGGGTGTTGATCCGCAGTTTGGGCAAGGGGCAGTTCAAGTGGAGGAAGGCAGTGTGTGTGGCGGGGATGTCTGTCCTTTCAAACCGAGGACTTTAACCGTTTTTTTTGACAGAGTGAGGACGTTCTCGCTTCGTTTGCGTGTACCAGCCGTTTGGGATGTATCTTTAAAAAAAAAAAGATGTCCAAACAATAGACAAAAGAAAAATCCTCAATTTACTGGATTAACAAACATGTTTTAATAGTCACTACCTTATGGAGAACGAGGACAAAGCAAAAGAGGGAAAAGAAAATGTCTCCAAAGACTGGGGTGCCCCATAAGGACTGTTGTGTAAACAGTCTATGAGAGGATTGTAAGTACAGAGACAAAGGAAAGAACAAAACATGTCTCCACACGGATGTCAAAAAAGTGTGTGTGTGAGCGTGTTTACCCGTTGAAACCGAGGACTTTAACAAAAGGGATCCGGGTGTTTAGACAGAGCGAGAACGTCCTCGCTTCGCTTTCGTGTACAAAACCAATGGGGACGTCGATAAAAAAACCTAAGCAATGGGAGAACAAAGTTAAGTCCTTGATTTACGGGATTCGCGAAAAAAGTGTGTGTTTGTGGGGGGGGGGGGTCCAACCATCCGGGATCATATTGACCAACATGAGACGTACGGAATCCCGTTCAGATACAACATCTCCTTGTTCAATTAATTTATCGCATTGCTGCAATTTACAAGTTGTAGAATCTCCAACTCAAAGCGAGAAACCAAGCGCTCACCGGTGAAGCATTCGAAGTAAAGTGGTCAATGTGACCGGCACACAATCAAGCCTCTGCACGACAGACCGCGAGGATTGTGTGCCCGCGATGAGCTTGATACTTAACTGATGAGATTCGGTAAACAATAATCACGAAGAATTTATTGCATAAAAACACAACCAAAAGCATCTAAGAGAAAGCCAGCCTACGTTGTAATATTGTTTCACCAAAGACAAAGCACTGCCCTTGGCAGTGGGTGAAGAATGGGGTGAGGAGGGGCAGGCTGGAGGAATCCCTCGTACTCTCGAAAGATGAACCAAATCTCGCCCTCTGAAAAATAACCCGCCTCTTTAAAACCGGCATTGATCCAAAGACAGTCATGTTCAACTCCGAGGGAGGTGGAATGGGCCGATTTGGCATTCTGCATTTCTTGATTTGGGGACATGTCCGCACATTTCTTCTGGCATCGACTATAACTCAATATTCATTTTTGTACTTTGGGAGGTTGTTTCACGACAGACGATCTATACGGTATAACGTATGCAAGCAAAGTGAGGTCGAAACACCTAGACTCTTCTCCAACTCATTTACAAGAAATTAATGAAACGAACTGGTTCCGTCTGTGAGTGTCGGATAAAATGCGATCACGTGCGCTGCTCTATAAAAAATGACACCTCCCTCACGACAGGAAACCCAACCCTGACCGCATAATCGCACACTTCCATTCAGAACTTATTTTCCCCAATAACTTCGCAAAGAAGCGGTTTATAGAAAAAACTTTTGAAGTTTAAATATCAGTTGTTTGACATTGCAGTTGGGTAATGGTTTAAGTGCTAGTTGACCACTCGAGCTCCATTGTTCACATTACGTACGTGGGGAATGAACAGAAACTGTCTGGTTAAGTGGGTGTTCTGAAGTTTGGGGAATGGGGGGGGGGTGGTGATGCAGGCATGAAGCTTTTATCCTTCACGTTTTTTTGTTGTTTTCCTTGCCTCTCAGTGCTCCACCTCTCCTCATCCCACTCTTCTTCCAAGGACGCAAGACGTTACTTTACCGTCTCCAGAATTCGATTCTCAGCAGTGTACAGCACCTTGTTATCAGCCACTTGGGCGCTTCTTCACGAACAGGTGCCCCTATACACTGAAGGCGGAGCTCGAAGCAGTCCATACTTAAGGATAGTTCCGGGACTTCGACTCGGAGTAAACAAGCTTCGCGCCCAACCCCCCATTGACAGGTTGCTTGAACCTAAATGGAAGAGTTCGATTCTTTTTTGGGGGGGATGCTTGTTTTTTTTCCCTCCTCTCCACCACAACGGGATGAACGATTCCGGTTAAAATGTCTACATAGACCGTTTTCATACAGAGATGAAACGGGGGAAAACAAACAAAGCGGATCGACTCACCTGGGCTGTTAACTCGAATCATTGTCACTTTGCAATGGATTAACTTTGTTCGTAATAAAATCTGCGCGCGGTTCTCTTTTGAATCGGGGAAAAAGAGTAAAACATGACAATCATTTGTTGACACCTTGTTGGTATGCGAAAGTGCAAAATAGCCTCAGGGTTGCTGACAACACCTTTTATAGTGAGGCATTCCAATAATGTATTTACCTGCTTAAAGTGTGTTGTTATTGCAATACAAATAAATAAATAAATAAATAAGTAAATACATATATAAACAAACATTGGAGTATGTTGAGACGGTTACGTGGCTGTATGTTGGGGCGTAGCCCTTAACCATTTTTAGTACACTGAGACTTTAAAGAGGCATTACGTCTGAGTTGAATTTGGAAGTGTGAATTAATTTTCAATTGTCTAGTTTTTCAATAAACAAACCATCTTTACTTAGGTTGTCATATTTTGGTGGGGAAACGAGAAAAAAAGTTGTATGTTTCTGTCAGGGCATGTTCTTGGCATGTTCGTAGCTGACTATCTGCAGTCGAAATAAGGTACGGTGATTTGTGGGGTTTTCCTCGATTTTAACAGTGTTTCAAACTTAGAGAATATTTCTCTGGAGGATTGGTACCGGTATGAACTTTATAATTGCCGAGCTTGCAGAAAACGTTTTTATATATAAAATGAAAAGAAATAAAAATTGATAGTTACCAACTTTGAACTTTGTCTTTAAGGCAGGTTTGATGGGAAAAGGTTCGGCTCGCCGCTCCATTATTTAATCAATAATTTGAAACCATGTATGTAGCAACACAGTGTACAGAGGATAAAGCAGAGTCTGAAAAGAGGTGATGGATCATTGTATTTTATTGACGTTTCGATCAGTACGATCTGATGTCTTCAGGATGGCTATGATTACCGGAACTCTAAAGAAGAAAACAATGACGATGTATGATATTGTATAAGTCATAATTGAACACCTTTAGGCCTATATCGACTGTCATTTAGTCATAGGTTCATGCTCGTAAACGGCACCGTACATCGCAGAGTCTATATCCTATCACAATTTCAGCCATTAATTTTTGTTTTAACCGTATGCCAAATCAATGCTAGCAGAGAAATTGCGCGTAAACTTCCAGGATATAAACGACATGTTGATGCAAAGTGAAGTCATATCAAAGATACAGTGTGAGCGTTTCGTAGACAGGCCCGTTATGTGTTCATTTAAGTCATTTGCTTTGCAAGTTATATACGTCATATGTAGCATTTGATTATCCCAGGCCTTTTTTTTTTGACGTCCACATTCGAAAGAAGTTACATGAAGATTCCTATACCAAATAACCATATTCTTTAGGAATGGTTCCTGGTATTGTTTTTATGATATCCACATTTAAGGAAAAGACTATATTATGCAAACGAGATGCCGTAATAAGTCATCTTGTCAAAACCACTAATCACAGCCCAAATTCGACTGAAGTTTTAAAATGCAATAGTAAGACTGTTGCGGAGAATTTTGACATAAGTCCACATTAAGATAATGGCTTCGAAGAATCTGTGGCAAACTGTGCTGTAGCATTGATACTGAGGCTTTTATAAGATCCATCTTGGAAGAAACATGCAATGGAGAACAGTTGTGGATTATCTTGTAATGTCTTAATACAGGGGAAATGGCTCTACGAGTTCTAAAGCCACTAGTAGTGTGTCATTCAGACTTAAAGAGGGAAACCAAGCTTGAATTAAGTTTTACGATGCACTCATTCTCCGATAGAATAGAGACCTCGTGGAAGTGAGAGGGAAAAGTTACAAGTCTCAAACATCATGTTAAAACTGTGTAAAATATTATTTGAATTGATACTATTTCAGAGCGAAGTATGAAACACGGCGTCGTCGGACGGCAAGAACAAATGGGTCCGTACATTCCAAAGAGGAATTTCTACGCTAGTCATAAGCTCTAACTTGATTGAGTTTCATCAGAATTGAGGAATCAACTGAAAATTGTCTGTACACTTCTCTGATTTCATTCCAGCCTTAGAGATCTATTTCGAGCCTAGGTTGTGTAACATTTTATTCATAAGATATCTTTATTTCAAAAAGATAACTATTTAATAGAGATATCTTGTTTATAGTGATAACTCTATTGTTACAAAAGAAATATCTTTAATTAATAGAGATATGTATGTTATTAATTTCGATATCTCTATTGTCAAAATTTATGCGCTATAGATTCTATTGTTTGTTTGTTTGTTAGTTGGGGTGTTTGTTAGTTTGTTTGTTTTTGTTTTGTTTTGTTTTGTTTTTGTGGTTGAAAATCATGATTGCAATGACCATGTTGATCTAAATGGCTCTGCAGGTCACTGGCCAGCCTTATTATGGCATTTAGGCTAAGTCTTTAGTTTTAATATGACCAGAGCTGTCAAAAGTCCAGCCAAAGTATGGCAGGTGACGAATCTCCACTTTCGTAAGTGGCCATAACATGATTTACCTGGCTTAAGGAGTTGACACAATTTACTTAGATTGAAGATTTATTACAGCATTTGAAAACGACCATTTTCGACATTTCCGAAATAGCAATAATTACAAAATCCAGGGCACTTTGGCCACGGCTTACTTAGGGGGGAAAATTAGAATAGATGAGATTTCTCGATTTTCGCGCCTTCGCAAAAACGTCACTTCTTCAAACGAAGCCGCCTTGAATGAGCTTGAATCCTTTTAAGCCGTCAATAAAGTTGGTTTGCTGATCGCTTGGTAGTTGACATCTTTTGATTTTAATCCATTCTCAACCCCCCTTTCTCGTCATTCCCACAAGCGGCCATTCCCGTCACTTAACAGACAATTGCAGGAGCGTTTATATCCCGCAGTAAACAGAGAGGACTGGGGAGAAGTAGCAGAAAATGCACGGAGCCATAATCACCACTTTGCCGTGATGGTTGGCACGACACCAGCAATCAGCATCAGCCCACACAAGGCAAATCTAGAAAGACAAGCAGCCCGCGGGCTACGGTGGGGGGTTTTATAGCTCCCCAGCTTCGGTATAACCGTCCACACTGCCTCATTTTCTCGTCAACCCACAAGAGGAAAAATGGAACAATTTCAGCTGGTAATTATGAGGGAAGGAGGCATGCCTTGCAGCTGCGTGTCTTTCCTCATTCATTCCCGTGTTAACAAGAAAATATAGAATGGGGAACGGGGGCTTCATGTCAGAACATTTCTCGTGTCGCATCCTCGCCATCAATCAGATGCAATGCTGGCTTCCTTGTCTGGTCTACCTCCGCTATTGTCGACCAACACGGCGGGCATACCAGCGCACATTGTAGCCTTCCGGGGCTCAGGCCCCGCTAGCTAGCGGGCACTTCCGGCTCTTAAAAGAGCAGTTTTTTTGGGGGGGGACTGCAATTACAACCTAGAATGATGCGGGGATGCAGACATTATCAAGCCAAAGTATCGCCCAAAAAAATATTCCACTCATCATCTAAAAATGAAAAAAAAAAAAAAAAAAAAAAAAAAATCTATCAGTAAAATAAAAAGTCAGAAAGTGTGCGCGGGTATCGTCCCCGTCATTCCTCTCCCCAAATTGAAATGTATCACTAATAAAGCGTTAATCAGTGCTCATAACAGATTTCACTCTATCGAATCCCTGCCTCAATCATTCAGGACCCTCCTGCCTCAGTTCCGGAGTATAATTCGATCCCACTCGGAACAACTCCATCGAGGCATCCATTTCAGGGAGAATTACAACTACTTCCAAATCTTACATCCAAGGCCGAGGCGTATTCAATCGTCATAGGCAAATAACTACACTGCGTGTGTTTAAGGGTGCAATGATGGAGTGGAATGAATAGTCGGCAAAACATGTAAGTTTTAACAGGAAAATGATGATAATATTTAATCAATTTGAAGGCCACCGTGGAATTTATTTAGCGGGGAGGAGAGCTCTCGTAGTTGAGTACAAACAATTAAGAGACCTTGCTGGAATATTGAAGCTCAATTATCAAATGCCGTTTCAGGTTTCGCCTGTCGTCATTGCGGAGTGTGTGAATGCGCTCTTTTTTTTCTTTTTTTGTCAGTTTGTTTTTTTTTCCCCCGAGAAATGCAAAATTTGTTAATTTTTGTTGAAAATGCCTTTGTGATAATGCCTTGGTGAAGTTTCAGCCCCTGGAGGCTCATTGTCTATAACCTTTGATTGAACTACATTCTCATCTCTATAATTTCATTTGGATAATGTAACCTTTTGTGATTTTGAGTTCTTTGGTTTAAGCTGAATACTGTGGTAATAATAAACATGAAATCTGAAACCTGACGTACATTTAAAGGGAGGGTATATTTCTGGTAATGAAATGATTGACCATACATACGTACTCGGTAAGAAGCACTGCAGCTATTGATAATGTACAACATTTTGACATACGATTTCCTCTTAAGGAATGTGTTTTTTGTGATAGAGATTCAACAAAATTTCAATCTAAGAAACGTTTCATGCATGAAACGTTTCTCAGATTGTGTATTCTCAAAACAGATTATTCTTCCTGTGTGGACATAACCGCTCCAGATATTCGGCAATATCTCAAAAACGCTACCACCGTTTAAAATGAAATTTTTACGGATTAGTTTTATTGTGTATATCTGCATTTATATATGATTAAAAACTATCGAAAGATTCCAAAATACTTTGCCTTTAAGCCTACTAGTTGCAATAATACCAACACTGAATGTGAATTCACCGCACCTAGTTCGTATTAGGCAAAAAAACAAAAAAAACAAACAACAAACATGTTTAGCGTCCTGTCTTTTTGAAAAAAAAGGATAGAGGCCGCCCGACACATTTTTCAAGACATTACCTTCCGGGCTATTTTTCAAGATGGTTGCCAGCTTTTTTTCGTGCTAAAGTCTAAAAATACGATCTTCTTTATTTTAAAAGGTACTTTTTTGTCAAAGATCGTTAGGATTAATCCTTTAAAAAAAAGGAAAAAAAAAAAAAAAAAAAAAGGCATCTAAAAAGAAAACGGGCGGACGCTAAACATTGTTTAAATTTTGTTTGGCCTTATGCTTGTCCCACTTTTTGTGTCATAGTTACACCATCTAAACCCTTGCCAAACTGTGTATTAAGTCGGTATACGGTCAAACCACATTGGAAATAAGTGATCAGGTCCACTCTTAGTCGGTAGCCAAAACAGTTCTTCCTCTTCATACTTGATTTCCATAGCTTAGTAAAGCCGCATGCATTAATCAAAGCCACATTTTTTTTCCTTTCTCGATTCCCTTAATCCGGCTTCAGTTTGACCTGAACCAACGGGCCAGCCCCTTTCAGTCACCTATGTCACCTCAAATTGCCATCCGTCTGGTACCCCGTGTCACAATCAATTACCAAACTCGTTTCTTATTCATATTTCCACCGCGCATGTCTATCTTCAAGCCAAACCTAGACTGAAATCGAGCCGACCCAGTAGGATAGTGACGCGGGAAGATTGTGAGGGTTCGACCCCATCATGTCCTAACCTTGTAATGAGGAAAATCTGGTTTGCCGTGGAGTGCCGACATTTGGGGACGGGTTACGAGATTAAACATGCCCCGTGCAGCGTCTGAGGGGAGTTCAACGGTAGTGAGTCAATTAAGCCAAACACCACCAAATAACAACTCTTTCCCTTGCCCAAGACGCTTCCTCCTACCCATGTTTAACCCCCAATAGCGGAAATTTGAAATCCAAACACAAGGAAATTCAAGCAATTTATGATTCATGGTGGAGGGAGATGTTTTGAGTTGGGCCGGGACTGGATGACATAGGGGAGAGAGCAGGGATCCTCAACAGGGACACCCGTGGGGACACGGTCCTAAAATAAAGCAGGGCCGATGGTGTCCCCCCATGTCTGGTGAGGAAACTGACCAATATAATCTAGGGGTAGGCACCCCCTTCCCATATGCAGTGGTCGCGCACACTCAGGATGTCACTACCGCCCTGTTCCTGCACTGTCACCTGTTGATTTGTCTCAATTCTTTTAACATGACGCTCACATTGTGTCGCTCCTTACAGAAATTGTACGAGATTGTAAAATATAAAAACTTTCGACAGTGTCATGGTGTAACTTTCAGTATAGTATGCGTTGCTCTGGAACCAAGGTTGTCGCTGAAGGTCACTTTTAGCAGAGTCATCCGTTTGTCCCTTTCCTGTGAATAAAGTATAAATTAATATGCATAGCATTCAAATGAGCGACCCTGATGCAAATTGTGCTGCGACTAGACACGCCCATTGTTGATGATAATAACCGCTGCATAAACATTTCCTCTGTGCGTAAAAGAGTTACACAAAGTTTAAGTCAACACTCAGCTTGTGTGCCTTCTCATTCCGCCCGGTGAAAAGTTCAACTCGGCTGGCTGTCACATGATCTGTCATGTGACCAGATCATTTTTTTTAACCATTTACACTGTCCATTCAAGAGATTTCGACGCTGACTTATTCAACGGCTGTTTCGGGTTACGTCGGCAACATGAACTCTCCTTTCTCCCCCACATTGGACATTCACAGACAAGAGAAAGCCCGAAGGTTACATTAATATGGGTCAAACGCGTAAAGTGAAGACTATAGTATAAACACATGACATTTGATGGCAACAAACACAGGTTTCTAAGTGTAAATAATTGATTGTAGTGTATTGTACGATGTGTGGCGTGGCCAAACAACCCTAACAATGTAACTCGGTTGCTGGATACATTCGCCGTTTATCCAGTTGCATCATTGCAGGCCCAAATCCACGTATTAGTTAAACCATCTCATAGGCTAGAAACTTCGAAAAACAAGATCCCATTTCGTGAAAGATTAGATTTGTGTTTGATCGAATCATTCGTAACTTTTTTTTTAGGTGACAGTGCATAAATTTTTGCGGACATTGTTGGATATTTCAACTAGTAACCTATGACATTTATAATCAAGGTACTGAAACGATTTCATTTTAATTTATTGTCACTATCTGAAATCCAATCTTCAGTCAGGATTCCTTGAGCACTGACAGAATGGTACGGGAATATTCCTTCACAGTACACGGGCCATCCTTTTGGCTTAGTGCCTGCATCTTCACTCCTGTCAAGCAGAATTGTGTGTCCACAATGACAGTACAACCAACCAAGCAAAATCAGCTTTTACAAAGTACATTGGGGTTAGCTAGGCATATGAGGGGGTAGGCCATACAGAGCCGGCTGGCCACCATTAAAAGTATCTTTACCCAGTTGTAAGTTTGCTAGACGCGAGCAGGTGTAGGCTGCCCAATGAGGCATTTAGCGCTAACTTCCTTGTCTTCCTTCTCCCCCCGTCAGAAACACAACTTAACAAGCATCCACCGCCGGAAAAAAGGCACAATGATGCAGGCAGCATTCGATACTTGGGACTTGCCTTTGATCGGCAGCGCTCGAATCCAGCAGATTCGCGCTCGATGTCCTTTAAGGTGGCAGTGGCTTGCCGCAGACGCGCCCGGCACACTCAGGGGGTAATCGTTGTGTGTTTCCTGCAGTGGGCTCGCGTGTACGTCATTAGTAATAGTGCCTCAGGGCGTTGATGAAGCGGGGCTTGGAGGCCTCAAGAGCCGCGCGCTGTAACAGGTTAAGAACTCGCAATAGCGCATCAACCAAGCCTACCTCTGTATATTTATGTATACTTCACTCTATAACAAACAACAATATAGCATTGCTGACTGAAATAATTGTCTTTAGTCAGAATGGCAGGTGCAGTTTTCGTGGAGCAATTTTTTTTCTACTTGTCTGCAGAGAGAGATGAGGAAGGGGGAATCGAAACAGAAAATCGTATTTCAAGACACTTTACAATGTAGTCTGCGGCTGTTTTCTCTTGCATAGATGTCAGTTATACTCTTGCGTAGATTTGTGCGCTCACAAGAAACACATCCAATTCGTTATCCAGGCTTACTGTTCATAAACTTGAGAAAGTTGTTTCATTATTTTGTTGTCGAGGGAATATAATTATTTCCGTCCTAAAAAGAAGAAGAAAGCGCCTATAAGAAGTGCGAGACAATTGCCCCGAACACTTAGTTTGTCACATCGATTTGCCAACTCAGAATAATCACGTCTGGACGTGCACAAGATGCTTGCCAATCCATTTAACCGTCTGTGGATTTTTTTTTTTTTTTTCTCACGAAAATGTTAGCGACGAAATTGTTGTGAAAATGTGAAGGTTGGTGGTGATAAAGTGTGCATGGGAAAGTCACAGTATGGGACTGAAAGCTCTTTTTTCAAATTATTTATCTTTAAAATGGTATTGTGTTTTGTTGTAAAGTAAACCAAACTTGGATGTTTTTTCCCCACATTGGGAAACGTGAATAAAAAAAATATGTTTCTTATATCGCTTTTAAAACATTGCCAGAAGACAAGTATCCGTGGCCGTTAATTAACAGTTATTGCTTTAATATTGTTGGGAGAAACACTATTTTCTTCCGGGGGTGTACCCAACTGTTCATTGCCCCCCTCTCTCTCTACTCATAGACACGCCTACAATCAGACGGCACCCCTATAGCCTTTATTATCCCCCTTTCCTAATTCCTGGTGACTCGCAAGCTTTTGGGGGATATAGGTCGGTGGGAAATGAAGACCAGATACGAGCCTAGATTCCTAGTCCCTCAAGGAAGCTATCAGTTCACATGTTTACTTAGAGATTAGTCCTACAGGGACACCGTGCATCTTCGACGGGGTGAATTTGATACCCACAGACCCAAGGTGGTTCCAATTCCTTTGGATGGTCGCAATTAAACGTCCCGAAGAGTGTAGCTATTAATACAAAAAAACTTCAAACCAGAACTTGGCAAATAGAACAACCTCATCTGGTAACTGTCTGAATAAATCACCAAAATGTTGATTTTAAATCGAGCCCCCCTTGGAATAAAACAAGTAAATTGTAAAGATGTCGCATTCGTTTAGTTGTAAATAAGACATTCGCTAATGTTTTTGTTCGTTGGATTTATCTCAAGTGAGTACTTCGGCTTCTCCCTTGGCGGCTCTATTTCTGATGTATGTGGCAACAGTAATTGCAATCGAGTGTAGTCGAGGGACTATACTTGCCGAGGAATAGACTCCAGATTACGCTTACAGACAGATTAAAACGAAATTAACGCTTAGCTATAAATCATTCTTTCTGAAGCGATACAACAATACCCCCGTTATCACAACGCTCACAGGCAACTTGACATAATAACACGTTGCATGTATCATACCGGTTATTGGTACCAGACCATAGTCGGGATAGGAGCGGCTTGTATGGCTCGTCTGTGGCTACGGCTATGTGTGATCGATTGTTGCATCAGAAATGGCAAGACAACCCAAAGCCGCATCCCATACGCCGTTAATCAGGAATGTGGACCCTTTTCGAAACCACATTTATGGCTCTGGCTCCGGCTCAGCCTTAATAGGCCCGTACCGAAACTCGCGTACGTTTTGAAATAACTGACTGAGCCTAAGCCGGAACCAAAGCCGAAGCCATGGTTTCGAAAACGGCCACAGTAAGCCTCGTAACATGTGACATCACTGTTAACAGTTCAGGGCCACAGAGCCTCAACACCAAGCAGGCACAATTTGTACACAGCTCAATGCGAGAAGACATACAAACTTTTTAATAGAGACTTCATTGTGAGATTTTGTATTTACTATAATATTATAGATGAAGTTAGGGACCCATCTAAAACACTTTTTAGGCTGATATTTAAAAAGATAAAACAAAATCACATCGATAGGACATGTCAAGTTTTCTGATACGGTCATTGCAGATCTTGCTTGTCAGGAAATTGAATGAAATGCACACACAGTTCCTCTATTTGCCAACATGGTGAGGTTGTCTTGATTGCCTTCTGCCGTGCCACAGCTTTGGAAATGGCCGAAACAACAATCTTTGACTACAGCTAAGGCTCTGTGGAAATGGCTACGGCTAAAGGTTATGGCTACTTAGAAGATTGTGGCTGTGTCTACCTATCTTGCCACTTCAGCTGAAAACGGCAACAACCAATACCCCATCAGAGCAAAGACTTTTAGTTCGGACAGGGCCACCGGGCGCAGAATTCTAATTAGTCCAATAATATAATGTGTGCTTGGTGACTGTGAGTTTCAGTGTTTTAACGCTGTTCGTGTCCACTTGTTTAATTAAATTGGAATTAACTGATTTTGTTCTTTATGTTATAATATATCTTCCTCTTTTTTCGAGGAGGAAGTCCCAACGTATTCATGTAAAGTAGTGGTAATACTTTACATTTAAAAAAAACCTACGTGAGAGCTTTCGTAGCAACAACAACTTCATCAGATGCAAACGTACTCATGTATTAAATAAGCTGGCGACTTTCCCTGGTGACCCATTTCATATCGATTGTGGTTACAGTGTATTCGGGGAACGCGACACGAGATGTCACCTATGTTTTACGTCACAGAAGTGTTCGCATCGATGGAATCCTTCGGGAGACATTGTCTGCGCCTTAAGAGGGAAAAATTTCTCCACCCTCTCCCTTTGTCTGCTTTGTGCATGTCCATCACCTGGAAACTTAAGAACAATTATGGACACAGTTATTTTTTGAGGCCATCGGTGCATGATGGTCACCCGAGTAGAAGATGCATACTTCCTAAATACAGGTGAAATGCACATAAACACACTTTATTACGTGCATATTATGCAAATGGGTTATAGATTTACGCCAGTCCTCCCCCCTGTCAGATTGCTAATCAAAACTGCGACAGTTTCGTATTGAGCTGAAATGATTCGGTCAATTGGTCAAGGTCCTTCAAATGGGGTTTCTCGCACAGGCTGTTGCACATTGCTCGCCGTGGTATCGGAAAATTAATAAGTAGAATGGGTTATTCTGTTTTCGTGGTTGGATAGCAACACCGGGGGGTTTATTTTGTGGGGGGCCTGTCAATCACTCTGGGAACGAGGGTGGGGGGTTGCCGTCATCATTATGCGTACTTCTGATAAAAATCTATCCGGGCTGCAAGCTGCTGGCCGGCTTTTATGCAATATTTGTATGATATGCCTAGCGAAGTAAAATGATTAGAACTTCATCGATGCAAGACTAGCGTTTAGGCACGGTAGCCGTGAAAGAAAATTATCGATCTTTTTGTGCCAAAATGTACAGTAAGTACTTGTTCAAATTAATGTCACACATCGCCCCGCTAGTATATTGGCGTTATTGAATGAATGCAATTTTTCCCCTCTCTCTCTCTCTGTCTGTCTCTCGTTCTCTCGCGTGGTAGTGTTTTGGGTGGTGCAAGGTGCAGAGAGCTTGGATGCATGGTTGTTACTATAGTCGAGGAGGGACTCTTGGAGATGCAGCTGTGAGCTCAGACCGATCGGGGGTTGAAATGAAGCCATGACGAGGGGAGAAGAAATAGATGGGACCCGCTGGCTAAAACCCATCAAGTTCGGGCCGCCGTGACAGAACATGATACTATCGGTACTGGAGGGCCCAAACGAGAAATGACTTGAAACTGACATGCAATAAGGTGGCAATCGAAGGCTCGGGCCCGCCTTTTAATTGCGCATTCATTTGCACCAAAAGTATTGTTTTCAGCCGGCCTTTTTCGCGGCAAATATTTTGTCAGCGAAGGCATCGTATTGATTTTGTGTAGGATTTCGACACGAGCTTTACAGCTGTTAACATTGGGCTGAACGATCGTTGAGGCTCTGGGGCGCTTGTAACTAGCCAGGGAGAACATTTAGCTCGTGGCTGCGCCTGGATGGAATACGAGGACGGCCTCGTACACTCAGGTTTACCGGCTCTGTTACGGGTAACGTGAAGCGGCAGGGTATTCGGGGAGGCCGGGGCCCCGGTTATGATGCATGCACGCCGCGAGAGAAGTGTCCACTTTGAATTGTATAAGTAACTTAGGGATTACCGGCTACCGAATTGAAAAAAAGGCAACCGGTATGACGATGTGGTGACACTTGAGCACAACTTACTCCGTATAATGAGGTACGGGTTAGACTGTTCGCAAACGGCTTCATGCATTATTCAAGAATATATTGGGGAAATGTACGTGAACCACTTTTGGGAATACGCAATGCTACATTGTAATATTGAAAAATGGATCTGGTTTTAAAGATAGCCCTGCGGTTATTTCCCGTATGGACGTTTTTATGTCAATGCACCCCCACCGTGAAGTATAGATACAATGCTTAGCAACATCACCCTACGTGAGCTCAATTCAAAGCCAGCCTTCACTTAGGCAAAGCCTTAAAGTCACATCGTGATGTATAAATCCCCTCCCCCTTATTACCGATATTCGACCACGCCCACACATTATGAGACTGTATAAACCAGTGTGTCTGGGAGTCACATTGTCTAGATAAGACCATACGTTTGTCTTCCCAGAAGAGGAAACAATCAACACTAATTACCCTTAATGATACATGACGATAGTTAAGCCAATGAAGTACGAGCCCTCGTTATTATCACCCAATAGGGAGCAACCTTCAACCGGCCTCAGTTTCTCCGGTAAAAGGTGATGAGATGAGATGTCGAGCCATTGTTTAGATAGCAGTTCATTCTCTAAGGTAGCAATCAAGTCATTCTCTACTGCAGTTAGTAGGTCATTGTCCAAGGTAGTTAGTAGGTCATTGTCTAAGGTAGTTAGTAGGTCATTCTTTAACTCTAAGGTAGTTAGTAGGTCATTCTCTAACTCTAAGGTAGTCAGTAGGTCAATCTCTAGTTAGTCGGTCATTATCTAAGATAGTAAGTAGGTCATTCTCTACGGCAGTTAGTAGGTTATTTTCTAACTCAAGGTAGTTAGTAGGTCATTCTCTAACTCTAAGGTAGTTAGTAGGTCATTCTCTAGTTAGCCAGTCATTATCTAAAATAGTAAATAGGCCATTCTCTACGGCAGTTAGTAGGTTATTCTCTAGTTAGCCGGTCATTATCTAAGATAGTAATAGGTCATTCTCTACGGCAGTTAGTAGGTTATTCTCTAGTTAGCTGGTCATTATCTAAGATAGTAAATAGGTCATTCTCTACGGCAGTTAGTATGTCATTCTCTAGTTTAACTGGCCATCCTCTAAGGTAGTTAGTAGGTCATTCTCTGAGGTAGTTAGTAGGTCGGTCTCTAAGGTAGTTAGCATATCATTCTCTAGTTAGCTGGTCATCATCTAAGATAGCAAGTAGGTCATTCCCTGAGGGGAGTTCACTACAGTTGCCCACATTTATTAAAAATGTATTCAATATCATTGATTCATCACCGTGATTCACGAACTCTCGACTTTCGGATTTTCAGAGATGTCGAACTACCACCCGAGCTTGCCAGTTGACGAGAGTACAGTCTTGACAGGCCCATGCAATGCTTTTGTAGATCACTTCTCATCTTAAAAGTGTTCGACTGGCACGAAATAGTCTGGTTGCTAGGGCCCTATTGGCTCAAAAGGAAACCCGTTGCATTTTTGCTATGGTGGACCCAACCTAAATAACTCAGATCTTACGGATTGTATAACAATGATGAGAAGAAAAACCCCTCGTCAAATTGATTAATCAAGTCCATGTAGTCTTCATCTCAGTGTATTGGGTTAGGGTTAGGGTTAGAAACTGACTTTAGAGTGCATTGTGGACCTTACAGCTAGTGTTATGTGAGGACAATTATTGGTACATAACAAAACAACCATTTTGTTTTTAGTAAACGTCACATTCCAACAGTCTAATATACTAGGCATAAGCATTTCGTTAAGGAAGGATGTGTGGTAATGTCTTTTTCGGAAATGGTAACTACCCTCTACTCAGATTCCGGGTCACATTGTGTTCGACCCATTTCTAGTTTAGTTTGACCCAGAATTGGTGCCAAAGTGATCCGAAACTGTGTGGTCAAACTGACGCAGAATCCGAGTCAAAAACTCTCATTTGAAACCAGTTTCCGGATCAGCCGGACGCAAAGTCCGGCTCAAAATCCCCCATTGTAGCAAGTTTCCGGGTCAGTCTGACCCAGGGTCAGGTCCCTGATGGAACCCGTGAATTCCGAGTCAAGTCTTACCCGGATTTTTTTTAGAGTAATTAGAAAAATTTGCTTTTCATCCCATGCGTTGTACGATCATGAAACTTGGTCCGTGTTTACAGCCGCACCAAGAACTGACACTACAGACCACACCCACCTCTTGAATACATTGTTTCAGCGCACAACTGTTTTTCTCGGTGTACACTCATTCGCTCTTTTACGTTCAATCCAATGCTGCTTCATCAATCTGAAATTAAACATCTTCTTTTGATTTGCCTCGCTGGTAAAATTAGTGCAGGGCCTCTGCGATGGCTTCCCCACTAGCACGTGCGTGTATAAGCAGATCCAACTCTCGGATTCTAATAGATTGAATTAAAACCGTTTTCTTACAAAATGACAACGGCAGTGGCTCAATTCGAGAGAGGTGGTTTCAATGTCCAACAGTATACCCCACCAACAAAAATACAAGAATACTGATGTGTACTATTCGTAAAACATCAAGCAGAATGCCCTCACTCTCTGATTCATTGCCTGTCCTTCTTCTCCCAGAACAAAACCCCGTGCAGCGATTGTGCCAGATATTTACACTTTCCAATGCGAAATGTCTTAATGCTTAATTTTATTAGCTTCCAAGTGCCCCCGGGTGATCTATTCGCACGGTCTAATTGCCTAAAAAGGGAATATTAAATTCCAGGTATATTGGGCCATCTCAAGACCAAATTGGGAGCCCCAAACAAATCTAATATGTGGATGGAAACGAACCGAGAGCGGGCAAATGTGGACAAAATTCGGTATATTAACGTACCATGGCTGTATGGCTTGATTTAATTAGCCCGTTGCTCCGCCGCAAACTGCGAAATATCGCTGCTTTTGCGATGCTGCTTGAAATCGAACGCCGTACCGAATCAATGTGTCGCTTTTAAACACGTTCTTCGCCTCTGCATGAAATGGCCCCTTGAGTGTACAGTGACGGGTAGATGTGGTGTAGGGACCGTTTCTTCCCCCACACTGCGCCATACATACCCTACGGCTGCAACACTTCATGTTGCATGAATCACAATTTTGTCATCAAAATTTGGTCAACAAGTTTCCAGCGGGTAGTCCACGTCGTTGACTGTGACCCCCCCCCCCTCTCCCTAACCTCCCACTGCAAAACATTCATATTTTCCCCGTTTGTCGTTACGATGTGAACACCGATTTCCCCCCAAACCAACATGCCCCAGACTGCCCATGAGTTGGATGGGGTGAACCCCCCCACGGCTATAAAGCCACTCGTGGCTTTCTGCCATCATTATACTCCCAACAAAATGAACAATATATGAATAAATAAGACATTATTAGTTTACGTACGCGTCTTCTAAAAAGCTGCAATGTGTGCACACGTGTCAGATGGAAAGATATATCTTTTCATTAAGGAGACTTCATGAGGGTAAGACGGCCGAATCATGCCCGTCGGCGCCTTTGTCGGCAAAGGGGGATCCTTAATTGGTGAAATGAACCATGATTCTCCACAAAAAAAGCTTTGCAAATTGAACTTGTCCGTGGCACAATAGAACTCGCAATCTTCAGTACAGGGTCAAATAGAATAGTCTGCAAATACAAGTGGCGAGAGTGATGATATGGGAAGCTCTCACATAGAATATTGATTTTTGTTTCCCTTTTTTCAAAGTTTGTTTTTATCCCAAAGCTCTTTAAAAAAATGTCTCACGAACCAAGTTCCTATTTTCATTAAGTTTTCCGTCTGTCGGTCCGTCCCTCCCTCTTACACTGCGCTGCCTTTATCTTCTTTTAACCTCTCGTGTAGATCGTGCAAGTCTCGCGCGTTTTCGAACACGGGGACCCGTTAAAGTTTGGCGAGATTGTTTACTTCACGCGTTGAAGCAGCGTACTTAGTACGTGGGACAACAGTGGTCCCAATGTCCCGAATACGCGCAAGACTTGCACGGCCTATTGTCTCAAAGAGCCACTGTAACCACCGCCACGGCAGTGCAAGCGCCGGTCTTGAAGAATGCTACGCCCCCACCGGTGGAAGACCGGTTAGTCCAAGTTAAGCTGTCTTGCAGTGCAGGTTGGCACGTTGATTTCGTTATTGTCAGTGAATCGAATCACGACGATAACAAAATAGTCGTAAATAATGTGGGGGGGAAAAGGTTAACACCGTTCCTCGATTACACTGTGACGATATCGGCTGTCAAAACCAGAGTAAATCATGGATGTTTTCACCCCTAGCATGTTGTTTTTGCAACATCAGTTCCACAATCTCAAAACATCCCCAAACCATGAATCAGCATAGTGGCCCAAGAAGGTTACACTTGTGTCCTCATAAACCATCAAGTGTCAACCATGGTACATGCAGCTCCATATCCCATTGGGCCGTATGACTTATCTGTAATTTTGTTTTTATGATTAATGATTTATTTATTTGAATCATAAAATAAAACAACCAAAAGGCTGACACTACTGAAATTTACATAGTTTACAAATCTTAACAAATTCAAAAACCAGTAAAAGAAAACACCAATAAGCATAAAAATATAAGCAAACATCAGCAAAATAACAACAACAAAACACGTTCAAAAGAAAACAACACCTTTCACATTCCATATCAGGGTATACTTGGGTACTTAGGTGTTTTTCTTTTTCTTTTTTTTTTTTTTTTTTTCTCGACAGTTCAGTCCCTATAATAAGCCGTAAAAGGTTATAAGCGAAGCCCTACTTAAAACGCGAGTCGCTGAGGTTGGCGTTTGCCCGTTCGTGCGATCGAGTGACGACCACCTGTACAGGGCTCGCCGGTGAAGCCTCAGGGGCCAAGCCTGGAGGGGGCGGGTGAGGGCAACGTTAGACGACCTGTCGTAGCCTGACCAGTTCAGCGCACGCTGGAACCCGTAATAAAATAATGCAGTTTGTCAGATTAAAAAACCCCTACGTGTTTATGTATGCATTACAAGCGTTGATTACGTGTATATCTTCAACGGGCCAGCAGTGAATAAAATATAAAGGGGAACATACAAAGAAATTGACACTTTTTTTCCATTTAATTGATTCATAGGAAATTTATACTCGTTCTTGTCAACTCTATTGTATGCTAGCTGGAATTAGTAGAGTACAGGTATTGATTCAGCTCTGTACTTAGAACGACACAATTTAGTTTCAATCTTCTCGACCTGTCATCGAATTCGGTGCACATCGTGTCGATGTTGTTAACGGATTTGATGTTGTTGTCGTTGTTGCTGTTTATGTTGCTGCTGATGATTGTTGTTGTTGTTGTTGTTGTTGTTGTTGTTGTTGTTGTTGCTGTTGCTGTTGCTGTTGTTGCTGTTGTTGTTGCTGTTGCTGCTGCTGTTGTTGTCGCTGTTATTGTTTGTTATTGTTGTTGATGTTGTTGTTGATTTTGTTGTTGTTGATTTTGTTGTTGTTACTGTTGATGTTGTTTGTTTTGTTTTTGTTGTTTTGTTGTTGTTGATGAGCGATGATTTACGTTCGTTTAGTTACAGCATGTTAACCATCCTGCTGCCTCTTACAATGTAACAATAACAATGGTGTTTGTCTTATGGACATTTGCACACAGAATGATTGAAAGGAAATATTTAACGTAACGTAAGAATATCAAATTCCGTTATCTAGGCCCAATTTTATAGAGCTGCTTAATGGCCGATTTTGTGCTTACAGTGCGATTTCCATTTCATAGCGTTGCTAACCGTATCAGGAAAGGCATGCTAGCCTTCCGGCACTTACTGTAAGCAAATGAATGACGTCACAATGCAAATCCATGGTGAATCTGCAAGCTGGTCGCCTAATTTCCTTGCTATCGTGTGAAATACGCTTGAGCCGCAGCAAATTGTTCTGCTAAAGCAGAAAAATGTGCTTACCGCTTATAAGCAGCTCTACGAAAAAAAAATGCCTCTGGTAATAGCTGCGCTGTCTCTGTTTGTTCGCCATTCTTCCTTCGATTTCGACACGTGCTTAATTTGCCAGTTTGGCGCCGATTTCTTTGAATCCCAAAATGGCGCCCTGGCTGTGACTCATCAATTACGTGTAAAATTACACCGGGGTTAAACCACAATAGACCACAGTTTAAATCCAAGTCTAAGGGACATTAGATTGAAAGGCACATCAAATCAACTATCATTTGCGTCTGTTCACAAAATTGGACCAAAAAGGGGGTCGAGAAGTTGATGGTCGATTGAGGAGGCGCCTATAAAGACTCCGACGCCGTGTCCAGCGGGCAGTACACGGCGGTGATTAAGGTTTACCGTAAAGTGGTCGGAGTTGATACACGGTTGGACTATTGGGAATCAGATACCTGCATGATCGATTTGTGTTTACTTTCAGCATGTCCCTGCATAATACCTAGGTAACATTGATATGTAAATGAATGTCTATACACATCGAGATCAAAAACAACGTCAGGCTGATGCACGGTTACAACAGCCACTGCAAAAAAAAAAAAAAATGATTTGTGTGTGTGTGGTTATTTTCGATGACAGAAAACATAGTTCTTCATTCTCGGTTCATTATCTGCTATATATTTACATCGAGTTCAAAAACAACGTCTGGCTGATCCAAAGTTACAACAACTACAGAGAAAAAAATACAATATTTGTGTGTGTGTGTGGTACTTTTCGATGACAGAAAACATAGTTCCTCATTCCCAGTTCACATGTGCTACTTATTTACACGTCGCTCACTGGGAAGAGGAAAGGTGCCACAGTTAGTGCTTATCTCTACGTGTGAAAGAGTACGGCAATACTGAACCGGGAAACAGGGATTGAACTCTTTTTTTTTTTTTTTTTTTTTTTTTTTTGCCGTCAAAAATTACTGCACTCTTTCTGAAATCTCGATCTTCAGTTGCTTTTTGAAGCGGTTTGAGTTTGTGTGGCAGGTTAATGACAAGTGAAAATGTGACGTGTCAGACAACGAATGAGCACTCCAGCTTATTCATTCAAGTAAATGCAATTGTAACATGAACACTCGTGGCAGCTATTCACCCAGTGACAATATTTACATTCAGATAAAACATCTTGACGGATTGGGCAATTCTCTGTTCTTATGTTTCCCCCCCTATCTGGACTGCAGGTGCGAATCGGAGTCAACAACTGGTTTCCAATGTTTTCGTGAAGTGTTTTAAGCCCTATGTTATTTGATGTCGAGCCTGTACATGTCCGACCACCACACTTGGGCTGTGTGTGGCACTCACCGTCAGATTGGGGCAATCTATTTGCTGCGGATTTCGTAATCCGTTTGGGGGGGGGGGGTCGGTTGCCTCTCTCACAAAAGTGCACTAAATACGTCAAGTTCAAGACTCGCAGTGCGTGTGTTGTTTGAGAACTTCAGCTAAATCAATCAAATGGTTTTATGCCCCCCGTGAGGTGTCTCTGTAAAGCCGGGCGGAGAGAAGCAATAATGGTGAAGTGTCTTGTTGAAGGGTTGACACTCTATGGAGACTCACGCTCTCACACACACACACACACACATCCTTACGGATCCGGTTTGTGGGGTACTGCTATTGTTGTTCTATTATTCCCTTTTCTGAAGAATTCCCTTGTGGGGCCCAATTGTTCCTATTGAAATGACCTTGTGGGGTCCATTGTTCCATTGTTGTCAGGACCCCACATATGCCCTTCTGTGTGTACACACACACACACACACACACACACACACACATCCTTACGGATCCGGAATGTGGGGTACTGCTATTGTTGTTCTATTATTCCCTTTTCTGAAGAATTCCCTTGTGGGGCCCAATTGTTCCTATTGAAATGACCTTGTGGGGTCCATTGTTCCATTGTTGTCAGGACCCCACATATGCCCTTCTGTGTGTACACACACACATCCTTACGGATCCGGTTTGTGGGGTACTGCTATTGTTGTTCTATTATTCCCTTTTCTGAGAATTCCTCTTGTGGGGCCCAATGTTCCTATTGAAATGACCTTGTGGGGTCCATTGTTCCATTGTTGTCAGGACCCCACATATGCCCTTCTGTGTGTACACACACACACACACACACACACACACACACACCACACACACACAACACACACACACACACACACACACACACACACACACACACACACACACACACACACACACACACACACACACACACACACACACACGTCTGTGCATCCCGTAAATCGAGAACTTCTCTTTGTTCTCCCATTTTGGGGGCTTATTTTTTATTTTTTTGCGACGTCCCTAAAATGGTTTTGTACACGAAAGTGAAGCGAGGACGTCCTCGCTCTGTCAAAACACCCGGCTCCCTTTTGTTAAAGTCCTCGGTTTCAACGGGTAGACAAACTCACACACCCATCCTAGGTATTAAACTTGGGGTGTATTAATTGCCCAAAGTGACTGTCACGAGGAGGAATCACAACCGAAAACAACCTCTGAGAAACGCCTTGCGGCCATTTTCAAATCTGCGATCTTTCTTTCCGTAATCGCTATCACAACTTCTCAATAGCGCTTCAAGTCGTGCTGAATGTTTTCACTAGTTGCTCTCCAAAACTAATGACATTATGTATGCAGGAGTTAAACTCAATGCGATTGCTGCCCATCCACGATTTGGAAAATGGAGAGAGAGAAAAAAAAGACCATCCGTAATTGGGTGACCTTTCCGGAAAGAATGAAGAGTGTCGAGCACAAAAGCCCCCCAAATGCGCACTTTTGGGTAAAGACCATGGAGTCGTAAACTCACGCGGAAGGACACAGCACTAATCTCAACCTCTCATTCGCGGATGCACAACACTCTGAGAGTCCCCCCCCCCCTTTCACCCCCTCCATCCTATCGCAAGCCATTCATACTCGCCAGCCATTTCGAAATGATCGGCGACCGCATTGCCTTTGGCTGGGTACTACGTGATGCGAAATATTCACTTACGCGGGTAAAATCGAAGGCAGGTGAGCGCGATCTGGTGAAATTAATACACATATCGCGCGGACAAGCACAAAATAGGTGAAATGCTTTTTAACACAGTAAGCTAGGGCTGGTAATCAGCCGTACTATTGATTGCCAGTGAATAACGGGCTATAATGCCCGGGCCCCTCACGCTTGTATGTGCTCGTTTATTAGCCAAGGCTGCTGCTTCTCAAACGATTTGAACTGATTGGTAGTCCGCATAATTAATACACTAGAATAACCCAACTGTGCACTATATGGTGGTGGGATGAGAAAGAGATAGAGAGAAGGGGGGGGGGTGCCCCTCGATCGTTCGCTCACAGTGTGTTCATGTCAACAGCTGTCGAAGTACTCCAAAACAACCCTATTTATTACAATGTCATGTGTTAGTACAACCATGTCTGTATCATGAACACATCGATGACTCAACATTTTTTTTGATCAAACCATCCCACATTCTGTTGCATTGATCTCCACATCTCCAGCCAAACCTTCTTTTTTTCAATCTTTTTATTTTGGTGGCACTGTTCAACATTTCGCCTAGCTCAACAGTGATGCACCACCCGAGTAAAATAACAAATCTACAATCAAACACCCAAGGGGACCATTGTAGCCTAATTGAAAATTTCTTTGCCCCTAAAAAAGGAGTAAATTTCCATCAAATAAAAATCATTTTTGGAACAATTACTGAAAACTAACAAGCTCAAAATCAGTCCAAATCAGTCATGGAAAAAGCACAATTCTGCCACGACGAAACAGTTCACAGTAGTACCCCTGCATCACCCCCACCTTATTTGCAGAAATTAAGGAACACTATTTGAACTTAAACCTGTAGACCCATTATTCTGAATCTGAATCTGGATCTGGAGGTATACTACGTAACTCCCCTATAAGAGGTAAAACGAGTAGGGTGGTGCAGTCGTTTATGCTCTGATTGGTTATCTGACTGTTGGTTGAGCAACAGCCGATTTAAATTGATTATTGTCGTCTATATCTTTGGTGTGCTGTGTGGAGGGCCTTCTAGTCAGTTAAGGTTCTCGGCATGAGTGAGAATTATCAAACAGCTTTTTTTGTTGTTGCCAGGGAATGTGGATGAACGATCCGCGTCTTAAAGAGAGGACGACTAGGCGCTAGAAACTGTTTGCGTTGGTATGGGCAGGGCGAGCCGATAAGGCGCGGTGGAATAAAGGCCCTTTTCGAATCCACGGCTTCGGCTCCGGATTGGGCTTCAGGCCCAGTTTTCTTGTCTGAAACCCTGACCGCAAAGCATGCGCAAGTTAAAATAATTGAGGGAGCCTAGCTAGCCTTAGCCTATTTTGGAGCCGAAGCCGTGAAATCGAAAAGGGCCAAAGAGACCCTAGTCGCTCTTCTTCTCTCATCCATGTGTTCTAATTCTTAGTACTTGTTTTCATTTATGATGCACTGTTTGTTCTAACATAATCTGCGGTTACGAACCGAGCACCCCTGTTTTCAACGGATTCAAGCTTTTTTGCTGGAGTTCTTCGGTTTGACGGATCCCACCCATATCTACGGTACTTCATTGATGGTCGCACTGATGATGTGTATGCTAAGTTGTTGACCCGCTTTGTGAATGAGTGTAAATTTCTCTTTATTACTATGAGACCATCTTTGTTTGTGTTGATTGTTGTCTTGTAGTTGATATTCTTCATCTTGTTGTTGTTGTTCTCTATTGTTGTTGTTGTTTGTTTTTTGTTTTATTGTGTTTTGTTGTTGTTCTTCTTCTTGTTGTTGTTCTTGTTCTTGTTGTTTTTGATGTTATTGCTGTTATTGTTTTAGTTTTTTATAACTATTGTTTTCTCCCAGTCGACCCAACTGTAAACAAATGGAGGCTGAATGTAAAAATAGTCTGGTGCCTTAACATGAAACGCCAAATAGGAACTTCTGTTGTTACTGTGTACACGTGGAACCTGACCAAATATGGCCGGCCCATGATACAGGTCTACAACACACAAATGAACTTATGACCAGTGAGTTGGATTCATATTCCTCATCATCATTTATCAACTTTTATTTGTCTCCCACGATGTATTTACAATCCTGTCTCGACAATAACAACGGCATCGATTATAATTACAAAAAAAGAACATTTATACACAGTTTCCCTGCCAAAGCTTGCTTTTTTCTCTACTTTCATGAAAACACAAGTTAAAACGAAGACCCTTTTTACTCATTTGAAAAATTAAATACAACTTCCGGACGCAATCGCGTCAAATTCTAACTGTAATAAAACAATTAAGTAATACTTTATTACTTGCCATTATAATGGACTCAGTTATTCGTAATTGGGCAGTACATTTGTAATTGGGCAGTGTTAACAGCTATGCATGTTCAACTTGCAAGATAGCATTAAGTTTGCACATAGAATTTTGAAATGGTATACATAAAAACAACTCCACCAACCAGGAAAGACCTATGATAGAATTTACGTGCAGATGCTCTGTATCAGGCTATCTGGTTGGATGAAACAATCGACTCGTGCGCATTTAAAAATGCATCTCTTGTAACTAAAAGTGAACAAGCAAAACGATGTAAACAGCATGTAAACAATACTATGTTGACAATTCTAGGAATTGCTTGTGTATTCAACAAGTGACAAAACAGAAGCTCGTTCTAAGCCCCACTCAAAACGTCATGATTTCTGGAGGAAATTCTTTTTCTTTTACAGCGCGATCCAAGACTCAGATCGGTGGTATGCCAAACACGAAATCGATTTTCAATTGATCCCAAATCCAATGGAATTTTTTACTTCGATCCCTCACGAAGTGTCTCTCTCACCCAACCAAGAAAACAACCGAATTAGTCGAATGTTATTCCTGATGCCATTTTACTGACAGACGGTTGGAACGGTCATGTTTCTGAAATCAAAATTAAATAAAAATGATTTTTTTTTTGGACTTCCAAACTAATCAAAACAGATTGTACTATTGCAAATTACTCATTAAACAGTTGTCATAAGACAACCCGGACTGTTCAGTGTTCACATTAAATAAATATTACTCGAGTCACAGTTTGGGTTCAGTCTCACCAATTGTAAAGTATTACAATATTTGTAACATTTTGCTTATAAAGGCAAATCTAAAACGAAATCCTAACTCTAAGGAACAGAGTCGACCTTTGCCAGGGTAAAGTAATGGGTTTGATTTAAGAATGAACATTTTAAAATTTACCTGTAGGTCAAAGTTGATTATAAAAAAACAAACAATTCTCTTTAAATTGTTTAACTGGAATCAAGTACAAAAAGGATGTATCAGTTAACACACTAGCCACGACGAATTGACGCAGAAATCAACAATAACAGTATTTTGCCATGGCAACCGCTAAACAACCATTTCCATTGTCCGTTTATATATGCACCCTTCTTGAATGCGATCGTCTTGTTCGACACAATTCGAGGAGATTCGGTCACAAACTCTTCAACTCGCATCACCATCATCACGAATGACGGATGGCAAAACTGCTAAGAAAATGTAGCGGGAGTTTGTAAGACGCGAAATTCCACTGACGTCAAACGTGTTACTGTATATCGCACTCTTTCAGAATCCAGAAAAAGGTCATACAATGATAATCTAAGAGCCACCTTTTTTTTCGAGACTGACAATCCGAAAGTTTGCTGGTTACCAACTTGTGGGGTAGGCCTACTAAAGTTAAGATTACACGGTGTACGTGCTGAAATCTTGACCTAGTAATTTGTCGCAGTCTAAAAAATGACATGATAAACCATAATTGGATTGTCGAATGACAATCCTACTTTGACACAACGAAATAATGTTGTCTTCTTTAGACCTGGTAAAAACTCATAGGAGTTTTCATTACATGTGCATACAAAATTAACTTTATTCAATATTTGGGATTGAAGTAATGGTCAGAATACCGATGGCTGTGACGTTCTTGTAGGGGCGACACAGCGAATACAAAATGCTGGGTTCTTTTACTTTTTTGTTGCTGAATTTTCTTTACCAATAATAACACGTTTTCCCGCAATCGTCCCTCGAGATTTCTCTGGGAAGAGCCTGCATAGTGGGTAACCGTTTTCGTCACAGATTGGATTATAGCCAATGGGGCGCTCGATAGAACCGTTTCAATAGTGACGACATCGTAGCCTAGCCAATCAGAACAGAGCATTGGATAATGCGTCGTTTTGTTTCAGGCAACATGGCGTTTCAGGAACGCCACCACACTTTAAAATGTGCCAGAGTGCGGGGTCAAGTCTAATCCGACTTGGCAATCTTTATCACAATCCCATATGTCAGATTAAAACATATTTTTATGTCATTCAGAGAGACCAGTATATACATATATTATTCATAATATAATATCCGCTATGGACCTCAATTTATTTTAAAAATGCAACATTTACTAACACAGTCTTATAAAAACATATAACTTCGATGATATTTCTCATTAAATAAATAACTTTTTTTTCTTATTTTTTTTTTGTATGGGGGAAATCTTTGAACTACAACGAACATCTTCCGATGTAACATCAAGAAGGAAAAAGTTTGTCCTGTTATACAAATAGGTTTCCACCATAGTGGACTGGTACCTCATTGAATGGCTGTATAAGGTCCGAGATGCTACGGTGTGAGGTCACATTTTAAAACGAGTCGGGAACTAGACGCAATATGATCATTTCAGCGCTGCTTGGCCGAATCACAATCGAGCAGACTAGAGAGACGTCAGGTTAACACACCAAATTGTGACCCACTGACCGGTACATAACAGCGAGCGGCAGGTGACCACTAACTACTTCATCGGCTCGTAGAACACGTGTCCAAAAAACCCAAGCCCAGCATCTGGGTATAGGAAGTCACTCAGAATAGGGCGGCTCGTAAATTCACTGGATGACGTCACGAGAAGACTTAATCGTCTCCGGCGCCGTGCTTTGAGTCGTCTCAACCAATCAGAATGGTGTCGTCGAGTCTGCGTGCAAAGATGTCATTGTACTCCCCGATCTATAAAAAGAGAATCATGAAAAAATAACCGGTTCCAACAACTGGGGGACACCAAAAAAGCACTATAAAAACACACCGCGAAATTCCCAAATCATGTGTGTGTGAGTTCTTAAAAAACACTCCACAGGCCGAGTCGTTTATTTATCGACCAATTAGAAGAGTGCATACATAACAAAGTGGCAGTATCTCTTGTTAACACAGAGCATTAGTTTCAAGTCGGCCAATCTTCCTCATTTTGTCCAGACAATCATCTCGACGCTAGACCGCCCCCACACGTTTACAAACCGCGATCCGTTCAAGTCAAATGATATCCCCCTACATTGTCCCATTAAGTGAAGTACGACTTGTAAGTGGCACAATCAGCTCTGGAGTGCTGACTTCCTCCTCAAAGTCTCCGCAAAATTACATTGGAAAGCGAAAGAAAACGAGAAGAAAATGAATCCCCCCTCCTCGTCAGAAATCCAAAAATAACCGATCCCAGGAGAAATAGATGGATATAGTCTATAAAGAGTAAATGAAATTGGTTCAGTTCCGGACCAATGACCGCGACTGTTGCTGTTCTGGTGTGTTTTCATCCGATACGTAGTATTATTTTGTTCTTTATTTTATGAAACAAAATTACGAGCGAAGGCAGTGTCTGCCCGATAGTCGAAGCCCATGAAAAGCGTATAATTTTTAATCCGCAACCAAACCAGGGAATTAGCTACGTTAACGTGGTAGTTATTTCCTAATTTACTTGAAAACTATACACATTAATAATACAAGATAGTGCGTTTTTTTTTTCACCGTTATTACAAGAAAATAATTATTACAAATACTTGTATACATGTTTTGATTATCATTTCAGATTGTTTACAACCATTTTGAAAAGGGTTTCTGCCTCTGCTTCTAATTGATGTGAAGAGAGAACAGAGAAAGAATTTGACCGTATCTCGACCTTTTCTGGGCTTCCCCCGTTAGAGTACTGACATTGCTAAGTCAAGGGTAAAACAAAAATGACTAAACAAAAACTCAGTTCGAGGCTCTCCCCCGCCATACGCTCAGCAAGTCATATTTTTGCCTTAAAACCTTTTCAGTCTGTTTTGTTTGTTTACTACGCTTTTTGTTATAAACGCGTCCAAAACAAAGCCCACAATCGTCATAATTGCTTTGTTTCGGGTTGGTCGTCACACTTTATCACCACGGAAAGTGAGAATGTTAGATCATATTATGAGGGTTTGAGGAGAGGGGGGGGAGGGGGGGGGGCATGCTCACCTTTTTTTTATCTCCTCGGTACTGGCTTAAAAGCTGTCCTCATCGGCTCGTCCGCTTCACGACTATCTGAACTATCTCGTCTCGAGTCAACTACCGGGAAAAAGAAATAAGAATACATAAATAAATGAATAAATGAATAAATAAATGAATAAATAAACAAATAAATAAATAAATAAATAAATATACAAATCAATCAATCAATCAATCAATAAATAAATAAATAAATAGATAAACAGAGTCAAATATAACGATTGTTTCTCAGATAAGCACCGAGTTCAGAGCATATGGCTCTTTTTTTTAAAGAGATGCTTAAGCGGGAAACATGCTAAGCAAGACGCAATCTTGCTTAATACACGAACAAAAAGTTACCAGCCAAAGTCACGTGTTTCCCCCTTGTGTTTTCCTCAGCAGAAATAAACAACATTTTCTTCGGAAACCCAGTCCAGATTCTTGCAAGAGCAAAAAAAATTCCATGTTGTACCAAAAAAAAGGAGACCTCAATGAAATTTAATGCGTTTTCTAAGCAGCCCTTTTTAACGCGGTCAAGTAAACGACAACCGTGCTATACAAAGGTCCCCACCCCTGGGATCATGCCCTGAACTTCTGCTCCTTTTACGGACTGCCATTACAATATTTATACGTTTCACAATAAATCTCACTCCCAAAAAGAAAAGAAAAAAAGAAGAAAAAAAAGAGGGAAAGCATTTTAATGTTAATGGCCCAAGTCATCCATTTGTATTTTTAGCACCTGTCGCTCGCGGACTTGACCAAAAAAAAATGTTTATGCGGCAAGAATAAATTAACTGCCGCGGTAGCATGCCGACGTTTGCCCGGCACATAACTAAATGGGTGTATTAGCGTCTACGGGCAAGTAGCGACCCGCTGTATTAAATACACCATCTAAACTTATTAATGTACGTCTATATTGGCTTTCACGTGAATTGTGCTGGTAGATTAACCATTGATATAAAAACAAATTAAGTGGATTACTGAAGATTTAGTACGGCTGGTGTCTCTACACTAGTGTTCTGTTTTAAGTTTGATTACAAAAAAAAACATTCTACCCGAGATTCATTTCGGCATAAGCCTAAATGGAAAGTTAATTGCTGGTATTTTTGATTCACGCATTGGTATTTGGTACGATTAGCAAGTTATTCCCAATTTGAAACCAACAAGCTTGTAATGTCGACTATAAGCATGAAGGAAACTGCTTTAAAGTTTTTATCTTTTATTTTTATGCGGGCAATAAATTGGATAGAACTGAATTGTGGGAGCTCGTCTCTAAATTCCTATTTCGATATTTTTTTAACCTTCTAAAAATTGTTCAAATTATGGCAAACGGGATCTGCATTCGAGATGGACTGATTTGTGAAGTGTTTAAAAAAGTTTGGAGTTAACAACAAAGATTCGATCATGCCTTTTCGTGGTCTCAATTTCGAGCAAGGGAAAAAAACACAAGCAAATATTCTTTTATATTCTGATGTAGTAATACAAAACTTTCATCATAAAGAATTACTCCTTTGGAATTAATTTCGTTTTGGATTTACATGAATTTAAATATAAATTTTGTTTTAGAAGTTTCAATTCAAATGAGAAAAGGTCAAATTTCGTACACTCAGTACAATGTCTGTATTATGCGTTGAATCTAGACGAGCCTTTTGTTTTAAACTCATCTCTGTCAGGAAAAGTGTACCGACCCTTTCCACTGTTAGGAGTTAATGGAAATACATTATCCGCTCGGGGCACGAGCTTCCATAAAACATTACTACAACAAAGCGTGTATTATAACAGATTGAAAATGCATTTCCTTTTCGGTTGTTGTTGTTGCCATAACGTCAATGTTTATTATCACAGTGTTTGACATTGTTTCACGGCTTGGCAGCGCGTCATTGGTTGTCTGTCATCGAACCATAGTTCCACTAGGCCTATCTCAATTTTTTTCCCCCCGACCGACACGGCGTTCTGAGGCCCCGGTCACCCCCACCCCCCCCCCACCCCCTGCGGCCGGCATTTTCAGAAACGCCGCACTTAATCGCGGCATTAACGGCCAAAGAGCCGTGTTGAAAAGCCACGGTACCCGAGGGCGCAATAAGCGGCTACCTATTATACGGTCACGAACTGATCAAACTTCACCATCGAGTCACTCAGTTGCTGGTGATATGATAATCAGCCGGGTTAATGCTTTATCTCATTTTCAACTTCATTAAGGATTATTTCAGTTTGATTTCCAAGCTTGTGTGAAGAAGAGGGGAAACGCACACTATATTTCCCAGATTAAGTTTGTGTGCAGTTCATTTTCTACCCTCTTTTTTTCGAAATCAAACAAGAAAATAGGCCATGTTTAATAATGTTGGTTAACACACAGCGTGTCGGCCATTATACAAATATTGCCATTGTCACTGAAGAAACTGTGTGGAGTTTCCCCGCCTGTTGCATTAGGGGTTGAATGTGAACTAATTTGGCACCCGTGTCACGCATGGAAGCTTGACACTATCGGTTAGCGTTAAGTGTTAAATCTTTGAGACTTTCATGAAGTGTAGTGGAGATGATGTTTGGAAACTTTCTTACCTTCTTTTTGAGGTGATGTTGAGACGGATAAACCATTATGTAATGCAGATACATCGTGGGCTAGAAGAGGGTACCTGTTGCCTCCGTGCCCGGGTGCTGTGGAGAAGAGTGGTCCCTGTGAACTGCTCACTACACACGTTGGCGCTCCTTGGTGATTCGAAGCGGCAGCTGACAGTTGGTGCATGGGGATCCCGGTCGACATCCTCGGTATAGGCAGCCCTCCGTGGAACTGTCCATCTACCCACTGCCGAAGTGAACTCATGGGAGAGTCGTACGGCGTACGGAAGTTCTGCGCTAGGCTGGCCGGCATGGCTGCCACGCCGTTGTGTACGGGGGACCGTACGGGGGACCTCGATCGCCTCTCCCGCTCGGGACTGCTCGACGTGGCGGTGTGGGCCAGCGACCAAATCTTTGGTTTCTCAGTCTGTCTCGGCAGTGCTTTATCGCACGGTGACGATCTCGAGGTAGGCCTGCAGGTTGCCCTGATGGTGGACGGCAAGGGGGTTGGACTGGGACTTCTCTTACGGCAAACGGGGCTACATTGTTCTCTGGATCGCTGCACATGGTGGTGACGTTCATCGTCGTCATCATCATCATCGACAATAACACTTATAGAGTCTCTACCGGGGTCGGTGGTGAGAAACCCGGCCGGTACACGCGATTCAAGACGCGGGACACTGTGGCTGTTACTACTGCAATCACTCACTATGATCTCCCTGTCCTCGTCATCCTCGTCTTTCTCGTTGTTATTCTCCTCTCGGATCCCTTCAGCATCTGACACTACCAATGACAGAGAGAGAGAGAAGAACACAAATTGAAATAAAAACACTTTGAACTATAAACAAACATTCAAACACAATACCTCATGTCAAAGCTTTCACGGTCTTATGGAAACAAGGAAAAGGGTCTTGTGTATTTCGAAAAACTGAGCCTAAACACCTATATCTTTATCAAAACTAAACAAACTAAATATTTCACCATCATAGTTTAATTCTGTGTGGATTTGTATGAGAGTGGGCGGGAAATTCGCCCTTAATTCAAAGGGGCATAACTCAGCTAGTTTTTTTTGTCTGGGCTGACCATATTTAGTTTCAGTCGTCCCTTTCCCCAGCCCCGTCATCGATATTTCCTTCGTGAGGCCCGTTTGTTTGCCGTGCTTTCAAGTGTCTTTGCCTGACTGGGCAATGTGATTTAATGTTAGCAGTGTGGTGTATGCTTGGCACACTGCGGCCCGAGCACGTTCGCCGCTAGCTACGAGAGCGCCAAGCAGAGCGGAAGTAGCCTTCCGTTCGTCGCCCGGATCATTCTCTTGAGTGGCCCCTTATTTGACACGCTCTCGTGCTAACGAAAAATTAATTTTCGCAAATTTTGCCAATTGAGAGTTTCTTTTCATGAGCTTCTCATGAAAATTGGTCATCAATTTGGGCCCTCGGTGGGAATGTGTACGCAGTGTGATAACAACACAATACCTTTACGTAGGGTTGGTCTAATTTCAACGCAATAAAATAGTCAGATCATTTGATGAAGAGAATTAGAGGCCCTAAAAAGAAGGGAAAAAAGGGAAAAAACGGGGGGAAAAGAGGGGCAAAAAACCTTGAAGTGTCCTGTCGTGATTGTGCAAACACAACTGACTTCAAGGGATAACATGGGAGCCACCGTGTCAATAGAGGCTTTATGTTCAGCGTACGATGAGCAAAAAAAAACCCCAAAACAATAACAATAATAAAATAATAAAGAGGGGAAAAAAGGGCAAGCGAGCGTATATTGTTATTCATCGATCGCATTAAAAACAACTCCCGCCCCGTGATATTACAATAAAATATCACAATAAAAAAATATTAAAAAACAGAGCCGTCAAAACGATCCAGCCATCGGCAAACCATCATGTCATCTTTTTTTTTATTCTTCTTTACTCTGTACTTAAATGCCAACAAATCGTTTCCAGTCTAAGCACATGTAAAGACATTCAGAAGAAGAAGAAGAAGGAAAAAAAAAACGAAAACGAAAGAAGAAAAAAGAAACAGCCCATCAGCCTAAGCTGCAGTGGTTGGAATGACTCAGTGCTTTCGCGATTAAATTCATCTAATACCTTTGAATGGTGAATGACAAGTCAATACGATCAACCATATTTAATTCCATCTTTGTAATACACCCTTGTGTATTGCCACTCACTACATCAGTTACCACTATCAGTCAATTTTTTTTTTTTTTTTTTTTTTTTTTACAGATTTAAATATAAAGGTTTTGTTGTGTGTGTGTGTGTGTGTTTTAATTTAATTGCTGAATTAATTTTACGTGCTTAATTGGTTGAGTGACTACCGATTCCGAGGGCTAGGCACCCCCGGCAGCAATGTCGGCGTTTGTTTCCCTCCCAAGGTATATTGCCCTGGCCCCTGGCGCAATAATCCGGGCAGATCAAAAGACAAACAAAATTACAACTGTGTGATTGGGGAAATGTTGAGTTTTTCCCTTTACCCTTTTTTTTTCTTGGAGCATTTCAAATTGTTGTTGCGTCATGAAGCCGATAAAATATTTAAACCAAAATGCAGTCGAGATAAAAATTTGGTTAAATATTGACATGATTGGCACAATCGAGAGGAATGAAGCTAAACCGTGTGGAGAAAAATTGATTGATATGCATAATTAGCCACTATGCCATAAGCTTGAAGTCTTGTTGAGTTGGTACTGTTGTAATCTGGCAGGGTTTGGGGAACTCGGCATTGTTTGGGTTCGCAAAGACCATCTTTTCTTCCGGACCAGGTTTTAAAATAAAACTGTGTTTTGGTATCTCAATTGATGTCAGTCAAAGTCTACTTAATATAGGATGTGTTTTTTTTTAACTGAAAAACGGGACTTTATTGGTAAACATTGTGCGATTGATAATCCCAAAACAACAGAGAGCGGATTAACTTACATGGTCCGTTAGGATTACTGTCGAGATCTGTTCCTAATCCGTCCATGTCGTCATCCCGATCATGATCCTCGCCGTCATCCGATTCGTAGTCTTCCTTCCTGCCGTCGCCGCACCTGTTCCTAGGCGACCAGGTCATCTTGTTCTCTTTCTTGAGGCGTCTTCGGGCGTTGGCGAACCACGTGGAGACCTGGGTGAGGGTCATCTTGGTGATGATGGCCAGCATGATCTTCTCCCCCTTGGTGGGGTACGGGTTTTTACGGTGCTCGTAGAGCCAGGCTTTCAGCGTGCTGGTGGTTTCACGCGTTGCGTTCTTGCGTCGCGCTCCGTTCAAATCCATAGCTCCATATCTGTCACACAGACAATAATGACAACAATGGTAAAGTCAATTTACAAACAAACCATAATTCACCACCGAATAATTTGACCAATACGTCAAAACCACAATGTTGTTTCCATATCTTTTATCCATACTGAAACCAAATCAAGCCATGCAAGTCTAAAGGGGTCAACCAGTCCAGAGTACTAGTTTCTATACACGCGTACCTTAGTTTACTTTATTGCCCGACAGAGGAAAATCACAAATGAAATCAAAATATTTGATTACAAATAAGGAGACACAACTCTGCCTAACAAATTGCAAAAGAAGGCCTTAGTAAAATTGATCTATAAGTTCAGAAAACCCTTTCTTCTAATTCAGTTTATTGTTTAAAAAAAAACCTGGAAAATATCTCTTTCACATTTTTTGACAGGGACAAAGTGAATTAGGGCAAGTTTTTGACAATAGTTATACATTCATTGCATGTTAATAATGTTCATAGACAGTATTGCTTGATCAATATTTGCTCATGATCAAAGTAACCTACATTTCCATACACACTCCAGACTTATTAAATCAATTGCAAATAATCCTTTTTGTTTTGTTTTCCTGTCCCGGTTAACTTAAACCAAATAGTTTTTCAAACAATAATTCACTCAAATTGGGGCCACGGTGACAATATTGTACAAAAAGCAGCAGCTATACAAGACACTATTTCCATTGAAGATTATTTCCCCATAAATTATACCCACGCAATGGTAACCACGGGTTGATCTTTCGTTTGGTCCATTTAAAAGAGAACTAATTAATTGTCAATCGTTTATATTGATGCCCATAACGGGGACGAACGAAGCATATCACCCATTTACACCCTCAATAGTACAATCCCCTAGATCTAGTATATACAAAAAAAAAACATACACAGTGCACTGGGTGGAAATGTGCCCTTCGCAACAAAATGTAATAACGGTTTGCGTTTCAAGATGACTAATTAATCAAAATCATTAAAAAAAATGAAAGGGTCATAAAAGTGGATGGTGTTGACAACAAATGTTTGATGAGGAATGAGCCAATTAAACACATCATTACGCAAACAAAGTTAAAAACATGCAGGTTTCGTGTCAACAAGATCCGGTTTGTTAAAGATGGCCGGACGCCGGAATGTCAACTTTTTTATTGCGGATTAATTTGACGATTACAAAAAGTTAATTCTGTGTTTGTCTGGAAGCAGAAAGTCCTTCAAGAAATTCTTGTGGTGGTGAAAATATGGAATGACTTCTTCATTCGGTTAAAAAAGTGAAAAAAAATAATAAAACAATTCACTGGAGGCAGCATTCCATGGCAGGCTGCCCTTCCCAACGTTTATTTTCAAACAAGTCAATCCACGCAATGTCATTACGGCCTCTTGCAACAACAATAAAAGCCAGGTTCTATATTGCATAGGCTAATTGGAGGTACTCGCCTACCCTGATGCAAGACCGAGGTTTAAATAAGAAAGCGAGAGAGAGAGAGAGAGAGAGAGAGAGAGAGAGAGAGAGAGAGAGAGAGAGAGGAGAGAGAGAGAGAGAGAGAGAGAGAGAGAGAGAGAGAGAGAGAGAGAGAGAGAGAGGAGAGAGAGAGAGAGAGAGAGAGATAATGCGAATAATAAAAAATTGCGAAAAAAAAATCCACTGACAAATTACAAGTCATTATTGCGCGCCGTGAACAACCCCCGCTTGGTTTTCAAACAAATGAAAAACACCCTTGCCAAAGTAATAAAGACACATTGAGAAATACATATTCATTTCAAATGATTTTCCTTCTTCGTCTTTTTTTTCTTCTCCTCCATTAGAAATTGTCCGCGGACATGCCACTCGGTCAATACATTTTGTTGAATGGGGTAGTCAAGTATAAATAGCTAAAAGGTACAGGGAAAACGATTGCGTTGGCGGTTGGAGACGGTCAGCGATTGGGGTTTTGTGTTCTTTGCTGATTTGATCATTGTAATCTGTAATTTAGAGCTAAATGCCGAGATGCATGTCTGGGTAGTTTCTCCCCAGTTCAATTTCCCCAAATAAATATTCTAGTTTACACGAAACACAAAAACCCCCACAATGGTTATGTCAAACATGTTTTACTCGCCGGTAAAATTTAAATTTCAAAATGGGATAGTCCCTGCTAAAAAAAACCACAAAATCCCTGTTCGTTTTTTGCAAATGTAAAGATATTTTTTAATAATTCAACAAGTTTTTAACAGCGAGACTTTTTTTTATTGTGATCACTGAAGAGTAACTACTCTTTCGGGTCAACTGCACATACATGCAGCAAAATAGGATCGGAAGGACCTTCTGATAAATTTGATAGTTATGTTATTTTGTCATAATGCGGGTTTGTCCCGTTCAGTAAGTGATATGGAATACAAATCACTTCAATCTATGCCATGACAAGTTGGCCTTTCACGATCTTTAATTGATTGCTACTCTTGGTAATTCGGAGAGAGATGTTGGGGGAACTCACCGATCACCGTAGTACTGATATGTGGTGGGGTCGTATGGGTAGCAGGCAGTCGGCTGGGCCAGAGCACTCCATCCCTCGGTGTTACTTTTTAAATCGTACGCTGAATTCTGTTCCGGAGTAATAACACAAAAAACACACACATTTTCATAATCGTTTAACCCTCAGCAAGTACTTGGGGGAGAGTTTGAGAGTGAATGTAGGACTTGGGTTTGCAGCGGGTCAGATGAAGATCTACTGGATACATTGAGTCAAGCGATCACATAAGTAAACTTCACCCATATATGTTTTCTGTCTGTAAGCCTCCTTGAGACAACTGGGTAAATTTGCCAATTGTTCTCCACCTTTCTGTTCGCATGAAAAACAAGCAACCGCAGGGGGCACTCAACCCGCAGATAAATCCAGACTTACGAGTAGCGTTTCGCTCGCTGTGTGTTCATACGCAGAGATTGCCAAACAAAACAAACCGAACCCGGAGATCTGTTTGGTTTCTGAGCTCAGGGCCTCGGCATTAAGTGGGTATGGGTATTTGAACTATGGGAGAAGTACACGGAAATAAGCAAACTGACTCTACAGTTAAGTCTCAACAAACTTTGTATTTAAAATCTTAGAGGGTCTTCCGATTGATTGTACATTTTTTGTAAACAAACAATTATCGTCGGGGCTGTCTAGTATTACAGTGATAAAGTCCCCAAACATGTCTATTTTTTTTGACAAAATAAAAATGCCGCTTGCAAAACCATCAAATACCTAAAATGAAGTTTGTGAAACCAAAATGGGTTTTGGTTGATATGAAATCAAATGAATAAGACAAAAACATGCAGGTAACTGTGAATGTAAACTACACAACCATTCTTTCTGACAAGCTGATTCATTTAATTACCTCACAGAATTGTCATTGCAAAACGAAGAGATTTGTGGAAAGTATGGAAGGTTCAAGACAGCCAATTATTATACTCACGAGTGGTGAATAGAAGGCAGACGGATCTGCAGCGAAGTGTACGAAGCCCTGATCGGTGGCGTACGGCGAGGAGTACAGCGCAGGGAGGCCGGCAACCCGGGAGTGCAGCAACGCGGTGGCACGGTTGTCCAGCGGGGAGCAGCACACAGCTTGCCCGGTGTGTGGGTCCGTCACGACCGGCCGGCCGCTCTCGCAACATGACGAGGCTGGTGTGGCTGCCGACATCAGCAACTGCGGAGGGTAAACAAGTGGGCAAAGTCATCATCTAATAGAAAAACTTGCGTGGCTGTTTGTTTACAAAAATGATGCTCTGTGTTTTCCCTCAAGGTGTAATGGAGGTATTTTACAAAAATTCAAATTTTGATGGTTTTATGAAATAAATAAATTCCAATAAACAAATAAAACAAATTCAAGCCAATCAATTTATATCATAACAATGACAAAATGGAAAAGGAATGCGAGGACAATCTAATAATTGCAGACACTTTGCGACACCTTCGTGTCCGAGCGAATTATTACGTAACAGCTTCACCGCCTTAAAGCAATTGCTTAATCAACTCTTTAGTTAAAATTAATTAGAATGTTTTTGTTTCAATAATTACCTGAGACGAGGCTGGATAAGGGTAACCGAACTGTGGAAAAGTAGACATGGCTGCTCTCCAATGTTTTCAGAAAAAAAGTTTTGTTTCAACTTGGCGTTTAACAACTCTTGCCTTCTTCGGGTAATAAAATCCTCGGCCGGTATAAAAATCCCATGTGTGCCTTTCCTCAACTCTGGACGGTGGCTAGGTGTCAAGCTTTTTTATTCTAAATCGTGGAGCAAGCCGAGTGTAGACGTGGATTTGCCAGCGTAAGTTCCTGATTTTTTTTTTTCAAATAAAGTTTCCAAGTTGCATCTCACTCTCGTCTGGCACAGCTGATGACGAGTACACGAGCGCCGTTCGGGGGAGGCCGCTTCCAAGCAGCGCGTGTCCTATAAGTAAACTCTGTTTTCGACCGTGTCGGAGTTATGACGGGAAGGTACCAGGGCACCTTATTTCGGCTACCGTACCGCTTTTTACGGGCCCGAGGTCGTGTTCAGGAACATGTACATACAGGAGTACACTGTGTCAGTATCTGGTCACTTAAAACACGGGGGCCAAAACAAGCATGCGTGCACACGACGTGACACCCGCATACACGATTGGGCCAATCACACTGGCTGGCACACTGATCCCACACATCGTATGTTGATTGGCAGTACGGTCATTAAGTACACTACCAACGGCCCCGACAATGGAGTTCCGCCCAACTGGGCGTGAGTATCCCTTGCCAGCTCTCCTCCCATGATATAATACTACGGGTAGAGTTTGATTAGTCCAACATCGTTAACATATTCATCGTTTTCTTAGGAATTACTGGGCACGTGTAACATGTGGAAGGCATGTTAGTGGCATGTTAGTACAAGAAGGCTAGATTTGCTAGGTCTGTTAACTCGTCCACATTATCAGCTCTCGCATTTGGCTGCGGCGGACAAGCCAATAAGGCGATGCGGTTGCGCTGTTTCCACAGCGCTCACCATCCCAAGCGTCCCGTTAGCGTTGGAGCCCGCCACCAAGCGGTCGTCTCGCGACAATGCACCCCCCCCCACATCAAGCGATGATAGATGAGGGTAGTTAATGCATTCACGAGGTCCTGTTTCTGTCTACCGTCGCCCCTCGGTGACCATAAAAAGCCCGTCTCTCTTTTTTATTCTTTCTCTCTCCCCGGCTGCCGTATCAGTAGCTAACACCTTCGGGGGATAATCGTTCCATGTGACCGATTCAAGGCAGGTTACCCTTTTACGAATTTTCGTGTTGGACAGATTACCCGTATTCAATAGAATAAAATAGTCTTTTTGTCTAAACACTGTGAAACGATACACATGCTTTTACTTTAGGGCTAGAAATTAGGCGGTCAAAATGCGTTCACCTTCGGTCAAAAACCTCAAAATGAACAAAGGAGTGAAAAAAAATTCACCTTGAAATTCCGGTCATGCAGAGATGCTTGACGTAAGGTTATCTAGGGTTTATATTAACTTCTTTCTATTCTAACCAATCTCTAAATGGTTTCGAAAAATTACCGCAGAGTTTTTTGGTTGAGTGAAAAGTAATGATATTTTAAGTTAACTCTATTACATGGAGAACGGGTTTTGCATTGAAGCATGCCCCTTTTAGATTGTTTCTATTTGGGACGTGAAATAACGAGATCTTACTTTGTAACGTGTGAAATCAGGTTGAGGGATCTACAGTAGGCCATAAGAGGGAACAATTTAGTTGAGGTATTGTTTTCTTTATTATTATAATATTGTTTGTTTTTTAATAATAGGATTAGCCCTATGATTAATTTAAATACTGCTTGATAAACTGCGGGTTGCAATCTTAGCTCAGTGCTGCTATATCAAAATGGACGCGGGATTGTTTTGGGGGTAGAAAGTGCCCAGAAGAAATTGAATGTTTGATTGTGTCTACACAGTTCGCGGTGAAATAACCCACGTTTGCAATGTTGTTATTGTTCTATATAGGCGATAGTATAGTTGTTACACAGTTCGTTGAGATAGATCTATCGTAGACCGCAAACCTTAGTTTAGTTTCTACAATTACACCATATGTGCCGCAATGATATGTTGAATTAAGTAGCTACTCAAAGTTAAAGACACTGGACACCTTTGGTAATTGTCAAAGACCAGTCTTCTCACTTGGTGTATCTCAACATATGCACAAAATAACAAACCTGTGAAAATTTGAACTCAATTGGTCGTCGAAGTTGCGAGATAATAATGGAAGAAAAAAACACCCTTGTCACACGAAGTTGTGTGCTTTCAGATGCTTGATTGCTTGATTTCGCGTGAGGTCTCAAAATCAATTCAAATATTTTACTGAGAAATTTTTTCTTTCTCGAAAACTACGTTACTTCAGCAGAGGGAGCCGTTTCTCACAATGCTTTATACTATCAACAGCTCTCCATTGCTCGTTACCAAGTAAGTTTTTATGCTAAAAATTATTTTGAGTAATTACCAATAGTGTCCAGTGCCTTTAAATCATGTTCAAAGTTTCACAAAGTTGTGAAGAAAAATCCAGCCGAATAAAGGATGAAGTTGACACCTCTCTGAATGTAGGGCTGGTGTGAGGACATAGCCAGGCAGAGAGAGGCTAGGGAGAGAGAGGGAAGGCACACCACCGGGGAGATGGATTGGCCGGTGGATTGATCCTGGCCACGACTTAGCCGTCTATGTCTTATCACCAAAGCCCAGTCCTCCCTTCTACAACCCCGGCCCAAGCCAGGCTGGCGCCCGTATCACTCACTCTCTGTTTAGTCAGCTTTGGTAAAAACAGTCCTCGGTGACAGTAAAAAAAAAAGCACGCAAGGCCAAGAGGCGGACATGATGGGGGTTTTGAGGCCGGCTCCCCTGGGTCCTCCCACCGTGTACATGCCGTCACAGAGAGGGGATCTTGATGGCCCTGTGTCGTGCCCCCCCCCCCCTCTCCAATTCACGCCATTACATCGAGTTGAGATCATCGATGAGAAAAACGTGCACAGCCCTGAATACTTCGACTACTGAAGCTCATGTTATTGTCACAAAAGCTTCGAAATCGAAAGAAGAGAAAACAAATTTGTAAAATGTGTGTTTGGCAGTCACAGTTTTGATTGAAAGTAAATGCTATGAGAAGAAATGACATCCGCACATGATTAACAGTGTGGTGTGTGACGTAAATTGGCTAGCCATGTGGTACCACGGTGTATGATTCATCGTATGTCAACCAAATACAGGATCATTGATTCTCAGAAACTGTACTGAATTTCGCTCAAAAAATCCATCCTCTGATGCAGCCCACAGAGCAAGAACCAGAAAGCGCATGTACTGTCGTTGCTGAACCCCCTTTCGTTGCTAGTTTTTGCAGGCTTTATGTTCGTGTACTATTAATGCAATAATTTCTACTTATGGGCACATCAAGGCAGTGTATACTCTTGGTAATTACTCAAGAAATACACTACCATGAAAAAAAACTTACTTGGTAAGGAGCACCTGAGAGCTGCTGAAAACATTGTGAGAAACGTGACTCCTTTTGAATTAATGTACTTTTTAGAAAGAGGTAATTTTTTCATGAAAACATTTGGATCTGAGAAAGGCTTTTATGCAACAAGGGTGTTTTTTATTTCATTATTTTCTTGCAACTTCGATGACCAATTGAGCCCAAATTTGCACAGGTTTTTTATTTTATGTATTTGTTGGGATACACCAAGTGAATACTAGTCTTTGACAAACTACCAAAAGTATATCCTGCCTTTGAATCTGTTTTGTACTGTCGAAGAGAACACCGACCTGACTGTGATAAGACAATACTTGCTTTGCAATTAGGTCCCATTTACGAGGTTCCCGTTCAAAGGCAAACTGTGCTGATGGGGTATCAGCGAAAAGCACCGTACGGACCTTGCTCGTGACTGGTTCCCTTCAAATGTTCGCTACACAGCAAATAAATTTTAAAATATACATAAATCTCGACGAAAACAATAGGCTATAAGGCCAAAACCCTTCATGAACTTCTATTTTTTCAAACAGCTTTATAAGTTGGACTGTGGGTACAATCTAAAACTCGTGTAGTCTGCTCCGTTCATTGTGCGTTACGGATTGCCTATTTCTGTATACGTTTATGTACTGTACATTGTTTAGGCCTACCCATCATGCATTCCCTCTAGGTCGACTGCATCGTTATGGTTTGGGAAGAGTACATCCATTGTCATCCTCTATTTTTCAGTAAACACAACCAAGCTGTGAAAATTTCATAAACTCAGTGCTGCCATATTTTTTTTTAAGACATCACAACAAAACGGTTTTTATTGGCATTTTTTGTTGTGAATTTTGGGAGACAATTTTTCTCTCAAAGTGCAGTACTTCAGTAACTAGGCTATAAACCTGCAGGTAAGCAATGTATACATCTCCTTTGGAAGGAGTGTTGGCTCTGACAAGAGCTGCTGTGGTCTTGACGTTTCGAACAACTCGGTAGAACCATCTTCACGATACTGCAGTACCGTAATTCAGACAAATATATGTTTTTTTCAGGACGGTTGGTACTGATATCAACTTATTAACACTGAAATAGAAATATTTTCGATTTTATCAATCATTTCTAATCATTATCATGCCTTAAAGTATGGGATTTGTATAATTATTGAAAATGAAAACTTCAAAACCGTATAAGATATATTATGACTGTAAAGAGTAAATCAATACCAGTCCCCCAGAGACTGAAATCTGAAATACCTTCGGAGTCGAGGAGATAGCAATTGAAGACCTCTCAAGTCACCGTTGCTTATTTTGATTGCCATAAATCGAAATAAGCCCGTAGGGCTGTGTAAAAGGAATAGGTCTGATACTTCAAAACGTAGCTCCACCATACCTTGCAGGAAAATAACTGAAGTTGAAGCGCCTTGAGCGTCACTGAGTGACGGATAAGAGCGCTATTATAAGCAGCCACTATTATTATTATCATTAAAAAAATCAAAGACAATAATGTAAACTGTTTTCGTTGTTTTCGCTCAACCATGGCCGCCTAGTTTGATCAAAATTATCATTAGTTGTGCGATGTGCTTATCATAAATTTAGGAGATGAGAATTGAGTGAATTACTCTTCCAAAACAATAATCTGCTTCTTCTTTCCAGTGTTAATCGATGGCAAACCGAAGGTGGAACCAAACGTAGATTGGTCCCATTACGATGAGATGAGAGTTGGGCCGCATCGTTATATTGCGTCTGCAGTGTGGGGGCCTTGCGCTCATTTGCCACGCGTTGCTCCTCTGGCGCGTAGTGGCATCGTAATAATTTACGATGTTGACGCTTTATTCTGCGCAGAGCTTCTCGAAACTGCTGTGCTGACAAACTTATTGCTCGCTTGGTTGGAAAGGAGAATGTCATCAGAGGGCTCTTCAGTTTCACAGTTTATTATTGAAAAGAGATCTGTGTTACGACACGGGGCGATCCTATCGGTGCCTGTCGAGAGGGGGCAGCGGGGAGACAGTGGATTGGAAGCCGCCGACCAAACGCCGGTCGGTGTCGGCTGTTTGCCGGGGAGTATTTCGCTCGCCACTTTAAAGTCTATTGAGGGGGGGGGGGAACTCTTTAAAAACTGAACTTTAATACGCACTTGATGCCGACTGCTTGACAGTTTCATAGCATTTTGAATCTCGTTAATCTGGCTTCGAGTGGGCTTGGGTCCACACACACGAGTTAATGGTTGACGCTTGTACAAGTGGATGTTTGCGAGTGTTTGTCCATTAATCTCACCGATATGGCTATTTAAACCAATTTCCTCTGACAAGCTTAAAATCATTCATTACTTTGTGGGACCAAAGTGTCACAGCCACGAGATAAGTTTCTCTTTCTCCCGGTCTTTTTCAACCCTGGTCTCTCTCTGGCCTTTCCCGCTCTCTTGACTCCGTCCATTCTGAAGACTTCCACATGGTCTATTACTATAGATATAGTTTGTTCTTGTTTTATCTCTATTCATTTTTAGACTTCATCCATATCCATCTGCATCGTGTATCCCACCTATCAGCCATATCATAGGCCCTTTTCGAAAACACTGATTCAGCACCGTTCGCCAGTTCAAAGCCCCTCACGTTTTCAACATTGAACTGACGAAGCCTAAGCCGGAGCCGAAGCCGTGGTTTTCGAAAAGGACCATACAAACCTCTGTCATTCTTCCGCCATATTGTCGTGTTCCTTGTGTGCCATCGCAATAGTGAATACTGATTCTCACATATAGGAGAGGGTTCAGACCATTTTTGATGCAGACCAATCGTCACTTCTAACACAATGACCAGTCATTAGTGCTAAATTAGAACTGATAGGGCTACAAACCTCAAACCTACAACATGTTTCAAATTGTAGTAAACGGTGCCCAGATAAGAATGTCATTCCATGAGTTATATTGTTACATTTTCATGCACGCTAACATTTACACCATAACGAATACCTTGAATTATTTAATAAAACCTGACAGTTCTGCAGCAGCATGTATCAACTTGGTGGGTTCCCTTAATTGACGAATTGAGAATCCGTACATGGGCAAAGTGAAGAAGGCTCAAGTCATGCGTGGTTTTTCACAATGTTCTCCTAACTCACACAACGGAAAAAAAAAACCACAATTTCACATGTTTTTAATTTCACAATTATGGTTGATCACTTAAAACATGTCTGCGACAATTTGTCAGGTATGATACCTTTTAATTGGACTGATGTATGTTTCTGTGTTGTTTGTTTATTTAAAAAGTAGAGTTTTTGATTTTCAAAAAAACCAACCAGACTATTCCAACTTCATCGCCATATTATAAACCGCTCACCGTCTACTCGAGCCGAACTAATTTGACGGTATTTTATCTCGAGCGCGTAAACCTCTCATTACCTAACACGAATCCTGCGCTGTACAGATTTATGGACTCGCACCGTTTAACTGCTGTGCCACAGCGTTTACCCTGCACTTCAAATTAATAAAAAAAACACTTGTCTCAAACGATACAGTAATAATATGATTGAAACGCAGCCCTGCTGATCTAGTGGTATATGCCTGCAGTCTCAAGTGCACGTATCACTGTGTGGGGTTCGGTGGGTGAACTTAATTGGCTATTAGTGAATAATAAAAAATAAGAAAAAACGTCGGTTGCTTTTTGCCGCAGCGTCGTGCTATGTAGCTACTCGTCTTTGGCAGTCATATCCCCGTTGCCATGGCAGGCAATTTCTTCGTAATAATACTCCATTTAGGGTGATACAGTTTTGTTGGCATGGCGTCGCTCGCCTGATGATTATTAAGGCAAACATTGACGCGGTGAACTGCGGCTTGTGTTTTTCTGTTGCCGTTTGTTTCAAGCTGTTGCTGCAATGGTGGAATTCTCATTGGAAGTGGAAGACTGTTATTATAGCTTCGGTACAACATCCTTTGCTTCTATCCTAATAACATGATATAAACACACATAAACAAAGACGAGTTTTTTTCCTCTACAGATGACTTATTTATACCTCAAGGTAAACCCTTGTCACTTTTTGTCCAGCCGGAGGAACTGAATTCGCGCGCAGGCGACATTTTTAATCGGTGGTGGAACTTTCATAAAATCGGTTCTGACAGTTGCCCTTCACACGACCTTCAGACCGTCTTTCAAACGCGTAAGACCGCATTGGTCTCATTACAAAAAGGGCAGGAAAGTTTGGCCTGATCATGAAATTTACGCCTTGTTCTTTTCTGCTTTTCTGTCCCTTTTTTGCTTGAGCTCATCAATATTTTGGGAGGACTTATCAAAATCTGATGATTTAACGCGAGATTCCATCGTTGTAATTGGCTATATTCATGCATTAGCTCACGAGGACCTCAACTTCAACTGATATCCTCTAAATATCGCGAGAACTCGCGTTTAAACTCACTCACAGTCTCCAAGTCTCCACCATCATTCATTGACCCTATCATTAGGCTGGTTTCGGTTTTACTCATTCAGTGTTTGTTTATTTTACAAGTCTGGCTGTCTGTCTCTCTGTTCCCCGGTTCATCCTTGAGCAGTTCCCTATCTAAACCGCCGTCTCCATTAAAACCACATGAAATCCCAATCATCAATTCACACAACAAGACCCAACTTCTACTCACTGGATCGGGTGTCACTTTGATTTTCTCGGGGCGGTGTGTTCACAAACGTCCCTGGCTGGACACTGTTGTCTTTTCCTAAATGAATGAGTATGCGTGGACTGCGAAATAAATGAACACCAGTTGCGGACCAACATGTCCAAGAATGTATCATCGCTGTTTTTAAACAATTAAGTTGATACCAATAATTGGAGTGAGCCGGAGTTTACAGAGCCTCTCTCCACGTCGGCTTCCTGACTCCTCGTGTATAATCCAAGGCCGCCCCATGTGAAGGAATCCACCTCTCTCGGTTTCCAGACCAAAAACTAGAAAAGTCCTCATAATGTATAACAGCCTTTGACCTGATGTTTTTTTGTATCCCGTAAAAAGATGAATTAAAGAGCAATATCAATAGATTAAAAAAAAAAAAAAAAAATGTCAGAACACACTTTTTTTTATAATGCCGAAGAATTTCTCGAAAATGTAAAGAAGATATTTTCCTCTAAATACAGAGTACATGTGGAGAAAAATATAGTCAGAACTTGGACATTTTTGGCACCCGGTTGACGTTCAGAATTGGACAATCCAATGTTTGTAACTTTAATGAAAGTTCTTTATACCCCATTCCTATTGTTAATTGTTATGTTTCTGGGTTGAATAAAGAAAAAATTACTAGAGCGGGACTTGAACCTGTGACCTCAGGATTAACGTGCTGGTAACTGAGCTATCTAGCCCTAATGTTTGCATTTTGTTCGGGGTGCCAGTCAGACGCGTAACTTGTGTGTAGCCAGGGATCACACCCAAGTTTACGATACAACCTGGGAAGCGGCAGCAGAGGGATCATCTTAAGACGATCCGACCTTATAGTTTCGTGACATTGTTTTTGTTTACAGATGGATGTGGGTAAAGTGCACTTTGTTAAATAATGGTTAACGACACATGAATAATGACTGTGCTGTTTATCAACGAAGTGATCCCGGACGATTTTATTTTGTCTCAGACGACATTTGAGTCAGAAGAAAAAGTCACCGAAAGTTCAACAAAATTCTCAGAAAATGTCACATTCCTATTTTAGGCCAACATGTGGAGCGGTAAGCTCGAACACAAATGCATTGACACCTGCCCCCGTCGTAACATCTACTTATCAGCGTTACCTACGAATCCACCTGACGCGTACGGCTTTGTTTCAGACGGCATCCAAATATATTTGGCGCCAAAATTAAGGATGTTTCAGTTAATTGTTTCATACAGCAGATATATTATCTTGACCCTGCGATTTGATTGGTGCTGATGGGTTTGTTATTTATATAAATGTATATTCAAATGGAAGTGAAGATTTTTTTGTTAATGTAGACCTACTTGTGCTCGATGGATTCCAGATCGCTGGCTCCATGCGTTCTGACACCACGAGGCGCCACCAGCAGCATGACGTTTGTATAATTGAGTATGTAGACTGCACTAGTCAGTCAAATTTTCGCAAGATTGGTTTGTGTGTGCCTCCTTTATAAAGTGACACTTCATGGCGAAGAGGGGTTACTAATTGACGAGAACAGCAGTGAGGGGTCGCTATGGCAGATTGTACTGTGTGGAATCAAAGGATGATTGAATCAAACTTCTTCTTTGTTTCATTTAATACGTACTTCAATTTGTCGTAGTTCGATGGATTTACATTCTGGTAGTCCGTGCGTATTGGATTACATATAAAGAATTACATTTATTAATTTCAAATCATGTCTTGAAGTGCGATACTTTTGTGGTCTGAAATTGTATGCACGGTTAGAAATTGATTCTAATTTCCGATTTGTCCCGAAGCTAAAGTACTTTCTTGCAAAAAGCACCAAACTCGCTTTATTCTTTGTCTGTGTCTTTTTTAGCTGATGTACGCATCACGCCACTGTCCAGTGCTCATCAGAATGTTGGTCTTGCTAGAGGTAGATCGGGTCATAAGTCAGAATCCTCGTTCTGTGAAACTCGCTCATGCACCTCTAAGAGACTGCACCTTTATTTAAAAAAAAAACGTAAAATGTCTGACAAACAAGCACATAAAGCAAATAGGAACAAAATAAGGGTTGATCATTTATCGACAGGTCCTTGACGAAAATGCACTGAATTGAATGGACAAATAAATCGAGATGGTGCATTTATTATTCCGCTAGACTTCACCGGCGGATGTTACCGGGCGTCGTTTCAATTGGGCTGGAATGTCGACTTCATTGTGTCGATTCTTCGGGATCGATGTCGGATTAATTCGATCAATGTTTCGAGACCGGGGCATCTAGAGCCACGGGCATAAACAGCAGAGTGGGCCCCGAAAGATTGCACCCGATGAATGTGAGAGTGGAATGATGTTTACCTGCTACTGGGGATAATGAGATCCGTTGGGAAACATGCTCGCATGATCAGGAATGGTTTGGTGGCAAGCAGGTGCTCGCGATCTAAAATTACTTCGACACTTCTGAGAAATTTGAGACGAGATCGGGATAATTTGAGACGAGTTCTGTCGAATGTGTCGACATATCGACCAAACTTTCTAATGTGGGAGTTTACTTTTTGTTTGATATAAATAATATAATTATAATAGCAATAGGATTTCGGCTGATGGCCGGACACCTACTAATTTTTGATTTATTTCGTGTCAATAAAAGCGCATAACACGTTTTTAAATGCACATATTGGCAGAAAGAAGATGGAGAGAGAAGAAGATGGAGAGATGACATCAGGGTATATGCAGGAACAACATGGACCAGAACTGCAAGAAATAGAAATAAATGGCATTTTCATGAGGAGGGCTACATCCTACACTGGATGAACACAGCCTAAATGATGATGATGATGATTGGCAGAAAAAGATCAAGAAACAAGGCCCGTGTCAAATTTCGTAGAGCCGCTTAAGCACACAAAGTAGCCATGCACAACAAAATCCCGCTTACCCGAATAAGTAAACCAGCCAAATTACCATTACACATTGAATGATATGCGATTGGTATCCTGCTCATTTATGCCAAGCAGAATATTGTTAAACAATATTTACGGCTTTTAAGCAGCTCTGTGAAATTGGGCCCTGGTCACCAGGCCCATTGGTCAAACTACCGTATGGGGATACGTGTGTCCGGCCAACAGAGTAAAAAAAGTAACTTATTACATAATCCTAACCATGCTGGCATCGGTAATGACGGGATTCTTTCTTGACGCAGACACCGCAGAGCGTACCCATCAAAATTTGTTTTAGACAAATCATCAGGAAGAACGAAAATTAAAAAAAAGTTTTCAGACGAAATATTTTGTCATACTTTAATTGTATATTTGTTATTGTGTTGTTTTGTGTGATTTCTCGTTTGATCTGTTGATATTTGTGTCTGAAAGGTGAACAAGTATGCAAGAGGCTGGAATTTCCATTCAGTTAATTTCAAACTTAACGTATTTTTGTATTGGAAAAGTTACTCCAGTGTTTTGTACAAATATAGATTTGTAAAAATCGAGGAAATTTTTATTTACCTTTTAGGGATCTTTTATTACAATTGTTACTGACGAAATTTGTTTGCCAAAATTTGTCGAACAAATCATTATCCACGGGGAATGGAATGCAGGTATTGAGCGTAACATATACCTGTGACACGTGCTTACATAGTGTGCTTTGTTGCACACTCCAACCACAGCCCTAAACAGATCGAAGACAAATCGATCAAAACGGCTCATAAACATCATTGCATTTAGGCCGTTCTGGACATCACTCACGAACAAACATACCTACACGAGATCAAAACCACGGGCCTCTACCGTGTAACCATCCCGACGCTGCCGTCAATCGCGTCTGCCGGACGGCCAAGAATTAAGACGTGAACACGCTTGAAATCAGTCACCCCGCAATACGTGGAGCTTCATTCAAGTTGTCCGTATACGTTAGAAATAAATGTTTCAACGGACGATTGTATGAGCATTTCAGTGCTAAACGATTTGAATAATAATAATATTCTTTTTTTATAAACATTTTCAAGCTTTGTGTTTACAAGGATAATATCTGTCGGAGTTACGTTAATATTTAGTCAGGATTTAAACTGTCACTCGGACAATGAAATCGTTCCCACTAGAAAAACAAGGTCTGCTCGCTGCAAACCCCATAATAGCAAGGCCTGGCTCTTTTTGTATGACCTATATCTTGAATAAACCACACAAAGTATTCGTAGGCGAAATCGAGAACGCATAATTAGTTGTTGCAAACTGCTAGTTAAAATTGATTGCTACACATATTGCAAAGCAGAAAGGCATATAACTCTTAGCTTATATAGGATTATTTGTTTTGATATATACGGCTTTGCCCCATTTGCAATACAAGTTTGCGGCTCAAAACTGTAAATTGCCTCTCTGTGGCCACATTATGTTGGAAAGCGCATGGAGAATGATTATTATCGCAAACCAATTTGAAATAAGTAGTTTAATTTAATTGCGGTGGGTTTTTTTTATCAATTGAGCAGTGTCTTAATTTATCATACGGAATTTCTTAGTCACACAATGGACTCGTGGACTGCACCTGGCACGGGTGTGAGTGGGGTCGGAGCTCTATTTTGTTTTCTTTTTCTTAGTCAAAACCCCCTGAGGATGGTCAAAATGCCATCCCACAGATCTTGTTGGTGTCCGACACCTCATACAATACCTCCAGGGCAAAATAAGGCTTTCATTCGGTGAGTAATAAACACAGATAAACCCCAGCCCCTTTTTTCCCTGTCATCAATGGAATAATTCTAGATTTTCCGGACAATGAGTCCGGAATTCGGTAAGTGGTGGGAGCCTTGGCCAGCGCGTCGATTCACCCATGCCAAGCTGACAAGCTAACCCGTTGTCTTCACGGTGTCACGGCGTTGTGTCCAACACGATCTTTTATCAAAAGGCTAAGACACCCTCATTCCATCTTGACATAAATTTAGTTCTTATCTCCGGAAATTTCTAATCCAAGCTACAAAATTCCAACAAAAGGATCAAGCAGTGTGGGGGATATTTTGTCAGTAAGGTCGAACTGGCGCTCGGTGGGGAAAAAAAGAAACCCTTTTCACAGTCAAACAAAAGAGACAAAAGTTGTTTTGGTCAGCAACGTATAGGAAGTTTCATCTGACGCCCACATTTCTGTTAGTGGAATCGGAATGTTTATGCTTGTATCTTACACAATGTAAGAAAGGAATGGGCTCAGCTAATTGTCTTCTTCTCTATTTCAGACCGGAGCAATAATTCAAACCCGTGGACCATTCATTAATGTTTAGCGAAGGGATTGCCGCGACGGTATACTCGACAAGAAATTGCAGACGAAATGCAAATCAAAAGATTTCCCGCCAAATTACTATTGCCCGAATTGAAAACTACACTCGAAAGAAGAGTACATTATTGTTAACTTGGCTGCTTTTGAGGGATTTTGTGGAGCGAAATGGTTCTCATTCGCTAGTTTCAATGATCACACCATACCTATAAAGTTTCATCAAATGTTTTGAAAATCTTTTAGCAACAAAAACCGGTTTATGTTTTGTATGTTTTATCGAGGATTTTGTGAACGTTCATATCGGTCACCTTCTGATTTCGACAATCAAAATAAGCAAGGGTAATGTATGGTTTCTTCATGATGCTGTTTCCTCTATGTTACCCGGTGTTTCAAACGAAACTGTTTCTCTGGAGGATTGGTACCGGTTTGAACTCATGTAGTGAGCTTTTCGTTAACGTTTATTTTGCACGACATAAACCCAATGTTAACGTCTCGTTTCGCTTCGGATTCGCTTCAGTGACAACATAGGCCTACATGATTAGGTAATTATGTAGGGGAGGGGGCAGAGACTTTGTTCAAGCTGTAAGCTCAATTATTAAAAAGTCCATACCTGTATATCCCCCCATGAGAAATAGTCCCATCTTAGCAGTGTTGCAGTTGAGTATTGAGTAGCTCATAGACTTTGAGGGGGAGTATTTCGCTAGCCAAATACGAGTATGAGTACCATCAACTTGGTATTCGAGTAGTACTCGGGTACTCGAGTATCTACTACTACTACACCTGTTCTCTTAAACAAGCATCGAGTATCCGAGTATAGTACTACACCTCTACATCGTAGAGATGGTCCTATAACACTCAAGAAAGTCAATAAAATAGCAGTTTAAGACCCCCAATTCACCGACGGTTTATTTCGATTGCAGCAATCAAAATAAGTACGTATGTAAGTCAGTGCGCATAAAATCTCTGATGAAACATAGGCCTAGGTCCCAAACCACTCAATTAAACCCTCCAAAACAACAACAAACAAACAAACAAACAAACAAACAAACAAACAAACAAATAAGGAATAACAGCTGAGTTATCACAAGTTGGTTGGACAATGTGATTATTCAAAACTCGGTGATTGAAATTACTCTTCCAAAATCGAATGATGTGTTGCACTTGTGGAAGTTATATTTAACGGGACATTTTGTTAGCCCAAATGTGTGTGCCTTTCCCACTGGCGTGTGACCCCCAATTGATGTCCGTACCCCCCCCCCCCACCTCACCCAGACCAGCCAGGGTGCCCCACTCCCATTTTAAATCTATACTTTTGATATTACAGATTACCTGTAAATGTAACTGTTCCATCGTAAAAGCTTTAATGAAATCACTTCATCGTTTTTAAGAGCTATATGTTTCCATTAGCACGCAGACAATGCATTTGTTTTTACTCCCACGTGAGATTGTCTTATCTAACAAACACAATAGAAAGTAAATGACATAACAAGAGCGCTGAAAAGAGATGCAAACAGAAGCTACAGTTTTAATTGGCAAGAAGTGCCCCCAAGAAAAAAATGGTGTATCCCTTGTTCCCCCCTCCCCCTGTAAAATGTACCCTAGCTACGTACTATTTGGGTCATTCGTAGTCCTGATAAGAACTCTAAAACGAACCCAACGAAACTTTGCGGGTGCCTAAGTGAATTAAGCAACAGGGAACTCCATGATTATGAATGGGTCGTTTTAGCAAGATAATTCGGTTAGACTCGAAAGTTTTATCATCGGAAAGTAAAAAAAAAAAAAAAAGATCTTCAGAAATGAGTTTTGTACAAACGTTTTTTTTTCCCTGGCACTTTCTGCTTTGTGTTTTCACCGTGAACCCAATTTTGCAAGTCTTTTGGGTATAGGGAAAGGTTAATAATCGAGCGAAGCTCAAGTTGTTTGGGTCAACGTCCATGCGATCATCTAGTCCACCCTGTACAAACTCAGCGAATCTCGTACATGCTTTGCCCGCAGCAGAACTTCCCCCTGAAATTTGTTTTCCTTCAGCATTGTTCCATTGTTCTGGTAACTAGGGCTTTATTCCCTCCGTGTTTCAGGCAACCGATTTGGTTATAAGGGTCGTTGACAAGGCCGTGTTTGATTGCTTTGGGAGTAATACGATTGTACTCAGCCATGAGTTTTGCTCACCCTGTCTTTGAAAAGAAACGCGCCGCATTGTGCAGCCGAAATTCGGGCAACAATAATAACTAAAATGCCAGATTTTTTTTCCTTTCCCTTCTTCCCCCTCGATGTCGCGAGAGGGTATACTTTCAGGTACACTAACACAATCACAAACAAACAGAGAGTGCTGCCAGGGTGAAAAAAGGGACATTGTTCCAAGCTCCCGATGACATTTCTCTGGTTATAAGGCTGCGGTTTTTTTGTGTGCTCTATTTTCTTTCGTCTACATGAAGACAAATGGTGAAGTGTTCCTGTAGTTGTTACTACAAAACGGCATCGGGGGGGCTTGTGTAGGGTGTACAAAGGGTGTAAAGTGGGCCGGGATTTGTGGTAAGAAATTAAAAGAGAGGGGTGCAATGTCGCTCGGGGACCTTCACCAGACCGTCGACACATGCAGTCAGAGCGAAAAAACGTGTCCCGTTAAGTTGCAGCGGTCGGGCACAACACCGGGGAGCGAATGGAGGCGAATGAAAAAGACCACGTGACGATTCTTCTCTCTCTCCCTCTCTCCCTCTCTCCCGTGTTTAGCGTGTTCTAACACAAACAGGCCTATACATGAATGTTTACCCTCATGGTTTGACGGCCTCAACTGGGCATGTCACTATACTGGAGAGAAAAGTTCACCTGTCCGGTGAAAGCATTTGCCACAACCTCGATTCCACTATATCAAGGACAAGCGCTGCGATATGCCCTCGTCCCCCATCAGTTAAGTTAAATACAACTTAATTATAATTCATCCGTTCTCCCCTTTACTTAAATGAAGAAACGGTCTGTTAATCACATTGACCCATTACAATAAACACACAGATACAATATTGCTCTGCCTCTTTGTACGAACGGCTATAGACCGTCCAAGCGAAACAAATATGGGTTGTAGTTGAGGGCTGAATTTGGCCGCACTAAGTGTGAGGCTAGTGACATCGGACGTGGGATTTGCTGGCATTGTGTTTTGCACCACCACGACCAGTCGGAATAGACTTTCGTGCACGTGACGTCATTTGGGTAGGGCGCCCTCGCCTAGAGGTCAAAAAGGATGTTGTTCATTGGCCAATCCTGTGCGCCGCGCGTTCAAATCTGTGCGTTTCCATTGTTTCACCATCAGATTACCTCTAAGATGGCGGCTTGATGACGTCAATGAATAAGGTCTACAGTAACAGGAGATTTTTAATTTTTTGGCAATTCTACGGTCACTCACGTTATATTTTATTGTACCCTTGTTGTAGAAAAAATATATGTATATATTTTCCGCACGATACTCTTTGAACACAAAACGTGTAATGTAATGGTCTCACATTTCGATCCTAGCAGAATGTTTCCCAAAGGCTGAACGACAATATATATAAATACACACATACAAGAAAAATCTTTTTGTCTGGTTTTATTGTGTTAACACTTGTAAACATTAGCAAATCTCAACATATCAATCCATGTAAATGATTTTTTTGAAAAGAGAAAAACTAAATGTGTTTTGGAGGGAACTACACACGACAGTAACCTATTGACCCCTCGCACTGACGTCACACGCGGCTATAATGTCTGCCTATTCGCTACTTGCACGGATCCACAATGTGCGTGTAGAGCCTCAACTTCATGCTTCATTTGTGTTTGGATGAAAATTGTCATTACCTTACCGTGACAATACAAAGTTATATATTGCTTATATTCACTGCTGTTCCCAAATCGAGGCTCTACACGCAAATGGCTGACCGTGCAAAGGGAGAATGGTCTGACATTTTGGAATAGACCCTTCCCATGAAATATGTAAATTGAACATCGCGCGTGCGCACTCTCCCTACTGGTCGGCAAAATGAATGAATGTTGCGCCTTTTTGTAAGGTGGCGGCGTGAGGCGCACAACTCTACGGCGTTTGCCAACCAATAGTGTATGTACGCATGCGTGAATGTAATTAGCATATTTCATTGGAAAGGTCCGTTTTATGGTGAGAGAGTGAACGCACTCGCGTCGCCTAAAATGACTCTCGAAAGTCGTGGCCCACCAAGATATATTGTGGCGATGACTTCTGAAAATTCCTTCTTTTTCTTCTGTCCATGGGATTCTTGGCTAGTAGTAGGGGCCTAGAGTGATTAACTTTGCTTTTGCTAGAGTCCTAGGCTTCACAACCAGAATAAATGAAATAAACATGACGTCAGATGCAGTGGGTCAATATTACGTTTGTTGGTTTGACAATGTGTATAAGACAAGTGAAGTCAAGTGGTTGAATGTTTCGTTTTGATAATAATGTAATGATCAACTTCGATCGGGAGGGGCGAAATACTATGGCGATTAACTCTGGATATCAATGCGTAATTTAACCATTATAAATCTGACAACAGTTTTATTTCTAAGTTAAAGGAACATTACAGAATTGGTTTTGCTAACAAAACAGTTTCTGGCAGTGTAAGCACTTTATGTAATCCACTATATACATAAACTGACAAACCTGTAGAAGTTTGAGATCGATCGGCCATCTGGGTCACGAGAAAATAATCGGAAAATTAATTTATTCATTTCTCATCAAATATGGCATTTCAGACAGAAATATTTCAAGGGATGTTTTATACTATCATCATCATTAGACCGTGTAAGTTTTATGTAAATCTGTGATCAAAAAGTATATTTTACAAGTTTTTTTCTTACCAATTCTGTAATGTTCCTTTAAATTTGATTTTAGATGGAAGTATTTCAGAAGAGTTTGTATGTTTAGGAGAAGGAGAAGGAAGAATACGTTCAGAGGTAGTGTGTTCTGTGTAATTGGTTATGGAACAGTTTAAAAACGGGATCATGGGAAGGCCAGTTATTTTCAAATTATAAGGTACCGGTAAAGCTCCTCCAACTTGAGCAATTGTTTTAACAATTGCTCAAGTTTTTACTGTTTATCAGAATAAATCGTTTGTGGAGGGGAAGGTGAATGGAGACTACGTTTGAAGGTGGTGTGCACGGTGTCACTGTAGTTTATTTTGAAATGACAAGGTGCTGGGAAAGCGCTTTCAACTAGAGTTAAATTCTAAACAGACCAATTTTCTGCAAGTTGGTTCGGCCATGTTACCATTTTTATGTCTCTTCTGGAAAACCACTGGTTCCTCGTTTGATCCAGATTAGGAAAAACAAATCCCTGCTGGAACCGTGTTATAGCCTGAGGTTCTGCTCTACTGAGGGGGGCATTTATGTCCACGGTGGGTGGTGGATACACAGGTGTGATGGGTTGGACTAAAAAGAGTCGAGAACGCTATTTTGGTCTCTAGACAAAAGGCCATGCATTACTGGCTTCGAAAGCTATCCTGCTTCAATCGTTCCTGGGGAATGACGAACGAGCCCGAGCAGACAACTCTGTGTTGTCGGCATAAACTATATAGTGAAATGTAAAAGTCGCTTTCCTTCAATTTTGTAAATGGAGCTCGTTCATCATATCTCTAAGCCCTTATGTTATTACAACATTGTTATTTTGAAAGTTAAACAAATTTGTGTGAAAACCGATTGCTGTATGATCTGTTACCCAACCTTTCTTGGTGGCATGTAATCCATAACCACAGTTTTTGAACCTGCTTTTAAACTGTCGAGAACCCCATTTTTTCTTCCATTTCAATGGCTAGGAATCATGTAGCGACACTGATTAAATGCAGACAAGAATTTGCTGCCGGCGTGGATCAAAGCGTGGTGTACAGAGAAAAGGTGGCGCTTTTGCCCGGCGTTTATAACGACTATTCTCTGCAAAAGCCCTCCGAATGGTTACTGTGACACCGTATAAAAAGAACCGTTTTGTTGAGTATGACGGATCGCAACTGTAATTTTGTGTTGTGCGTTTTTGTGAGCTCAAAGGTACCATTTGTAACCCCTTGGCACTGGACGAGGGGGAAAAGTTAAGCTTGTGTATAATTCTCTCTACCTCTCTCTCACTCTCTGTAGCTGTGGCCGATGTGACTTGAGCAACTGTATTGTTGGGGGTAACTTTCGGTCAGATTTCGGTGACTGGGGTTACCCTAGTTCACGTTGGATGTAGATGACAAACACTTCAGATTGCTCGATCCGATCGGGCAGAGTAATGCAGTAACATTGCTAAATTTCAATTTGCAAAAGTGGGCCTCGATTGTTCTCATGTTGTACTCAGAAAAACTTATTGAAAACTTTCTTTTTACATCAGAGTCAAGTTAGGGGCTGCTTAAAAACATTTATTCAAACGCAGTCTTGGTGACATTTTTAAAGATAAGGGAAGTTGCAGTGACATTTGGATTTACCCTTTGAAATGCTTGGTTTGTTTGTTTGTTTATTTGTTTTCTTTGTTTACTCGAATCTTCTTGTGATGAAAACCATCGGGTTTGTACGAGCACATTGGTCATGTTTACATAATCAACTGTACGAGAGTGGAACAATTTATTGAGAATCTATTTTTTTTTTATATAAAAATGCGCTTGGTGTCTGTACCATAGTACAGTGATTAATCTAGTAATAACATGGAAAATGTGGGCAGTACACGCCTTGGCCCAAGACCAACGTCAACACGTTCGGCAGAACTTCAGAACTGTGTCTTTTCAAACGGAGTAGAAATTTGAGTTTTCTTTTTAATGGGCATGTATCGACATGTTGAGTGGTTGAGTGAGGTCACCAAATCCAAACACTGACTTAAGATCCAGCGTATGTCTTCTCACTTGGCGAATCTAGAAAAAAAGAGAGGAAAAAGTGGAGGTGAAGACAGACGCTATACAAATTGATCCACAGCGATGGATCTGTAGAAATAAATCGATCTTGACAGTGAATGTTTGCGGTGCTGGTGTACAGCGCCACCCAGTCCAAAGTCGAGACTCGAGAACTTCTGGAAATGTAATATTACCGCAGACGACATACCCACCGAAGAATGCCTTAACATGTGTCCCGAAATACACTGCTTATTATGGAATTAAATTGGTGAACATCAAATGGTACCCGTGTTAACTGTTACGGAAGGGGAGTGCATGGTTTTAGCAGATGATGCCAAACATTCTAGAGGTATAACAGTCTGCAGATGAAAATGTGCTGCAGCATTTAAGAGTAGGAGTGGCAACTATTTGGTATCGCAAGAATCTTTTTGGAAATGAGATAGTCGAATCACAGGAACTAGACTTGATGCTAATATTTGCGTTATTGCAATAATGTTGGCAGCCTGTACACTGTTACTATTACATCATCATCATCATCATCATCATCATCATCATCATCATCATCATCATCATCATCGTCGTGATGATTCGTATGATGGACATTGGGTGTGCAGATTCCTCAATCAAGTTTCTCCGTCCTCAGCACAACGCTGTCACAACTCGTCACTGTTGCTCTTGCTATTTCGCTCATCCATGTATATTCCGTCCACCAATGTATCTCTGCCGTATAGTCACTGGCATGTTTTTCAATTAACTCAACAACAAACAGGCACCAAACACGGTCTACCGCGAGTTCGCCATCCTTGCAGCACCGGGGGAAGAACCGCACATCGGACGGTCAACAGGCTTCAGAGGTTCCCGCTAACGAACCCCGGCTCCTCTACACAGACCCGGACTCGCCATAATTAGTTCCGACACTGGCAAACAACGCTAGACGTTTCTCCATCGTCAGGGTCCCGTGTTATCAGTTATGCATTGATTAACGGCCGCTTTACCTCCCCACTCCTCAAGTAGGCACAAGACAAAATTATCGAGACATGTGATTTATAAGTCCCGTAAGTGAATAATTTGAAAAGCAGACTTATAGTGTCTGAGGTGGAATTGGGCCGGCACCGCAGAGGCACGAGCTGTATCCTTAAAGACAACGTAGTTCCCACTTTTTCGATCCCTTTAAAAAATTATACCAATACTCAAGGGGGGTTGGTACCGTGCGTTAGCTCGCAATGAACCTGTGATCCCCCCCCCAAAAAAAAATCACCGAATGTTGTAAGAATGCTCCAACATATTGTCAACAATTAGGGCGGCAAACCGCGATCATCGGTGTACACTTTGTTTCCACGTTGTCGTTATACTTTTAATTGCTGTGCTTCTATGACGAGCTGAAATATTATGTTTGATATAATATTGTAGATCTGTATCCCCACGACGGAGTGTAAACCAGTCTTTTGTCACAGCTGAAAGTTTGTGTTCACGCGTAATTGACCTTGACTTTTAAAGTAAGTTGATAGGGTATAAACATGACGATAAACAACAATTTTCGTGACAAAATGCTTCGGTTCTTCGTGAAAAAAAGTGTCGGCATTTGTCTTAATAGCCATCTACCTGTCACTTGTGCTTAATTTCTCCTGTACTTTTAATAAAATTGACCTTTTTGTGTGTGTTATGAATGATGAAAGCAGTTGCATAACCAAAACTGTGCATGCGTGTCGTTACCAAACCAACACATGTATTATTCCTTTAAAGGCAGGGTAGATTTTTGGTAATTACTCCACGAGTTAATGACCATAAGAACTTACTTGGTAAAGAGCACCCGAGAGCTGCTGTTACTCTAAACCATTGTTGGAAACGACCCCTTTGATATAATGTAGTTTTTGAGAAAGTGGTGATTTTTCACCCCAAAAATTTGAATCTGAGAGAGGCTTCAGTGATTAAGCCTTTCGCAGGCATCTGAAAGCACACCATTCTACGCAACAAGGAAGTTTCTCTTTCATTATTTTCTTGCAACTTCGATGACCAATTGAGCCCACATTTTCACAGGTTTGTTATTGTATGCATATGTTGGGATACACCAAGTGAGGATACTGGTCTTTGACAATGACCCAAAGTATATCCTGCCTTTAAGATGAGAATAAAAAGAGTGAACATTTGGTGAGATTCTTCTGTTTTGTCCATCAATCTAAAGCGCTATCCACCTCTTATCCTACGGCATCAGTGAGCACTCAATCGCAATAACAGCCGTTTTGTGAAAGGTCAAGTAAAGGACACCCCCAACTAAAGGCAGTACACTATATAACCATAACAGAGTTATCATGGAGCAGACTGAGTTTAGAGGTTTCACCGATAGCCGTCTCCACATTAATGAAGGCTGCTGGACCCCACATCCCTTCGAATTAATCTTCCTTTCATTCTGGCTAAGCTGGGGGTATGGAGGGACGGGCTGTGGAGGCTGTGGAAGGGTGGATGGGTCGCTGTCAAAAGGCAAGGGGTGTGTGGGCTCTTTTTTGTTATTGAGGCTATTGTTAATTTAAGTCTAACAGGGGGCGTGTCCTTCGTTCACTTGAAACCCTCCCCCTTTTCAGATGGGTGTCACTTCTTGACGTCATGTATGCATTTTCATTAGTTCCTTTTTCTTTGAGTGCTTCCTAATGTTTAACACTGTCTTCACTGTGCTTATCACTTGCAAAAATATCCTCATAAACAATGGGATGTCTTCAGCACGAGGCACCAGCTTTTGACGTTCCCGTCCACATTTACAAATCAATTAGTATCACAATTTAATTTGGGATAAAACAAAGACAGTTTTAAATATATCTGGTGTTACTGAAGTGTTTATTTTATACAGTGCATGTTGGATGCCGTCAGGTCGCATGTAAAACTTGCCTCGTTAGTGACAAGGCCTTTTAAAAAATCGTACGGAAATGATTTACCAACTTATCGCTGTGAGATCGTTTTGTTATACGACAACGATTTACGTAAAACATCGGCCTCGTTGTAGTGAACGCAACTCTTTTACTCTTCTGTCCTGGCAGGCACTCGGTTAAGCAGCACACCTCCATCTACGACAGTTGACCTAACAAACAACTCTCCTATCGAACCTTGCTCAAACATACTTGTCAAAGCGATTCGAAAATTACTCAAGAATGACACTTTTCACTCGTATTTCATTCCGGTGTATTTCACCGTATACAGCGGGCTGATATTTGAGACCGCGGATAGATGTTGTGAGTGGCCGGTTTTTTAAGTCATAGCTGGCGGGTCGGTGGTGGCGATTGTTCGGCGGCCACTCACCCCTCTTGCCCGGTGATCGGCTGGGCATCAGCCCTCCAAGTGTACACCCTTCGTACTGGGTGTATTATACTAGTATTGTACCAATTATTGAAGTTGGCCGCAGGCGATCAAACACAGTGCAATGGACTAAAAGTAGGATAGTTGCAAGGAAGTTAAACCTAAACAAGTAGGCTGCCGTTTCGTTCAAAATCATAATATCGGGAAACTCGGTTTAAAATCTTATCAAGTAGCTGCAACAAAAAACTGTAGATACATCCAATCTAGACAGCACAGAGCATGGCTGCAGAGCAGCAGAGCTTCAATACAGAGTGTTGCAGAGAGAGAAATAGAGCAGCAGGGCAGAGTAAAGAGGCTGCAGAATACTGAGCTGCAGAGCCTGAAGTAGACGTTCAGAGCCTATAGGGCAAAACGGGAAAGGCTGGGCCCACTCCACGATTGCAGATGCACTCGGAGCAACAGGTCCGAGCATGCAGTGTTCCGTCTCTCTAAACTGCAGATCCCAACATGAACGCGCGCTGTCCTGTCGTTTCTCTCTGTTGTTTTTTCTCTCCTCTAAACCAAACAAACGAATATCATGAAGTAGTGTCTTCATCCCTCCCACTAAAGTGTAATACCGATTAGTTCTATTGATTCAGGTGTGAATAACAGATAGTAAGCAAACTGATAAATATATTTCTCATCAATGTGTTTGGCCGCAAAACAAACAAGATTTTAGATGGGGTCCGCTATACTCTAATTCGGGTGCAAATCGGGTTAAAATGACCTGCTGGATCTATTCTTTGTCCGAATGCAGCCAAAAGCGAACAGTTCAAACACAGATATTCTCAACTTGGACACTATTCGGTTTGGGAACCATACTAGTCTACACAAGACTACGTTTACATATAGTTGGGGTCAGCCCATTGTAAGGGCCCATAATGTAATGATCGTCCGATGAGATTTCTCATTACTATTGCAAACTCAATTGCAAACTCAGTTGTGCGGCTGTTGTGGACTTGTAATTACATTTGGGTGTTGCTTTCTATAATTGTTAGCATCCTTCATGAGCCAGGTATGTCTTTTTGAGATGCATAGCGCCTTGCTTGTCCATCATAAGTATAATACCGGTACTATACAGCCTCGTCGATGTTTAGTTTGATTCCAAACTTGCATCCTTTTTTGTAAATTTAAGCTACGAGATGATAGATCCAGGGCCCAACAAAAAGTAGCTAAGCCAAACAAAATTATGCTCCCAGAATAAGGTTACCGGCCAAACTACCAGGTCTTGTACAATTTGTGACTGGTATCCTGCTGATTTCTGCTTAAGCAGCTCTATGAAATTGGGCCCAGGTCTCTACCAAGTACGTCTAAGGGTATGTTCGCTGCTAACTTCGCTAGTACTAGCTAACAGCGGAAATTTATGACCGTCTGAACGCAAACGTTAGCTGACTTCGCTGCCGACTTCGCTGCCGACTTCGCTGCTAACTTCGCTGCTAACTCCAAAAGTTAGCTGTTGACTCCATAAGTTAGCAGCGAAGAAACTTGATTCTTTAGCCGCAGAAAAAGGAATTTGGCAGTGTTTTTTTCTCGTGTGAACGTAATTGACCTCGGCTAGCTGTAAACATGATTTCAACTCGATGTTACGGGCTGTGTATTTTTTTCTTCTCCTTGTGGAGTTCCACGTATGGCCTGTAATTTTGTTCTCCTCAGTTGCGGCCGAAATTCTTTAAGTTTTACAATTAAGTTGACATCATCTATATTCCTTATGACAGAATTGGACATTGTTGGATCCATACGTACCCTAAAAGCCTTTAGAACAAAAGACCACCTAGGGGTACATTATTGTCTTATACCCCTTGGGTGTTTAATGCAGTCCACCAGGGTATAGTACCCTCTTGCATATTATCCCCACCCCAACATGGGGGTTTATATACCCTGGCTTGTGCCTCAACCCTGTCCGAACCCGGTGTTATACCCTGGGGCCTGAACCCACCATTATGAAGGGCTCATACTCATTTGGCAGGTCTATATACACTAAATATCAGTAAGGGGGTTTCACACCAGGGTACCTTATCATCGGGCTAAGGTACACCTGTCATACCCAGTGTCACTCACTCGAGATGATTGGGTTATAAACACAGAGCTTGAGTTATGCCATAGAGCTACAAGGTATAACCATCGATGACGAACATTCAATTTATCAAGGGGTTTTATGCCATTCAGTTTTTAATTTTAACGCACCGCAATCGTGTTGCTTACTTACCTTTAATTTATATCGAGCATTCTCAAACCCCATGGGTCAGAGTTGACCCGGATTCCAGGTTGCAGGGGCCTGACCCAGTTCTGGGTCAGTATGACCCGGAATCGGTGTCAAACTGACCCCCCCCCACAAAAAAAAAAAAAAACAAAAAAAAAAACAAAACCTGTCAAACTGACGCACAGTCTGAATCCAAATATCCCCATTTGTTAACCAGTTTACGGGTCGGCCTGACCCCACCCAGGAATGGGTCATGCTCTCTAAAGGACCCGGAATTCGGGTCAATTCTGACCCGGAAGTTTTGAGAGTGTGATACTATTTTTCTCAGCCCATTCAAACCAACATAACCAGACTGAGGCTGGAAGGGTAGATTAGTCTGGCTTCTCCTGCTTGATACGAATCATTAGTGAAAGTTGTTACTGTATAAACAGGGAACACGACAGACATGGTGACAGCACGATACCATCTGAGCCCACCCAGCTCCCAGTAGCTTTTATATCCTACCCATTATATAGATTTACACATTGTGACCTGTCTGTATACCTACCCCCCAACTTGGGGGGCTTAAACCCATGGGTGCACCGAGCGGCGACTATACTGAGGACTCGAAGACAAAAGATAAACCCATTATCCTGTCATCCACACACTCTTAATCCTATTCCGATTTCAATGGATTAAACAGTTTGGAATCCCAGCTTAATCCAAGTTTCATGAAAATAACAGTGAATTTGGGAGGTTGTTTGTTTCAAGACATTTCGTGTCGACGTGAGGGCCTTTTGTAAATACGATCACAACCTCTAGTTCTTGACGCCTACATCAGACGATACCCCCCCCCCACACACACACACCCTCTCTCCCCCTCCTCACATCTTGTACGAGGATGGATCTCTTAAGGATGTGGGTGGGGGATTTGGACAGACCGACTGTAACACCTTATCATCACGTTCCCTTTCTTCGCAGTCTCCTTGACGCGCTCCCCGATGGGATTTGGAGATGTCTGATTTATAAGAGAGTTGTTTACAACTGTCCGTCTTATAAATCGGACTCCAGTGATTAATTCTACATCTACTCTTGTTGTAAACTCCCTTTTCAAACACCACTCGTAGTACACCCCCTTGGTCCAAACCTGGGGGGGGGGTGACTGGTGTACTTCCATCGCATAAAACGAACCCCAATGATTAATTCGACATCTCTTTTTCATGAGAACCCTCTTTGAAAACGCCACTCGTAAATCCTCTTGATCAGGTAGGTATAAGGTTCGTGTACCCCGCTTTCATGACGATCTTTGGGGAGGCCTCTTCGCCAGCGATGGATGAATTTAAAGAAATCCTAACTAGTCCTTTCCCAACTCGAAGTGCTTTGTAATGGCTCGGTAATTGTTGTTAAGCTTAATTTTATTAGCGTTGGTCCTGGTGGGAGAGTTTGTTGTGATACTTGTTTTTTCTTCCCCGTTCTTTCTCTTTGGTCGGCGGACACAATGGATCTGTGGGTGTCAGGAGCTCTTGTCGACAAGGTGTGGGCTCAACAAGCAAACGACAAATAACGGCAGACCGCATTCCAGCTGTCAAATGTATATATCAACAACAACAAAAACCATAGAGCTCTATGACCCAACCAAACCGGACTCCGTTATGTAAGCTCTCTTTTGGCACGGTGCTAACCGTGTTTTGGGTTAGTGTTAATTAAACACAAAACACAAAGTAGTCACCCCGTTAGTAAACTATCGTCGGCCTCTGAAAAGGCAATTGCTCAAAAACTCATTGTTTACAATTGCCAAACGGATACATTGTGTTGCATTGTCGTCTCCAGACCGGCATAATAGACTCGCACACACAGTCAACGGATCGATGGTGTAGACTCCAAAACACACCGGTGCAAGATTTTCCCGTAAACCGCAAATTGCAATCAAACACAGAAGTTGCTCCAGGCAAGTTGATGTTATAACTTCATCATAAATCAAATCACAGCGAGAGGTTTCCAACTTAAGCGAACGGTGCTAATTAAACTGCCGGGTGGACTGGGGGCATCTCGTCGGAGGTGTGTTAACCGGAGATACCATTTTGACACCAAGTCGAAAATTGAACTATTTGTTATAAAATCGAATCGAGTAGCTCGCTTGTTGCTATCTCGCAATCAATAGGCACGAGCATGGGGTGGGATGGGAAGAGGCTCTGAGTGCTATCTGTCTATAGTGTCACCTTCGAATTATTTAATTAATGTGTGCTTTTTGAGCCGATGGAAGTATTGCATTTAGGATCGAGTAAAGACCAATATGGTTTAGTTTTCGCCCGAGACCGGCGATGTATGATATCACTGTACATACCATGTGACCTGTGACATCACACAATATAAGAAAGACAACTTCTCTGATACTTTATGGAGATTGCACTGTCTTATTTTTATCAACTTTTGACATGCAGAAAGGATCACATCTCAAAACCTGTTCAGCTGTTTGTTTGTTTGTTTGTTTGTTTGTTTTTTTTTTTTTTTTACAATTCTTCAGTTTATGTGGAAATTACGACACTGTAAAACGACACATATGACCAGTGTAGTATCTCGCCTGCCAGAGAGGCCGTGGAATGTACAAGGGCATTCCTTTTGTAAACAAAGGTTGTACGTTCCCTACGCAATGTTTTGTGAATGCTACGAAGAAGAAAAAAAAACACAGGCATCACAGAGTTTCTCCAAATGATCATTTCAATTCAGTCTAAAACAATATGTGAACAGTACTGTCAATGCCTCCAATGTATTTTCCATCAAAAGTCAATGATATTTATTGTTTAAAAGACAGTATTAATTGTGTAATAATTATTATTTTTGTGATCTCTCCTACCTGTATACTTTGCTCGATACGTGGCAGAGGGGTCCCCCAGCCCCTCCCCACCCCAACCCCCAACCCCCAAAAGGGAAAAAGTTTCAGACCTATAGGCTAATCTTGATCACTCTTTCCAGCTTGTACAGAGGTACCCATCCAAATTACTCTACGTATTATATAAGAGACTCGCGTGCACATTGTTTTGAGTTTTATATATTTACATAATAATTGTCTTAACTTTGTACCCATGAAAAAGCTGCACTCATTAGGCAACAAAAACATGCTTAACTGGGGCGCCCTCACTTCTTTTTTGTTACGTTTAACTAACAATGAGTATGGCACCAAAAACAAAAATAACCGCGAACATCAAACTATTGTTGAGACGGGTACCAGACAGATGTGCATGCAGAAACACGTGGGTTTGTTGATTTCGTGTGAAGCTCGTCGACGAATTTTCCCCGTGATTTGTAAGTAATTTTCCTTCATGTCTTAAAGGAATTGAGTGGTATCATGTTTGTTATGTTTCTGCAAACAAGTTGTAGAGGAAGATACTAAGACTTTGAACAAGAAAGCTGTCACGGCCCGACAAGAAAAAGAACACATCGTGTAACGAGAGTTGACGATTTTCTACCACCATGGTCACACTCGCTTCCTCCATGCTCACACTGACAGTCGATAGAGTCAGGACTGCGGCCATAGTGGAGGGGTTATTGTATTGTATTGGTGACTGTGGGGTTGGAATGTTATTGTCAGTGTTACGCAAGGGTTGTAGTTCTAGGACTTGTACTTAGGAGTAGAAAGGTTACAGTTAGCTCTGTGCTTTCCCTTCAACGGCCACTGCCGGGACTTCCATAAATGTACACAAACTTGAGTGTGGTTATTGAATTTAAAATTAGCTCTGTAAATGTAGGAACTGTATGTTTAAAGCTGGCTATAGGCAAAGTTTCCCGATCTGAAGATTGGGTATGGAGTGGTTGGTGTTTGGTAAATTGAGGAGGGTGTGGATGAAGAATTTGTAGTAGGCCTATCTTCACTTGATGTATCCCAACATACAATAACAAACCTGTGAACAGTTTAGGCTCAATTGGTCATCAAAGTTGCAAAAAATGATGAAAGAAAAAACACTCCTTTTGCACAGAATTGTGTGCTTTCAGATGCCGGAGAAAAGCTTCATGTCTGAAGCCTTTCTCAGATTCAAATTTTGGGGTGACAATTTACCTTTCTCTAAAACTACTTTACTTCAAAGGGGTCGTTTCCAACAGTGTCTTATAAAAACAACAGCTCTCCGGTGCTCTTTCAAGTAAGTTTTTAGGGTCATTAACTTGTGGAGTAATTACCAAAGGTATACCCTACCTTTAATAAAGAAGTCGACAACAAAAGTTCCTCCACATTTTAAACTCGCATCTAGTTAACACAGACATTGTTTATCATTGCAGTCAGAGCCTTTGTAAACTATAATGTGAGTTTTCAAAAGCATCGAGTGACCACAGAAAATACGAAAATGCACAAACCCTGTTTTGGTTTTGGGGGAGAGGGTAGTTCCACATGCTGATTTACGCAGTCAGGGTCATTGTAAATTTTGTGGGACTTTAAAGCCGGTGGGTGTGGGGGGGGGGTGGGTAGCCGTAATTTGACATCTGTGTGCGGGTGCACGGTGCACCTGCAGGCAGAGGGGCGGGGGTGACAATTTGACCTTATGCCCCCCCGAGGCTGTCACACCTCAACAGCCCTCCCACCGACCGAAGTAACCCCCTTAAAACATCTCTTCTCCGATGACACATTCAGCGTTGTGGAAGGAGAGAGAGGGAGAGAGGGGGAAGTATCTTATTTAAGAACCCGACTGGAATGAGACTCTTTAAGTGTTTGGCATAATAGCCCCTTGGCACTTGATGTCCAGTCCGTCCGGGAAGTGAAGGGCATTATGGTGACGAGTGACTGGAGATGAACCTATTACTATGATATAATATCCAAGTCTTGGCTAATAATGTTCACTGATTAAGAGTAAGCCGTACATAGATTTCCATTTCCTTTCTGCGGTGGTGGACCAATCTACATGCCAGGCATCTTAGATGCGAGTACACAAACCTGGGAAGCTTCTTTCTTGACTCTAGTGCTTCTGGGTGGGAAGATGTTTACATCTGTGTCGTGTTTCTCCCCGAGTTCTGCATCAAGAGGATATCCATCAACAAGAAGTGGGAGAAATAACACTTATTAGTTCTGACTCAACTGTATTTGAAAAGATCTTGTAAAACCATTGAATGTATGGTAATTATTCAAATCCGATAGTTTACACTAAACAAAATCATAAAAACAAACCACACACGTTAAAGCTTAACAACAGTGTTGACTTGCAGTCGAGACTACCCCATTTGATGACATTTTCACTATTTTGGCCTGCATAGTTTTGCACTGTTTTGGCTTGCATATTCATTGAAAACGGTGAAATCTAAGAATGTATGTACATTGTACTCTCCCGGAAACTGTAGTTGATGTATCATACATGTATCTGAAAGTATGTATGGCCTATTAGTAGTATGTAAAGTTCCCCCACATTAATGTTGTAAATGAGGACTCCATGTATTAAGGGGAATCTGGAGTGGGGAACAGAGCTCAATTAAAAGCAAGGAGTGCGTGCTTCAAATTGTTGTCCATGCTGTTTTAGATGCAGTGGATATACTTTTGGTAATTATTCAAGGAATGCATCACCATCAAGACTTACTTGGTAAGGAGCACCTGAGAGCTGATGATAGTATATAACACATTGTGAGAAACGAATGTTTTTATGTGTTTGTTATAATATAAATAAATGCAGAATAGTTGGACCAACTTCAAGTGTAATTGACTCCATGCACAACGCGCAGCGCACTTACTTGCCCCATCCTGCCCGCCATTTTGGGAGTCAAAATTTACACAAAGGCCCTTTTCGAATTCACGGCTTCGGCTCAAAAATCGGCTCAGAATAGCCAGGCTCCCTCAATTATTTTAACTTACGCATGCTTTGCGGTCAGGGTTTCAGACAAGAAAACTGGGCCTGAAGCCCAATCCGGAGCCGAAGCCGTGGATTCGAAAAGGGCCATATGAATCGACCCCCAAAATGGTGGAAATGATATGGACGCGCATTTTGCGGAGGTGTGTTGTGCGTGACACGAGTATGCAAGTTTTTGAACTGCAGAACCCTGTCATAAATTGTGTCTATATGCGGAGTCTAGCAACTGTTATCTTCCTCTTACAGGTCCCTGTGGATTCACACTTTCGGCTCCCAAGTGGAGATGGAGGAAGGTGTCCCGTGCAAATATTCAAGCGCTGTGTTCCTTCACCGTAGCAGATAACCAAACAGACTATCCTTCAACACCGTGTAAGCATTTAAGATGTTTTAATAGATTTCTTGCTGTAAGCTTTGCAGAGTTTTAATGTTGTGATTATGTGGGGCCGATTACATCGGCAACTGCGTCCTCTCTGAATGATCACCATCAGTCACTGTCGGCACTATTGATGCAAATTTAAATTGACAATAATATAGAGATGAATCCAGTAAGGTTTGGAGTTACACCATGTTTGTACATGGAATGTCTATTATGAGTTGTGGTGGTTCTGTGTAACGACCCGACGTTTCGACCAGTATGCTCTGATTGTCTTCTGGAGAAAGGATAGGCCTATAGGAAAGAATTCTTTTACATGTTCTGTTGGCTCTCAATGATGAGAAAATTATCTTAAATTTGTGTTAGAAAAGACTTGGCATTTTGCTTGTTCAGTTTATGGATGGGGAGTAGGCATGCAAAAAAGATTGTTTTTTAACAATTCAAGATCGAATAACAATCCAACCCTGTTGCTTCCCCTCTGTTGTGGAAATGAAATTGCGCTTTGTTCTTGTGCTTTAAAAAACAAAACCTCACAATTTACAATTTCAAATCTGTGATGACATTAACCAAAACAATTGTTTACATTTAACCACGCACACCTTAATGATTAAGTCAGGCTGAACAAAATGTGCATTTATTGCATACACAAGCAGGCATAGTATAATAGAAGTTTACAACAGTTTGTTTGGATGGACCATAGAGGTAGACACCTCAATGGATAGACACACATTTATTGGTCTGACCGACCTACCCTTCTGACGAATGGCCATAAACTGTCCATGTCGTAACACTTTGATTCAAAATAATTGAAATGAACAAGCGCCAAGTATTTTCAGAGTTGCATTATTTTTGGGTGGGGGGGGGGCACAGGCCGTATATTTTTGTAGCCTTTTCATTTAATATATCCAAATCCCCATGGCTTTTCCAATTTGTCTAGGCTCGAGCAAATGGAGCCAGGAATCGTTGTGGCAATTTAGGCTCAGATAGTGAGTAATTCTACAAGGATTTGCAGTGCCACAAAAAAAACGACCCTCGGTTGGGCAACGAACCCTCTCTTGTGGAGAATAAATTGTAATTAGTTCTGTAATGACAGGGTAGCCCAGTCGGCCCTGCCCAAATTAAGTAAGTGTTATTTTATTGTGAAGTTTCTTCTAATGTGATAATTGACGGTTAGAAACGCAGTTCTCAATGTTGTTGGTGTCTCAGCTTGTCCAAAAATTCCCCAAGGTATTGCTTTAGGGAACCTACCCAACCCTTTTTTCGGGGGGGGGGGTAGGAGTGGTGGACCTCTGTTGAATACAAAATCATGATTAGAAATTAATGCGATGCTTGTTTATAAAGAAACTCTTGTGGTGATTGGTTCAGAAGAACTGAGGTTACGTGATTGTTCCTTCCCCTCTATTTTTTTTTTTGGGGGGGGGTGTTGGGGTGGGGGGGGGGTGGAGGCTTGGATGGAAGAAGGTATTTACCCTAAACTGATTGTTGATCTGAACGTTATGATTTGTTAATCTGTTTAAAGGCAGTTGTCTTGAACTTAGTCAAATATTTACCAGCCAGCCAGTGTGCAGTCCGTTGTCCATTTGGTGTTTTTTTTTTTAAGTTTGTTTTTTATATTTTTTTTATAAAGTAAACAATCATGAAGTTTGTTTGCAAGTGGTGAATATTTTCACAGGTTGCCTCAGTGTTTTTAGTGAATTTGTGGAAGTGGGAAAAAACGCCTTTAGTTAAAGTAGAAGATGCACCTGCATGCAAAGCCAGGAATCATGGGTGAGTGTTGAAGACCCCTCCCGAAGAGGTTAAACAGAGTTTGTGGTTATATTTTTTTTTTTTGTGGTGGATGCCCAAAAGATCTCTAGTGTGTATTTCCACTCAGATACGGGGATCTTGTTTTGAGTGAATCTGACAAGAAAATAACAGGTGGTTGCTGCACAGAGGAAGGAAACAGCTCTATCATACGGGGAGTTTGACTGTAGCCAGTCTGGTCGCGAGCTCTGCCGCGTTTAGACTGGCTGGAGATGTGAAGGAGAGCGGGGAAGGGGGGAGGGGGGGGGGGCTCGTAACAAGATGGAGTAAAGACACTTCCTTCCTTTACGATTCCCAGAGCAGATTATTGTGGAATCTTTGATTTGCAGTCTGCTAACGAATGCGTCATACGCTCATTAAAACTTGTTTGAAGAGAGGGGGAGGGGGGGGGGGAGGGGGACACGACTCAAGTGTCCCCTCATAAACTAACAACAACTGTGGATCAGTTTTGGAGACTAAACTTTCAGGGTAGTCACGAGTCTGCGTTTGAGGTTGTACTCCCCAAGTCGTGTCCGTTTGATTCGTGGCATGAATCAAAATTACGCCCGACTCCTGATCCTGTTCAAGCAAATCAAATAGACTTGTTTGAAGGTGTCGGCAGGCGGTAGAGGATGGATATAGTTTGTAATGTGAGGGGCGTGCCAGTCCTGTGGTTGTGGATATAGCAAATCAGAAAGTTGAATCTAACTGATCACTTATATCTATTTTTTATATATAAATGTTTTTTAATGAGATATCGCCTTATCGCCTTACTCACAAGGTCGGACGGCCACTTCAAGGTGAGGGCTACGCTAAAGTGATTTGGGCTGTTCGCCCAAATCAACTGTCACCAGGGGCACGTTGCCACATACTCCTTGGGCTGAAACAGAATTACCCCCTTCACAGTCCGTAAGGATGTAGGCATGGGTATCATCATGGAGCATTGCTCCATTGCTCCATGGTATCATCCACTATAGGAGCCTGGCTGGTAGAGCAGAATGCACTTATACCTTCCAAACTTCTTCAAGTAGTTATGGTCAAGTGCCTTGCTCAAGGGCACACGGTCTCATGACCGGGGTTTAATCAGTTTAATCGTTGAACGTTTTGTGACAATGCCCCTTTGGCTGAAGTGCTTGATTTGACTTTTAAAAAAATAGCAGAATGGCACCAATTATCATACAAAGTGTCAACTTATTTTAGACTTTCTTTTCTCCTCGTTTAGTCTATTTTACAGGTACTTAAATTGTATGTGTGCAAAAGGTCTTTCCCTGGTTGTGCATTATGTACGCACATTCACTCGTAGCACCCGCTTTGCTATACATCTTCTTGTACTTTTACTATATCTGTTTCAGAGGCAATACTGTGAGATATTCGAGTACCTTTGGAACTCCTACCTGTATCTTGTTCTCCCACAATCTTGCAATCTTTCACAGTTTAAGAGTAATGTGAACAAAACAAATACCTTCTCTATCTCATCTCCTTTAAAATTATCTTTTACTTTTTTGTAGGCATCACCTTAGAGTGGCCCTCTGGCCTTGTTGTGTGCGACTTTTCATTTATTTCGTTATTTTGTTATATAAAAACAAACCTGATCATTTTGTGCTCATTCAGGTATTATCTTGGAAGGCAAGACAATTTTCCGTGGTAAAGGACAGCTAGTCCATGGGGGAAACTTGACTTTCTATCGGTGCTATTTAAAGGGACACCAATAGACAATGACGAGGCGTGGTGGCAGTGCCTTACATGAAGTATCAGGGGTCGATTTCACAAAACTCTTCCTAACTTAGGACTAGTCCTAGACAATGCTAAGAGATAGGACTAGTCCTAAGTTAGGCCAGTACTTAGGACTACTCCTATCTCTTAGCATTGCCTAGGACTAGTCCTAAGTTAGGAAGAGTTGTGTGAAATCGACCCCAGGCCTGCTATCTATTGTTCAAAATTAGAGTCACAGTGGTCTTTCTAAAGAGGTTGACTCCCTTGAAGTGGAGCATGATCACTTCTATACACGACATTTCTCTTAAAACTTGTGAACATGATCAAATTTGTTTGTATATAGGTTATGACGTTTTCTCCGTTCGAACGGTGTTAATTATTGGATTTCCTGTCAGGAAGTCAGATCACAGAAGAAAGTGAGAAGTGGCAGTGAATCAATTGGGAAAAACTAACATCCCCAAGGATAGAAAGGCAGGAAATCTCCGTAAAATCTGTAACTTTATTGCGGTTCATCAGTGTTTTTGTCACCTCTGTATTATGTTACCGAGGTCCCAACCCGACCTCTATTTCAGAGTGATCTTGGAACGCTTACCAGTTGGGCTCAGCGTAGCCTGTGGGAGTCAGAGATCTGTGGCTTGTTTAAAGGACATCAGGAACGTATCTTGTGTTTTGTTGTCTTGTTGATCATCGCAGGAAACGATGGTGAACACACATCTGTTGAGAAGTGCCAAGTGGTTCAGTAATGAGGGCATATAGAGAGATGACTATAGATTGATTTTCAACCATTTCAACCAAGTAAGCTGGTCAAGTACCAGCACTGTCCGAATTGAAAGATATTTTATCAGAATCAAAGTCAACATTGAGCATCAGTCTTTATAAATGAAGATATTGAATTGAAAATATTCAAGACAGCCGGACTCGTCCTGTCCTGTGTTTACTGGCCTGATACCAAAATCACTGGCCTCGGGCCTGCTGTCCAGTGTATAATTCGAGCTTTGAAGATGTATATACTCAGACATTTAAATCAACCAGTTGACACGGTTCATAAAAAAAAGATCTGTGATTCTTATGTTCTTGTAGGTGTGACGCCAAGAAGTGACAACTTCCAATTATTTAATCTCTATTCCTGACTTACCGTTGTCACGTTCCGATGCCAAGTGCGTGGCTCGATTCAGCCAGCGACATCTCAGGTATACACGAGAACCGCTTTGCAGTTTGAACCAACATGTTTTTGACTCGGGCCACTCCGCAGACCTAATCACTTGTGACATATCCGTCTAAGATTCTCGTGTCATTCTTATCTGTATTGCACAAACGTTTTGTGAGGCACGCAAACTTGTTCTATTTTCCCCCCTCCGTCCCGGTGATGCATCAGCCCACGATGGGTGTTGGGGAGGGAGGGGGGGGGGTAAGTTGAATCGTATCTTCAGAGATCTTCGAAGGACTGTATACACTGCACACAGGTGCGATGGGCAGGATGTTGGACGTTTGGCAGGTGCCAAGGGCTCTAGACGTGACGAGTGGGAGGACTTAAATTATTGACGCTGAACTGTACTTGTATATGTTGCCCGGCTTCATACTCATTAGGAACCTATGTACTTCTGGAGACTTAATAAGCCCAGACAGTTGCCGTGAATTCACCTCACGATTCCAGGTGAAAATTAAGGCCCATTAGTGACTCTGTCTTTGCTCAAATCGTTTAAGCCCAACAGTTGCTTTGAACTCCTCCTCTTGGTTCCAGGTGAAAATTGTGAGTCTGTTATTGCTGGAGTCTTATTAATAAATCCAGACTGTTGCAGTGAATCCACCTCATTTATAGACCCATGGGCCATGGGAGTTACCCGCAAATTGGAACAATTTTTTTATTCCTGGAACCTTGGCTTCCCCTCGTACACTGTATTTAAAGGCACTGGACACTACTTGGTAATTACTCAAAATAATTGTTAGCATAAAAACTTACTCGGTAACGAGCAATGGAGAGATGTTGATAGTATAAAACATTGTGGAGAAACGGCTCCCTCTGAAGTAACGTAGTTTTTGAGAAAGAAGTAATTTCTCAGTAAAATATTTGAATTGATTTTGAGACCTCGCGCGTGAGACCATCAAGCATCTGAAAGCACGCAACTTCGTGTGACAAGGGTGTTTTCTCTTCCATTATTATCTCGCAACTTCGACGACCAATTGAGTTCAAATTTTCACAGGTGTGTTATTTTGTGCATATGTTGAGATACACCAAGTGAGAAGACTGGTCTTTGAGAATTACCAAAGGTGTCCAGTGTCTTTAAGGGTGTGCACAACATTGATAAGTAAGATGTAAAACTTTGCATGGTGGGAACAGAATCAAGTGAGGTCAATTTTTAATTCCTCTCTTGCTGTGCTCGTATTTTCGCTACTGTTTTGCCCGGTTTTGCGCATAGAGGCTTCTGCATTATGCGCTATATAAATATCTCGGATGATTATTATTATTGTTTTGGTTTTTGTTTTCCGCTGAGCGCAAACAATTTATTTTAAAGTTATACTATTTGCTTGGTGCTGCCGTGAACCAGCTCTGTAGAAATAAACAACACACCGAGCATTTCCTTTTTCATGTGATGTTTTTCTATAGAACACAGTTTAAACAAATTTACTTTGCTTTTTATTATTTTTACGTTAAGCGTTTTGTCAAATTGAATCAATAAACTGATCATACTTTTGGAAAGCTGTTTATTATTGTTTTACAATTCTTTTAATTTGTTTAAATTAGGAAGTGCCTCATTGGTCAGCAATCCATTTTATATTCTAACGTCACATTTCCTCGACTTAACGACTATTTCATGCCAAGTAACTTCTGCTTTACGTTACTGCTTCAAAAACGGCTTCATGAGCGAACTTGATGGAAGATTTGACTACGGGTCCTTCCTCCATGATTTGACAGAGTGAAGAAATTTCCCCACCTTTTTTAACGAGCATTTTATATTGAATCGACGTGATAATTTGCGGTCTTGTGACCTGTGAATCAGACTTTGCATGTGGTTGTTTTTTTCTTCAAACAGTTAAACAAATTATATCACCTTATAAAGGACACATTTGTGAGGAAAATGTAGATTTTCTGTTTCGGAAATTGTTTGAGGGAACCATGTCAAGTAAGGAGCACTCCTGGCCATTACATGATGTTTGGGGCTAAGTCATAATATGTCATTTCCATGTGGCAAAAGATGTGGGTTTCTCTCATCAGTGAGGGCAAATGTTTAAATATCCTGATATGGAAAAAGAGGGTGTGGGTGTGGGCAAAATTTTGCGAAGGTGGTACAGTCCCCCTCCCCACTCCCTTTCTACCAAGTGTTTACAAATTTGCTTAAGCACATAAATTGGGGGACCGTCCTCATACATGAAGGACTAGATAGCTCAGTCGGTAGAGCACTGGTACATAAACTCGAAGGTCGTAGGTTCAAATCCCGTTCTTGTCAATTTCTCTTTGTTCGCCCCCAAATTGTTTTGTTCACACCCATGCGGTTTCCATTGTGGTTTAATACTATTTCCATATACTGGTACCATCAAAACATGTGTCCACGTGAATGTATGATTGTGTGTGGTTATTTGAAGGACAGAGTAACTGTCTGAAGTTATGGAAGGGATGCTAATATTAGTATTATTGCATATTTCTGGTAATGAAACCAAGGATGCCTCACAAGTTAACGTAATCACTGTTGCTCGCTAGTCTGAGGAAAGCTGTAAACAAGAATGCTTGCTGTGTTGACCAGAAACACACACTCTATTTTTTACATTCCTGTGGAGACATCTCTTGTTCTTTCCTTTGTCTCTGTAGTTAAGATCCTCTCATAGACTTTGTACACAATATTCTTTGTGGAGCACCCCAGTCTTTAGAATTCCACTATGGAGACTTTTTCTTTCCCCCCTTTTTTTAATTTCTTGTACTCGTCAGTCTCCATACGTTCCCCACTACAAGCATTCTGGGTTCGTTTACGTGCACTATACAAATCCTGGTACACGGGACCTACGGCCTAATGTCCCAATCGTTACTGCTGTCAGTTGTGCTATTCACTCCCTGTTGAGTCTCCAGAGGGTTTGATAAGACAATAGCTCTGACAGACGTCAGGTTCCTTTCTGTAATCTAGATTAAGATGCCGCCAGAAAACAATGGACTATGACAGACTTCCCGGACCCATTCGACTCTTGATTCAAATGCTTCAGAAGACAAAAACCGCTGACTGACTTTGGGGGGATTATTTATTAATCTGGATTAAGAAGACGTGGGAAAACAATAGTTATTGACAGACCTCTTGGATCCTTTGTAATCTGGATTAAGTAAATCGTTGATTCAGGACAAGGTTAATTGGTGTCATCACTGTTGACTTTCACAATCACATGTGAGGGATGTCTCAAACTGGTGATGATTTTGTTTCCATAAATAACTCTTCTATGAGTAATAATACATTGTGTTTTATTGTGTTAAGCCAGAAGTCTGGTCAGTACAATAATAGTATTTAGATTTACACATGCTTGTTAAAATATCGCTTAACATTTTTCTGCAAGGAATAAACTCATCAGGGTACCAGTTACATTTTGTACATGTAAAATTGTATTTTAGCTGGTAACCCTATTTTGGTGAGCATCATTTTGTCGTGTTTAGCAACTTTTTATGCTGAAGCAGCTCTATGAAATTGAGCCCTGGTTAGGGTCTTCACATAGTTGGTTGATCAGTATGTTTTTGTTTTTGTGGCCTTCCTTTGCTTCTTTGTCCATGTGTTGGTTGCCACAGCACCAAATCTGACACCAGTTGATCTGTACTTCTCTTGCAATGCCCAGCAAATTTAAGTCCCCTTTTTTTCTGATTTTTGTAGTGATTTTAGGTAGATCTCCGTAAACAAAAAACTGGGGGATGCAGTCTTGTCAACTTACATCAATGGCTGACCTAAGCAACCTGGTGTAACAACCATCTAGATGCTTTTGAGTTCTTGTTGTTATGGTCCACGTTTCGCAACCCTATACAGCGAAACCATGTTCTCTAATAGTTGAAACATTCGTTTTCCCAATTTTAAATCCAAATTGACAGTAATGGCACAGATATTGAGGACAGGACCGTACCATGTGTACCGAAGGATTTTCAAGGAATATTTTTTCTTTATATCAATGGAGATAATAAATCCTCAAGTAGTAAACATAGCACCGGGGATTAATCCAACGCCATATACCATCTCAACTCCCACAGGAACCACTTTTATACTCCTGGGTGAAGAGAAGCAATTTATGGCTATAAGTGCCTTACCTAAAGCTAGTTTGACTAGATTCCGACCCCACGGCCAGACGTCCAACAGACCAGAACTCCCACTCATATCGTGAAGGGTGAAATTTCATTACATCATTACCCGTCTATATCGATTATACACTAACCCCCCTACCCTAACCCTAAGTCAGAGAAAATGGCAGTAACTGCAGATAACCTCAGACAATCATTTCCAATCCCTTTAGTCCAACCTAAAAACGGATCAGCCAAGAATTCCGAATGTAACTGCCAACGAAATCAAAAAAAAAGTATTACGTGTGTTTTGTTTCTTGTCGGAAACCTCAAACAGTCTTTCCAAATCCCCTTAAACAGATCTTTTAAATGTCAATCTTCAATCCCCAGACCCTACCTGAATTTTATGAGTGTTTGTTGAGTGCCATTAGCGCTGCTGTTCTTATAATACAGGCACAGTACGGTTTTTTATGGAGGAGTGTAAAAGATCGCAGAGAAGCAATGAATGCTGATATATAGCACCTACACTTCTTGTTCTTTGGCTAATGGACGGTCGAGTTTTACAGTCACCTGTACACAAAAGAAGACCCAAAAAATCCGCCACAAAAATACATAGCTCCGCCGACTTGTAAAAACCCCTCTCTGTCACAATCGGCAATTATTTCCGGATCAGCCATGACAAATGTCGTTTTCTTTTCAACGACATTTTCTCACTTGGTGCTTCACTGTGTTGTTTCCCCTCCCTTCAACTAATGCAACCTGCCTTCCTGGCTGACAAGAGGACAAATATTTCGGTGTAAATAGATTTCGGGAGGCTTTATTCCTTTTGTGGCTAATCCTGTAATGCGTGGTCGGCAAGACTGGTCAGTCCACTAGGGCTCCCGTCATTTTCTGGAGAAAAAAAAGGCTTGGCCATTGTCCGCGTGTTGTGATACTGGCTGCTTCCAATTGTATTGAAGCTGCCCTTATCTGACACGTTGGTGATGAGATTAGAGTGGGGCTTGAATAAGATGTTGCATCTCAAGTGCTTTCTTCCTTCTAGTTTTAAAGGTGCAGGTTGTCTTGAAGCCAAAGGCTGCCTCCCTTTTAAAGAGACATTAATCTGTACATTTCACTTCCCTCCAATCTTTGAATGTGTGTGTCGCTGTTGTTCATCTTCCGAGTTCCACAGCCCTGTGCTGGCTAAAACTTAGGACTAAAACCTAGTTATCGATCCCCCACCCCTCCATCGCTATATGGGCCATTCCGCCATGTTGAGACACAGTGTGATTTTAGTGCAATATTTGTCCATATTATCAAAAGAAATCATTTATTTGACCAATTGTTTCATGTAACATTCTCCTTTGAGTGTGAAAATGTTTGATGAAGTATAAATTGTTTTAATGCATTTGAAAAATGTATGATTTGGATGTAACACGGACACCGTGTCCATGTTACATCCAGAAGTTTATTTTTCAAATTTGTCAACACTCAAATACATTATTGTGCAAATTAACTTCGTGCACTAATTACAAGGAACAAATTCTACCACGCAAAATTGTGTTCGTGATAGTCAGTGATTAATTACAGCAGAAATGGGACAGGACTAAAATCATGCACAAATCATACAAATGTCACAAAGTGTTTCCCAACTTGGTGGAATGACCCATATATACTCATTACCTCCCCCAAGCAGTTAACGTCGAGAAACTATCATTACGGGGGATAAGGTCTGGGTGGTATCCTTTCCTAAATTTCATCTATGTTGACCCCTGTTTGGATTCTGCCTTGACCCAAAGCCTGGCCTGCGGATTTGGTTTCCAGTCTCTACTTGATGGAGTGTACCCCTCCCCTCCCCCCTTCACTTTCACCCTCCCCCTTGTGTCTTCACCTTTCAAAACAGCCTTTCTTTGTGGTCTTGTCTACACAATTAATATCTCTATCTTAGCAGGAGTCATTGTTAGTCACTGTTGGGGATTCAACTTGTTTCATTACCACAAACAATTTAAACAATTTTTTCCCTCGATATTAGCTAAATTTAAAGTCCCTCACATCTAGACAGGGATCGCTCCAAACTTTTCAAAATTACTCCTTTCAGGTCAATCGTTTACAAAGAGAAATGGAGGTGAATGTGGCAATCTCATCTGCAGAAGAAAACATGGCAAGCAAAGAAGTTCTGCAGATTGGACCAAAAGGTAATTTTCATTTTCAAAAGCTTGAATAAGTAGACACACCAACAATATTCGAAGACATTATCTGATCGAGCTCTCCCTTGAATCGTTCGTGTGTTCGTTCGTGTGGTCACTATAGATCATCTAGACTGGCAGGTCTGAATAGGGCCAGATCGTCACCGAGAGTCACCGGGCCAGCAGCGCAATTAGGGGATCCGAAGATTCTGGACGATGTGGTTCATAGTCTAGGTGGTGGTTCTGCACACACATAAGTCAAAAGAAGCAGATAGTATACCATGGCCCAATTTCATAGAGCTGCTTAAGCACACAAAGTAGCTAAGCACAATAAAAATTATGCTTTCCAGAATAAGGTTACCAGCCAAACTACCATATCATAATTATGTACAATTTGTGACTGGTATCAAGCTCATTTCTACTTAGCAGAAAATTGTTAAGCAACATTTTCTGCTTGGGCCCAGGTCTGCAAAGGTACTGCTCGGTGCAGTCAGTACCTCCTGTCGAGTGATTCGACAGAGCACCCATGTTTGTATCCATTAGAAAGGGGGGTAGCTCCATAAAGAGCACTCCCATCTGGTAATGTTTTTATTCGGAAGCAATGGTCTCGATGGTCTAGCGGTGTCATGCAAAATGTTAAAGGAACATTACAGAATTGGTTTTGCTAACAAAACAGTTGCTGGCAGTTAAGCACTTTATGTAATCCACCGTATACATAAACTGACAAACCTGTAGAAGTTTGAGATCGATCGGCCATTTGGTCACGAGAAAATAGTGAAAAACCGACTACACATTTGCAAGAAATCATATAGGTTCAACAGGATGAATAAAACGCTCACTGAGCGATAAACTCCAAACGGAAAATTAGTTTATTCATTTTTCATCAAGTATGGCATTCCAGACAGAAATATTTCAAGGGATGTTTTCTACTATCATCATCAATAGACCGTGTAAGTTTTATGTAAATCTGTGATCAAAAGTACATTTTACAATTACCAATTCTGTAATATTCCTTTAAGATCATCTTCTGGTTTTCTGTTTGGCCCATCTTTACGAGAGATGATGTGCCACATTGACAGCCTTGAGTTGTGCTGTGATGTACTGAGAACGTGTGAGTTTACTGATTGCTTCTCCTTGCCGATTCCTCATCATTGTGGAATCTCTGATGTGCGTAACCCGGGATTATTGCCCGGTGAAACTTGTGTTCACACTTGATACACTCACCCTGGGAAGTTCCTGGGGAAATAGCTTCGTGACTATAGCTACACTGCTTGGGTGTGAGGTTAAACCAGATAGCCCCCCGTGGTTAACAAATGTAAGTGTCAATGTTTTTTTGTCCAAGGGAAATGCATTAAGTTTGAAACAAGCGCAGTTGAGTTAAATTTCCTAATTCCCGGGGTTTTGTTTTCTAGGAAATGGCTAAAAAGGGAAAAAACAATTTTGATTATGTACTGGTGACCCAACCCAGAAATGTATATAATTGTTAAACTCTGCAGTGTCTTAAACGTTTTTGAAGCTTGTATTATCGGTACTCTAATTGCGGCTGCTGCCGAAGTTTGCACAGCATTGAAAAGGCATATAGGAAATAGTTAAAATGCACAGTACAAACACAGTCTCAAAGTACCGTTTCACACGTAGGTGAATTATGCCCAGCCTTGACTGAAATTATTTTCTATAATGATTCCATTTATTCATTTATGAATTAATTTTCTGCCAGTATTAATCTGTGATCACACGTCACAGCTGCCCGTCACCCCTGCGTCTCCCCCCAGAGTACCCGTCGAGCGATCACCAACCCCCCCCCCCCCCATCCCAACCACCATCATCACAGAAAACCAGAACAGCAGAAAAATTGTGATTAGTGATGTAATGAGCGCGCTCTTGCACTTCACTGCCGTGCGGCGGATTGTCCGACTACCATACAGCAGATGTCGAGATACCTAGATAGTGCCGTTGCACGCCGCTCATCACCGCTCTCGTGTGAAATGTAATAAATACTAAATGCGAGTCGTATGCCCTCCCGAGACGGTACCGACGTGTCAACGGTTCCCTGTTTTCGTGTTTGGTCATTATGTGTAAGGAGATGATCATGTGTTCAGTAATTATTAGCGGTTATGCGAGGGCTGTGCCCACCGACCGTGGGCTTGATAGTGGGGAAAAAAAGAAGAAGGAGGGGGGGGGGGGTGCTACTGAAACCATATTTGTCAGAATGAGTTAGTGGGATCGACATTAATTAGCCCGTGCTATCAATGGGCTGGAAAAGATAAATCTTAGATAGCCAAGATGTGACAGGAATTTTAAATGATTTTTTTTTCTTTCTTCGCGGTAGGTTATGTTGGGTTTCTTGAAGAATCAAATGTATATTAATTGGGCTAGCTAAACGCTGTTTATGCAGTACTGTCCACTTTTGGAACCACCTTTTTTTCTCTGTTAGAAAGCTTTCAAATGTTTGTGAATAATTATGCAGTGGAATAGTTTTATTGTATGGAATTATAATTATGTTATTTTTATGCCCTTTTTGTGACCGAGCGGTCTAGCACGACGAACTCAATTTTTGAGTCATCAGAGTGTGGGTTCGAATCCCGTTGTGACACTAGGTGTCTTTGAGCAGGGCACTTTAACTATAATCGCTCCTCATCACCAAGGAGTAAATGAAGTACCTCTAGGGGATGAGATTGTTGATGCGAATGATTAGCAACATGTGCACCCATTTCGTTGCCGGTTCTGCATACTCCTAAGGAGTTTAGATGGTTTAAGAAAAGCTTGGGACCCGACGAACGTGGTTTAAATGGCCTGTTCTGATTGAAGAGGTGCATAGTAATTAGCATCACTTTTGGGCTTTGTCTTTGTAAGGGTAAGGCTAATCTAAGAAAAGCATAAAACATAGGAACACCGTTATGTGGGAGATTGTTAGACAGGCCACAGGGCCTCCATTAATTTTGAAGTGGACTTTTGAAATTTGAAAGAAGAAAAAAACAATTATGGAATCTGATTGGAGGAATCAGAAAGTCTGGGGCAAGGATGAAGAAGTACAAACTAGACTGGCCCATTAGTCTCCCCGAGTTTCTGCCCTCATCACCTCGCAGATACCCTTTTGGCACTGGCGTTTTTTTTTCCCCGGCATCCTGGCATGCCATCATCAAGTGTGACATGCTTGCCTGCCCGCACCTGCTGTCCGCCGTATCGACTCTCGTCCCTATTCTAGCACCGCATCCTCATGGAAACAATGCCAAAACAGATGGCCCAACGGGCAAATTCAGCCAATCGTAGCTGATTGCAAGCCGGCTCAAATGTCGGCTTTTGGGCCATTTGCCATTCACCCGGAAAATCATGTGACATTTTCTGTCCTCTTATTCACCAGTCTTTAGCTCTCAATTGTGTGCCCTTTTTCTTCTTCTTCTCCCCCCCCCCCTTCCACATTTTAAGGGTTCTTGTAGTTGACCGGTTTTGTTTCCCGATCGGTTGAACTTAAGACAGTTAACAATAGTCTTTTTGGTGACTGGATTCCCGCAGTGTTGACACAGTCAATTCATGGTTGGCCGTGTCTTTTAAAATGTCTGTCAAATGTTCATGTTCGAGTAATACCTTGTTGACATTCTGCAGATGTTTAGATTTGTCCCTTTGTTTCTTTTCTTTTACAGACATTTTCTATGAATAAATAATGTCCATTAATGTTGTGTGATCCGTAAACTAGAAGAAGAAAAACCCACAGCTCCTCGTACCCCTTGTAATAAACTATCTCGACTACATCAAGTACAATGTAGACATGCTTGTTGGGTTAAAGGTGCTGCATACGTTTGGCAATTGGAGCCTACTGATTGGAGCCTACTGATTGTGTTAATCTTTATAAAGGTAGTTACATACAATAAAACTAACCTGTGAAAATTTCACTTCAAAAGGTGGTCTCGTTTTTGAGATATCACCGAAAAACCGGAGCGAATATTTCCACGCAGGAAGAATATTCCCCATGGGAATACACAGTCTGAGAAGCGCTTCTCAGATTCAAATTTTTGGGAATAAAAAGTGATATATTTTCCATAACCGTAGCACTTCGAAGCTAAAGGTTTTTTAAAAATTCATTATACTACCCAAGGCTGCTGTGCTTCTTACCAAGTAAGTTTTATATTGCCATTAATTTTCAGAGTCATTACCAAACGTGTACTGTGCCTTTAAAGTGAATTTAACTTATATGTTTCTTTTTCGCTAATTCAGATAATTGGAAAAGTTACTCACCGACCCTGTAATAAACCATCTCGACTACATCAAGTACAATGTAGACATGCTTGTTGGGTTAAAGTGAACTTAATTTATGTATTTATTTTGCTGGGTTAGATTTTGTGAACCATCTGTCAAAATAATTCAAGAGGCTTGTAGTGTTCACACAATGTACACATCTTTTAAATATCACAGTAGCTCTGACAAGAGCTGGTGGTGGAACAATCCAACGGCACACTCAGGACACTACTGATCATTCTTAGAAAATGAAAAAAAAGGTAATTGCATACTGTGATCGGAACATTACTTGCTATTCCAGGCATGCAACCTTTCCTCGGATCAGCTGATTTCCTCTTTTTTACCATTCAAAATTGAAAAATATTGTACAAAATCATTGACATTTTGCAATTTCCTCTTTTTGGGGGTGAAGTTACAGTTGCATGCCTGCTATTCAAATATTTATGTTTATGTAACCAAGAGACCTTAACAAGAGTGACTCGCACTGTTACCTGTATGCCTGAAGATACATGGGAATGTCAGAGAGGATGAGGGGAACAGTTTCGGCTTAGAAGTGGAAGGAATTAGTCTGGCACGGTTAGCATTCTGTGTAGTAGTCATCCACCGAAGAGAACGGCGCATGCTTTTACTAAAATGTTGATTTGTTACATTACTGACACTTTCAGGGCCATTTTAATATCATATTATTGTAAGCTACAATGTCCGACAACTATGTTCCGACACCCCTATGTGCCAACATTCCTATGTTCCGACACCCTATGTTTCCGTCAACCCTGTGCTCTGCCAACCCTGTTCCAAGAACCTTGTTCCGGCACCCGTATGTTCCGACACCCCTACGTTCCGACAGCCCTATGTTCCAACAACCCTACATGTATGTTCCAACAACCATGTGCTCTGACAACCCTGTTCCCAAAACCCCAAGTTCTGGCACCTCTATGTTCTGACTCAAGTTCCGACAACTCCATGTTCCGACAACCCATCATGATCTACACGCTAGGGTTACTGGCTAGGGTTAGGGTTAGGGTTGGGTTAGGGTTAGGAGATTACATTAGGTGTTTTCGGAACATAGGGGTGCCGTAACAAAGGTGTCGAACCTTGACTACTGTGAAACAGATTTTAACGTATGCAACAAAAGTTCACAATTTATTCCCCGAAACACAATTTTTCTCAATGTATTGACGTAAACAGCAAACAGCTTTCAAGGTCACCAGCTTTTGGCTGTCATCCCAACACGTCCACAAACCTTTCAAATACATTATAGACTAAAGTTGTTTTTGAGCATTCTTTGTGGCTTAGGTTCATCTTATTCAAAACGCATTCGTAATCCTTCCCTTCGGCATTAGTTTCTTCATCTGTCTACCGCAAACCAAATTGCCTGAAAATGCATACAAATTGACTCCATAATAGATTTTTAATGTCAACTTCTGGGCGACGGGACAAAGAATTTTTAGTGTGTGTTGCGGGACTCTTCTACCTTTTGTCGGTCGAGTCAGTGGTTATAAATCTTACTTGATTTCAAAAAAACCCAAGCATCCTGTCAGAGGGCTTCTTTTCAGTGGCTGGTGACGGATGATTTAAGTTGTCAGTCTTTTTTTCCCTTCTTTCTATGCACAACTTTGCTGATATTGACTACAAAACGCTAGCGTGTATTGCGTAAAAAGAGCTCTTTATATGCACATTAATAGATAATCGGTGGAGCATGTCGCCATAGCTCATTTTGGTGAGAGGGCTAAATAATTCCATTACTTTAGATACTTATGCACAACGTGCTCGCTCCACTGTGACTGATCGCTCAGGCTCTGAATTTATTGACTTTATTCCATTTGATTTTTTCCCTCATTTCCTTCTTTCACTGTTTTTTGTTTGTGTCTGTGTGTGGTGTGTGTGTGTGTGTGTGTGTACACACAGAAGGCATATGTGGGTCCTGACAACAATGAACATGGACCCACAGGTCATTTCAATAGGAACAATTGGCCCCAAGGAATTCTTCAGAAAAGGGAATAATAAACAACATAGCAGTACCCCACAAACCGGATCCGTAAGATGTTGTGTGTGTGTGTGTGTGTGTGTGTGTGGACACACAGAAGGGCATATGTGGGGTCCTGACAACAATGGAACAATGGACCCCACAAGGTCATTTCAATAGGAACAATTGGGCCCCACAAGGGAATTCTTCAGAAAAGGGAATAATAGAACAACAATAGCAGTACCCCACAAACCGGATCCGTAAGGATGTGTGTGTGTGTGTGTGTGTGTGTGATGACTGGAAAGCTTCATCACACAGAACGTCATAGGGCTGGGTTGAATATGCAAGGGCTGGTTTCGAGATGTTTTTATAATTGTTCAGGAAGATGCTTTGTGAGAAACAAGAGGCTCGTACAGAACTTGGACCAAATTCATGGAGCTTTTTAAACTTAAAGGTAGTGTCATACTTTGGTAATGACCCCAAAATTAGTGTTGTTTTCATTTTTACCCGAAAGCTCAAGTTTGTCATTAAGATAGTAATGGAGTAAGCATACTGTTTCGTCTGTAATGCCCTCGTTGATTAGAGGTCAATAAACACATTTTAATCTGAGAAATGATTCATCCATGAATCGTTTTCTCAGATTTCTAAAGGGTTGGTGTTCGTTCACGAATGCTGCGGGCCAGAGATGTGGTTGGTACCCACTGTCACCTCGCTGAAAGTGGATGGATTTGGCGTCCTTGTTAAAATACTGCAACAGTTTTATGCTGTTTTCTCAACTTGTAGACACTGCATTGAACTGAAACTTTCACCCCATGTGACTTTTATTGTATCTTTATTTACAATTTTGCCAATCTATGACCCTACCTTTAAGCACAAGATTTTGCTCGCCAGAAAAAGGTTACCAGCCAAAATACCGTAGTACATGTACTATCTGTGACTGGTATCCTGCTCCCTTTTTGCTGAGCAGAAAATCTTTAAGCAATTTTTTTTCTTCAGCTTAATTAAGCAGCTCTTGGAAATGTGGCCCTGCTGAGGGCCAAATTTTATAAAACCGTTTCAGCACAAAATATTGTCTCTAGCCCAGGAAATGTTTGCTTAGCACAAACGGGTTACCGGCCAAGTATCATGTAATGCATATTGCGTGTGACTGGTTCCCACTGCTCACCACCATTTTCTACTCTACAGCTTTATGCAATTGGGCTACCTGATTTGATGAAGTATTGGCAAAGTGAATAAGTGGTTTTATGGTGTGTTTATTGAAACCGCAGGATTGGAATGGAATGTGTCCCAAAATGACAAAATGGGCCTTTCTCTAACTTTGTGTTACTATAAATCTTAAACTAAGCTACATTTTCAAAGACGTTAGCCAGCCGGGCTACCTATGAGCAATTTTTTGCTAAATCGAGCCCCGTTTTATACCTATAAATCTTTACACCAGAGGGTCCAGCGCTCTGCGTTTGAGTGGTTTTTTTTTCAAAATAAAATTTTAAACAGTGTCTTAATCACATAATTTGCATTTGATTGCCGGGGGATGTAATCATTGCAAAGCGCCTGAATGGCCATGACTGCAACTTGTCGAAGTGTCAACTTATCTATTTTTTAGAGAAAGCTAAGTTTGTGCGATAATGTTCGCCGAACAGAGAATTACAATTTTGTGTAGGCTTTGGTTAACTTGGGTGAAGTGAGTTATTGGGACAACTTGCAAGTTTTATTTTTCAAAGGTTTCGCATGTGCTAATCCGGTTTATTCAATCAAGTCCATTTGTAAAACTCGTCACAAAGTTTGGTCTCGGGGACAAACAAGCCAAACCCACGTGTCAGTCAGTGTTTTGCATTGCTTTGTGTACTCTGATCTGAACAAGTGTCATTGAAACTGTTGATGGGTAAATTTGTTACGGGTGCCCCCATTGGCCTGTCCATTGTTCAGTGTCCTGTGTTTTTGTGCAAATACGGGGGGAAAAACACGAGCGTTAAATGTCGCCATCTTGCATCTTGCATTTGTGCTCTGTGTTTGTGCTGGTAGGGTGCTTATCAGATGGTGATTTTGTCAATTGTCCTGAGAGAGATTGGAAGCTCCATCTCTCTTGTAGCTGGCAGTGCTGGTTGCAGTGACTGCAGCCATTGGTAGCCTGTTCCAGATCCAAACAGCTCTTGGGAGAGGGCTATAGAGGTATAGCAGTCAACTCTGGCGAATGGTTGCCTGTAGTTGAGGCTATGTTTGATTGGTCTGGTTGTGTCGGCTTGACTGTCTAGTCTCTTGGTTGGATGGGTTTGGTGGAGTCGGTTTGATCGTCTGTTCTCTTGGATGATTTTTAGAGGGAATATGTGTATTGATTTGGCCGTGTAGAGTTTTGAAGAGGAGTTGAACCTGATGGAGGAGACGTCTGTCATGCAGGGTGTCCCATCCCAGTAATGTCACCATACCAACCATACTTGATCCCCCCCCCCCGCATCCCCCGCTGGTTACGCCCACTGCAAACACAATTCTAATGGAAATGATCAAAAAAAGAGAGGCTTTGACAAATCTTCCAGGTAATTTGCCAAATGTGCTCTTTTCCGATGTGACATAAAACAATTAAAAAGAACACAAAAATGAAACTTGAGGCAGCAGTGAAAAGCAGGCGGGAACAAGTTGTTTTGTATATGTCATGTGGCCGAAAGAGTTTTTGCTATATCTAATCTGGTCCTTGCTCAATGCTCTAAGCAAGTTTTTTCTTCCTCTTTCTTTCGTGCTTATGTGCTCAGTCGCGCTGCGTGGAATTGAGTCATACAGTCTCTTAAATGTGTTTGTCCTTCTTCTAGATTTCCAGTATCCAGTCATCCAGAATTGTCAACAGGGTGTTTGGTTGGCCTGAATGGCAACCCACCCAGTTTCCGCAGGACAACTCCGACATCTGTACACATTAAAACACAACAAATGAATGGATACATGCCGATCGCCATGACGATGGGTTCCGTCCGTGGACACTTTTCAAGAATCGGCGTGGAGTTATGAGGAGCAATAAACTGTATTTGAAAAGAAAGTGAACACATCCAACAAAAAAAGTATTAAAGCCTTTGTGGGAACACCTTGAGAGACAAAATGCACAATGACTTGACAAAGAAGATAAAAAGCTTTGCGTCTGTAGGTGTAAACAAGGGCTTAGAGACGGTAAGCCTGGCCAGAGCCTGTATTCAATGTAGTGAAGAAGAACTGTTCATAGGGGCAGTTTAGGTATGTTCCATTAAACCTGAAAAGCTTCTGTTGTGTGTGGGCAATGTTGTCACCCTGGGAATTGCCATGGTTGATCAGCTTAACAGCTTAATACTGCATGAGCAAATGTTGTTTGTCTCCGACGCCTTGTTTATAAGCCACGTGAGCCCCCCATCCCAGCCTTCTCTTGAGGGTCTCGCCCTCCTTCATCACGGCGCTCCATGGGGGCTTATTCAGGTTTTGAGCCCACTGATTTCAGCCAAGATAAATGACCAGCATGATTTCCCCCTCCGAAGTCTCCCCAACAAAAAAAATGGGATTTGTTTTGTGTCCATTGTCCGGCTGGTGTGATAGTTAGAGAACCGACTAGAATTCCCCCTTTGTGCCAACCGGCCATTTGTCAGCGAGTTTCCGGATTGAGACATAATAAGCTACACGGAGAGTGGCTGCCTTTTTTCTGTTTGTGTTATTATTTTGGTCTGTCCATACATACTCCCGTCTAAATGGTCTGTCAGGTCCTTGCTCTATGGTCAGGTTAACACAGTTTCACTTACCACTGGGCCGGCCAGACCACACACAACAGGCTGTGTAGGTGAAGAAACTCCTGGCTAGCCCCAAGGGTGCGTCCTTGTGGTCTCTTGAGAGTTTGTTTGGATGTGTTGAGAGGGTTAAGATCTTATTCCTCATCCCCAGAGATTGCTACCTCTCAGGGAGATATCGCAATCCTAAGTGCCCCGTGGCAGCATCAGTTGAACACCAGCCAACTTTGAGGAAGATTTAGGATGTACACTCTAGCCGATGGCTATGGTATGGGGCAAGGCTACCACATCAACTTCGCCCATCCTGCTCCAGTTATCCACTCTGATTCGCAATTCCCCATAAAACCGAACGCACGAACAAACCTTGGTACCATTGTGCCATAAGATGATGAAAACAAAGCCACAGGTAACTTGGGTGTGACGTGAACCCACGATCTCTCTCATTCTAGAGCAGTTGTTTTGTTTCCCAGACCACTGAGTTGGTCCGTTGATGAGATGCCGGTTCGAACCCCGAAATTATCAGCAGGTACCGCAACAATGTAAAGATCAAGTAATAAACCTCAAGGGAAACTGACTGGGTAAATTCTGAACAAGTTTAGTTTTAACACAGAAAAAATGGACATGAGCGGGACTTGAACCTGCGACCTCCGGATTAATATGTCAGCAGTCTACCAACTGAGCCATCTTCTTTGTTCAGCCTAAAATGACAGTTTAAAAATGTAACATTTGCACCGGAATAAAGAAAATTGTTAACTTGGTTTTACCATTCAGCCAGTATGTGAGATAAACCACTGTGTACTCCAAGCTGTCTCGGAGAACTTTCCCCAACGGCACTCTGGGGGAAGTACTGAGTATACAGCAACAACTTTATTTGATTTCAGTTACACGTCCAACAGCACAATAGGTGCAAACTACAGGATTAATAGAAAACAAGAAGATATGTTCAGTTTTAGATGTTGGAGGAAAACCCCAACGGGGAATACCAACGTGTAGGAACTGAAAATCCAATCCACATGCAAGGCTTCGGTCTGAGGTGGGATTCAAACCAGGGTCCACAGAGGTGAAAGGCCGGGAAATGAAACCACTAAGCTGACCTGACCCCATAGTATGATGGTGAAAATCCTGTGGCGTGCCCTGGCCGAGCTGTCTAGTTCACCGGACCCAAGCTCTGAAGTGTTGTCAGCAGAGGGTTCGAATCCCGGTCATGACACTTGTGCCCTTGAGTAAGGCACTTGACCATAATTGCTTCGTAAAAAGTTGGGAAGGTGGTGCAGTCTGCTCTACCAGCCAGGCAGGCTCCTAGTTGATGATACCCATGTTGTGAAGGGGTTATAACCATGTTTCAGCCCCAGGAGTAGGTGACAACGTGCCCCCGGTGATAGTTGATTTGGGTTGACAGCCCAAATCAGTTAAGTGTAGCCCTCACCTTGAATTGGCTGTCTGGCCTTGTGAGTTGGGCGATATCTCATTACTAAAAACAAATAATATCTTCAAACTCATACTACCTGAAAACAACAGTTCCTTTAAATATTTGTTTTGTTGGTCATCATACCAGGACTTATAATAGACACACCATGTCATAATAGGTAGACTCCCAACATTAGGGATATAATTTAATAGCTCAGTTTGGTATTATAGTGCCGTCCTGTTAATCAGTGAGGTCGCAGAATTCAAGTCCTGCTCGATTTTCGGATGACAATGTGACAGGGAGTGGTCTTTTCTCTAAAATGATTAGCTCCGTGTGTACAATTGAGAAACTTGTACTGTAATTAGTTGGCTAAACAGAATCCTTGGGTGCGGGGATACAACATCGAAATTATAACACCAATGTGCTCAATTTCAAAGGGTACAAGGACTTTGTGTTTATATTGTCGCTTGAGGTCATTTAGTTAATTTTTTTTCAAAGAAATTAGATGATAAATGACCAAACAAACAACAATCTGTGTGAATGATTTCTCGCTCCTTCTCCATTTACTTGGTTTTTGAGTTGCTGTTTTTTTTCTTCTTCTTCTTCTTTTCTTTTTTACATTCAAAGTACTGGACTGTAACTGAGCCAATTTGTATTAAATATTGTATCAAATAAAGCAGTAATGTCATAAAATCCATGTCCGAGGCAATTAATGTGGTAATTTGTTCTTTGTTTGCTGGTAAAGGTATAATCACTCCCAGAAGCAAAGCGAGCTAATGGGCCTCTTCGTTCCTCCACGAGCTTGATGGAAGCTTCATCCCCAAGGATTTACCACCCAAAAACTCCTCATCAATTCATGGCACGGAGCTGCTTCATATTTCTTACTGGTAATGAAATAGCTGTCATCATCAATAATGGATAACGAGGCAACAAGGTTGCAAGTTCTCATTGTCATGGAGTTGTGCATCACCTCCAGGGTGCATCGAAGGCCCTCGTAGTGTCCCACTGTATTAAAACACACTCAGTCACACCCTATTGAATCCTGATTACAAATGGAAATAGATGCGAGGTATCTGCTCCACGGCCTCTACCTGATTTTCAATTCCGCTCGCGTCCTTGTCGACGGGGCCGATGCATGCACAGAGACTTCGTCCCCGGACGTGTCGCTGAAAATCTCCCGTGTAGGACCCCGTCTCTGAAATGTCAGCATGTGCGTAAACACGTGTCGGCACGGTGTGGTCCTATTTGTTGGTGATATTCTGCGAGTTTGTTGTTCTCATGCTGGAGGAAGGAAGGGTGTTACAGACATGTACAGGCAATCTCATCAACGATGAGGGGGAACAGGGAAGAATCTCCAAGACGCAGATGGGCCTTGTTTTCGAGCGCATCAATTTTTCATGAAACAGTTCTGTACGTGTTTTTTGCCAGGCGAGTCATAGGAAGAAGTAAACAAGTCGGATTATACAGCTCCTCTCTTTTTAGCATTTCCACGCGCTCTCACTTAACATTGAGCTCGAGATTCAAAATTATGAACAAACTAAAATCCTTTCACACGAGCAACAGTAAGAAAGGTCCTCGGTTGATGCCTGACGGCTGTCTGCCACTTCGTTCGATAACGATTATTTAAGCTTTCACCATGAATTCTTAAAACACAAATTTACCAACTTCCCTTGTTTTCGGAGTGGGGGTTAAAGGTCACGATTGTTCATTTACTGAACACTTTCTTCTACTAGTGACATAATCTGTGCATGAGCATAATGATTTTGCCATAGCAAGGGTCCCTGGTTATGGCACAGTAATCAATTCACACTACACATCGTGGTGATTTCAACATGGTTGTCATTAAATATTTGGAGGAGGTCTGGATCTCTGTTAAAAATAACACGGGTCCTTGGTTATTATTTAACAAGGTTAGCTTTCACACTACTGTAATTTTCTATTTTTAACATCGATGTGATTTTAGTCAAGGTAAACAATTTTATTGCGTGAAAGGGCCTTGGGTCCTGGAAATCATTAAGGAAACTGCATTTCTGATATGTTATAATACTATAGTGTGATTGCATGGGCGTGGCAAGGGCAGTTTCTTTGGGAGGGTGTATGGGAGCCAATATAGACCGGTGCTTTCTTTTAGGGGTATTGAGGTCGGTCAGGTTGGCGGAGTGGTTTCTTGCCTCGCCATTCACCTCTAGGACCACGGTTCGAATCCCGTCATGAGCACTGTGGATTGGGTTTTTAGTTCCTAGTTGATTTCATTTTCCCTGGGGGCCTTTTTCTCAAACCTCGGCTTGGGCTTAGTGGCTTGGGAACCGTCATCCATTTTGGAGCAGTGTGTATTGTGCACGGTGTGCCAAGCATCAAACGTAGCCTAAGCCGAGATTTGTAAAAAAAAAGTCCCCGAGAATCATTCTCTGGGGTTTTCCTCCCACATCTAATTCTGAAACTTCCTTCCTTGTCCTTTCTTTCCATGTGGTTCTTAGCTAGTACATTGGTTGAAAGATTGAGTTCAGTGGTTGACTTCGCTTGTCTGAAAATCCTTGGCTTCACGACCAGTATTACAAAATAAACAAATAAAAATGAACAAATAATAATAATATTTGGAAACCAGTTTGCCGACTCACCGACTGTCAATGTTCTCCACACTGTTTCAAAGCGAAGAATGGCTAAGACTGAAAGACTATCGTGCCCAGAACGCAACCACACTGTCTTGACTATTGTCAAAGCAACACACAGTCTTGCAAGAGGAAAAACAAAACAATGAGTGGATTTTATTCTGGATTAACTTGTTCTACTTAGACTTCGTGCTTCGTTCGTTGACTGAGACTCAAAAGTTCGACAGAGAGAAATTGTTGGGGGAGTGTCACACTACTAGCACCCTCCCACATTCCTCTGGTCGCCACACCCTGAATAACTGTTGTATTTCCCATATGTCTTTCATCATAATAGCAGTAAATTTACCCGTGAATTTCCAGAAACTGTTGTATTCCTTCCTTAATTTCGGATTGAACGAAGCATTTTGACTAGAGCAGGAATTGATTCTATACGACCTCCGGATTCACGTGCCAGCGCTCTACCAGAGAGCCATCTCGCCCGAATGTTGGTGGTTTCCCTATTTTGTCAACATCTTTGTTCGGGGGTGTCAGTCAGAACATTTTGTCTGATAAAAGGCGTATGTCAAAGCAACTGCATCTTCACACTACACCTTTACAAATTGTGAACTGGAAATAACACTCGAGCTTTGAGATTGATGTATCCTTAACTTGGTCTGAGGGACACCTGTCATGGGCACTGTACATTGAATATCATTTGGGCCTGTGCAAAATCTGTCTTAATACCTACAGGTGACCAACAAGACCATATGAATTTAAAACTGTTGGTGAGTGGTTGTTTTCGCTAAGCAGGTGGATTGGCTAAGCACCATTTTTGTGGTAGGGGACTTCTTGTGGTCCGTCCCCCCAGTATAGCTTCCAGACTCTGTACACACAGGTCTAGTCGCCTCAGAATAGTTAGACTAAAAGCAAACCCTTGAAATCTTAATCTGTATGGGCATCTACGGGGTCTGTTTGTGTAGTCATGTAAGTCAGGGCACTGCCTACAAGCTCTTACTTCCCAAAACCCTCTCCCCGTCACACAAAAACATACTTCAAATCATCCGAGGAACAACTACAGCAGGATAAACACACAAGGTAATCTTCACTTTGGAATTTTCCTTTCAGTGGAGAATACAGAAATATGCGCTAATCCTGTGACAACACATGTCAACTATTCAAGTATGGTTTGTTCCAATATGTACTGAGCAGTTTGTACAGGGATCAGTGGAGATTTACGTTGCTTCGAAGGTGACTGCCTTTACTGCTCTGTGCACCAACGCCAACAACACTCCACACCTTTGAGACACACTTGAACAAAATGCAACTCGTTTTCAAACGGACGGTTGCTGTCAGTCAGTTGTGCTTGCGGTCAATGCGAGCCGGTTCTCTGTTTGCCAGAAAAAGGTGAACTCGAACGCCGAAGTGTTTCTCTTTTCCCGTCGAAGGCACTGCTTTGTTTTGCCGCATACCTTGCCTAGAATTTAAAGGGTTTTGAACCAACCTTTTTTAGAAGAAAGAATTCGTAATAGTTGGTTTAAAAAAAGGTTGAGTAAAAATACTAAATTTATATTACAAATGTAAGCACCATACTGTTAATAGTTCATCCTATATTAATTAATGTCTTATTTGAACGGGTGTGCACAACGTTAAAAAGAAAATAAAATGTTCACAGACTTACACATATAACTTACATGTCATAAAGATTATGCTTGAAAACTCCCCTTTAAATATTTTAGCCTGAATTGTTTAGATAGTTTTTGAGAATAGAATAAAAAAAAATATTTCATCACCGAATGTTTGAAAACAGTGAAAACATGGGATGTTTTTTGTTGTTATTTGTGTACACTATTTTGTTCATGATTCCGATGATCGATTGAGCTTCAACTTTGACAGGATTGTTATTTCACTGGATCAGAACAAGTGTGGATAGTGGTCTTTGGCAATTACCAAGGTAGGTCACATGCTTAAAGGCAAAGACATGTGTTGGTTCTGATAAACGAAAACCTATGTGGATAATTTTTAATAACTTGATTCCAGTTCCAAGTTCCCTTTGAAATATTTCTGGTCTCAAATACTACAGTATGCCAAAACATTTTCTCTAGATACTTGGTTTACATGTCGATTTGAAAAGAAGAATAACAAACTTAAGTAAGACTGTAACATGACTGTAAACAAAAACCCGTAGGGAAAACATAATCTGTGTTTTGGGTGTTTTCTCGAAAAGTGTGACCTCATACTCCCGCCAAAATCCTCACGTAATCTTACCTATCGTTCTTCAGGCACCAGATGTGTGACATGCAGCCCTAACTGAAGCATGCATAAGAGCGGTAAAATCAGTAATAATCCAAATCAATCAGATCCCAATATCATTCAGATTTAATCAGAGTTACTCCAAGTTGGCAGGGAGCACCTGTTGTGTTTCCTGCCCCTCCTCCCCCCGAGCCATATATAGAATCAAGAATGCCATGGACAGGCACCAGTCTATGTCAGGGCTTAGCCAATAGGAAGTACACAGGACCTACACACCTGTTATTATTGGCAAGCCTAACCAATCGAAGAATCGGTGTAACAAACCCTTTTGGACAATGCTGGCGACTGGGGCACCTGCTCGGTGTTTGGATGCGTTCCTCATAAAATGGTCCGTAGACAAATTACATTCAAATGCTGAGTTATAATAAATGTTATTGTATCATGTCTCACTGTCACTTTTTCTTCTTCTTTATTGTCAAGGTTAATCATAAATCACAGTCTTTAAAGAAACATTACAGAATTGATAAGAAAAAAACTTGTAAAATATACTTTTGATCACAGATTTACATAAAACTTACACGGTCTAATGATGATGATAGTAGAAAACATCCCTTGAAATATTTCTGTCTGAAATACCATATTTGATGAGAAATGAATAAACTAACTTTCCGATTGGAGTTTATTGCTCAGTGAGCGTTTTATTCATTTGTTGAATCTATATGATTTCATGCAAATATGTAATCGGTTTTTCACTATTTACTCGTGACCCAGATGGCCGATCGATCTCAAACTTCTATACAGGTTTGTCAGTTTATGTATATGGTGGATTACATAAAGTGCTTACACTGCCAGCAACTGATTTGTTAGCAAAAAACAATTCTGTTATGTTCCTTTAAGAACTTGTAGTTTTATGGGACTTTTTTGTCTTCTTCTATTTTTTAAATAACTGACTTGGTACATGTAAAACAAATTTTGGGTGCACACAGAAAAATTGACTAGAGCAGGATTTGAACCTGCGACCTCTGGTTTTAACCGTTGCTCTACCAATAAGCTATCCGGCTGGTTGGCCCTTTTGCTTCGGAGATGGAGCCATTTGACGTGCATTTAGCGTATGTTCTTAAAAAAAAGGGTAAAATAATGATTGACTTCTTAAGTTGCATCATTTGGTCATCATTGCTCTCAGGGTTAACACTGACAGATTTTTACTTGAAGCTGTGCAAGATGAAGCTTAACTTGAGACATTCAACTGGTGACCATGTTTGAGATTAGTGCTGAGATGTTGACAATAAGGTTAATCAACTGTAATCATTTTGTTGGGTTCCTGACATAAGGAAACAGTAAGGGCTCTTTTGCCCTTTTGCTGGGCACACTTTGTCCACCATTATCCATGCAGGACGACATAACCATTACAAGTGAAATACAAACAAACAATTATTGTATATTATATTTATTTTGTACACATCGCTAAGCACGATTAGCACCAATAATAACAGGATGAATAGGAAACGAGAAGAAATGTTCAGTTGTAGATGTGGGGGGGGGGGAACCAATGGGGAAAACCCATGCAATCACTGTAGCTGAAAACCCATTCTACAAGCAATGCTCTGGGTCTGAGAAGGTATCCAATAAGACCCACGATCTGGGTGATGGTTGCAAGCTAGTAGGTATCTGTTTCTTGTGGATAAGCACATCTTGTCTTCAACATTTATTTTGCAGTATTTTGATGCTGGCCTTCCTTTCCTGTCTGCCCAAAACTTCGCATGATACGATATAGACGTTCTCGCCAGCCACGGAGTAAGGAAGGAAGACCTGGTCTGTATCAGAGAAACAATGCTCCTGCCATCTCTGTGCTGACGGCAGACCAGGGAGATTAGCGGACAAAACACTGTCCAGCCCCTGTCGCACCACAATGCACGCGGTGTATGCCTACTTCACACATAGACATTTTGTCTGGCAGGCATGTCCAATTCTCCCGGGAACAAAAAAGTGGTGCGCAAGAACCCTTCTATTTTTGGTGAGGTGAAAGTGATATGACATGTTCTATGGAGTGCCCGTGATCCTATAATTACTCTGTGATTACATATCTAAGCTTGCATCTTTGTTTGGGGGTCTGCTTGGGTCTATGTTTACCCCCTCTATAAATTGGGGTTGGTTTAACATGGCTCCAGATTTGATTCTTTCGGAGGAAGGGGGATGGGATTATCGACAAGATGGAAGATGTTCATACGGATGATGCCAAGATGTCTGTCTGCCTTCATGTATTCTGAAGCTCTTATTCAGCCTCGTGTCTGCTTGTCGGTCATTATTTAACTTGTGTGCGTCAAACACACACGATGCGCAACACCTTTTGGCAATACCAGACATCAAAAGATACAAATCTCTTTCCTGGAAATGGTGGCTGCATTTATTAATTGAAACGCCATCTAAATTTCAGGAGTTGAAAAGGTTGTAAGAATGTCATGACTGCAGGTCTGGAATTTCATCTTTGAGGGTGGGTGTAAGGCCAATATATTTTTGTCAAAGGGCACTTCCATTGGAGAATACCATCTTTTAGAAGGGCACCAAGGCCAAGACCAGGGCAACGGAGGTCATCCTCTGTGGCCAGCGTGTAATTACAGGCCTTCGACTGGTCTTAAAACTTTCCTCTTGTTGCGCACTATTGGTCATTAATACAAGTATTTGATGTTACAAGATGTCGACTGTGTAAAAATGAGTTCCAGATGTAAAGATATTGGAGTGGATTGATATGGTGGAGCATTCTGATGCGGCCATCATGATTTCCCCCACTCAAATCAATGTAACCAAACCGAGGCTGGAAGGGCAAATAGTCTGGTTCCGTTCTGTACAATGAATAAATAGCATCCATTACTGTTATTGGATACAGGGAACATGACCGAGATGGTGGAAGCTTGATAAAGGGTTTATAGCCATTGAGGTGTGGGCTCTGCAGCTCAGGTGAGCTGATCGTTGTGCTAATGTTCTTTATTGCATGGTCAAGACACCCGGTTCATGGTTTGCTTCTCTTGAACGCAGGAAACCTGTGAGAGCCAGTTGCATCACCAAGGGGGTGGGGAATTTATGCCCCTCCCCCCTCCCATTTAAAATATGGACTTTTGAGATTACAAATTTCCAGAGTATAATGTTACATATTATTTCAACTTTTTTTAAACTAATTTGTTTCCATTTACACGCAGTCAATGTATAATTATACACCGATGTCAGGTTATCTTATAAAATAGTGAAGCATAACTAGAGTGCTGAAAAGGGGCTTGTTTAATTAAGAAAAAGGCAAATGGAAACTTGGCCAAAAGTGCCCCCTTGAGAAAATAGTGCCCCCCCCCCTAAGATTTTACTCAGTTTCGGCGCTGGTATTGGCTCTGATGTGTGATGAAACACTCAGTCTTGTCTGTTCTTAGGGGGTGGAGAACATTCAATGAATGGTTATTAAAGTAAGTCTTGGATAACCAGGGCGAATGCATCAAATAATAATTAGAGAAATGTCAAATGTTACTCACTAATTAACCTTACCAACTAGATACATGAACAGGGCAGGTGAAATGAACTCATTTTTCTTTAATTAACACTAGTGAAGTTTTGTGGACAGAATTCCTGCTTCCGTATTACCGACCCTGTTGGCAACCCACACTCTGTCATTGTTGGTTTACGAACTCCTACATTGAACACATGATTATGATTTTGCCCGGCTATATCATTTTGTGTGGCGTGCATCGAGGTAGTCACTTGTACATCCTTTCCAACTTGATCATCCTCTTCAGATTTTTCATACTCTGGGCAGGAGTTTGTGGTTTAGCCCCCCCCCCCCCCCCCGCCAAACCTCGCCTAGCTTCAGAGGAACTGACTCCAGAGGGCTTTCCAACCTGTCTCCCGATGGATTGTCTGATTCTCCAGGTTGATTGCTGGAACCCTCCAGCAGACAGTAATTAGTGCAGACTAATTGTACAGGTACCCAGTAGTTGCCAGCGAGTGTGGCGATCAACACCCCCACCCTCCAAGAATCAATACGACTGGATCACACAGCGGAAGGAGCTCTATTGTGTCGAGTTGAGCAGCCTAGTGTCCTCCTGGTCCTCATCTCACCCCCGTTTCCGGTTTTTACCTCCCCCTCATTGTGCACTTTTGTGGGTGGAGTTCAATAGAAACAGTTCAAGTGTAGTCAGATGGTTGTTGGAGAGGCTGGGGATGAGAAGAGTTGGGTTGATCCTCTCTGGATAAAGGCCACTGTTGGCACAACACAACAAGGCTGCATCAACCCTGTTACAGGAGGAGTGTGGTTACATGTCAGTTATCATTACTGAGGTTACTATGACCTGCCTGTTTGATCCTTGTTAATCAGGACTGTGATAGCACCAACAAAAGACACAGGTGTCTAGAAGTGTGTTGACTGTATCACTCTGGCACAATAGCCTATTGTTGTTAATCCGATCAGTGTATTGTTTTTTGTAACAATGGATAGGTCAATACTCTTGCCCTAGGGGTGATGTGGTGGACAGTTATTTGTGTGCTTTCAGCAAACAGGTACAAAGTGAACAACAATTTGGAGTTTAAACAGCGTCAGATTTCGTTTGTTTTTCAGCTTTGTACTTGTCTTTTGAATACAAGAGATAGTGAAAATTAATCACCATACATCTGATTGGCATTTTTCCAACAAAATTGTTATGGTTTTTCACCATGACTTTTTACAGACTTGTGTGGCCAATAGAGGGCTCCAGTACCTGCGCTGTGAGTATTTTTTAAAGAAGTTTGTTTTTGTTTGGTTATTTTGCCAAGATCGGTATGTTGTGGGACACTCCACACAATTATCGAGAAAAGCAAAGTGGCACTCACTGTGTAACTTTCATCTCCTTATCTGCTTCGAAAGATAATTAGTTAGTCAAATATAATTAGACATGTCGCTGAGCAAGCTTGCCAAAATCACACTGCTTAAATAACTGTGAGCCCGACTGCGTACGCACTGACTCGACGATGCGAGATCATCACCAAACCGCACTCTGCAATTGCTTCGCAAAATGGGTCCAACTTTTGGCGAACGGAAGTGAACCTAAATTTCGCTGTAACAGGTCTTCAAAGCATGCAGTGCCAAGGACCTCTCCAGACGTTTTCAAAACTGTTGGTGGGGGGAGGGGGGATCTTGACCCAAATTTTGTAAGTTTGACCGAATCAAGCTGAATTGAAACAAGGTCCTCATAATGGTTTTTGACTTGATGTTTAATGTTTGGTCGAAAAAAGACTGTACTGTGCGATCTGGAGCAATGTTCTCGCCCCCTATCCCCTGGTATTGGTTGATTAAAATCTGCTAGTATATAGCACAGTATATTTAGGCCTGTGGTCGATCCGCTCTATGCGCGCGCTCAAGTATGGTAGCCTGCAAAGAGGCATCAAGTCATAGAGCAACTGGTCCCCTCTCATTCTTCTTTGATGTTGTAACATGTCTAAATGTATGTGGTTTAGGGTGACCGTGTAAAAATATTATTCATATGAAATGGAATCGCTTCAAAATAGTTACATTTTGACAAGCGTTTGAAAGTTTTTAAAAAGCGTGTGCGCAGAGCAGTCACGTTATTTTTCAGAGTACATGCCTGCCAGGGGTTAGTGACGAGAGGTATCGATACGGTAGCAAATGGTAGCAAAGTCTTGGGTTTGCACTCAACGAGCACTGCTTTTTGTGAATCCCCTCGACATCTTTGCTCAGTTCTTCCAACTTGTTTTAGTCATGAATACTATCATAGTTTCTTAATTTTCTCTCCTTTCCTTGAACTTCCACCATAAATGCTATATCAGTGCTTCGGTATGGAAATGGAGTGAGTTTGATTTTTGTTTAATAAACGTAAAATGCAAAAAAAAAGATATTAGTTTAGACTTATAAAATAGACCCCTTGCATTGGCCGCCATCTTTGATCTCAAACAATGGAAATGTGCAAACGTGTGTGACGCGCTGCGCACGACTCTCAGCCAATGACTTCACGCCGTTTGCACTCGCGTCATCAACGATGGCGGCTGATTGCAAGGAGTCTTAAAACTGTGTGTGTATAATAACACAGGTTTCATATTAACCGTGGCAGAACCACAGCCATATCGGGGCCACTTTGAACTTGTGCCCATCCAGAAAAAAAAGAAGAAAAAGAAGAAGAAGAAGAAGAAGAGAGAGCGAAAAAAAAGCAATTGATTTGCCATAATGCCGTCATCCAAAAGCAATCCATAATAAGATTGAATTAATTTCAAGTCCTACAGGCTGCAGTCTAAACCTCTTTATCCTGGGGACATTTCGATATGATTGGATTATCTCACGGCTCAGCAATATCCAACACCAGATGATTAGGACAAAGTAAACCAATTTGAGCGGCAGGAGCGGACGAGGTTGTACAACCGTGGTAGGACATTGGTTTGATGTGAAATTCAATTGGGCTAACTAGATTTGGAAAAGGGGGAAGAGCTTCGGTACAGAGTCCCGGGCAGTCGTGAAACAGGTCATCATAGGCAACAGATTATTCCAGCTTTGGAATTACTCTGGTTAACAGGCAAACATAAAAGATGTACTTAAAAGCGGATTCTGAAATTGCTTTACAGTTTGACGAATTTGTTTTTTTAGGAGTGTCGTAATCGGGATATCAGAAATTCATTGGAATTTTTTTTCAGGACGAAGTGTGTTTTTGGAGACGTGTACTCTTTTTGGTAGTAAACATTTTAAGGTGATTGTGAGAGACCATACAACAATTAAATCTTCTTCTTTTCTAAAGGGCTTGTTCGTCTTCTCCAAGATTCCTTTTAATAATTTAATGATATTTGGTCAAATTCTCTGTGTGTTAGGTAACGCCCATCAGCCAATGGATTGTTGTTTCTTCCTAATTGTGCAGCATAGAGCAAGTTCGGGTGGCGACTAAACTTGACTAGACCGACAAGACTAACCAGAAGAAACCATGGAGCACAGGGAGATTGACAATATCGAACCATGCACTGGAGCATGGTCGACTATGGTCAATTCGAGAGCTACGTAACAGTTTGGTCAAGTCTAGTCGCCCACCCGAACTTGCTCCTTGGTCAAGTTGCGCAAGAACTATCGTTGACCATGGTTCGACTAAAGTTAGCCCAATCTCGGTCTAGTCGACGATGGTTGGACTACGCTAGTTGACTAGTGGGAACCAGCCTACTGGGGGCATGGACGCATCGCTGGCTATCGATTCATTTTGAACGGCACAGTGCAGAGAGGACCAGTTATTAAACAGAACAATTAAACTGTTGATCCGACGTGTGTTCACAGCAAATCACACGGTGTTTTAAACAACTTTTACAACAATGTCACCCAATTATTTAATTTATTGTCATAAAGAAGTTGCCATCAATTGTGGGTACTTTTCGACAACAGTCGTCTGGCTGAGACACACTTTACCATTTGTGAAATATGCTGTAATACTGAGTATTTTATCCATGGAAAACAGAAAATCTCAAACAGTGAGCAAACTGGCTACCGCTATTTTCTCACTGGTCGCGTTGACATGACTAGAGTCGTTCGCACTTCAACTTCAGTGCGCATGCCCTACACGTACGTCACTATAACCAACCAATAGTTAAACTTGCTCTTATCTTTCATCTTCCATTTTGAATTCTCATGTTGGTTTAAAAAAAAAAAAAAATCATGAATCACTTTTAAGAGGTGTGAATCTTTGATGTCTTAGCAAGTGGTTTTTAAAGGACCAATGAAAACAATAAATCCGACAAAAAGATGAGATTGCTCAAAGCAATCATTCTTACCCTATTTTTTTCCAGTTTCACACCCTTTTGCTCAGACTAAGGCAGCCTCCCCTGCCCTTCCCTTTTCAAAAATTAAATAAATAAACAAAATAAGGAGAACTGAACATGATTGGGAGATTGGGTTTGGAGATGGGTAAGTCTCAGGAGGCTATAGCCTGGTATAAGGGTATCAGCAACAGAGCGTATGGTTATCGGAGGTGATATTTATACTCCCAAAGGCAGATGTAAGTGCAATATGTCATTAGGTAGGAGTAATCATGTAGAAGGATGGTTAGTGAGAAGAGGTATAGAGTACAATGGCTTGCCAGCTAGACCATGATGCCACGTCGACGGCATTTGCAGCCGCTCTGTGGAGCTACTGCATGCCCTATGATCTCAAACGACGGACACTTTGAATACCGAGCCCAAATTTAATATTCATATCTTATTTCTGTTTTCCCCTTGTCTTGCTGAAGTGATGAGCTGTGAGGATGGCCCCGTACATGAGGTCCACATTTTGTGTACGATTTCGGATAAGGAGTGTCAAGGTTCCAGTCGGTCAATACTTGACCCAGATTGTCGGTGAATGTGTGACACAAGACTGGTTCAAAGTCACCTGTCTTCTTTTCAGGAGAAAAGTACAAATAAATAACAAATCAAGGAACTGTACTTTTGTGTTTGTTCGGGGCGGACTGTTCAAAAGGAATGTCCAATTCACCGATGTCAGTTGTAGTTCCTTTCCGTATGAAGGTGGAAACATTTGAAGCTTCCGTAAGTTGAAGGTGGACATGTTTGAAGTTTCGGTGAAGTGAAAGGTGGAAACATTCGAAGTTTCCGTTTGTTGAAGATGGAAACATTGGAGGTTTTCCGTAAGGTGAAGGTGAAAACATTTGAAGTTTCCGTAAGGTGAATGTGGAAACATTTGAAGTTTCCGTAAGGTGAAGGTGAAAACATTTGAAGCTTCCGTAAGTTGAAGGAGGAAATATTTGATTCGTTTCTGTGAAGTGAAAGGTGGAAGTGAAAGGTGGAAGCATTCGAAGTTTCCGAAGGTGAAGATAGAAACATTTGAGGTTTTTCGTGAGGCGAAGATGGAAACATTTCAGGTTTCCGTAAGGTGAAGGCGGAAACAACGGAAGTTTCCGTAAGTTGAAGGTGGAAACATTCGAAGTTTCCGTAAGTTGAAGGCGGAAACATTTGGAGTTTCGTGGCCGAGCGGATAAGAGTACCGGACTCAAGCTCTGGTGTTTTCTGTTCAGCAGGGTGTGGGTTCGAGTCCCGGTCGTGACGCTTGTGTCCTTAAGCAGGACACTTACCAGTATTGCTGCGTCCTTCGGATGGGATGTAAAGCCGTAGGTCCCGTGTGTTGTGTAATGCACGTAAAAGAACCCAGCGCACTCATCAAAAAGAGCAGGGGTTCTCCCTGGTGTTCCTGGTTTGATTGGCAGCATATTGCACCTTGTAAACCATCACATGGTGCTATGTAAAGGAATAGGTCTAATACTTCAAAACTTAGCTCCACAGTACCTTGCAGGAAAATACTGAATGTTAAGCGCTTAGAGGCTGGTTTGCATTATAGGCGCTATACAAATACGTTATATTATTATTATTAAGGTGGAAACATTTGAAGATTCTTTAAGCGTAAGGTGATGGTGGACACATTTGAAATTCGGTCACATATTTTAACCGACCGGAATCATTCCACAAAGGGGATTAGATAGAATAGGATGTAACCTTGCCCTGCAGCGATGTACGAGAAGCTCTGTGTAATCTGCACTTCCTGAATGCTGTGAAAACAAATCCAAAGACGCTTCAAGAAGGATTCGAACCCACAACCTTCCTCATTTAAAGCAAACTTAACCTCTAGACTACCAAGTTTTATCGGTAACAGGAGGTGTATTTTCAGTCACTCAATGCACCTCAGGATTTTGCGGGTAGTAAAGACAAGCGCAGCCTTTGTGGCAACCAAGGTTCCCAAGAATCTTAGGGCTCGTTTTTTTTCTTCTTTTTTTTCGTCTATTTATTATACGACTGGTACTGACAAACCTCACAGCTTGTCGAGTTTGTCACCTAAACCAAAAGTGCTAAAAACCATACTTCCTGCCTTTTCCCCCTCCTCTTCTATCTCTGACAATCAGAGTAAGACACTGTCAACGGAAATGGGTAGAGTGTAAACTACAGACTGTGTGACTCTATGAGGGATTACTGAATGTCCCTGTTTGCCTTATCGCATTTTTTATGTCAGTCAGAATCGAGCAGAGAAGGAGCGAGAGGGATGGGATAGGGCGGATTGAGGTAAAAGTAAAGCTGTACCGTTCCAGCTCGTGGTTGTTCGAGCTGACACAATATTGAACACACATGTTTTTTTTCCTGCAACCGAAACTCTCAGGCTATGAACTCAATGACTAAAGCACACATTATTGGTTTCAGCATTTTGGGAGGGTGACTTTATAAGGCCAAATATAAATAAAAAAACATGTTTAGCGTCCACGCCCACTTCCTTTTAAGAGGCCGCCTCCTTTTTTTCTGTCTTTTTTTCAGGGTACATTTTAACGATCTCTGAAGAAGAAGAAAAAAGTTTTAAAATAAATAAGATGATAATTTTAGACTTGAGCACAACGAATGAGCTGGCAACCCATCTTGAAAAATTGCCATGCTGGTTGTCTTGAAAATGTGTCAGGCCGCCATTAAATAGAAAAAGGCCCTCCTCCTTCCCTTTTTTCAAAAAGGCAGGACCCTAAACATGCTTTTATTTTGTATGTTGCCTAATGATGGGAATGAGTGATGTTCCCCGGAATCCGTTTAGTCTGGTGCGTGACCTTGAGGGTGTCAGAACAGGAAGTCAAAAATGAGGAATATTATTTTAGTTTTCTCAGTCCCAAAGTTGAAGGATGAAGCGTCTTACATCTGTCCAGGCCACACCAAGAGTAATTGTCAAGGGTAATTTTGGGTGGAAGGCCTTGTATGACAACCAATTTGCCAACTGGCCTTTGGGGGGAAGGGGAGGGAGGGGCAAGGGACTATGTAGCGGATTACCAATGTTATATCCCTGCTATTTACAGAAAGACCAACGCAAACCCCACTCTAGTCAATAATGTCAAAGCTGTAATAATGTTGTTGTTGTAGTAATGTTGTTGTTGTAATAATGTTGTTGTTGTAATAATGGTGTTGATGATCTTAATGTCTGGCACATGTAGGATTGTATTGTGTGTTTTTTCTTACTGTCTATATGTAGGCCTGTGTAGGTGCAACTTTTAATAATTATCTCTATCAATTTTTTATATATTATTTGTAATCGTCATTGATTTTTTGTTGTTGACGAAATGTGTTGACTTTATCAGCCTTGCCTGACTGTCAGTTAATATTTTTTAGATTCTATGTAACATCTTTGTACATATCAGTGTTTCACCGAAAGTTTTCCCCAAAGTAGACAAGAGATAAACCAAATAAATAAATGAAATTAAATCCTTTTACCAGAGCTGTGTAGTCTCTGTGTTATCCCCAGGGCCAAATTTCACAGAGCTGCTTAAGCACAAAACGTAGCTAAGCACAAACAAATTATGCATACCAGAATAAGGTTACCATCCAAACTACCATGTCACATGTACAATTTGTGACTGGTATCTAGCTAAGCACAACAAAATTATGCTTACCAGAATAAGGTTACCAGCCAAACTACCATGTCACATGTACAATTTGTGACTGGTATCCTGCTCATTTCTGCTTAGCAGACAAATGTTAAGCAATATTTTCTGCTTAAGCAGCTCTATGAAATTGGGCCCAGATTGTAAACAGGCAGACATTAATACACCAGGATCAATTTGCATAATCTCATAGATCGACTGTTTGGCTGCAAACAGTCTACCCAGAGCCATCTTAAACCCAGCAGATATAAGGAGCTGACTTAGGAAACATCTTGTGATGGAGGGCTTACCTGGATTTACTCCCCGTTGCTCCTCATTAAATTTAGATGTTAATAATTTGTCTCCTCTGTCTTTATCAGCTCGTTCGTTGTAGATTCCGGTTTAATCCAATCTTCCCTGAGTTCGATGCACTGAAAAAAAAAAGTTTAAAGGGATTTGAGCACTTTCCTCCAGAGGAGATTTCCACCTCATGTGCTCAGTCTATAAAGCTTAATATTTTTGAGCGAAGAAGAAAACCATTTTTTTAAAGGCTAGGGTAACAGCCTTGATAAATGTTTTATTTGTCATAAATGTTTACTTTGTGGTGGGCTGGATATGGTTAATTATGATTGGACACATTTATGAAACAGTGACATTATGGAAGTGTTAGCATTGGGGCTAGTGTACTGTCGTACCACTTTAACTGTTCATAAATGGCTAGAGCTTGTAGCCAAGATACCCTGACTATGTGAGATGGTCACAAAGTCACGAAACATGTGTGATAAAACCCATGGTGTAACAGCCATGGGGGATAGTAATCTAAAACCATCCAACTCGATTCAAAACGAGACAAAAAAACAAACGTCCTCTGTGTACTGATGAGGGACCAGGCTTAGCCCAAGCTTAAATTGTGTCCGCAAACAACGGATGTGTCCAGAATTAATGATTAAACAATACTTTAAATGAGTCATTGAATTAATGATGGGATGGTTGATCAATCATTCAAGGAGACGGTTCGCCATCTACTCTGACGATGCCAATACCTGTGGGAGAATGTGTTACAGTCAGGCTGATGGTGCTAAGGCCTGGCTGCAAGGGAAACTTACACTGTATTACAACATATTATCATGTATTCTACTATCTAAGTGAACCCGGTGAAATCTGAAACTCTATCGCCTCCTGCCACGTCGTCGTGTTTTTATTAAGCTGGAAGATACTCGCTGCATACAAATCGAGCTGCGGTCTGAACTTGGCGAAGATCGAGGCATCGGTTGTCCATGAATTCCCAACACCTGAATGACCTACATACATGATAGGAGTACTCACAGCTATATTAAAATATTGTGAGGACCGATTACATCAATTTTCTTAAAACTGGTTCACGTGAGTTTGAGGATTTGAATCTTCTGTATCTGTTACTGACAGGTTGAATGGCCTCTGACTGGCACCCCCGAACAAAGATGTTGACAAATTAGGGAGACCGCCAGCCAGCATTAGGGCTATAATGGCTAAACCATGTTCAAATTCCGCTCTAGTAAATTTGTCTTTGTTCAACCCAAAATTAATTAGAATTCACCCAGTCAGTTTCCCTTGTGGTTTTATTACTTGATTTTAATCGCACTAATTTCCAGTGTAATACCGCGGAACAATTTGTTCGGTTAAATCCCGCAAAAAATTATCAGAGCTTTGTAAGCTTTTGGAAAATGAAGCATTCTAACGCGGTTTCCAGCTGAACTGCCTAAAAGTGGCTGCAGACTGCGCCGGGGTTTGACCTAGTCTTAAGCCCTTTTCACACACCAGCAATTTAGCAATGGTCCCTTGCTTAATTTGAGCATGGTTGCAAAATTTTACAAAATCTTCCCCGTGTGAAAGGACAACAACGTTTATACTGTCTATAGAGGACGGCAAATTTGAGAGAAGTCACTGAGGAACTTGGACAGTCCAAGCACTGTTGTCATTTCACATGAACTTTGTGCAATTTTACAACCCTGCTCAAATTAAGCAAGGGACCCCTGCTAAATTGATATCGTGTGAAAAGGGCTCTAGTCAACAGAAACAAGGAACGCACCTCAGTACAATGCTCCTCTACCATTCCCACCGTTTGGGGGGGGGTCAATTCCTTTGTGTTACATTTTGACTCTCAGACTCGGGGATAGGATAGGCGCGTGTAAGTGCGCTGCGCGTTGTGCAAGGGGTCAGTAAGGTCATGGCCTGAATCAAATTAGTTCATGTTTCTCATGTGAACGTCTTATAATTCGAAATTTGCTGGTTTTGAAGACCACTTTTCTCTGGGATTATTATTTTTGTATGATTTTTTACTTTCCTTTAATTTTTGTAGTAATGTATTTATTGTATTATAATAATTTTTTTAATAACTAATTTACATTTACATATGTTGTGGGGATCTGGGAAAAAACTGTTTTTCTGAGGAGTTCAGAATAAATTATGTATTTTTTTTATTTTTATTTTGTTTTGCAAAAATTAGTTAGTGGCCTGTTGTTTCGACCCTAGCTGAGTCTTTCTTGAAGACTCTGCTATAGGGTCAAAACGTTAGGCCGTTAACTATTTTTTTGCGTTTATTACTACCATAGGTCCTTGTGGTTGGTAAGCAGTTTGCGACAGCTAATTTTATTTACTTATTTATTTATTTGTTAATTTTTTTATAGGAAATATTAATTCCTATTCTATCACAGAAAATTGTTTTATAACAGTGGAACGGTAAAAGTAGTAGCGATACACTTCCCTGTCCCCGCTCCCATCTTAATTTCGATTAAGGAATACAAAATGGGGGTTCTAAACAAGTACCACACCATAAATGCATGTGAAATTACTTGCCACTCAAATCCAGCAAAAGGCCAGAGTAAACAATGTTGACTTGTCATTTAGCGAGTCATTGTTTCTACAACACTGTTTTTACCACACAGAGCACTCTCGCATCTATGCATAAACACTCGCCCCTGACTTTACACTTCGGGAACACTCTCGCCCTGTGCATCCTGACACTGTTCTCAGCATTTGTCGAGGACGTGATGTCGGCCCATATTGTATTGCCGTCCCCCCGGTTCGGAGTAATCCGAGTTGGATATAAGTTTCCAGCCGTTCATGTTTTGATATACCAGTCAGGTATGAAGATCACACGTCCGCTTGGTGTACCACCTGAGACCGCGATGTCCTTTGCATGCACGATCCCATTCCCAGCTACGGGGCGAAGCGGGACGGTTTTTGTGTTGAAGTCTTGACTTGATGGTCTGACTGAATGACGCCCCCAAGGAACTGGAACACTTGTCCGTCGGGGGTATGGCTATAAAGGTACAATGTAGGTACATAGGTCTAGTTCCCAATCGAGATGTAATTTGAATGGGATGGGGAACAGGGGTATATGATAAGGCCTCTCAAAAGTGTATTATAGAGTTATAGACCTTTCTATTGCAACGTCACAGCCCGAGTTTTTGCCAACCGAGGTCGGAAAACTATGGAAAGCCATAAATGCAAAACAAAAACAGATCGCCACAGTTTTTAACAATATTACACAAATATTCAAAAATAGTGTTGAATTTGTTGGAAACAAAGCAACCAATCATGAGAGTACTTTACTTAGTTGAAAGTTTGCAGAAAATGTTTTAAAAAAAATTGAAACATCTATTAACACGATTGAGTGTTTTGCTAACATTCGGCCTCCCATGCCAACCAGCGCGGTTTGTTTATCAACAATGGAAAGGTCTATAGGAGAGCGGGAGTGAGACGATTTTTGAATTCTCCACCTACATCTGTAAGCTTAAGACTCGTGCGTTTGTTATGTACACTAGTTGTTTGAGCAATCTTGTGTACAATACATGTAGGCGTACACACAAATGCACATGTAGGTCTGTGATGGAGCCTAGTGTAAGCTTGAAATGTTGTTACCCCCAGTCTCTGACCCTTCCTCCATGCACTGACCATGTCAGTGACCAGTCCCTGCTCTATGCAGTGACCAAATAACCATTATATAAATGTCTTGTTTTCCATTATCATAGGCATTCTACTCTTTCTTCTTTATACACCCACATCCAATATCTTTGTCAAGCCAGAGTTGTAATAAACCTATTCATCTGAAAGCCCAAAGATAAGGATTTATCTATGTGTGTTATTTATATATATAAAATATCTTCGGCCAGCTATACTTATCTATTAGTGACACCTATTTCACGTGTTACACTAGTATAGTTTGTGATGTGATTATCACAAACTGTTCGGAGGAATGAAGCTTTTAACTTTTTAGAAGGATTTAAAATTTGGTTTGATCTTTGATGAAAATGATTTGAGTACATTTGTGTGGCGGTGACACAGTTTGGTTTTAATCTCTCAAATCATGACACCTAGGTGAGTAGGGATGGGGATGATTCTAGGGGTGTAGCACCTCGATCCCATCGGTGGGTAATGCTTGAATAATTGTTCAGGGAGGCTCGAGAATCGCTGCTAGACACGGTTGTAGAGAATACGCTGGGGCTGTGTAGAGACGCCGGTGTGTTAATGACTGTACGTCATAGGATCATTCCCTCTGACTAACCACCAATGAGTGGAAAGCAATCACAACCATCAAGCACCGCTGATTCTTCCACTCAACTTGAGTCTCTATTGCATTCCCCGATTGGCCCAATGCTGCTAATAAACCATCTCCACTGTCTAATGAACCAGTCACACGCCGCGTATGATCTATCCCGGCTAGGTAACACCTCGGGAGGAAATGAATCCGCGGGGATGTGGCGTACCCCCGATCGCTGCGCAAACAAAGATCAATAATATCTCTCATGGAAAGACAACGCATGTCCGCACATCACTCTGCCAGTAAGTTGTAAAATCATCATCATACAATCTGAGAGCTGATGTTAAGCGCCTAGTCAACATATGTACCGGGATGTTGTAGGATATATGTCACAATTTCTTTGACTAATTGCTCATGGCCTCTTCAGAATTCCATTAGTGAGAGGTGTTAGATAAGATAAGAATCAAATTATAAACTAGAGCATCTTCATCCACCCGTCTCATGTTATTGTAATAATGGAGGCTAATCAATCCACTCACTGATATGTTTTGACGCAAATTTATTCTGAAAAAGTAATTTGTTGTGGGTGAGATTTTACTCGTGAAATAATCTGTGTGCAGTGATTTTATTTTGGGCATTGCTCTTTTCCGTTTCAATCTAGGCCTCTTGGATATGCGTCCTTTGCCATCAACATTGGAAGTTGAATTAATTTTATTTCAAAAAAGATGATACGTCAGTATAACAAAATATATGTAAAAACTGCTTGGTCAGAAATTTGAATCTACCGACCACAACCGCCCATTTCCCCGAGACCAAGAAAACAATTTTAAAAGGCTTTACAATTTAAAGGGCAATTTGTAGACTGTTCGCTTTTATTTTATAGAATCTAAGAGAAGGGCATGATCGGTTCAAATGTGTTTTGGGGGGAGGTTTTGTTAAATGTAAGTCCCTTTCCGAATTAGCGGCTGTAGTTGCGGCTACGGCTTCAACATCACATCAGTATTCATTGAAGCAAGGGCCTGCCCATAGCAACACCCTTAGCAACGGCCACAGCCGTAGCCGCCAACGCAGACGCGGCCACACTCATCTCTGGAAGAATAATTGGTTTTGACACCTTCGACGATTCCCCAAAACACGGCCACCATTATCAGTGTGTGCTTCCACATCACTGCAGTAATTAGTGTGGAGATTTCTGGCCAGCGCCTCTAATAGTCTCTATGCATTAAGGTCATAATACACTTTGATTGTTTTGATTGTCAATTATAACGTCGAATAAAGACCACTCCGATTGCGGGCTTTGTCATTCGTCAGTCCCTCAGTGTCAAGTGGTGCTCATCAGCGTCTAATTACTCCTCCCGCTGCAGTCCGGGGTTCTTGCACAACGAACCCTCCGAGATTAATGAGTTTAATTAATCAATGTGAGGGTCAAGTAGAAGTCCATGTAGCTCCTTGCCAAACTCATAAATTAGAGCAAACAGTTATATTTTGTTGCTGTAAACAGTGGAGGAATACGATTATACGACATCTCCCAACTGATTGCCTATTGAAGTAGAAAACCAAAGCAAAGTAAAATATCTGCCTTAGCTTTAATGTACTATTGTTGATAACGTTTTAAAAATGAAATGCAGAATATTTGAAAGATTTTTCTGAGTGTCGTTGCCAAGTTTAGGTATCAACTAAATAGTGTGTGTGTTATCATTAAGTCGTCGTGTACCAACAACCTTTGCCTGGATGGTCAAACTGTCGTTATGATTGCTGTTTAAAACTAGATTAAGGTTATATACAGTATAAAAGCATGTAACATGAATTTTTCAAGAAATTACCACATGTCCTTCATGTTGAATTTTACTGCAGGCATAATGAACATCATTCAATCAATGTTGGGGGGGGGGGGTGTTCGCAGTAATGAGGGCCGGTCATTGTAATGTGCATTGGGGGTGTCATGATCATTGTGTGGCCCCGGTGTTGGAGTATAATGCATTTGCACTAATTGTTTCGATCGGGGGGGGGAGGGGAATAATACCACGGGGCCAGAGAATTTCATCAGAGTAATAAGAGTGCCGGCCTAGGGCTATGAGGCTTAATCCAGTTCTTGTGTATCAACGGCTTTGGTTGGCAGGTCGGCATGATCGTATAGCTTGAATCCCCCTCCCAACAAAAAAAAAAAAAAAAAAAAAAAAGCTGCCAGGATTTTTCTGGAGCCGCCCCGGGGGGAATGTAACATGGGACGGATCGTCAGACTTGAACCAATAGTCGATGGTATGGACGGTTTTGTTTTGCTGGGGTCTATAGATGCTGCTACGGTGGAGGGCCTCTAAGTTAACACCCTTTGCCCGGATCGTCTGCTTTGAGGATGGGGGGGGGGGGCTTCTGATGAGACAATGAGAGCCAATGTGCTCGGTCTGTGCCCTGCCATTGTAGCTTCCCCCTCCGGTTACAAAGTGCCATCATAATCATGCTTTAAATGAAATTAAAACTGAATGAGATTATAGGTGGGGGATAGTTCCTTCACTTCCAAAATAGTCTGTCGCTTTAATTGTGGCCATAGAATCTGTTCATTTTGCTGGAGCAGACTCGAAATCCAGTTGAGAGCTTACAAGCTTTTTTTTCGCTCCTCTAAATGAATTGTAGTTTTTGGCAGACATCAGAAGAGGGTCATTGAATTAACGAAAAAAAAAACCGGAGAGAATGAGTTGCTCCAATTTATATGGATTCTTAACGACCCCTTAAAGGCTGGTTTAGATTCATTTTTAACATCAAGGCATGGCGAGTCAAGACTTCAAAATGGAGATTTGCAATAGTCGAGTGCGCTTTCAAAAAGGAGAAATAACTTTCGCTGTAAATGTTACTTCGTTTATTTCCCTCGTATTGAGTACAAGCCTTCATTGTTTAGACGTCAATTAAAATTAAGAAATGATTTATTATTTGCGAACAAGATGGCTTTACCGTCTGAAGATGGTTGAATTATAAATATGGAAGAGTTTAAGTTCGTCAAATCCGTCCAAAGTGAAAATCACTGAGGCGTGAATGAACATATTGAGTTTTGTCTCCGTCGTGAATGAGGTGTTGCGATCTCGACAACCAAAGTAAAAATTTAATGGCGGCAAATCAATACATGCAGCAGCCTTAAATTAGATCATACGCACTCATCATGCGGCCCAGACACCTGTACATATAATAAGGAGCATTCCAGTCTCTTTGCCTCAGTCCGTTCTGCAACTGATGTGCATCCCCGAGCCACACCACTCCCCCACACCCACACACACACACGGAGTAGCCCCGGTTAAGTGCTTAAATTCTAACCAAGCGATCATCCAAAATATGATTTCCCAGTAGGCGTGGTACACTCCGGTTTACAATTTAGGGGGGGGGGGGTTGGTTCTCATCGGCTGTTGAAACCACAAAACTTGTGTTCGATGTGACGGGAATAGTGATTGAACGGGCGTATATAAGAAGGAAATAATGGATAGGTAAGGAAGTATTGAAGAACTGGGATGGGTAGACGGGCAGAGTTAGATCAGGAACGGGGTTTAGACATGAAGAGATAGTGAAAGGAAAAGACTGGTATATATAGAGGTGAACTTTTTTTTTATTTTTGTCCATTTGCACCTGAGTGATTTTGATCCTGTCGGCTGAGAAAAGTTATTTACCATCCCGGCCAGTTAATCTGGAAATGTAATTTATTGGCGTATGGTCTCTTAACATCTTATGATGATACCTCGACCCACCCCCCCCCTCCTCTTTCTTCATCCTCACTACCATGAGCCAAACACACTTGTGTATTATATCTGATTAGAGAAAATTGGCACAGGGACTAAAAGTGTAGTGACACCCTACAGTGTGTGAAGAAAAGGGGTGTACAGATTGCTGGCTTTAGCTCAGCATTATTGCGCTAATATTAATTCCAGTTGGTTTGCCACCTCAGCTAATGCTCCACATGCCCGGAATACTGCAGTGGGGCTGGGCCTCGTGTGAGTAGTTTAACAGGATCCTTTTAGATATTATATACATATATAATAATATGGCTTACCGTGGTGAGCTAGCGATCGGCATTACAACCGCCGTTTTAAAACGATCACATGTACGGTCGTCATTCACAAACTGACATACTAATTAAAGTTGATAGCTAAGGGTTCAACAGCTTGCACCGTGATGCTTGATATTTTTTTTAGTCTGAAAACAAAAAATTCAACACATTTTTGCTGTAATTGTCTGTAAGCCTGTTTCGCCTCGCTGGTCAGTCGCACCCCTCTACTTTAATTCTGTCTGAGTTATGTCCATTGTTTTCCCTTTTCATTCCTACTTACACAGTCCAAAGCAAAGCATTATAGCTGTTATCAAAACTAAGACATCAAAGAGCAGTGGACTGTCCCCAAGATGTGGTACATCCTGAATACAAGAGCCAACAAGGCAATGCGATGTCAGAACGTCTTGAGGAACGCGTAAGACATGCACAAGATACACCTAAACAGAATCTGCCGGGGTCTTTGGGGAAATGGAGACAGAAATGCAAGACTCCGCTGCCTAAAGATCACTTTGTCGCGCATACAAAACCCCCCTCTAATAAGCTGGGCAAACGAATCTAATATATGTGCGTCTACTGGGAAATCAGGGGCTGAATTAAATCCGAGAAGGGTTGCCGTAATTTTGTTACTCATCGCTGGCGTGGTGCGGTCTATGTGCAGCCTATGTCCCGAATGAGATTACAATCGTGCGCTTGTTGTTTACAGACACTCGCGCCTGTTTTCTTCTCATGAAATTAATCATTGGGCCGTGTAGCTACTTATGTTTGGCTTCCATTACAGGAAGATGGGCTGCAACTTACACACGCAGGTATCAGCAATACTTGATTGCGCCTCTCGAGACCACAACTAGTTTTGCTACTTTTTTTCTCGGGGTGATGGTTTTTCGGTGATTTAGAAGGAGCAGTCCGCGAAACTTGCACTATACCTCTCGGCAAGAAACAGTAGGATTGTCTTTGGCTAGCGACAATGAAATAAATAAATAAATTTGTATAGATATACTGCATTGTTGCTTTTTAGGGAATATGTACTTTTGATAGATTATATAATACCAAAAATGGAAGAGGCAAACCCATGAAATACTCGGATCATAAAAGTGGATGTATGCGTGTTGCACCTCGTTAGACCTAACATGTGTCAGTTTTTTTTTAGCTATTTCGTAGCGCAGCGCAGCGAAACAGCTCTTGTGTGTGTGTTTTTTGTGTTTGTTTTTTTTTGGGGGGGGGGGGTGGGGGATAAATATTCAAAGGAATTTTATGTGGACATTGGGTCCACCCACAAGCCCTGCCCATCATGGGATGGACATTCACGTCTCCATCCCTGGGTTATCAAGTTAATTATCTCACCGGGCCACACTCAACAATTCACAAGGCAGCTATCTTAATGACAGCATGCAGTTTGTTTTAACATACCATTTGTGTTCACACAAATGATATTCTTGTTCAGGACTAGATAGTGTACAATTCCTTTCAATTCTTGAAAGTCCACAATTTAGAATAAATAAAAGCTTTGTTGGTTTTTCTTACATGTTGTTAATGTAGCTCGAACTGTGTAGTAACGGAGATCAGGAACCACTTTATAAACCCGTTAAGCAGAAAATACTGCTCAACCGAAAATGAGTTGGGGACCAGATGCAACAATGGAAACTCTAGGAAATGTTGGCTGGTAACCTGTTTCATCTAAGCAAGATTTCGCTCTGCTTAGCAAGTTTTTGTGCTTACAAGCCGTTTGAAAAATAGCCCTGGGTCCGTGGGGCTCTGCTTTCCTTCTGCTCTTACGGCACCTAACGTATGATGTTATGGGGTATTTGCGCAGCACTGCACGGCAAGGAATGCCATGACATAAAGCCAGCGTAACCAGGGCCAATTTGTCTGGATATGCTGGCTTCATACCATCTCTGAGCTGCTCTGCTCCAAATTTATTGAGCCTGCTTCTTCAGTTGACTTTAAGCTTTACAGCAAGGGCTCAATAAGATATGTTGTTTGTCGTTGTCTGTCTGCATTCTTGTCTAAATTCCCATCTTCTTGGTCATATTACCTTCCACCTACCCAATAAAAATTAACCGTAGGTTGAATTTTTCCAATATTAGCCAATTAAGTGATAAGATCAAACAGCGCTTTTTTAAGGAAGCAGGGAGCTTGTGGTATATGAGTTAGCTCAAGTTGCAGCAGGCTTGCCTCAAGGTGGGACTATAGTAACCGGCTCAGCCTCTAGGAGGAAAATCCTCATCAAAATACACACAGCCAGAATATACATCTCCACATCTTCATCTTTTACATCTTAAGATCTTGATACCAGAAGCAAAGTAGAGAGAGACACAGAGAGAGAGAGAGGTGGGTAGAGAAAAGGCGTGTTCCAACCAGTCGTGCCTTGTTGCACCATTCTGCGGTTACAGGAAAACACACCATCTGTAATCTGCCCGGCTTGGCCCCCAAATTATTCATGGTAAAGGAAATGGGAATTTGAATCAAAGACAATTATCCCTGTTGGGAGTAATGAAAAAGTAATCTAATTGTAGGCAGGCTGTGGTGATTGAAGCGGCACATTATGTGGCTAATCCCTTCAGAGGGACCGACCAGGCTTCGGGACAAATGCCGCAGAGTGTGGGTGTAGGGGTCTAGGGGAGGGGTGTGTGTGAGGGGGGTCGAGGGGCGGGAGGGGAGGGGGAGAGGAGGCACATACCAATTCATGCAAAAAACAACAATTGTGATAGCTTCTATCACCTAAATCTGTACAGATGAAGTTTGTCTTTTTGAGATGGTCACTTCTTTGCCAACCCGGTTGAATAATGCCCTCATCGGTTGTTATCCAACCCGCAGTCAAAGTACAGGGTAGGTAAATGAGAAATAAATTGTTATTTATTATTAATCTGAAAGTTGACTCACAAAGTCACTACCAGTCCAGTAGAGACATATTTCCGTCTGACATACTGTCAGAGTTCTTATTTCGATAGCAGCAACCAAAATAAGCCTGATGAATGTGCGCACAATCCTTGACTAAGCACAAACTTTTTTTGCGTTCTTTTCTCTTGAATGGGACTTTTGGCATAGTTCAAGGGGGGAGATTGTGCCACATTTTCGAGGCAGCACGGGAGAGGGACCGTTGACCCTAATAGTAATTGGTGCGGAGACAGTCAATTGAAATTGTTTATAAAATTTGGGCAACTCAGGACACGGTTAAACGCGCGCCATGTCTGTACATGCAGTTTGACTCCCAAAATGGCAGACTATTATGGGCAGAGAGTAGCCACATGTAGCTTCGGTGCAAGTGTTCTATAAGGTCATTTACTTCATTTTGTTTTGTAATAATTAAAAAATACATCTGATTTTTATTTTGATAGCTTACCTTTCTAACTGCAGTACTAATGTCTGAAAAATGTTTCTGTTCGAAACATTGTCGTGCGTTAAAAAATTGTCGGCCATTAATTCATTTCTCATTTTGGTTTGCCAATTAAAAAAAATCAGTTTTCCAAATTGAAATCAAATCCAAGTGTGCACAAAACCCGTAACTAACATTCTTTAGTTGATGTCTTCTTGAAACTTGACCACCTAGTTTAACGGTATCTTTCAGGTTCGTTCTCTTATAAAACTAGAAGGTTTATTCTTCTAAAAACCAATGATGTATCTTGTTTTGAAACAATAAATCACACGTTTCCCCCTTTTCGTTCTATAAAAAAAACTAGAATGTTTATTCTTCTAGAAACCAATGATGTATCTTGTCTTTAAACAGTAAATCACTTGTTCCCCACAAGATGTGCGTTGATCATGTTGATTTCGCAATGTCTGAGTAACGTTTCAACGTGAAAACATTTAGAATAATTAAGACAGTATTTGAGTGAGTAAACAGAGAGGAGTCCTTTTTACTGGAAAGTACAGCACCCAGATTGAGTGATCCTAAACATTTATCCTTGTCCCTCTCTCTTTAAAATGACTAGATATCTCTATGCCTGTTGATTATAGTCCGTAAGCCTGTTACATTTCTAATCTCATTCCATTTTCATCATCTTCCTCACCCCTTCTTCCGATAATCTCCACCACTATTTCCATAATTCCAGTCCTCAGGCAAAGTCAATGATTGACTATTCCTATTTTTTCTCCAAGATTTGCCGTTTCCACCACCTTCTTCTTCTTCTTCTCCTTTTTTTTGTGGATGGGGGAAATATGATGTTGATATTTGAAGTGAACCCTGGCCGAGTTGTTGAAGCAGAATGTAATGCGGCGTGCACGGCTTGTGGTAGTATTAGACACAAACAAGATCCACTTTTCCACTGGGGTACCGGATTGCCCAGGGACAAAAACAGCCTCGATTAAAATAAATAGAAATTATATGGCAGCAGAGAATAAATATGGCATGCAGGCTTTGGGGTGAGGGGAGTCGGGTCGCATGACGACGGAGAGGGATGGAGCTACGGAGGAAAGGAGGACTGCAAATGTGATTGTGACTTGATTTAGAGGATGATTTTTTTTCTTCTTCTCCACAGCCCCAGGTGTGGGATTAAAATGAAATTCATAGCAAAGTGGGTTTGGGGCCAACAAATGGATAATAATGCAGAATAAAAACAGGATGATGAAATGATTGTGGGTGCCAATCGATGAGGTGTTGCTGTTGGATCCTCTAGAGGCCGGGGACTAGACCAAGTGACAACTCCAGATGCACGGGCCAAAAATCAATCCATAGAACCCCTAGCTTTACTTCAGAGGAAATACCATCCCAGTGGGATTGTAGACTGTTGTACCATGACAAAACCACGGTGATCATACTATCTGTTTTCAATGTAGCCCCTGAATATAATACACATTTTGATGAGGATTATGCGACGATTAGGGTCTAAGTTCAGAGAGCTGATTAAGCACTGAAGTAGCTAAGCACAAAACAATTCTGCTAACCAGAAGAAGGTAACCAGCAGGAGTACAATGTCACATGTGCTGTCAGTGACTGGTTTCCTGCATGGTTTTGCTTAGCAGAAAGTTGTTAAAGCACAATATTATTTTCTGTTCAAGCAGCTTTATGCAGTTGGGCCAGGAGTTGTGGATATCACAATGATAATATATAGTAGGGTCCATCTGAATTTTACCCTGTAACATTCAGACATTTAGTGTGAAGATCATTTTGTGAGAATAATGAATTGGTGAAAGAGGTCCCTTGTTCTAACCCCTAAAACGTATTGGCAGGGCCGATTAAGTTGGCCCTTTTTTACAATGTAACAATGTACTGGTTACAACACATTAAAGTACACCTTTGTGAAAGTTCAAGTTGTGACCAAAATATAGTTAGGGAAGTCATCTTTGAACTTGTGTGCGAATTGACTGCCGCCATTTTGTCCAGCTTCTTATTCGCAACTTTAAAATTTACAGTTTAAATTACGTGGTATTACATGTATTTGATACAGGGCACTGCATGCTAGTGTTAAATCATGTGAATTATAAATATGATCGTGAACATTCACAGACATTGTATGAAGATCTCATGTGACACCCATGCCAAAATCGCCCACCTTGGATGTAGTAAAATGGCACTCAAAGTATAAAGACAACCGAAACATCCAGCTTGATATCATTGTGACGTAATGCCTTAAACATTCTGTTGACCCCAAGTTGGCACAACCAAGATCACTGTGATGCTGACATCATGTGGATTGGGGGTCATTATTATAGGCCCTAATTGTGGCGTGTCGTGGCCGAGTGGTCTAGTTTACCGGACCCAAGCTCTTGTGTTGTCAGCAGTAGAGTGTGGGTTCGAATCCCTGTCATGACACTTGTGCCCTTGAGCAAGGCACTTAGCCATATGCGTCGTAAAAACTTGGGAAGGTAGTGCATTCTGCTCTACCAGCCAGGATCCTATGGATGATACCCATGCCTAAATCCTTACAAACTGTAAAGGGGGTAACCCTGTTTCAGCCCCAGGAGTAGGTGGCAACGTGCCCCTTCCTGACAGTTGTTTTTTATCGACAGCCCACTTCAGTTTAGTGTAGCCCTCACCTTGAAGTGGCCGTCCAGCCTTGTGAGTCAGTCGATATCTCTCAATAAAAAATATAAAACAATTTTTTTAAATGGTGTCATCTACTTGATTTGGGGGTGAACTAGAATGGCTTTTGAACCTGCGACTTCCATACCAATGTGTCGGCGCTCTACCAACTGAGCTGTCTAGCCCAACGTTGGCAGTTTCCCTATTAATTTTTGTCAATATCTTTGTTCGGGGTGCCAGTTGGAAGCCGTTTAACCTGCAACTGCCGTATAGCCAGGGATCACGCGCAAGTTCACGATGAAACCATCAGGGGATGCGACGTTTTATTTTCATCTTTTTTATGAGCCCATTTTCTCCACATTGTAATGTAAATTTAATTTACGAGTGTTTCACAATAAACTGAAAGTTTGATTAAGTAGCAGAAGGAGTTGCACACGTGTCGTGACTTGTTTGAAAACATCATCTATCAATAGCATACATGTGGACACAAGAGCACAAAATCAATAGGTTGTTTATCTTTACTTAAATATGTACAAAAGAAATAGGAACATGTTTTATGAGTAACTTTTAGTTTGACTGAATGTCAATCACTCAATTGTGTGTTTGCGAAGGAATTGAAAGTTTGCGTATCGTATCCGAAAAGGCTAGCCGTATGTCGATGCGACTAATTAATCAACACGACTATCATTCCGTTATCTTGTATTACAGATGTTTTCCTCCTTTGTAATCAATAAACTTGTTTTGAGTTGATGTTTTTATGTAGAATGACTGTCCATATTATCATTAGGCCTAGTTTTTTTGTTTTTTTTACAGTTTTAAAGGAACATTACAGAATTGGTGTTTGCTAACAAAACAGTTGCTGGCAGTGTAAGCACTTTATGTAATCCACCATATACATAAACTGACAAACCTGTAGAAGTTTGAGATCGATCGCCCCTCTGGGTCACGAGAAAATAGTGAAAAACCGACTACACATTTGCAAGAAATCATATAGGTTCAACAGATGAATAAAACGCTCACTGAGCGATAAACTCCAAACGGAAAATTAGTTTATTCATTTCTCATCAAATTTCAGACAGAAATATTTCAAGGGATGTTTTCTACTATCATCATCATTAGACCATGTAAGATTTATGTAAATCTGTGATCAAAAGTATATTTTACAATTATTACCAATTCTGTAATGTTTCTTAAAGAAATGTTTGTTAAACACAATCGGTGTCATCATCCGAACAGGCATGATATTCTGCCTACTTTAGTCTGACTTCCGATTTTTATTTTCGCCCTTGGGAAAAAAAACACAAAAATAGTGATTAAATTGCCTGAAAAGTCTATTAGAACATATACACCATGTGTACATGTGGGTCAGTCCTTGTACCTTGTAGGACCCTCATATAAAGCCTGTTTAAAACTGGCGCCCTAAACAATGTTTTTAATTGAAACATAACAATTAATTTCTTGTTAACAAATTACTTTTTTTTCTCTTCTGTGGTTTGGGTTTGTGATAATTGGTGTTGGGTGGGGTAGGGTCATAACAGCCCTGTAATTGGTTGCAATCTTCTGCGGGTCTGTTTGGTTTATTATGCTGTGATATCATATTTCTGGTTTATTTATTCATTCACATCGATTCAATAGACAGCAAGTTTCTAAAACACTAAAACTACAGTAATTGCATCAAATTTTTTAACATCAATGTGTGCTTTTTTGTGTGTTTTTTTTTCAAAAGTACTAAAGTACTTTCACAGAACATACTAAAGAGCAAACAACGAAAACTTATTTTAAAAATTACTAAAGGTAAACGACACAAGCCAACAGAAAAAAAGCGAAATGCTAAAAAGTGTGACCATTGACACAATATACGGTCTTTGGGAAATAGATTTAAAATAGCTGCACGGACCTGCTGTCTATGTATTTATAAACGAAAACATACCCATTCATAGCAAAAAATGTTAATAATGGAAAGGTATCCAGAAAAAAGAGGGACAATTTTAGCCAATCAAAGTTATTCGTTTACAAACAGTGGGGTGGCTAAGAACCAATGTAGAAAAAAACATGAATGTACAATGATGTGGTATCAGTTATCATGTTACTGCAAATCTTACCAGAATGTGATATTTAAAGAAGAAACAAACAGGCCTAGACAAGAAACATGTATCAATTTCACAACGTCCAAAGTGCCCATCTCCAAAATCACTGCTCAACAAAGTGCAATCTTTGTCAAGGTCGATCAGTCATCGACGATGGTTATAACTGATAGCATCCCCGTCTCCACTCTCTCCCCTCTCTCTCTCTCTCCTCTCTCTCTCTCTCTCTCTCTCTCTCTCTCTCTCTCTCTCTCTCTCTCCTCTCTCTCTCCTCTCTCTCTCTCTCTCTCTCTCTCTCTCTCTCTCTCTCTCTCTCTCTCTCTCTCTCTCTCTCTCTCTCTCTCTCTCTCTCTCTCTCTCCTCTCTCTCTCTCTCTCTCTCTCTCTCCTCTCTCTCTCTCTCTCTCCTCTCTCTCTCTCTCTCTCTCTTTCTCCCTGATGACCAAGATTTGGCGAAGAGGATAGAAAAAAAGACAACAACAACAACAGAGAATCCCAAACCCCCACCGTGTTACGCTCCGTTACCCACAGAGCTCAGCGGGCCCATCTACCCGAAAACGATTACTCCCGAGGAGCCCTCTTGCCTGGTTGTGTGTTTGGCGCTCACGGACCGCGCGGCGGCAATCATCTACCTGGACGCATAAGATAATAAACAGTCTGCGTTTAATCTGCTCAATTATACCACTGAGTAAATTGATGATTTATATATTTGCCGGCTAGGTCCTCAGTCGTGTGCTCGGGGTGTTATCATAGCGGTTGGTCACAAAGTAACTGAACAAATGATAAAAAAGGCCTTTGATATTTATTTAAATTAATGAGTCAGGGTGGAGTACTATCTCTCTCTCACTTTCTTCTCTCTGATGGAGGGAGCTGGCAGCGATTTATCTTTCAGCAAATTATTAAGAAATGAATCTGACTGGATGATTTCACCTAACAAGACTAGCTGAAGTCACTTGAAAGTAAAGTGATGACGGTGACTTCGTTTTATTATTAATATTAGTATTATTTTTTTATTTATTGTTAGACTGCCGTGATGCTTTGAACAATTCCCACAATGATTTTTTAATATTGCCAAACTAGGCCAACCACAAACCCCAGAAGTACCTCGCTGTAACCTTACCACAATTCTCATAAAAAATTGGAAATTAAATTTCCAGGCTTCATCACATTTTTGAAAATCGATCTTCTAGCTCGGTGATTACATTCAAATTTAATATTTTTTAAGAGGTGACAAGCGTCAAGAGGTGGAAAGAGTAAAGTCTGAAATGAAGGGTAACAAAAAATGCTAAAGAAACTCTGTAAAAACACCTTTTTTGAAATGTTTGTATTAACCTTGTTTTCATTAATATTTTTCATTAAAACGTTTATTGGTTTAACCATGGCATGCAAGCACCTCGATCTAGATCCAGGAAAATTTACTGCGTCGGGGGCCTCTATTATTATTCATATCATTAATAGTCATAATTCTCTGATTGCCAATCTAATCTCAGAAATTGATAAAACAAATTACCTTCTAAGGGACAGTTAATTTTAATTAGGTTTTGGCACACCTTAAGCTTAGAGGGTTGAGATGGTTTTGAGGAATGTTTATTAGGTAGGTTCATAGACGCGTAAATGCTGTATTAATACTAGATTTATTAACGAATTAATGACAATTTTTTTTTTAGTTTTCAAAGACTTGTATTTGCACTTTATGTGACCCAACATCTACATGAAATAACAAACCTGTGAAATGTTAAGCTCAATCGGTCTTCGGAGTCATGAGAAAACAGTGAAAACCCCATTGTATATTCACTGCTATAACACATCAGGCTACATGCGCGACAAAGCCTTTTTTTGTTTTTACTCATTTCCTAAAAACTGTAGCATTTCAAGCAAAATTATTTCAAGGGAAGTTTTCCACCTTGACCATCTTCATACCATGTAAGTTATGTGCAAATCTGTGGACATTTATATTTTCAATCTTACCAATGTTGTACACACCCTTTAAAGGCCCTGTACACTATTGGTAAGATTGAATGACACAATGTTCACAGATTCACACATAACTTACATGATTTAAAGTAAGTAATGGTAGAAAGGGTTCCTTAAAATATTTCTGCCTAAAATGCTATCGTTTCTGAGAAATGAGTAAAACAGTAGCAATTATCGCGCGCGATAATTTGAAAAAACAGAAAAACACATAAGATCTCTTTTCACTATTTTCTCGTGACCTCGATGACCAATTGAGCTCAAACTTTCACAGGTTTGTTTGTTCATGCATATGTTTAATCACACAAAATGTGGACACTGATGTTATGCTGAGCTGTTACCAAAAGTGTACAATACCTTTAAGGCAAGGATGCTAAGCCCCGATGAACAGGGATAGTAATACTGTAATGCACTTGATGTTTGGTTTGCAAGTTTCCAAATAATTCCCTACTGTTACTGAGTTGATTTAATATTGTATTTTTGATTACAATGTTCAAGATTTGTGTATCATTGAGGAATCTTCAATTGTCATTTTTGATGTACTGACTTCCCATTACGATGGGGATAGACCTGGATGTTGAAGCATGGGCCTTGATTATTTTGGGTGCTTTGGGTTTTAAAGGCAGTGGATACTTTTGGTAGTTGCTCAAGAAATGCATTACCTAAAACTTACTCGGTAAAGGAGCACCTGAGAGCTGCTGATAGTATAAAACATTGTGAGAAATGACTCTTTCTGAAGTAAATTAGAAGTTTTTGAGAAAGAGGTAATTTCTCACTCATATGTGTTTGAATCCTAGAAAGGCTTCAGGCATGAAGCCTTTCTCATGATATTTGAAAGCACACAATTCTATGCATATGGTGTTTTTTCTTTCATTATTTTCTTGCAACTTCGATGACCAATTGAGCCCAAATTTCCACAGGTTTGTTATGTTATGTATATGTTGGGAGACATTAAAGGGGCACGTTGCCATGGATTTGGAGCTTTGGGCTAAACAAAAAGCGTTTGAAGGACGTTCGTTATGAAATGAATATGGTTGGGAAGATGTTGTAAAAGTAGAATATAATGATCCACCCTATACCTCGGAATGGTGTGGTTTTCCTTTTACTTCGTGAACTAACACGGTCTGCCATTTTGTAGAACAAATTGTTTGACTCCATGGCAGACCGTGTTAGTTCACGAAGTAAAAGGAAAACCACTCAATTGAGAGGAATGTTTGTGTGGATCATTACATTCTACTTTTAAAACATCTTTCCAACCATGTTTACTTCATAACAAATGCTTGTTATAACCCAAATCGGCCAATCCAAGGCAACATGTCCCTTTATGTGAGGGTCCTAGTCTTTGACAATTACCAAAAGTATATCCTGCCTTAATAAGTCCACACAAAACAGTCATTAAGAAGTTTTCTAGAAACTTGCACGCCGCACCCACCAATGACTTGAAGAGGTGAGGGCTGTTTGTCTTCATTCGTGGCCCACGAATCCTTAATCCTCATGTAGTCAACACCTTAGTTTTGTCAATGTCATCTTGACCATGTACCCATTCCAGGGGGTGGGGGTAACACAGCAGGTACCCCGGGTATCATTCATGTACCCCTGGCTACCTTGAGCCCACTTCACATACACCTCCTCCGGCCCTAGTTTGCCCCCCTGCAGATAGCCACAACAGGTATATTATGGCGCTATCCATGTACCCAACACCTGTAAAAACTTGACACACCTGTAGAGCCCAAAGCCTGTTAGTCTGTTGTCTTTATAAGCTGTCAATCATCCTTGATTGGCAGTGAAGTGACATTGATGAGGTATTGTACAAGGTAACTAGAGTTTCCCCCTGCTGGGGTCTGAGGAAACCCAGGTGCAGAGGGAGCTCCCCTGGATTGTCAAAAATTGTTCCAAGAGCTCTGTTTTTGAGGAGATACAAAAGTTGTCCATTAAAATAATGTATCCCTGAGCAACCCAATCCCCCTATCGTCGCTCGTTAGGATAAATAAACCACAAATATTTGACACATTCTTAAGCAAACTTACTGTTTGGGGGTTGTGTACACCTGACACAAATAGCAACGTTTTCTTGTTTATTGGGGAACCACAGTCTCTAGTTTAGGCAAAAGTTGAAACTTTGTTTAGTGACTTTGTCCAATGATAAACAAAAGACGAGAATCGACAGAGTAAAACCAAAATACAACAATAAAAAATACATGCACTTCTTCACAACAAATACAGCAAAGCACAGCAAAAGTGAATGCCTAGAGGGAATTGTAGTTGTACAAAGTGTGGCGTACTTCACAAAACCAGTGACAAAATGTCACCCTGTGAAAGTGCAGCGCAGTGGCTTTTTTGAAGCTCTTTACAAAAAGCATGCATTGTTCATTTGAGAGCATACATGCAAGGTCTTAACCTTGGGTATTTACACTTCCACCAGATAGGACACCGATCTATCACCTGAATTTTTTTTTCAAAAGAACGTGGTTAAAGGGACATTACAGAATTGGTAAGAAGAAAAAAAACTTGTAAAATATACTTTTTGATCACAGATTTACATAAAACTTACACGGTCTAATGATAATGATAGTAGAAAACATCCCTTGCAAATTTTTCTGTCTGAAATGCCATATTTGATGAGAAATGAATAAACTCATTTTCCGATTGGAGTTTATCGCTCAGTGAGCGTTTTATTCATTTGTTGAATCTATATGATTTCATGCAAATGTGTAATCGGTTTTTCACTATTTTCTCGTGACCCAGATGGCTGATCGATCTCAAACTTCTACAGTTTTGTCAGTTTATGTATATGGTGGATTACATAAAGTGCTTACACTGCCAGCAACTGTTTTGTGAGCAAAAACCAATTCTGTAATGTTCCTTTAACATTCGGGGAAAAGAAAACCAAGAAACGTTACACATTTACCACCAAAAAAAAGGCTGGGGAAATGACAAGCACATTATTGTGTGTTTCAATTCAAATGAGTGAAACTTCGAAAATTGGTTTTGAATTTAGGGTGTTGCTCCCCCTTGAAGAGGTAAACTTGGCATGGACTAAACCATGGAGGGTAAACTCAGCAAGAGACATCAGGCCGGGAACATAGACTTTGTTCGACAACGACTGTTATTACGCAGTGGAGTTTGAGCCGAGGCAAATTATTATGCCATTCTTAAAAAAAAAGGCATTTATAACAAAGATGGGAGGGGGTCACAAAAACGACGTGGAGATTTAAAGAGTCGTGTAAACATATCCATTGCATTGTTGGGAAAACTAAGCTGTAGTCCCCGCAGCGAGGCAACCCAACCAAAGAAATATGCGGACGGGAACGGGCGAAATCTAGCCAATTTCTTGTATTCGGAACAATGCTGAACAAACTGAGGCGTAAACACAAACGGGGCCGACTGCTTACATTGCCGGCGTACAATGTGCTAAGCTGTTATGTCAGGACAAAATAAAACAAGCCTTGGGGTGCTACAGGTTTGATTGTATGAGAGAGTAATCGCCCTGACTTGTTAAGTCCCCCAACTTGCTCGTCCATTCATATATTTTGTTTGTTGATTGTAGTAACACACACAGCTGCCAAAGGAAAACAGGTTTCCTTTTTTGCTCCGCCAGAATAGAACACCTAATTCTTCATAACTAATAAATATGACGATTGCATATAACACGAGAAGCAGAGAAAGAAGTTTCTAAAGGCAGGCAGTGGCATTGAACACTATAATAATACGATGTATGGGTGAAAACATGGAAATATACTGATAAGATTATGTCAATAATAAATAGTTCGCAGCTATACCTCGGTTGGGGTTACTGGAGTGCTTCTACCTCTGGGATGATCGCCGGAGGGGGAATTGAGTCGCACTACCCCTCCACCATCTTGGAAGAGTTTACCTCTAGCGTGTTTCAAGCTCACAGATAACACTTTGGGTTAACTGTCCAAGACCAGCATCCCACACTTTGTGTGACCAAAAAGAAGAAACAAACATGTGAAAGTTTAACCTGAATTGGTCTTCCGAGTCACAATAAAATAGTGAAAAACCCTGTTATTATTTTATCACTGTTCTCAAACATCAGGTATTGGATTCACTCGATAAAAGAAATTGTTTTACTCATTTGTCAAAAACTGTGCGTTCCAAGTGAAACATTTTCGAAGAAACCTTTCCACCATGACAATCTGTATACAATGTAAGTTATGTGCAAATCTGTGAGCATTTATATTATGTTGAATCCTTAAACCATAACCCAGGTTTGGTCTCTGGCTGGGGGGCCTGTTCATTACCAAGCTAAATGCTTCGGCATACAATCAAAAAGAGGTTTGGGGAGACACCGTGTGCCTAATCTCTCCATGGAGGACCTTCCTCCATGATCTCTCTGGATGAGTTGCGGTGGTTCTAAGAAGAACCGGTGGTTTATACAACTCGTTGTTATACAACTCGAATGCTGGACTCTGTTGCTGCGTGCTGCGGACAGTTTACTCATGCACTTCCACCTAACCTCGTGCTCAGACTCGTAGACACTCTCTCCAGCTTCAAATCTAACATGAAAACTCACTTCAGTCTTGGCTTTAAAGGAACATTACAGAATTGGTTTTTGCTAACAAAACAGTTGCTGGCAGCGTAAGCACTTTATGTAATTCACCATATACATTAACTGACAAACCTGTAGAAGTTTGAGATCGATCGGCCATCTGGGTCACGAGAAAATAGTGAAAAACCGATTACACATTTGCATGAAATAATATAGTTTCAACAAATGAATAAAACGCTCAATGAGCGATAAACTCCAATCGGAAAATGAGTTTATTCATTTCTCATCAAATATGGCATTTCAGACAGAAATATTTCAAGGGATGTTTTCTACTATCATCATCATTAGACCGTGTAAGTTTTATGTAAATCTGTGATCAAAAAGTACATTTTACAAGCTTTTTTCTTACCAATTCTGTAATGTTCCTTTAAGTACTAACTGCCATTGGCAGAGTTCCTTTTTCTATGCGCCAGGGGTGTTTGTCTGACAGACATATCCACTGGGCAGTCAGGTTGGCGTATAGTGGTATCTTGCCTTGCCTTCCACCTCTGGGGACCCCGGTTCAAATCACACCGGGGCACTGTGGATTGGGTTTTTCAGTCCCTGCCTGACTGCGTGGGGGTTTTCCCTGGAATATTTCTCTTGGGGTTTTCCTCCCACACCTAAAACTGAAACTTACTTCGATGTCTTCTTTCCACGGGGTTCTTGGCTAGTATAGTGATTAAGTTCGCTTTCTGAGAGTCCTTGGCTTCACAACCAGAATAATCAAATGAAATGAAAATTGTGATGTACTATTAGTATTAACTGATACAAATTGCATGGTAAGTTCCTTTGGCAATACACCTTTAATTTGTCACAATGCAGCCATCTTGGCTTTCTCCCATTCAAGTCAGTGTAACCAAACCGAGGCTGGAGTCTGGCTCCTTTGAGTCTGATGATGAGAAACTTTGTTAAAAAGGTGTTGGTTGTACATTGGGACTAGACCCCTTGCATCGAACAACGAAAACGTGCACACATTGTACGCGCTGAGCATAAACTATTAGCCAATGATAGGTCTTTATTGACCGCAGTGAGGATGCTGTTTGGGCTTGTGACATCATATGTAAAAGGTCTATACGCCACAAATGTTGCAGCAACATGACCGCCCCCACCCTTCCCCTGAATTTGCCACTGCCTTCCCCAAAGTGATGCAAAATAAAACACTACCAGTTTCTGTAATACAGAAAATTAAAAACAGATAAATTATGTCAAGCACATTTCTTTTTAGTTGGTTCCAAAGTATAAAGACTCCTCACCCTTGCCCTTGAAAGACATGCACCCAAATGAAATGCTAAGTTTGTATAAAAGTCTTATTGAGAGGCTGATATTTAAAAGCAATTATCGCCAACAACTTCTCATGAGAAACCAGAGTACAATTCCTTGCATGCCGTTGGTTGGAAACAAAACCCCCAAGTTTTGTACAAAGGGACACTCCCGGATTTAAGCACCACCTTTATTGCGTGCCTCCTTCAAGACGTGCGTATATAATACACACCCAAATTAATATAGAGGTTCGTTCCAGAGTGCGCTGGGACATCTGCCTCCCTCCGTCCGTCTGTGGCAAATCATGGAGGCGTTGAGCGGGCAATCTACCCCCCAATAATCTGCGGCTGATCGGTATCTACACCAGCGGCTGAACTCTACTCCTAATGCCGTAACAGGATAAAGACTCGGTGATTTAATTTGACTTTCAAATTGAATATCTAATCAACATTTATTGCCGCCCCACACTCGCTATGAATAAAGAATCAAGGGAGGATTAGGGGCTTGTGTCGGACAAGAGGGTGTGTGTGGAGGAGGATGGTCCGGCCGTTTGGGGGCTCAATAAGAAGGGTGTTAAATTGCTTTTTAGCAAGAATGGTATTCATCTTCGTTGCTATTGTGGTGATGTTAACATAATGACTCCATATGAATTATTCATTGCCTTTTTTTTCTTGTTTGGGTCCCTGCATCAGCGACCATAATTCTTTTTTAATAATGCCCTTCTTCTCAAGACAAAGAAAGTGCAATGCTTTATTAAACAACTGCCTTAATCAGATTACAATATGCTCTTATGTTTAACATCAATGTATGATGTCACCATATTGGTGGCTTGCCAAAGTCTAAAGTTCGCTGACGGTGGTGCACGATTGAAACACCATCGTTGGACTGACTCTGTACCTGCGTTGACAAAGTGTACACCCAGAAATGTTGTACAAACCATTGTGGAGTCATCTTTTCTCCCTGTCCTACAATATGTTTCTTTAAACGATCCAGAGCTCACTTCCTCCATCAGTACGAATGTTTTAGTAATCTTCCAATGCCAAGCCCCCCACCCCCATCTGTCATACAATGCATCTTCGTATACACCAACCAAGCCAAAGTACGTCTGAACCCCGTTTGGCACCCTATCTCAACCTTCTAATACTCCAATAGCCTCCAGCAGTGCTATTGTGATTAAGCCTTTAGGTTTGACCAGGGGGGATCAGTCCGCCTTCAATTTCAAGTTCTGACTTTTTCTGCCCTGTTCGTACGGCCTTTTTTTTTTTAATCACACGATTTAATCTCCGATTTGAATTCAATACTTGTACTGTTTGCTTGGGTTTCTTTTGCTTGTCCAATCGACAAATTGCAGTGTGATTTTGTGTCTAGGTTGAATTAACCACAGTTTATTTGGGTCTGACTGTTTTTCACACTGAAACTTTCCATACAGGGCCCCTTTCACACTTGACAAATTTCCCGGGCAATTCCGGGGTAAGTGCGGTTTGCTCTTTTCACTGGCAAACTCCTGTGGGAAATAGCTACCTTTACTTTGGAGTTGGTTAGGTGAGATAACCCTGCGGTTAGCAGTATACTGAGTGCTCCACACTTCCCGGTAAAATTGCACCCGAACTGAACGAGTCTGGACCGAACACTAGGCTTGGTGGCAGGGTTCGAAGTGTCTGGGAAGTTCGCGGGGTATTATTTCCTGTGAATTGGAGGGCAACAGCCCAAGAGTGAGCTGTTGCTCAAGAACTTGGGGAAACATCAGAGTTATTATCAGGGAAAATGTGGCTTTTATTGATTTGTTTTGTATTCAGGGGACTGCTGTCTTTTCTTGGTGTAAGATTACAGTATTGTGTCTGGAAATATTGGTTGCAAAACCCAGCCGAGACTTAAGGTAGCATCACTCGTACCAATTAAATTCAATTCAGATCCATATTCATTTCCATACTTCCATGCAAAATATCGATCACACGCAGTTATGGAGTAAAGGAACATAATAATAAGCAGCAATAAGCAGGATAAATATAATAAACGTGGTATGGTTTTTGATATGGCGGTTTTTATATGAGCTGAAGCTTGTAAAAAACAGCCAAACAAACAAACAAACAAACAAACAACCCAAACAACCCAAACAACCAACATACAATCAAACACCCAATCTAACAAACCAATACCCATCTATATAGAGCAACGTTGTGGACTTTTCTCTTTTGTTTTCTGTTATTCCTGTTAACCCCACAATGTCAAAAAACAACCACACACACACACAAGTACATTTCATACCTAAAATGGGCACACACACAAACAGAAGGACAGACAGGCATGGGACATGAAACTAGCTACATGTATACTGACACAAAACACATAACATAGATCTGAGAACCCTTGAATATTGTCCATGTGTTTAAATTCATCAAATCATAGCCAAGATGGAAGCAGTCTTATCAAAGTCATTGTTATTAACTTTGATCTGGAAGTATATTTTTTTCATGCAGCCATAACAGTATGATGAGTGTTTTAATGCATGCTTAAAAGGAATGATTTTAAAAATTGTGAGTAATTTTTGTTTTTTATTTTCCTCTCAAATCTATGTGTGAATATTATACAGTAATTTTATTTCATTATCTTAATTTTATTTGTTCACTGTTAAGTCCAATGATTCATTCATTCACTCGTTAATAACGGGTTTGATTATAAATCGTGAACCGCAACCAAAAGCTGAATTGTACATGAATTTCCATACAAGCTTAATGCAAAATAAATAAGCAAAAAACGAACCAAGTATGAAAGAAGAAAAAACAAAAAAAATTGTTTACACTTGCTAATATACATTGTTACAAAAACAAACAAACAATTGTACAACTGTAACAGTGGAACAAATATTGTGTGAAAAACATTAAGGTAAATCAGAAGAGAAAACCTGTGGTCGCCACTATAATTATGGGCAATCCAGTCAAAATAAGAAATACATGTAGAGGGTAAATAAAATATTTTTAAATGTATAAAGCCTGTTAAAAATGCAAGAAAGATTTGCTCTCTTTGAAAATCTGAAGATTTGTAAAAATATTCTCATTCTATAATTAAACTATTTTAAAAGCAATTTGAAATCAGAATTCTCACTCCTTTTTTTCCCCCCTCTCTAAACAGAGTTCTTTTCTCTTGTTTGGATAATGGATCCTGTAGTGGCTTGAGCTCCAGCATAATAGGTAGAACACTTCAGAGTTGCCGACATATTTTTAATGACTTTGTCGCACGGTTCATGCAATTCGTGTATGGAAGAGAAAATCAAGTTCACACAACGTTTTGTAATGAAGTCTTGAGCCAGCTAAACGCCAAGTCACCCCACACTCTGTATTGATCTGTGCTTGCCATACTAACAAAGGATGTGATAATAGAATAATAAATAATGCCTCGAATGTAGCGGCTCCATTTTTTTGATTTTCCGCAAGACTTGCCCCTAATCCCGGTTATACACAGGGCTCCGTGCTCGGCCAAGCCTGGCCTGATCCAACCGGAGGAAGCCCTCGCTCTGGATTTTGATTAAACTTTATTGTGTTTACAAATGAAAAATTGATGAAAATAGCATCACTTATGGTGTGTGGTAGAGCGGTATGAGGGGATAGGGTGAGGGTGTGAGTGGCCGGGATCCGACACGTGTACACCAGTTGCTTCTGTAGTCGTCGTGTACTACAATCGTGTTGACATAATAATGTCCATGTGTTTGCTGAATGTGCTGCTGTTGTTGATGTTGTTGTTGATGTTGTTGTAGCTGTTGTTGATGTTTTTGTTGTTGTTGTTGTTGTTTTTGTTGTTGTTGTTTCAACGTGGCCCAAGCAATCGCTCGCCGTGCAATGTGTGACTACCTACATAATGAGGTCACGTTTACATTGACTCAAGTACTGTGATATCAAATTTATTGTGAGATTGCGGGGTTGACAACCTGATTGGACCCCCGAGAAGACAATCTAACTGATTGTTTGGGGTTGTTTAATAACCAAATCACATCAGATTCATTATTTTTTCATAAGCCTTGTATTTGACCTAATATCTGTGGAAGATTGGTAGGTGGTCTGGGGCCAAGTTTCGTAAACTGCTTAAGCAGAAATAAAATACTGCCAAACAATTTGCTGCTAGTCGAAAATGAGCAGGATACCAGTCACAAATCGTAGGCCTACATGAGCCTTGATATTTTGGCTAGTAGCCTTAGTATAGTAAGCATAACTTTATTGTACTTTTTTGTGCTGTATGATATTGGGTTCTATTTTTTATTAATTCATGAAGCTCTTCTATTATTAGCTACGGTTTTGAGTAGCGGCAAAACCTGACATGTAGGGGGCGGGGCAAATACATCATCTTTTAGGGGGGCTTTTTCACTGTATAAAACCGTACATTTGTGCATTAAAAAAATATCATCGAGCGGGGGCAAGAAGGGGGGGTAAGGGTCCCCTCAGTGGTTATGTCACTGGTTTTAAACTTTGATCATGCAATTATCTGTACCCATTTACTTTGCAGGAAATACAGCTCAGCAGATTCAACCTAACTCAAATAACAATATTGGGCAAACAATATTCACTACTTCGTAATTTGGCTGGTTAGTAAGCTCTCTGTTTGTGCTAAACAACATCTGTCTGGGTGAAGCAATGTTTTTCTCTGTAAAATGTATTCATGGATCAAACCATAAAGAGCTGATCATACACGAATTTGTTTTGCAGTGTCAGGACACAAAGTGCTTGTATTGTTAGATAACCAAAGTATTGGGTTGTGTTTATATATCATAGAGCAAGGTTGTACATGTATGTATTGCTCTTGACTATTAGGTGTCCCGGTTGTATCTGCTAAGCTAAATTGCTAGGTATTATTTTTCGCATTTAGGTCACGGAGTTGCTTAAGCAGAACATTTTGCTTAACAGTTTTCTGCTATAGGCAGGAACCTAGTCGTTGATGTGCCATATCATATATGGTATTTTGGCACTTATTGTGGTATTCAAGCAAAAATGCTTAGTGACTTTTTGTGCTTTAACAGCTGTATGAAATTGGGTCCTGGGCCCAACTCTCTAGAGCTGCTTTGGCAAAGAAAAATGCTTAACAATTTCCTGCTTAGTAGAAATGAGAAGTTTACCAATCACCAATGGTATGGTATGGTATTTTGGCTGGTTATCGGTAAGAATAATTTTGTTGTGCTTAAAATTGTCTGTGCCTAATAAAGCAGCTCTATAGCATTGGATCCACGGTGCAGTTTCACAAAGCAGGTAAACACAAACATTAACTGCTCAGCACAAAAAAAAAAACATCTAGTTAGCAGAAATTGCTTTAATTTACTCGTGAGTAACCGATAACAGTTAACACGGTTACTTTGAATGTGCTTAACCAATAAATTAGCTTAGCTGTTTCTAAAACAGCTCAATGAAATTGGGCCCTGGTAATTAAACCCTCGTCTTGACAATGTGGTTTGTAGGCAGCAGAGCAGCAAGGGATGAAAGTGAACCAGCGGCTTATCACCTTGGTTTTACAAGAGCACAGTGGGTCACCCATCCACGGCCTGTCACAACACGCATTCCTGACACGCCTCGTACTGTATGACAAGGTGGTCAAACATCAATATCACGGGGCTATACCCACATACCACGATGCACGCCTTTCAGGGTTACAGGTGAGCGGTAATTAGGAGGAACAGGAGGGGGGTCTCGAGGGGTGCGCAGTTTTGTCTTGGTGTTCTATTCCAATTAATGTTTATACATTGAAGGTTAGGCTTACAGGGTGCCTGTAGGCGGGGGCCAGATTTGTGCTACTTTGCCTTGATAAAGATATGTGGTTTCGTGGTGGACTCTTCTGCCTTGTTTATTCGGTATTTCAAGCAAAGATCCCGTGGTGCAGCTGCCTTCTTAGTTTTATTTAAATGCTCGAGTCGTTGAGATGCAAAAAAAATGAGGTAACCATTTTAAGTAGGCTGGTTGAGTACTGTATTAAAGGCACTGGACACTATTGGTAATTACTCAAAATAATTGTTAGCATAAAAACCTACTTGGTAACGAGCAATGGAGAGCTGTGGATAGTATAACACATTGTGAGAAACGGCTCCCTCTGAAGTAACGTAGTTTTTGAGAAAGAAGTCAATATTTGGATTGATTTTGAGACCTCACGCGTGAGGTCTCGAAATCGAGCATCTGAAAGCACACAACTTCATGTGACAAGGGTGTTTTTTCTTCCATTATTATCTCGCAACTTCGACGACCAATTGAGTTCAAATGTTCACAGGTTTGTTATTTTGTGCATATGTTGAGATACACCAAGTGAGAAGACCAGTCTTTGACAATTACCAAAGGTGTCCAGTGTCTTTAATATATACCATTCTTGTATAGCGCATATATTACAACCAAAAATGTCTCTATATGCGATTCCAGAGGTGAACAGCCGAGTCGTTAGTTGATGTTTGTAGCTGTTGTGGTGTGAGACAGGCTTTGGAAGCTGTGGTATAGAATGCTTCACATGAACACCATGATTATTGCTGCTCTCATTTCGCTAGGCTTTTGCCCCAATGGACCACTCTACTCATGAACAACACCCCCATTTTGAAATCATTTTTATTTTGACATTTCACAGCAAAGTGTTTAAGACAACCTTTTAAACTATGATGTCGTTTTTTGTACTGATGAGAATAATCATAAGTTTGGTTTTGCCCCGCGAACTCATCGACTTAGGGGGAAAAAAAGTTTTACATTTTGTCAATCTGGTAAAATCCTGTCTTCGCCTGTGGGATTAATATGCGACAGATTTCTAATTAGCCGGCAACATGTGTTGCACCTCCAGCCTTTGAATTCTAAACCTAAATATCCCTTGACACCAACACCAGGTACTGTAGGAATGCAGGTCATCGGCCGCTCAGTCTTTGCCTCACAGTCCTCTCCAATTGAGTAGGGTTAGACGGTTAGACGTGATCATACTCCTTCAAGAGAGAGAGAGAGGGAGAGAGAGGGTTGAAAAAATGAAGAAAATAAAGAGATCCATGGTCTAGAGGGCACGCATTCCACTAGATAGTTTGGAGCCGAGTACAGGTCTCGCAGGGATTGGGAATGCCTGATGCCTCAGACCGGTAAACGTGTCACGAACAGGAGTTAAACTAGACTCCCTATGTTATACTTGGGCGCAGCGGTGTAATGTAAGGCCTAGATATTGGTTTTCAAGACTCACACCCTCCCAGCGTCACCGGGACGGACGTCTGGGGTTCGACTGGGGAGGAAACACCTCTCGGAATGACTTGGACACTTTTGACACATGAAACTTGATGAAAACGACCAATAAAAACTTGTTTGCTTTTCGGCCAGTGGGGATTTCTTCATCTCTGTTTTTTGTTGAAAACCCGGACATACCTTTTTGTCAACCAGCTGTGATTTAGGCCATATTCTGTCCATTCGGATATGGGGTTACTCTATCATTTAGCCATTGGGTTACTAGCAGACCACAGAGCGGGGCAGACGAACATGAGCCACTTTAATTGGTTTGTGTTCTTCTTATTGGAGGGGTATGAAGTGGAATGATAAACGTGTATACATCTGCACCATTATCCTACGTTGTTAAAACTTTCTAGTCTTATTTATGTTGACCTTGATTTTAAAGGCAGGGTTTACTTTTGGTATAGTTGACAAAGACCAGTGTCCTCACTTGGTGTCTCCCAACATATGCATAGAATAACAAACCTGTATGGAATTGGTCTCAATTGGTCATCGAAGTTGATCGCAAATGTTGAAATAAAAACACCATTGTTGCATGGAGATGTGTGCTTTCAGCCTGAAGCCTTTTTCATATTCAAATTTTTGGTGGAAAATTTCCTCTTTCTTTAAAACTTAATTATCTCAAAGGGGATCGGTTCCAACAATGTGTTGATAATATCAACATCTCTCCGGTGCTCTTTACCAAGTCAGTTTGTATGGTAATTAACTTGTGGAGTATTTACCAAAAGTATACCCTGACTTTAAAACAGTTAAACTCTAGGGCTGGCTGTATACCACTTGTTGTGGAAGAGCACAAGTAAACGAAGAGGAAGTCTTGCAGAAAATATGTTTCATACTGTGACGTTGCTGAAACCCAGCACCACTTGATTGGCTTTCTGAAACCAGTAAAGGAAGAGAGGTCCGACAGATGCGTCTCGTCTCGATCGTCAAAGAGTTGACTGTCTCCTCCCTTGCTCCTTACTGACAGACACCATCTTGTCTGGCAAGAAGGAGAAGTAAAGAGAGGAGTTATTCTACTACTCCTTGTGAAACTGGTACCCCGGGGGGTTATTGACACTGATACCCACAGGTGTCATGCTGACCAACATTGTAATACTCGCTGACCCCTGGTGACCTTGCCAGACAGTTGTGTTGATCAACTGGTTGCCTGTCCTAATATTACCAACAACTGTGGATACATAAAAAAAAAAAAAAAAACGTTGCTGTGAAAACTTCACATTTTTGGGATTGTTGTTTAAACTTGATGGGCGGCCCCGTCACTTAATGACATTGTCTTGGGTAGATAATGTGACACGTGCTGTAAAACTATCCCTCTCACCGAGACTGCAGGATATATTTCAACTATACAGGGACAGACTCCATCCATAGCAATTCCTGACATAGACATCGCTATTTTGGGCGGTTCGCTCCGGCTGTCGAGAGAGCCTCCCTGCTGGGGTCATTGCCGGTAGGCGAGGGCCGCCTTCTGGTTAGAATTCCCCCAACAAAATGTGTTAATTGGGGATCGGTCCAGAAAACCTACCGGGGACCCTGCAGTAGTTTCATGTACTCATTACCAAAACCCCTGCCGTCTTCCCAACCCAGCTCAAGTCCACCACAAGCCATCTGCGCGGTGACACCTCCGTTAATTTTGTTCGTTACAGTTGTCAAGAGTGTTAAGTAAATTTGATTTTTGTTTGATTGGTTCTTAGTAGGATTTGATGACATTTTTTCGTTCGAAGACAGCGCCACCCACTGATTGGCAAAACGTTGAAAACTGAGACTTCTGTGGAAACCGAAGTAGAGATTTCTGTTTTGTGTTGTTACAAAGTCTTTGGGGTTACCTTCAGTCACATCCTATAGAAAATGGCTATGGTGTGTTAATAATAGTGCACTCTCCATGGTTTTGTGTTATAGTGGGTTGCAGTGCATTAACCTTGGTTTGTGATATTTAGTGGCACCTGGCCACTCTATAATGTAGCACCAATTAAACTTGAAGCAGACACACCCACGAGATAATACCATGACTTTAGGTGACGATGGATCCAATTAAATTACTCAAGGGTGTAATCAATAGATACATGATCAATTTGTTTCAATGCTGAAGTTGGAAAACATTAAAACACATGTGATTTTTCATAACAATTCGCTCTCAGAAACCATTGTAAGTGTGTTTATAATTGTGATAGTTGCTGATAAGAACTTGAAAATGATAGAACACTCTTTAAATTTGTTCTGCTGTCAGTAAAGAGCACAATTCTTAGCTTAGCACACCAAAATTATGCTTGTACCAGAGCAATGTTACCAGCCAAAACACAATGTCAAAAATCTGTGACTGGTATCCTGCTTATTTTTATTTAGCAGAACATGTTAAGCAATAATGTTCTGCTTAATCAGCTCAGTTGGTGACATTGGACCCTGGTGGTTGAAATTGTGTATTACAAAATGTTTGCCTTATATTTGGATGCCAGCTCTGACGCTGTTGCTACTGCCAGAGATGCGGCTGGTACCCGCTGTCACCTCACCGAATGTAGATGGATTGGGCGTTCGTGTGAAAATACTGTGACAGTTTGTAGGTTTTTTTTCTGGTTTTTTTCCCTTTGTTTTCTCAGCAAGTAGATACTGTATTAAGCTTGAACTTTCACAGTTGACTTTTATTGTATTTTTTTATTTTTTTATAATTGTGTCTATAAATAAGGATTAAGTTGACAAAAACCAACCTATGACTTTACCTTTTAATGTTTTGTTTCAAGACTGAAACTATGTTATTGGAAAGGGTGGTCATTCTTGTACACAGCCACCATCCCATCCTAGTTTGATGAACTAATAAACTTCATCATTCATTAACAGTGCATACAGTGCATTGTTAATGGACACCTTTACCACTGTGACAACATTCTTTGCCGAGTTCCCTTGTTGGGAACATCATCTAAACAAGCAGACAAACAAATGGCAGCAAATACACAAGTTTCTTCAAATGTAATTATTTCGAGTGGGTTTGTTTTGAGGCGCTATATGGAGTTTGACTGGGTCAGTCTACTTGCGCATGCAGTCTCTCTCACCCTAAATAAAAGTGGATGCTGAAATGTCTGGATAAAAACAAGAAAGCTAAGAAGTAACTATAACTGTAATTAGTAGTGAACTTGCGGATACAACCATGTGTAAAATCTCTTTCGGGAGGAGTGTTGGCTCTGAGAAGAGCCGGTGTGGTCTCGACGTTTCGAACAGTATACTCTGCTCGTCTCCAGGAGAGATTTTACGCATGGTTGTACCCGCAAGTTTACTACAAATTAGAGTTATAGTTATTTCTTACTTTCAACACCATGCAAAGCTTCAAACACCACTTAACAAGAAAGCTGTTTGTTTTTGTTTTGGGGGTTTGTTTGTTCGTTTGCTGTTGCTGTTGTCGTTTGTTTTGTTTGTTTGTTTGTTTGTTTGTCTGTTTGTTTGTTTGTTTGTTTGTTTGTTTGGGTTTTTTGTTGGGGGTGGGCATGACATAGTTTGGGAGTGTTACCTTCAGGTGTGCAGTTTGGGGATTGGATGGATTTGATTACATGATCCGGTGAAGTTCGCGATGAACCCGATCGTTCAGTCAATAGATTTGTGCACGCACCTCTATTCTTTTTAATTACTCATATATGCACGCACACACTCATGGCCACTTGACCACATATTTATCCTATGAGTCAATTTAGTTTTTGCAAATTGGGCGGCTCTAAAGCTTATGTCCAAGGAAGTGAAACCACTGCAAATAAGGCGATTTAGTGGACAGTGTTTTTTTCCCCATATAGCTGTCAGTTTATGTTTCCGCGGTTTAATCAGTGCGGTGAAGAGTTTTTACGCAAGACAATCAAACAGTGAAAACAGTGTGACTTGTCAAAGCAGTGAGAACATAATGTGAGTATCTGCAAGGGGAAAAAACCCGTCTAGTGAGATTGATTACCCCCCGATTACCTAATTAAGTGGATAACAACAGACAACAGAGTGGTAATTATGACAATCCTGTCATTAAATGAAAGAAGTCAAGAGATTCTAAATTATTTGGTACAAGTTGGGAATGTCACATTAGAGTTTTGCTTGGTTGTTTCGTTTTGTTTATACTTTTTTTTTTTTTTTTTTTTTTTTTTTTTTTTTTTTTTGTGGCCGGGCGTAAAGGCTGGCAAAAGAAGGTGTAATGGTGTTCCCCCATTGGGTACCGGCACTACCCTCTTTGGGAGAAGAGGACCCCATTCAGGGTATAAGAGTTAATCTTCGTTTGGGCGACAACAAGGATGTGAGCCCAACTCACCAGCCACACTGACTCTTTCTCAGAATGGCGATCTAGGTCAGGAGGGGTCAAAGCTCCGCTCAAGGTCAGCCCATACAATCTTGAGGTCCTACTTAATTAGTGTCCCCCATGCATCAAGTGGTCACATTCCCAAACATCTTGATATCGGGAGACAGATTGGTCCCCATACAAAATCAGATCCGTAGACTTGATACCAAGTCGTTGTTTGTCATAATTCCCACAATTTCCTTCTTACATTCCTGTTACTGTGATTACTAAGACTTGAGTTCAAGTCTATATCTATGATCACATCACTGATGAACCCAGCCTCAGATCTGCCTAACTGTGCCAGCATTCACTCATGATAATGCATTATAACACTGTGTAATGTGTACCAGGAATGCCTAACTCATCCATGATTTGATATACATAACTTCATAGCCACAAATGAGTGGAATGTGCCTAACTCTAACATTCACCATTTGGTTTTCCAATGCCATTGTGTGTCAATATGTATGCTTCAATATCTCAACAATTCAAGCTACAATTATAACAAATTTTACAGTTTCTTTGAGTCCTCCATTTTAGCTGTCACTTAGCTGTGAATTGCACTTCATTGAGTTATTGTGTGGGTTTTCTTGAATTGGTCATTTGGTCATTGCTCTGGAGCTACAGGTTTAAAGGTAGGGTCATGGCTGGGTAAACTACTCCAATAATTAATGACCATGAAAACTCACTTGATGAGAAGCACTGCAGCTGAATCTGAGAAACGAGTCATGCATGAATCATTTCTCAGATTTCTGGGGGTTGGTGTCCGTTCGCGAACGCTACAGGCTAAGATGCGGTTGGTACCCGCTGTCCGCTCGTTAAACGTGGATGGATTCGACGTAAAATCCTCTGCCATTTTGGTGCTGTTTTCTCAACATTCAGCTAAAACTTGCACGTATGACTTTCATTTTATCTTTCTTTATCATTTTCCTATCTGGACCCAATTTCATAGAGCTGCTTTATAAGAAACAAGTAGTGCTTAGCAGCAAAAAAAATGAGCAGGATGCCAGTTACAGATAGCACATAATGACATGGTATTTGACTGCCAATCTTTTTCTGGTAAGCGTACTTTTACCGCACTAAGCAAATTTGTGTACCTGAGCCAATCCATGAAATTCAGGCCCAGTAAATAGTTTGGGTCACCTGTTTCTCTGGTGTTGTTGTTGTTGTTGTTGTTGTTGTTGTTTTTTTCCATTTGATAATAGGCTCCATGTCAGTTTCAACTTGCTTTTGTTGTCATTTGAAATGTTTTTGACGACGTTTTGTAGTGTAATAACTGACAGGTCATCCAACGTCACATAATGAGTGAAACAATACAATAAATAGTTGAACAAATACATGCTACGCGACCTGTCATTATTAATATCGTTATCCAAACACGTGATTAAAAGGAAAATATCATATTTTAACGGTTTTATTAAAGATTAATTGAGGAGCGACTCGGCGAAGTTCATACCTTCTTCATTAGTGTCAAGTCAGGGACACACTTCTTCCTGTCCAATACAAACTCTACAATATCTGCCACCGACCATTATGAAAATATCCTTCATCATAAAGATTTCTAATTGACAGCTCTCTCGGTGGATATTTTGATAGCAATTAATCTGACAATTTTCCTCAGCTTTGAATTATTTTCTAATCCGAGACCATTGATTTCACATCCAGTTCAATGTCAGTCAGGGCAGCCTCGCTGTGTGCTATACCGCGCAGATTATTGGAGCAACGATAATTTGATATTGTGTTAATCGCGAAGGTTTTCTATTGTGCTTGACATGAAAGGAGTGTGTAAAAATGGCTCCATTCCAGCCTGAATTGACTGATGAATTAATAGCCAGGCGTGTTTGTCTTCTCTTAGCCCCCCTGTTCTTTACACGACACCACGTTTTTGATTAGCGCTCTCTCCACAGACCCCTCGACGATGTTTAAACCCAAACCGCGGCATCTAAAAAAAAATGGAAAGCTTTTAAATCGATCTGGCAATAAAGTCTGGCCGCCCAATCAAAGCCAATCCTAATTGTTGCTCCAGTGCCCAAAACACACCAATCAATGCAACTGCTGGGCTCATGTAGCCAATTTGCTTCTGGATTTTCATTAAGAGGTTGGAATAATTGTAGACATGGATGTGGACATAGATGAGACGGGATTGAGTTAGTGTTTGCTGGCTTTGCTTCTGCTGATGGGTAAACGGCCATGACCGTGCATGCATTGCCTGCTAAAACACTACTCAAACACACATCGTATCGCAACAGATCCAATCGCTGTCCTAGATAATGCACTTGGTTGTATGTGTTTGTATTCAAATCAAGAGGCTGGTTGTGTTTGAGTTAGGTGGTTATGTATAACCAGCAATAGGCATAAAATCATGCTTGACTTCCCCCAAACGTCTACAGCAAAATACCATGAAGTAGTGTTCTTGAAAAAACTAAAGATGATACTCAATGTTTTTCACCAACTCATTAGACAAAACAAATTGAAATACTCGTTTTTAATTATTAAATCTATACGATTTTGTGTCAAACTGGTACTTTTTTTCTTGATTTTCTTGTGCTCTTTTTCACCTCAAGATTGAGGAGTTTCTAAGCCTTTCTACCAATTTGTGTTCACTTCCTAGAAGCAGCCAGGGAGTTTGTTTTTCTCCTTTTCATGTATAGGCCATAGCCTCGCTTCAGTCAAATGTATTTGGCTGCACCAAGTGACGGAACAAAAGCCGCAGCTCTGGTACATCATGCAATCACTCCAAGCATGGCCACCATTAACCCCTCACCTCTATCTTGCCTTTTTTCCCCTTCTCTTTCTTTTTTCTTCTTCTTCATTTTGGATTAAAAAAAATTGACGTCAGATTTCTGCGTTGTGCCATCCGTCAAAGATCAGCCAAGCACAGTGACAAGATAACAGCGAGTACAGATGTCGAAATGAGATATGATCACACTCGGAGGTAAATCACAAAAATAGAATGATCCGATTGAAAACAACAACATAATGCGCTCTGGGAAATTCGTCTCAGTTTATATCCACAGATCTTTTTACAAAATGTTCGCTCGACCCCCAGCGTATTTGCTGCTGGCCTTCATAATTGACATAAATAGCTAAGCTAAGGTTGATCTTGCTTGCTGTTTTTTTTTTTTAATGACATGACTTTTGATCGTAAACTCACTCGCAGTCAGGCTTAATTAAATCCGTCAAAAACACAAATGAAAAACGTGTTTTCAACGGAGAGGCAGCGGCCCGTGTAATTCCCCCTGATCCTAATCGTTATGAGCTATATATAAAGTGCAATGGCCTTTGGAATTTCTTCAGGATTAGTTTTAATTAAAGATCTTCTGGCTTGTCTTCTCTCTCACCCCTGCCCTCATCCCCTTCAGCTAAAACAGTCAGGAAAATCGATAGGGAGAGTAAATAGTTAAAGGAACATTACAGAATTGGTTTTTGCTAACAAAACAGTTGCTGGCAGTGTAAAGCACTTTATGTAATCCACCATATACATAAACTGACAAACCTGTAGAAGTTTGAGATCGATCGGCCATCTGGGTCACGAGAAAATAGTGAAAAAACCGATTACACATTTGCATGAAATCATATAGATTCAACAAATGAATAAAATGCTCACTGAGCGATAAACTCCAATCAGAAAATTAGTTTATTCATTTCTCATCAAATATGGCATTTCAGACAGAAATATTTCAAGGGATGTTTTCCACTATTATTAGACCGTGTAAGTTTTATGTAAATCTGTGATCAAAAAGTATATTTTACAAGTTTTTTCTTACCAATTCTGTAATGTTCCTTTAATCGGGGATGCCGTGTTTGTGGCCAACCTACTGCCATGTGGTACGACCATGTTCTTGTATGCAGGTATCTTATCGCATTAAACCAAAAATATCTCTCTCACACCATAACATATTAAAACCTGACAATACGACTCGGCCTCCGTTTCCAGTTACCTGTAAACAACTAAGAATTGTGCCAAACTCATGTACATCTTTATCATTAACTTGTATGTAATGGTTGCACAAATTAGGGCGTGATTCGCAAATGGGTTTCTCAAAAAAAAAAAAAGCATTCTAATCCTAAACTATAACTTGTTTCAATGTTAATTGCAAGAAATGACGTTTTGTATTACAAAATTTCTATTATATTTGAAACAAATTGCTATGGGTGTTTTTTTTTATTTTCAAGAATTTTGTATGAATATAATTCAAAAGGGAAGATGTTAAGGTCTTTGTTGAACTTTTTTCTCATTGTAGATACGCGCGAGACTTGCACAGTCTATAATGTTTCTACAGAGCTTATTTCAGTGGTGAATGTTCCGTTGCCTTTCTCCTTTTTCCACCCTTCCTTGTCAGTATGAGCTTGACCTTCACATTGTCTATGTTTGATGATGATCGCAAAGCTGAATTGGTGTTTGTCCAAGCACGTTAGACTATTCATTGTGATCATTACAAAGAGTTTTACAAACCTTACCAGACTGTGTGGATGTTTTAATATACTTTCTTTGGAGACCATCGGCACCTTGTTACAATGGAACAATACAGGCTGGTTCAGTGACATTTATTTGTATTTATTTATTTAAAACCTGATATAAATGAAAAATCCTCTATGATGAAACCAGGGAACGCCCCGAAAGCGACTAGCGATGTAACAACCAGTTAGGCCTGAAGTTCCCTTTGTATAGAAAAGACAGTGGGGACATGCTCAGATGTGGGAAGGAAACACCGCTGGGGAAATCCATGCAATCAGTTATAAGACTGTAAACCCGATCCACATTCAAGGCTCCGGTCTGAGGTGGGATTCGAACCGGAGTTCACAGAGGTGAAAGACAGGCGAGATAACAGCTATTAAAGTCAACCAGATCCCCATGTCTGAAAATGGAGAGATAAATCAACTCACATTTCTGGAAAATTATACCATACCATCCCTTCAAATCAACCATTTGATTGCTTGGTGTTTTCCTGTCGACCATTATATCTGCACCTTTGTTTGTTCCTTGCTCCATGGTCTGTTGTACTTCCATGACATTGTCGGCAAGATTCATCCCGAGCACTGCACTTGACCCAATTTTGTCTTTGGGGTTATTGTTTTATGATCACAGTGTCACCATACATAACACGAATCATAACTCTATGCCAAAGAAACGATGTTTTGAATCTTAGACTAGTGTTAGTAAACAGCCCCCCCCCATGTTCCTCCTCCTAGCCCCCCTCCCCCCCCCAACACACACACCCCTGTTCCTCCTCCTTATCATCCATTCGTCCCTAGCACTGCACTTGACCCAAATTTGTTTTGGGGGTTAATGTTTTAACTACAGGATTACAGTGTCACCATTTATAACATGTATCATAACTCTATCCCTAAGAAACCAAGTTTGATTCTTCAGTTTTGGTTTATAAATATCTCAACACTTGATGAGGGTTCCACAGCCTATTGCACCTGGTAGTGTTTCCTTTGATATCGGTGTACTGGGGGAGATTTATTCGCAGGCCCCTGGTGCTCATAAAACGAGGACATTCTGGTTGGCTAGCGTCTTTTTTTTTTTTTTTTTATTGTAAATAAACATTATGGTTGGAAGGTATGTCTGACCACGGTCTGACCACAGCCAGCCACGAAGGACAAACATTTGCCATAACTTACAATTTCTTTGAGCCAATGTTTTTGTTGTTATTGCAATATTGGTCTTTTTTTCCTTTATGGTTGGAGATGAAGGGTTCATTTGTCTGTGAGGATTCTGTAGTTCTGAATGAAGTAAGTGTAAAGTGATTTATGCTTTCCTCGTGTGACAAATTTGAGAAAATAGAGCTAACTGTTGCAAACTGCTTACCATCACCAACTAAAAGGACCTGTGGTATAAATGCCCCCCAAATTAAATAAATAAACTCGAGCAGAGTCTTCCTCTGCAAAGTCTCTGCTAGGGTCGAAACGTCAGGCCACTTACTTATTAAATTGTAATAAATATGGTGAAATTATTGGAGGACTTTTTGTGTTGGTAAAAAGCTTACAGGGCAGCTGAGAGGGCCGAGCCAGCCCTCCATGTGCTGAGTTACATAATAGCGCACTTAATTTAATCATGGAACTATAAACTTCGGTGGAAGATAAACTTTTTTCCCTGACTTGAGAACCAGTCACTTTTGCTGTCTTGATTCGTTTTCATTGCAGTACGATAAATTATAACCTGCATTGCCAAACGGTGTTGATCATGGGAGCTAAACAGCTTCTGGGGGAAAAAAAGAGTGTAGCGGTGGAAATTTACGAGTGCAGCCACATTTGGCTTTACCTTGCATAACCTCAATAAGTTGGACTCCTGTTTGTTATTAACATACAAATCAAATACTTGGCATTTACTGATTACTGATTGGTTCCACACACTAACCTTGATCTTTGTACGTCTCTCTGTGCTCACGTATTTTGGAGACGCATAAATAATTTTTGAAAATACGTCCCGCGTGGGGTAGTACGGAGAGGTTACTCCCGGAAAAAGAACAGTATTTCACTCTCAGAGCTGGGTAATACCGTCGGGACGAGCACCATGGCTTTGAACTTGAAAGCTGGCAAACAAATTCTTCATCGTCAGAAAGTTTGCTTGTTTGCAGGACCCCTGCACCCCCAGACATGTTCAAACCGTCACCTGCGGCCGTTTTTCATGTGTCGCAAATTCCTCTCGCGGGCTCGGCATCTCAACTGATGCGTTTTGTATTATGTGAAGCTGGTAACTGGGCTCCAGGGAACCAGTTATGCCATGTCCATAGGAAATGGGTGATTTACGTCAGATGAAAATCACAGCAGAGGACAAGTACATGTTGCTATTGGTATTTGTGAAGTACATCTTTTACTACGATTGAGTAAATCAAAAGGTTTCCAAATATCTTTTCTTTTGATTTTGTTGTTGTTAATGAATACTTCAGGTCGAGTTTTGTTTCAAGAAAAATGGCCCTCCAGCAGCATTTTGTAATTAGTCTTATCAATGTCTTAATTTATTTTATTGTAATTGTAGAGAAAAGGTGTTTTTAAAGGTAATAGTCCCCATTCCTATCTCAGCAACAGAAAACCTGTTTCCAAGACTTAAAATAATGGCTGGATTAAAATAAATAAATAAATAAATAAAACGAAAATAAACAAGTATAGGATGAATTGACTTCTGTGAGTATTCTCATCCATTTTGCCGTGGGGGACTGGACTCGACTACTACAAATTTAGGATTCTGATTCATTACCACTTACTTTTTACAGCCCATTTCATGTTTTATAGCTCCAACTTGGCTAGCCCAGCTGGTGGGCCAAACAAAACTCCAGTTGATGTAGATAGAGCAAAAAAATGAGGGAGTACTACTAGATTTGTTGGTGCGCACTTGTGCACAATCACTCAAGAATCTCCCGACCGCCAGGCTCCAAAGTTTCTGCTAGATGATGTTTAACAGGGCTACCCCCCCCCCCAGCATCATATAATGCCATTTAACTGTCACTGATGTAATGCCATAGTGACGAGTGTAAAATCACAGCTGGTATCAAGAGATCACGGGGCCCCGGTGTCATGTGTTGGCGTAGATAGATACATGTTATTGCATTGCACCCTGGTAACACCAGGGAGCCGGCAACAGCATACTATCCCCTCTGTGGGTTAGTCATGAACATGCCCTAATGTGAACCACAACATGACTGACTGATCTTGAACATCACTGACTGGTTTCAGAATCAGGGTTTTTTTTTTTTTTCTTTTTTTTTTTCTTCACCGTCTCCAGCAATGATGTAAAGGTGGCTTGTGGGGTCCCTCTAGCATCCCTTCGAGAGGAAGTCTAGCTGCTTGTAAACAACATTACGCTCCCTGACATTCCCCTTATGGAAGCAGGTGCTGGTATCTTAGAATTGATGGTAGCCATCAATTCTTGTCCAAGGCTTGGGGAGTCAGGAGTCTGCCCCAGCCAACCCTTCTTACACTCTTCCATTCTGCGGCCATCAACGAGCCTCAGCGCTCCGCAGAGTCCACTGGGGACTTATGCTTGTAATCCCCGGCCTTGTGCAGCTCCGTGCCCGTGACATTGTACCCATCCTTCCAGACGTGGCGCCACTGTTTGGTTGTTAAATTTCCATCTGGGAATTGGGGGTTTCTTGCTAAACAGAACTTAATGACACAGTTGTCAGCAAAACTGCAAGCTGTAAAAAGTATACGATCACCCCAAAAATGTGTAATTGGCCCCGTGCATTGTGAAGTTTTGTTGGCTGTGGGAAAGTGATAACAGCTGTACTTACAAAATTAGCAGCATGCATTTTTGAGACGTTTGATAAGTTACAGAAAAAAACTATTTTCATTCATTTCATGATTTTCCATTATAATTTTTTTTCCTCGCATTGATACCATATGTTCGTTTGGTTGGGAAGCAGTTTTGCATCAGTCTCAACAATAATTTTTCATGAATAGGCCTAAGTGATGTTATTTACAGTTTTAGTAAAATAATAATACTGCATTGGACAGATTTTGATGTTCTAAGTTGTGTAACTACCCCCAAAAATCTCCAAAAGCCATCGGAAGGATTTCTTGATTTTGATAGGTTTCAGTCCACTGAGCCAAACCTTACTTTTATATGCACGTGCAAGGCGTGCCATTCACTTGAAGAAGTTTGGAGACGACTCACAAATCACTGTAGCTTATTAAGATATCCGCAATCAAATTAAGCCCTGTTTGAATGCGTAAAAATCCATGATAATTCAAAACTTGTTTTTTGTGTTTTTTTTAATTTGTTTACGTGACTTCAGAAGGAAAATATATCCCTGGTAAGGATACCTCCAGAGTCATCGTCTGTTATTGTTTATAAACTGGATTTGAGATGCTGTATTAAAGATAACAATGTTGTCTCCTCAGTAAAAAATGGAGACCTCCACGGTGAGAAGACGCTCTTCAAGATGAATCACCCACGGCTATTAGCCTGCGGTTCTTTCTAAATCTAGATTTGAGATGGGTCCACTTAGGTGTTGAAAAGTTTATCCCTTCCTATTTGAAGGCCATTGGAGAATCCAGCTAGATTTACTCGCTGCAGTGTCGTCTCCAAACTAGATTTGAGATAAGTCAGTGTTTTAATAATCCAGTCTTTTGACACCTTTACCAACGATGATGCTCCGATGATCAGCTTATCGCACCAAAGTCATAAATTGTCACCCAATTTAACGCACACATTAAGGTGCCTCTGCACTGGTGTGTGTGTGTGTGTGTGTGTGAGAGTGAGTGTATTAACCGCCACTAAATACCGGGCCCGGTACCCTGCAAGAGATCTCTCATCGAGACCATCGCAGATAACCTTCGGTTCCTTGTGGGTCATGTATGTTGATGCAACACTTAAGTAGAGGGACAGCAGTTCGGTTGTGGCTGGTAATACCCAAGGGTTTCCACCGGTGCTGACTCTGTCTGAAAGCCCTGGCTCCAGGGATGATAATGATAATTGTCACTGGGGAGAAACGGAACTAACTTGATCATGACCCGATCCAAGGAGTTACCTGCATCCAAAAGTTTGTTCGGCCCATGTTCAGAGAGCTGCTTAAAAGGTGTGTACAACATTTGGTATACAGATTGAAAAAGTATAAATGTTCACAGATTTACGCATAACTTGCATGGTATGAAGATGGTCATGGTGGAAAACTTCCCGCTCGAAACAGTTTTGCTTGAAATGCTATAGTTTTTAGGAAATGAGTAAAAACAATTGTCTTTATCTTGCATGTAACCTGATGTTTTATAACAGTGAAAATATACAATGGGATTTTTCACTTATTTCTCATGACTCCGAAGACCGATTGAGCTTAATATTTCACAGGTATGTTGTGTCATGTCTAAGTTGGGTCACATAAAGTGCGGATACTAGTCTTCGAAAATTACCAATGTTGTACATGTACTTTTAAGCAGGCAATGGTGCTTAACATATTTTCTGCTTGGCAAAATTAAGCAGGATACCAGCGACATGGTGTTTTGGTTGGTAGCCATATTCTGATTTAGCTCTGTCTGTGCTTTCAGCAGCTCTGTGAAACTTTGGCCCCGATCTTTGACAATCAACTATCATGGTATTCAATCAAGTACAACCCTCCGTTCTCTTTTCATTGTTGACTTTCCTTTACAATGAACTCTTACACAATTTAAATTTATATTAGTTTTGTACAGAATAACGAAGTTAAAGTCTGGGAGATTGTATTCAAAAAACAGTCAGAAAGCAATTGAAGTGACAGTGACAGAAAATATAAATTTGTGTCTTTCTTGACCATTCAGTTTGTCATTACCCCCCCCCCCTTTCGTTTTAATGATAAATGGAAACGATATGTCTTCGTTACCAGTACCTAATCAATTTCCTTGAAGTCCCGAAAAACAGCACAACTCTCCTTGTGTTGCCTTCGTGTGGTCTGGTTTCTCTCAAGCCCCGATCGCACCCCCCCCCCCTCTTCTTGCCAGCCCTCTCAGTCTGGCCCAGAGGCGCCCAAACTTCACCTCAACTGTTCCCTCCGGGTCAACTGAAGTGAGTCTACATCTTTTAGGGTTAAAATAAAATATTGAAGTCTCAACAAAACTATCCATATTTCCTTCTTTTTTGTTATCAACTTATGGTAAAAGTGGCCTGTTACTAGCAATTCATCACCATCAGCTCTTTCGAGGCTGTGTCATATTTATTAAACTCATGCAGACAGAAGACTTTCAGATTTGTTGAGGAAGTATTCAGGGCTCTTTTTTTTAATTTACTGATGTCTTTGAGTACTAGCATTCCATTTTTAGAATAAAAATACATGTCTTTCACCGTAGTGACAAATAATTCACTTTTTATGTGATGGAATGTTATTCGTGGTGGTTTGTTTGTTTGTTAGGGGTTTAGGTTTTTATAGTATAAGTTTTGGTTTGTTTTTGTTTTTTCGTTTTTAGAAGAATACAATCCTTTCATTTATATTTGGGGGGGTTTCTATAGTTATTACACCAGAAAAAAACAACCTGTGAACACGTCATGAAATTAGGTCATGGTCGTGTTTTTGGGGTGGGAACATTCCATGTTTTTGCCAAGGTTTTGTACTTCAGAAGGGGGACTGATTTCTTATACACACAGTAGTACTTCGGACAGGAATAATTCTCAGGGTAATTGCCATGGATATCAATTTTGTAATGTCTTTGTTGGTTGAAGGCAGGATATACTTTTGGTAATTGTCACAACACTTGTATCCTCACTAAGTGTACCCAAACATATGCATAAATCAACACACCTGTGAAAATTTGGGCTCGAAGTTGCAAGAAAATAATGAACGAAAAAACACCCCTGTTGCATAGAATGATGTGCTTTCAACTGTCCTGAGAAAGGCTTCATGCCTGAAGAAGTTGTGCTTTTTGATCTACTTTTCTAGCGCCGAGAATGCTGTTCCGAGAAACTCCTCAAAATTATAACTCCAAAAGTTACAAAAACAGAGAAACGTCATCTTTCAACGAGGCTGCTAAAATTTGGATCCTAGTTTCTTTGTATAAGCAAGGACTCTCACCCCTGTATATGGCCAATACATATTGGGTGCTAAAGGCTTTATGTATTAATTACTTCAAACTGTCAAGAAGGACTACTAGTGTTTCTAACTTCATTTTATTGGCGTTGGCGGGTTGGCTGGTTGGCGTAGTGGTATCTTGCCTTGCCTTCCACCTCTTGGACCTTGGTTTGAATCCTGGCGGGGGGGGGATATGTGGATTATGTTTTCAGTCCTTACCTGATTGCATGGATTTTCCCTGAAATGTTTCTCTGGGGTCCTCTCCTAACATCTAAAGGTGAAACTTCTTTCATTGTCTTCTCTCCACGGGGTTCTTGGCTAGTATAGTGATTAAGTTTGCTTTCTAAAATTAACTAGAATTAATAAATGAAATGACATTACATGAAATAGTACCACCATCTTATAGTCAAGTGCCCTGTATTGTGCAAACAATCAAAGATACCATTGCCCAGTAAATCAAAAGAGGCCAGCCTGTTTTTATCTTCAGCCTCAATTTAGTGACATTGATTTAAGGATGGATTGACTTCCTAAAGATGAGAACCAAAAATTGCTGACTTTGGCTTTTTCCAGTTGTCGTTTCAGCTTTTTACTGGCGAAAAGAGCAGTTTGAAATGTGAATGAGATCAATGGATTTGTGAGCGAGTTGCTTGTCACTGATGAATGATGAGAACATGTAGGCATCTTAAGAAACGTAAATCTTCCACCAGGCGTGATAATTTATCACCAAGGCCCTCTTAAGAAATGGAGCAGATCAATGTGGTGTTGTTTGTGTTAAGTCAACAAAGAGAAGGAACCCAGATTCTTTCTTTTTTCTTTCTTCAAAGTGCTCGGACAGTAATGCTGTCAAAATAAATGTAGAGTGGGGGGAATCTTCTCATGTCTGTATCTAGGCTAGTGATTTATATGGATTCTTGGGATGCTTCCCTGATGATGGATGAAGTACCCTGCTTTCTTGGGCTTGTACTCTTATACTTCTGTACTTTAGACGATGGTTAGTTGAGCCAATTGAACCCTGTCTGTAAAGTTTTACAGATTGATTTATAACGAGTATAGTCTTCACACACCCCCCTTACTGATGGCGATATATCTTGTTCGTAAGTCCCAGTCAACCCCTCATCGTCCCACCTTTGTTGTTGAATGTTTCCGCACAAGAGTCCTACCCCTAGTACCCCACCTCCTCAACAACTCAACATTTCAATCAGTAAGTTCTGTGATAGCCCTCGAATTGCTACACCATGAGTAATGTTTCGGGGCTCCACAACTTTTAGAGAGACACTTTGTGCCAGCTGAAGCTTTCCTTTTTTTTTGTCTTTGCGTAGTCTTAGTGCAAGACGTTTATCGTTTGCTGGTAAAAAAAAAAACGTGCACACTCAACACTACGTACATGTCGCGACTGTTTCATCGGTAGAGGGCGTTCTCTGGAAGCTGCGAACTCATTGTTTTTTACTTGTGGTGGGCTTTGAGTAATGGAACTATAGTCGGGTATCGTTCCGATGGTTCGTGTGTGTACAGTGTATGGATAGGGAGAATCCGGTAGTCGAGTAACAATGAACAACAATCATCTTGCGCCAGTCTAATCTCTGCACTGAAGAGCAGATTGTGTTGACTTATCATTTCAATCTTGTCGTGTGTATTAGTTTCATCAGTGATGTCTTTGGTCGCAGCAGTTTCCTAATAAACCAAGACTGGGTCCCTGCTCTATGCTTGAACAAACCTCGACATTCCCTCTCTCCTCTTGCTATTTGATCTGTGTGCATTTATACTTGCATTTATTTGTACAAGTTATTCAGCTGTTTAAACACTTACACGGTTTTTGCGAGTACAGATGACTTTGATGAAAGCTTTTACCGTTCTCATGTGAGTTGAGAAATCAATGTCCCGAGGAATTGAACTGAGTGGAGTGGTCAGACTGTTGGATGCTGATCGGTAGCAGCGGATGTACCATTCTTAATTCTTTGTGTAATTCCAACGTGCTTTTAACGGACAGTGGATTTACTTACTGTCTCTGCTGACGCCCTTGGAGGAAAAGCCTAAACTCACCAAAAATCTCCTATCAGTCAAGCAATCAGTGCTCAATTTCATAGAGCTGCCTAAGCACAAAAAACAGCTAAGCATAAAACAATCGTCCTGACCAGAATAAGGTTACTAGCCGAAATAGCATGTACCGTCCGTGACTGGTTTCCTACCTATGTTTGCTGAGCAGGAACATTTTTAAGCAAAATTGTCTGCTTCATCAGCTCTTTGAAACTTGTTCGAGTTTTGAGTGCCGTCATTTCTAGATTCCAATTCGAAGTGATTAGCTTATTTTCTGAATCAATTAATGGAAACCGCGGTTGGGTTGAGGTTTGAGATTTGAGTTGATATTCTCGAGTTTCAGGTTTAAGTTTTTGAGTTTTAAGTTTAGCTTTTTTGAGTTTCGAGTAAAAGTATTCGAGTTTTGAGTTTCGAGTGAAAGTATTCGAATTTTGAGTTGTCTCTTGTTAGTTTTGAGCTAAAGAAACCGAGTTTCGAGTTGGCTTTTTGAGTTAAGAGTAAAAGTATTTGCGTTCTGAGTTTCGAGTCTAAGTATTCGAGTTTTGAGCTGGCTTTTTTGTTAGTTTCAATTTGACTTCTTCGAGTTTTGAATCAAAACTGTCGAGTTTCGAGATGGCTGTTTCGAGTGTCGAGTTTACTTTTATCATAATATTGAGAAATTACTTTTTGAGTTTCGAGTTTACCGTTTTCAACTCGAAGCAGTCAACTCGAAACTCAAAAACTTCAACTCGAAACTCAAAAACTTCAATTCGAAACTTGACAAAACCTAGCACTCTTTTATCAAAGGTTTCTTTTTTCATCATTCCAAAGATCCCCGCGCGACCCAGTTGCTGGTAGTCCTTGAGTGAAATTCCTCCACTGCAAACTACCAGTTCAAAAGTTTATTTTGGGAACGTGCATGGAGTCAGTTAGTCTAGAGAGCCTTGGCTTGATCCTACGGAAGACTTGAAGTGGTTCAGCAACTAAAACCAACAGTTTTGCTAAGTGTTGAGTGGAGCGGGCAAGCTGTTGGGTTTTTTTTTTTGGTGGGGGCATTTTTCATCTAATATTTGTGTGCGGCCGGGGAGCAGCTCCCCTGAGATTGTTGTTCTGCGGTGTGGTAATGGATACCGGCTAACCATGACAGGGTCTTGTAAACAATAGCGGGGTTATCCTCCGGATTGCTGGACATGTTTTTGCCACACAATTCCATCCAATCCTATGAATGACACTCTGCAGAGAGATGAACAAATCTCATCTCCTCAAATAATAATAAAGAGGAGGCGAGGACTAATGTTGACTTATGGTGGATAATTCTGGTAAATACTCAAGAAATGCGTTATCATAGAAAACTTACTTGGTAAGGAGCACCGGAGAGCTGCTGATACTGACAGTATAAAACATTGTGAGAAACGACCCCCTCTGAAGTAATGTAGTTTTTAATAAAAGAGGTAATTCCTCACTATTATTTGAATCTGAGAAAGGCTTAGGCATAAAGCCTTTCTCAGGCATGTGACAAGCATGTTTTCCTTTCATTATTTTCTTGCAACTTCGATGACCAATTGAGCCAAATGTTCACATGTTTGTTATTTTATGCATATGTTGGGATACACCAAGTGAGGTTAGTCTTTGACAATTACCAAAAGGATATCCTACATTTATTATTGTGAATATGTGAGACATGAAGTGGCTTTTTATACTTTTGATTAAGATGAGGATATTCCTTAATTTGTTGAGTTAATTCAATTTCCTTAACTTTTTGCTATTACCCTATAATCCGTGTAATAAAACCACAAGGAGTACAAACGGATTACATCACATTAAGTCATGCACCGGTAGTAAACGCTGCCATTTCCCGTTCGTTTTATGATTATAATTTTTTTTTTTTTTTTTTTACACAACCCTTGTGTTGACAATTTTTTCTCTGTGGGTAACCTTGAGAGAACGGTTCAATCGTAGTACCAAGCGATCCTCGTGGGCTCGTGGAAAACAAGTCCATCTATAAAAGATGCGCTTGAAGTATAATGCAGACAGTAGAATGGGAGACTGGTGGTATACAAGAGCAGCCGGGGGACTCGCGTCTGGGGATGACATTAACTTCACATTTGTTACTTCCATAACGATGTCAGTCAGACTTACTGATTCCATGGTTGACAGATCGATTTCCCAGGCCACAACTCTCTTTTTTCCCCCCAGATTTTTGACGTGGTATTAACAAAAAAGGTTTTAATTAAAGGGTGCGTAACATTGGTAATATTGAGAATGTACATGTTCACAGATTGTCACATAACCTTACATGGTATAAAGATGGTCATGGTGGAAAACTTCCCTTGAAATATTTTTGCCTGAAATGTTATAGTTTTCGACAAATGAGTTTTGATATTTTGAGTTCAAAATCTGATGTTTCAAAGCAGTGAAAACATTTAAAGTGGTTTGTCATCCTTTTTTTTCCTGTGACTCCGATGACTGGTTAAGTTTAATTAAACGTTCACGGTTTTTTAGTTGTTGGGTCTAATTCTACATTCGTGGTCACACGAAGCGTGGATACCAGTCTTTGATTTTGGCCGTATGCTTAAAGGAACATTACAGAATTGGTAAGAAACAAACTTGTAAAATATACTTTTTGATCACAGATTTACATAAAACTTACACGGTCTAATGATGATGATAGTAGAAACATCCCTTGAAATATTTCTGTCTGAAATGCCGTATTTGATGAGAAATGAATAAACTAATTTCCCGATTGGAGTTTATCGCTCAGTGAGCGTTTTATTCATTTGTTGAATCTATACGATTTCATGCAAATGTGTAATCGGTTTTTCACTATTTTCTCGTGACCAGATGGCCGATCGATCTCAAACTTCTACAGGTTTGTCAGTTTATGTATATGGTGGACAACATAAAGTGCTTACACTGCCAGCAACTGTTTTGTTAGCAAAAACCAATTATGTAATGTTCCTTTAAAGGTAGGGTCAAACTTTGGTAATGACCCTATACAAAATGTGTATAATTTCTATCCGAGAGCTTACTTAAATTTAGAAATGGTAATTGTGGTAAGCATCCGTGGAAATGATTTCGTCTGAAATGCCCCCTGTTGATTAGAAATCAACCAAATAATGTCTACATTCCAACTCTCCAAAACTCGCCGCAAGGTGAGTCTTGGAGATTCAAATGTCCATCGTGTCCGTTTGTGAATGCTTCGTCCAGAGAGGTGGTTTGTAGACCCGAGTTCAACGGGAATGGACTCGACGTTCGTGATGGGAATACTGGTGACAGTTTGTTGCTGTTTTCTCAACAAGTAGACACTGTTATATTCAGCTGAAACTTTCACAGGTGACCAACATTGTATCTTTATTGACTATATGGCCTATGAATCAGCGTTACATTGACAAAAAAACTAGTCGGTGACGCTAACTTTCAAGGATTATTCTGAATAAGATTATGTTTGTCTGTAGTAAGAATAGACATTTTAAATGGTGGGTGAACAAATCTTTAAAATATATGTTTGCGGTGACACCCGTGTGATGAAATCTCTCTTTTTGATTTGTGGTAGTTCTGAAGAAGAACAAAAACAGTGGTGTAATTACCCAATATTTCAATCAGTATGATTAAATTCTCCTCAAGGAAGTGAGTAAAGGGAATACCGTTCAGAACATTGAGTTATTACACCATCGGTTCTTTTCAGAACCACCATAGATCAAAAAGAGATTGCATCACATGGTGAAACTATTATTTTTTTCCAAGAATAATTTCTTTAAAGGGGGTGTGCACAACATTGGTGAGATTGAAAATATAAATGTTCACAGATTTGCACATAACTTATATGGTATAAAGATGGTCATGGCGGAAACTTCCCTTGGAATAGTCTTGCTTGAAAATGCTATGTTTTTTAATGAAATGAGTAAAACAGTTATTCTCAATCTGCGTGTCCAAAACTTGATGTTTGAAAACAGTGAAAACATATAATGTTTTTTCCCCACTATTTTCTCGTGACTCCGATGACCGATTGAGCTTAACATTCCACAGGTTTGCTATTTCATGTATGTATATCTTGGGTCACATAAAGTGCAGATACTGGTCTTTGACAATTACCAATGTTATAAATGTGCTTTAAGGGTAAAAATGTTGGAACAATTTAAATAATTGGATGACTGATGAGGTCTCTACTCTAGGAAAGTTCAAGATGTCTACACATTTTGAGTCTAGGAATTTTCAATTCGAACTTCATGATGATCAAACCAGGAAGATGAACTAAGTTTATAATTTTCAGTTAGACTGTGTTACTTGACGTGAACTTTTTCTGACATTTCTATGAGAAGGTTGGCTTGACCCAATTAGTTTCTGTGAATCATGATGATCGAAACACAACATTTTTACACCACGGGCTCTTTTCAGATACCCCATGATGCTACCCTTACCCCCCCCCCCTCAATGTTTTTTTGTTTATCTGAAATGCTGAATATACGGATAATTTTCTCCATTCTTTGAAGTAAGTAATTTAAATCAACTAATTTCAATCAAACAATGGTTTTGGTTGGCTTCATTCTGAGATAATCTCGACTGTTTTTGTCAGAGTTAATTCATAGCGCTGTAGACTACTATTAGCCGCAAGGCTAGAGTGCTTGCAGCTTATGTATGAATGGAGTTTTTCTTTTAATGCAATGTAAACTGAAATATAGTCGTAGTATGTGTCGACCACAGCCTGAAGCAAAGAACAAGGTGTGGTCTGCACTTCTCAAATCTCAATACCAAAGCAATCTAGGCAGAGATCGCCTCAGTTATCCGGTACTTGAACGTGACTGTTCAGATAGTCAGATCCATGTCCCACACGGACCACTGTGATGTTAACTCCAGTTTGCCAGTGTCAGTGTTTCTGCTCAGAACGGGCCCTCTCCGATCTAAGATTACAAGAGATTGATCAACTGTCTAGCCCAAACTGTACCTCTAGGGGGGCTATGGGTGGGCCTGGTGGTGGTCCATGTCGTCGACAAGATGATGCGGATGCCATGGTTAACTTATCTGTCATCGGATTCTTTACAGTCAATAGTTTGGATTTTCCAGTTGATCCTTGATTTATTTATAAGTGGGGAGGGCTTCCGAAAGGGGTTCTTCAAGAAGTGAGCCTCGATCACAGTAACCTATCGCTATAATGGTACCTCATCACAGCGCATCTTCTTGTTTTCTTCTTCTCGCATAATTTGTGTTGGTCTCTGATTGTCAAATACCTGAAGGCTCTTGCATTAGGTGATATATAGATAGTTAATTACCCATTACAATCTAGAAGTGCCCTTTTCAGTTCACAAGTGGGACGTATTTCCACTGTAAGCGACACCCACTTCACACAAACTGGTTCCACTGATTACCAGGATCCCATAAGCCACTTTGAGATAATGGTGGACACTATTATTACAAGGTTTGAGTCAATTGTTTGTTTGTTTGACACCCAAACCAAACAGTGCACCCCATAGTGTCCACCATATCCCATCAATGCTAATAGGAGTCGCATTGAGCTTGTTTTTATTTCATGAGTTAATAGTGCAAGAAAAAGTAAATAATTGGACATGGCTTGTTCTTCAAAGACTGCAATTCCACTAAGTATTACTATTAAAAGTTTTTGTCATAAGAAATGTTTTTGATTGATGAAATGGGTCATTCTGGGGGGTAAAATTACGCAAAACAAGTAAGATCTAAGCCAAAACCCAAGACTGTGATGCCATAGTCAGTCCATTTAGTGACATTAGACTTGGGGTGGTTTTCTTTTAGACTGGGTCACATAAGCCCGTAGGGGGGGGGGGGGGACATAACCCTTTTGTCCACTTCTCCTCAGATAATGTACAGGCAACCGAGAAAGTAAACAAGTACTCTGCACTTCAGCAACTTAATGATAATGCCAGTATAAGTCATCCGTTTATTTCCCTGGAGTCAAAGATTCAAGCTCAACCCTGATTGCTGTATATCATAATATTGACGGACAATTCCACTCTTTGTCTACACATTATCTTAGTTGACATTAATTACAGCTAATGGTATATACACGGAGCTGCACTTTGTGTTGATAGGCTCGAGCTAAATCTCCGCCCCCGTCATGTATTTTTTGTATCTCTTCTTCTTTTTCTTTCTGTTTTTTTTTTTTTTTTTTTTAATCCCAGCTGCGTAAAACAAAAAAATAAGTATCAACATTCTGGTTTAATGACCGGCGAAAGTAAAGCGCTTAAGAGATTTCTTGATGGCTAATCTCGACAAAGCAGCAGTGAAATCACGTTGTCTTGCCACCATTTGTGTGTATCACATGAATACGGGCTATAATCGTTGTTGTGTTAGGGGTTGATTAATCGTTATTATAGGCCTTCAGCCTCGCTCAGAGATTATACAGGTTTTCATTCAAAGGGAAAGTGCTCTATATCGTATTGTCTTTTGGAAGAGTGGCCTCATTGCATGATTCACTAGTTTCCATAAACACTGTTTTGAACCAACCTGTGAAAGCTGGGTAGTCAGGTGGGGGGGGGGAGGGAGCAGTCACATTTAGTAGTCGGGTAGGGAGTGAAAACAACAAGAAAGGTTGATGTTTTGCAAGGAATTTCGTGTATGTTCTTAGAAGGTTGATTTCGATTGCGGTAATCAAAATAAGCGTGTTGTGATTTTCTGAGACTTGCCTCATGCTTTGGCAGTGTGGTTCAGATGGAAGTGCATAATCATAATAGTTATTATCTTCAAGGAAACTTGAATCCTCGATTCTGATTGGGTGATCCATGGCAACAACAATGTGATAGTAGTCCATATTGCATGGTCCATATCACACCCTGCGCATTGTGCTGTTCTAACTCCACGTATTGTGCAAGTTAAGGCAATTTGGGGGCTACATTATGCACTGAACGCAAAAGGAACACTTCGGTATAGCACAAGAAACTTCTTCTTTTTTCAACAGAGTCTCCCTGCCCTCAAGAATCACATGTGAAAATTGAACTAAAATATTTTTTTTTCTTTGAGATTGACTACAGTTGCATGAACATTGCCTCTTGTGAAATGGCTCTCGGATTTCCAGATTTATTTTAGAAATTTACAATGGTTAATTTTGTTTACTTTGTGATCTTTAAATCTGCCTTACTCGCTCCATATTCCCCATGCGTATCATGTTTATAATTGCCTTGACATTCATTTATTTCAAATGAAATGCCATTCCCTAATATATCGCAGGCAGCATAACAAAAAATTGTGTCCACTTCGCCAAACGAAATAATGCGCAATTTCCGGCCATCTCTAGTAAAAGATGTAAACACCTAAACAACGCAAAAATAAATTCCGCTGATTTCATTTTTGTTATGCCTGATAAAAAGCTGGTGGTACCTTCCAAGGAAGTTGGATTTATAGTCACGGCAGCTGCCTCCAAAAAGCCATTCCGAGCCATTGAGCTGCTCAAATATGAGATATAGTTTTTTGATTTATACAAACATCTGTCGAAGTGTTGGCTGGCCAGAAGGTGTACATTAGTTGAAATTCTTGTATAACTCCCGGTGTCCTTGTAAACAACTACAGTTCACTATAAATCTCTGATAATTTATAGTGGCAGGGACTATTTTTGATGAGATTATTTTTCAGCACTTCATGGCAAGGCCTCTTCATAGATTTGAAGGAAAAAGAAAGATATTTCTATAGGTTTTTTTTTTTTCACGCTGGAGGTAAAGTTGGGGGTGGACTCTGGAACCTGTTTTGGCAATAAACGCATCCATTACTGATTTAGGTGATTTAAAGTGTAAAGCCATGGGGGGATGGTCAAGTCCACTCAGATGAAGGATTTGTAATCTTGGGAATTTGTCTTGAAATGTTGCTTGATGTGTTTTAAGATTGTCACTCCTGTCACCGTTGTAAGACAGTTACCTCTGCCATTTTTATGGGTTTGCATACTTTGTGAATCTGTATCTTTAAATCACCAATTTAGCCTTCGGCAGGGGTCAGCCATTTTGTGTTCCCCCTATATGCGAATCAAAGGCAGTGTCCGAACTGGCGACTATGGCAACAGCTGGATCACCGCGTCAACATGCATTGATACCCATTATAGCAACACCATTAGCAACGCCCTTAGCAACAATCACAGCCGTAGCCAGAGCCACCATTGGATGAGTAAAATAGTCAGCCCTCTTGTCTGTGTAATGAGAAAGAGTAATCCTCATTGTTGTTTTGGTATTTGGTTTTTTGCACACTAGGAGCCAGACAAAAAAAGGCACCATTATTATCTACTCGTGGTGGGTTTTTTTTTTTCTTCTAAAGAGCCATGTGAAAATTAGGTGAATATTCAAGAAATTGAGTATTTGATAGATTAATGGATTGATTGATTGATTGATTGATAGGCCTATTGGTTTACAAATCACATTATCAATATCAGATTGCTGGTCAATAGCCATCACACATTGTGTTTGCTTCCCAAACCGCAACCCAAATCATGTAGATTTTTGAGTAAAGCCAGGTTTTTTGGGGAAACAAAATTAATCACCATAAGCTACACCAAATGTCTGGATTTTGTATACAAAAATAAATATATATATATATATATATATTATTTTTTTTTTTTTTTAAACCATGCATTATATACGTGTGTTTGTGGAAGAATTCTTTGGGTCCGTGTGTAAAACAGGGACAGCTCTATACAAGTCGCTGCATAGGAACATTTTGTTCACGAATACATGAATCCAGTTTAAAATAGTCACTCTTTATTCAGTTTCCCTTTTCCCTTGTCCAGCCGGCCAGACATGTCCTTCCTGTTGGAAAAAACAAGGGACCCCCTTCCCCTGACGCAGTCTGCCGGAGAAATAAACCCCATAAATTACTTTACGAGTGACAACCCGTAATTGTCCATTCCTTTTTTTGTCACCATCACTCAGGAATACATGTTAATGTCACGCTGTGCTGACCCAGATAAGAACCTTTGGGTCAAACTGCTGCATCATGGGAAAACCTCGAACAATATGGCGCCAGAGGTTCACCATTAAAAAAATCTTTTGGAAATATTTGTGAACCACGTATCGTTTTAATTTCAAGAGTTGGGGCTTTCCTTGAAGGTGTGGCCATAGATTGGCTGTTTGTTAAATTTGTGAAATTGGGCCCTGTTTTGGTAAATGTGCATAACTCCGCCCTAGACCACACCCACTTCACCCAAACTAAAACTCAACCAGTCAGAAAGAGGGCCAGACTTGGTGAAAAATTTGTACTGAGGATTTCCAAAAGAATTGGACTTGTATATACTTTTGACATGTTTAGCAGAAATCCGAAATATTTGTGTTTGTGTGCACATTTTCATATTAATGATTATTTATAGTTATTGGACACCTTTGAAAAACAGTATTTCACTGTGAAGTTTCCCCCGGATAAACAATTAAAATAAATAAGTAAATAAATAAATCCAGTGTCTGATTTATAACAGTGAACAATGCATTTTGAGGGTAAAATGACAGACCAGATATTTGTCTTGACGGAAACAGTTTTTTTCTAGGAAAGGGCGTCTCTATGAGGAAATTTAACACTTCAACTGTTACATTTGACAGGGAACAGTTGCCTCCATGAAGTATTGTGCCCAGAGTTTCACTTAAATGGATGCCAGCTTTTGGGCAAAAATAGATTTCAGTGATTATTAATTAGCACAGCGTTCGAAGTAGAAGCGAGTCAAGATTTTGTCAGTATTAGTCACGTTCGGGTTACATTTGCATTGAGGAATTTGAACAGCTTCGCTGTGCGTTGTTGCTCAAGGAAATGTTTTACTTTGAATGTAAGTTAAAGGCAGTGGATACTTTATTGGTAGTTGCCAAATATCAGTATCCCCCACTTGGTGTATCCCAACATATACATAAAATAACAAACCTGTGAAAATGTGGGCTCAATTGGTCATCGAAGTTGCAAGATAATAGTGAAAGAAAAACCACCCTTGTTGCATAGAATTGTGTGCTTTCAGTATTCAAGAGTGAGAAATTACTTGTTTCTCAAAAACTACGTCACTTCAGAGGGAGTCGTTTCTCACAATGTTTTATACTATCAGCAGCTCTCAGGTGCTACTTAATACCAAGTAAGTTTTTAGGGTAAAGTATTTATGGAGTACTTATCAAAAGTACTGCCTTTAAGATGACAAAGATGTGTTTGCAGTCCCATTTCTGATGTTATATCTTCACACAGGTTAACACCCTGGGGAGCCTTAACAGTTAAACTGAGTCAGGGGCACAGTCATAAAAACCACGCCAGACTAACCTAATCATTGATGAGATCACTTAGCTTGGCAAACATTGTCAAAGACAGTGAATGAAGTTATCAAATAGCCCTGTATGTAACTTTTACAGTTAAGTTTATATTTCACCTTGAGTCATAGACAAACAGGCAGTGAAAACTATGTTTTCAAATGAGGGTTTGGTTTCCTGCTGGGTTATAGATAAGTGATGTAATATTTAGGTCTTTGTAGCAATTGAAGCTGGCACTAATTCCTTGATGGGATTATTCAGGAACTTCGGAAAGCATGGCACTTTCATTTAATCCAAGCAATTATACGTAATAAATACATGGGATGCAATGCATTTTAAAGCTATAAACTGCCACTGTTTCCCTTTTTCATCTGCAAATACAATTGTGAAACAATGATTGTAGTAAAGGGCATAACACAAGTTCAAAGATGACTTCTCGAACTTGCTTTTTGGTCACAACTTGACGTTTCACGAAGGTCTTTTAAAGTCACTTGGTTTGTTGTAACCAATACAACTGCATTTTCAACTGGGCTGACTGCCAATACAATTAGGTGTGGGACATTGTTAGGGTTAAGAATAAATGTTTTTGTGATCACTGAAAAACTTTGATAATCAAAAAATAGATTTGTTTACTTCCATTACTAGAAGCTGACAGGTTATAAAGATTTCACCACAGCCAATCTTTCAGAAAAAAATCTTGTGTGAGGTATTGTCCAAGTTGAGAAAATAACATTTGAAGATTTCCAAATCGCTGTTTTTTATTTTTTATTTCAGCAATCGAAGCAAGCCCTGCAAAAGTGCAAGGACGTGTACAAAATCACAGGCCAAACCAAATAAATGTGTTTTTTTCCCACTAAACATGACCTCCACGTTTTGACGAAATGTTCATAGCTTGACTGCATGATGTATTTATTGAAAATCAGGGACCCGAATCAGAATTTACTCCTCCCAAAACCAACAATGTATTATTCCTTTATAAAATATATACATCTTTATATAATTGTGTAAGTGTAAGCAAACTAGGGCCAGTAGAAGGAAAAATTAGTCTAACAATGTTTAGCAGTAAAAACCAGGAATCGTTATTGCTCTTGCATAGTGGGAACACAATAATGTAGATAATGGTGGCATACTGATATAGGCCCTATGGTGATTGGTGTATACAAGCTGGAAGTCCATAGCGATCTCCCCCCCCCCCCCCCCCCTTAAACGGATGAAAGTCATTACTATTGATTGCTGAAAGACGGGCGACAAAACCACTTCACCTCACTCACGATCCAAATGAATTTAATATATCATCAGACCTTCGACAACAATCAGTCGGCCTTAACGAGACGTTATGAGTAGTGGATCCACGCTTTGATTAACCTTCATTGCTATTTTAATTCCCCGAGAACCAAAGATGTACTTGGCATGTAAAAACACACATCCAAAGCCGGCCGGGGTACAGCCTCTCTGCTGTAATTGCACACGTAAACAGTCTACTAATTTGTGCCTGTGTGTTTATTGCTCTGTAATGGAAGGGCTGTATAAAAGCTTAACGTCATCATCACATGTCTCGGTGAATAGAATTTACCTTTCTTGTCTTTGTTGTCCTGCGAATTAGAGTGTTGTTTTGACGGGCTGTTCTGGTCTTTACACTCATTACGCCTGGTAAGCTGATTTGGTAAGACCCGACTTCAATAAATCTATATGCCATTGGTGTAAATTCCATCTATTAACACGACGCTAGAATTTTGGTAAGCACAGGAAAGTCTTGCTTAGCAAAACAAAGTGAGCCAAAAACACACTGTAATGTACATTGCTCATGACTGGTTCAATGGTAACTGTATGGTAAGCAAATGCAGTTGTTAAGCATCGTTTTGATGAAATGGGTCACGGTGTTGCTTGGCAACAAGATAAGTTTAGGGTGGGTGGTCTTACATCCATTTTGTCTTAGGCCTGGGTCTTGTTATTGGGTCTTGGCTTTGAAATTGGTGGTCTTGCAAAACAAACAAAAAGACTCGACAATGCATTTTGGTCTTGGATTTGGTCAATGATTGGATTTGCAATGTGATATTCAAGCTCCTCTACTGTGATACGTACTTCTCTTTAATTCCTCCCTGAGATTGTTTGTCTGTTTCACCTACAGCAGCTTAGATCAGTTTCCTCTCAAACTCATGTTTAGTGTCAAAAAAATACATCCTCGCATCTTGGCTCATCCTCCCAAACTATCATCAACTCATCTCTCTTTGCCATCCCTCTCACAAGACATTAAACCCTCACCCAACTACTAGGTGAATTGGCAAATCCTCCACTGACCTCCAAGAGAAATTTAGTAGATAATTACAATCCCACATCCAAGTCATCCTCATGCCAAAACAATTCCACATCAACCCCCCATCCCCAAACCTCCTCTGACACTCTCACTGTAGCCTTCCACGGATTAAACGGGGATACTCAATTAAGCATCTTGATATTTATTGGAATTGAAGACCCATAAATCTTTGTTTCCCCTCCGGGAGGGGGGGGATGCCGGGATCAGTGTTAATTGAAAGTCGAATTAAATGACTACCTCATCATCTCTAAAGAGGTTGGCATTGCTTGCTTGCTGCAGCATCAAAAGCCAACGTACTTTCCTCCCTCTCCTTTTCCTTGTCCTTTCCAAGCCAGTCAGTAATGTACGATAAGGATCAAGGGAGGACACGCTTCAACACATCGCGTCTGACAATAACGCACAATACTGTGAAAAGTAGTGCCTGTTTTAATAGCGGAGGTCTCATTTAGAGGAAATGAGTCCTCTTCGATTTAGTCAAGGAAAAAAACTAAAAGGAGGGGGGAGTGGGTTGGAAATGAAAATCATTGGATGTGATAGCTATTGAAAGGAAATAAGACGGCACTCGGCCATGTTCAATTGAGTGTAAATGCACTTTTAAGATTTAATTAAAGAGGTTGTCAATGAAACAGTTTGATAATAGGGTATAAGGGCATTTTGTTGTAGGCTAATAATTGAACTAGACGGGGGATAGTGGGAGTCAGAGCCGAGAGTGCGGAGAGGTATACATGAAATTGGATAGGTCACGGAGACACCAATCTGGGGTGGCTGAGAGACCCCTTCACCAGGGTCGCCGGATGAGATCTTCTCCCGCTCGTCCTCCGATCAATGATTAGATGACTGATAATTAGTTTTTCTTGGCGGTTTTGTTGTTGTTGAATTTATACGGTGGTTTTTTTTTTTTTTTGTCACTCCATCTTTTAATGAAATACACATTTTGAGAATCATCAAGTACTTGCTGTTCTTTGTAACCGTTTTGCATTATTTTGGTGCTCGATATGTGGCATGATGAACCCCCCTCCCATTGTGTATTCATTGTGATCTGGAAATCTGTGAGGAATTCTTTAAAGGAGGGTGGTACTTCTGTGCAAGAGGGGAAGAACGTGTCAGAGTATTTGAACATTTGAGGGGGGAGCTCCCTCTGCCACATATCGGGCATGGTATATCATGAGTAGACATCTTAACAAGTCTCTCACTATTGGAGGAATCCGTATAGGGACAAAATGTCTATCATAATGCCAACACATCCCTGTCTTTTTTAAAACAACTTCCTTCCTTTTCTCCCCTCCTACTTTCATCACTTCCCCTTGTGAACGTCATGGGTTGAAAGAATGTGGAGGATTTTGCTGTTCAGCATAAAGGGAGAGATGCGTCTGGGTCGGGGGATGTTCAACAAAAGTTTGGGGGTAAAGGTAACTTTCTTGATGCACCAATTCCCCCTCAAACACGCTGGCCCACAATCCTGCTCAGAACCTGCGTTCAAAATGAACGATTGAACCAAGCCTTGGCGGCCTTTCACTTTCGTATTATACTACAGTGACAACACAGAGGATGAGTCCTGTACAGGGCTGGATTGAACCGTACTCCTTCTCCACGGATGCGGGGCTCATTGATTTGGTTTGGTTCCCTGGGGGAGTCTGTTAGTCAATGGATGCTGACTGTGGAAACCGACATGTGTTTGTGCACTGCGTTATCTTCCAATGCTATACATATGTTTGAGTAGTGTTTTAGCAGGCAATGCATGCACGGTCATGGCCGTTTACCCATCAGCAGAAGCAAAGCCAGCAAACACTAACTCAATCCCGTCTCATCTATGTCCACATCCATGTCTACAATTATTCCAACCTCTTAATGAAAATCCAGAAGCAAATTGGCTACATGAGCCCAGCAGTTGCATTGATTGGTGTGTTTTGGGCACTGGAGCAACAATTAGGATTGGCTTTGATTGGGCGGCCAGACTTTATTGCCAGATCGATTTAAAAGCTTTCCATTTTTTTTAGATGCCGCGGTTTGGGTTTAAACATCGTCGAGGGGTCTGTGGAGAGAGCGCTAATCAAAAACGTGGTGTCGTGTAAAGAACAGGGGGGCTAAGAGAAGACAAACACTGCCCTGGCTATTAATTCATCAGTCAATTCAGGCAGAGATGAAGTCATCTCAGTACTCCACATAGAAAAAACATTGGCACATTATTATAAGACCTCCAGGTTCATAATATGACTTACATAATTGAATCTGACATGAAATGCTTCAGTTACCTTGCTCTTCAAATTAAATACTAATAAAAGACAAGCTCATATCAGGCAGATTTAACAAAAGGGCTGGGGAGATGGAACTGATAAGGATGGGGGTGTATGATAGCAAGCAGGCATCTCGACAGCCTAGTCCTTAGTGGAGTCATTAGGTTGTAGACACTGCATTGAACGATGCGAAATTAATCCAGGCCACCATATGCTTTATCTCCATTTTTTTTATTGATATGAAAGTGACTAGCACGGGATGCTTTTGTGGCTAAACCTAAAGGCCACAGTGATCTCAGCGTGATTTTAAACAAATGTATTTATTCAGAGAGAACTGTTGTTTAATTTTATAGCATGCAAATATCTTGTGATTTATAATTTAAAACAAAAATGTATTTGGTATATGAGGGCCTGAAATGATTATCTGAGCTGGATGGGAAACCCTCAATAAAGATGGTTGTATAAATATACATATATATATATTTGAGCAGTTAAAGGGAATGTATACGTTTGGTAATCACTCTTAAAACTGATGGCAATAAAAACTGACTTGGTTAGAAGTACAGCAGCTTTCGATAGTATAAATCATTTGGAGAAACATTTCACTTCGGAGTAATGTGGCTATGGAAAAATTTATCAGTCTTTATCAGAACAAATTTGAATCTGAGAAGTGTTTCTGTCTGGAAACGTTTCTCAGATTGTGTATTCCAATTGCGGATTATTCTTCCTGCGTGGACATAACCGCTCGGGATTTTCGGCGATATCTCAAAAACGCTAGCACCTTTTGAAAAGATATTTTCACAGGTTAGTTTTATTGTATATATCTACAATTATATAGGATTAAAACAGTGGAACGGTTCAAAAAAAGGTATACATTCCCTTTGTAGGCACTGGAAACGTTTGGTAATTGTCGAAGACCAGTATTCTCACATGGTGTATTTGGGATACACCATGTGAGAATACATGACATATGCATAAAATAGCAAACCTGTGATTTGGGCTCAATTGGTCATCGAAGTTGCAAGAGAATAATGAAAGAAAAAACACCCTTGTTGCATTACTTTGTGTGCTTTCAGATGCATAATAAAAGGCTTCAGCTGAAGTATTTTATTATTTGAGTGAGAAGTTACCTCTTTCTCAAAAACTACGTTACTTCAGAGGGAGCCGTTTCTCACAATGTTTTATACTATCAACAGCTCTCAATTGCTCGTTACCAAGTAAGTTTTTATGCTAACAATTATTTTGAGTAATTACCAAAAGTGTCCAGTGCCTTTAAACAAAAAGCAAATGATTAAATAAGAAGAAGAAAAAACTGTTATACGCTCAAGACAAGATACCCACTTTTAGTCTCTCTTTCTCTCTCTCTCCTCTCTCCTCTCTCCCCTCTCTCTCCTCTCCTCTCTCTCTCTCCTCTCTCTCTCTCTCTCTCTCCTCTCTCTCTCTCTCTCTCTCTCTCTCTCTCTCCTCTCTCTTCTCTCTCTCTCTCTCTCTCTCTCTCCTCTCTCTCTCTCTCTCTCTCTCTCTCTCTCTCTCTCTCTCCTCTCTCTCTCTCTCTCTCTCCTCTCTCTCTCTCTCTCTCTCTCTCTCTCTCTCTCTCTTGTTTTGTTGTGTGTAAAACTTTGGGAAATCAAAAGTGCACGGACACTACTTCTCGATTGAACATTCTAAAATTCTTCTGGACTGGAAATATTTAGACTGCAAAAGGCTGTACTCCAAACTTAATAAAGACAAATTATCTTCCTGGTAGACTGATTTATTATTCCTGAAGAATCAGGCTACTGGACTACATTAATTTCTCGTATATATATTTTATTTTCTTTCCTTTTTTAGCGATGCTAGAACAACGTCAGTGTACTATTTTACCGGGGTTACTTTGTAGCTTAGTTTGTAGCTACTTGAGTAAACTTAACATTCAGTCCAACACGATTCACAAATTTGTTTATTTCCGGAACGGTGGATTGAGAATTCCACGATGACAGTCGGCGAGTATAAATCGCTGTGAGATATCAAGTAGCAGTCGTGATAGATTGAGGATTGAATGGTGGTCTCAGGTTTGGCGTTGTCGGTGGTGGGAAGGATCTTGTCTTCTTCTTTTTTTGAACCTGAGAATTTATGCCATCGTTAGGGAAGTGATGGTTTTTAAGTTGTAAACAAGAATCATCTGCTGTCATAACATACGTCAAACAGCTTCATCAAGAAGTGGAAATATCAATTAATATTGACGGCCTGTGTGAAAACAGTGCGATAAAAAATATGCATCATTTCAGATTTGGAGTAAATCATCTTTCACAATACTGAATCATTTAAGATGATTAAATATTTTTTGGATGATCAGGCTTGGTTGAAACTTATTTTAAATGGCTCGTGCATTTGCGTGGATTGGATGGATGGTGGTGTTTTGACCATCATTGATTCTCTGCACCCAGGAGTACATCATAGGAGTTATATTGCAATTTGTGCTAAAGGAAAGAAACAACAAAAAAGGGTTCCACTTTGCAATCGTCACATTAGCAGCTTTTCCAATTTGCTAAGTACATGAAATCGTCCCAAAGGTGTTCAAAAGATGTAAATGGATATACAGGCTTGTGTTGTACTGAAAATAGGTTTACTTGATTATTTTGGCCATTTCTTTTATAACCTCAAATTTCGATCAATTTTAATAATGGATGGAAAAACTAGGTACTTTTTTTCCCTTCAATTTTAATGGAAATTTGAGGGTGGTGTAAAAAGAAATGTTGGAACACTTTTCGGGTCGTTTCAGCCACAAAGATTACAACTATATTAGAAAGACTGCTGACGTGATGGATGCAAAGTGGTCCCCTTTATTTTGTTTATTGTCTTTAATCTATTAAAACTTACCCCTATGTGACCTTTGATGAGACGTCTGTGAGGAGAGGCACCGAGGTCACAGCCACACTGGCCCTCTATCATGAATCTACTGCCATGCTTTTATGGCTTCATTCCATCAAGGTGTGGTCCGGCTGTAGATTGTGTGTGTGCAAACTCCAACCACAGACAATTTTCATCTGAGTCTCGGTCCCAGCAGGGAAGTTGTTGGTTATAGCCTATGTATCAGTGTCATTTAGCCAGAGGGGGTGATTTGGGTTTAAGTTTCTGCTTGTCAGAGCTTAATCTGTGATGTGTAGTACGATGAGAAATTGATAGGTTTTGCTTGTAATCAGTGTGGCATTCCTATGTGTTGATGCACTGTCTGTCAGTGAACTTACTGTACTCTGATTTCACCATTATCATATCGGTGTAAACCCATGTCACGGCATCTTGGTTTACAGAGATTTTTTAGGACGAAACACGGGAGGAAAGAAAAATGACCTGAAGAGAATGAGATTGAGAGAGATTTTACGAGTAGATAAGATAAACACCTGTAGAAAGCTTTGTTTGACCACAAGGTTAGACTTGACTTCCATTTTGTGTATTTTTTTTTTATTTGGAAACTAAAATGCCTCAATGATTAAACCAAAGGTGAATGACAATTTTGTATAGACAAGGTAGAAAAATGCCTTACACTGCCATCTTTGTGCAACGTATATTTGGCATTCATTCTTCAAACCATCGCAGTTTATCCCGAGCTTCAAAAGTTGTAAAATGTAAATCATTTGTTCGTTTGTTTGTTTGTTGGTGTTGTTGTTGTGTCTTGTTGTTGTTGTTAGTTGTTGTGGGTTTTTGTTTGTTTGGGGGGGGGGGCTGAAGTATTCCTACACTGATGTGTAACTACGGGATTCGAACCGGCCTTTTTTTCACCGGGTGTAATTGGTGTTCGAGTGGTTTAGACATTGATCTAGACTCTAGAGTGTCGGGGTAGTGGGTTCGAATCCCACCCGACTATATAGCATGTGGTTTTTCACCTGCATGGTTTATACTAGGCATCAATGCGTATACAGTTCTTATCACACATCGGTGTAAGGGTACAAACCAAAAATACAACAGAATTAATCTCCGATGCAAATCATTGCAAATCTATCAAATTCCAAATGGAAATGAATGCTAGTTGCGCTTAGCAAATTTGGTAATGGGAAACAAAACCAAGGAATCAGTTGGGGACCAAATGCCCTGGGCAATTCCATGGTTGCTTGGTTACATCAAGTATATACATGTATCAGTGATCTGATTTGTCTAGACGCATTGTGGGACTTCATTGAAATGTATTTATTGATGAGAAAGAATGCCAAATACCAGCATATGTAATAATGTTCCGTATCCCCCGCTGGGATTATTATTAGGCCTATATCAATTAAACTGTTTGCGATACCTGCTGCTAATAACATGTTTCCAACTAGCCCATCGTCAGTGGGCACGATTGGTGGCCTAGCGGTTAAGAAATATGAACTAAAATACCGCAGGGCTGTGCATTGAGAAAGTTGACAACTTGCGATTTAGAAGCCATTTTCGGTCCACCGAACGAGTATGCGCATGCACACAGGGTGCCAGATTAGACTGCACATAGGGTTGTGCTGCATTTGGACCAAAAAAGGCATCCAATAAATATTGGTATATTCATGGAGGTCAGAAGCACAAACACATTGCTTAGCGCAGAACAATTTTACTGAACAGAAACAGGTAACCAGCCAAAATACATTGTTACGTACATCGTTTGTAACTGGTTCTCTGCAATGTTTTGCTTAGCAGAAACATCTGCTAAGCATCATTATCTGTTGAGCAGCTTTATGAGATACACCTTTGTTTCACGCCTGAAGATCACAAGGATGTAAGTCATCATCGCCAGCAATTTTGAGGCAGTGTTGTATTTGTTATTGTTACAACAAACACAACCTCAGAGAGCTCCAATTCAAATTACAATCGTGGTTGCAAGTGGCTACAAAAACATAGCTTAAGTTTCAAAGGGTTCTTGCAAGCGCCGCTGACAGATCGTTTTGAAGAACTTGTGTTTACAGGAAATGGAAAACCCCTAACGAAACAAAGTCTACATCTAGTTTTGTTTGGGAGGTGTACACGTGAACATGCTGCTGTTTGTATAATTGAAATGTCAAGCGATTTATCTGTAAATGGTTCCACAGTCTGGTGGGTTTGAAGTGACTGGTTAGCGAGAGGGTAGCTTAGAAGGAGAGGAGTTTTTTCAGGAGAAGATAAAGAACGGAAATAATTGTTTTTCTCCTGAAGACGATCAGAGCACTGGTCGAGATGTTGAGTTACTTTACACCGCCGGTGTCAGATGCAATTGTGTCCGCCAGGCAATACTGTCCGCTCCGGACACTTTTGCATATGCAATCGTGTCCGGGGCTATGCAAAACCGTCCGGCGGACATTATTGCATATGCAATATTGTCCGCCGGATAGTATTGCATAATTACATAATTGCATGCGACACAGGTTCTTTTCATAGCCACCACAACTCATGGAGAGATTATTTCCAGGGTGTAACCGCGAACCCAACTACTTGTAGATTGTTTCACCACCATGCAAAGTTTCAAAACCTACCCTGTTATGTATTTTTTAACACAAATTGCAAATTTGGTTAGGGAAATTCTAATGTTTATGTGGATCACTGGTAATTGTTTCTGTTCATTGTTATTGCTGTTATAACCTTTCACCCAAGTAGGGGTTTTTAATGAAACTTTGGACAAGATAATGTTTGAATCATAATCAATACTCTACAATCCAGGCACGTGATATCTTAGGGTGTTTCCTGATTTTTCAGTGTTCACAAAATCTCCTTAAAGGCACTGGACACGTTTGGTAATAATTGTCAAAGACCAGTATGCTCACTTGGTGTATCCCAACATATGCAGATATGATAATAAGGGGAACATGGTTCTGGGTATATGATAATAAGAGGAACATGGTTCTGGGTATATGATAATAAGGGGAACATGGTTCTGGGTATATGATAATAAGGGGAAAATGGTTCTGGGTATATGATAATAAGGGGAACATGGTTCTGGGTATATGATAATAAGGGGAACATGGTTTCTGGGTCTATGATAAGAGAGGGAACATGGTTTCTGGGTCTATGATAATAAGGGGAACCTGGTTTCTGGGTCTATGATAATAATGGGAACATGGTTCTGGGTATATGATAATAAGGGGAACATGGTTCTGGGTATATGATAATAAGGGGAACCTAGTTCTGGGTCTATGATAATAAGGGGAACCTAGTTCTGGGTCTATGATAATAAGGGGAACCTAGTTCCGGTATATGATAATAAGAGGAACATGCCTAGTTCTGGGTATATGATAATAAGAGGAACATGGTTTCTGGGTCTATGATAATAATGGAAACATGGTTCTGGGTATATGATAATAATGGGAACATGGTTCTGGGTATATGATAATAAGGGGAACCTAGTTCTGGGTCTATGATAATAAGGGGGACCTGGTTCTGGGTCTATGAGAATAAGGGGAACCTGGTTCCGATGAGAATAAGGTGGACCTAGGTCTGGGTCTATGATAATAAGGTGGACCTAGTTCTGGGTCTATGATAATAAGGGGAACCTAGTTCTGGGTCTATGAGAATAAGGTGGACCTAGTTCTGGGTCTATGATAATAAGGGGGACCTGGTTCTGGGTCTATGATAATAAGGGGAACCTGGTTCCGATGAGAATAAGGTGGACCTAGTTCTGGGTCTATGATAATAATGGGGACATGGTTCCAGGTCTATGAGAATAAGGTGGACCCAGTTCTGGGTCTGTGATAATAAGGTGGACCTAGTTCTGGGTCTATGATAATAAGGTGGACCTAGTTCTGGGTCTATGATAATAAGGTGGACCTAGTTCTGGGTCTATGATAATAAGGTGGACCTAGTTCTGGGTCTATGATAATAAGGTGGACCTAGTTCTGGGTCTATGATAATAAGGTGGACCTAGTTCTGGGTCTATGATAATAAGGTGGACCTAGTTCTGGGTCTATGATAATAAGGTGGACCTAGTTCTGGGTCTATGAGAATAAGGTGGACCTAGTTCTGGGTCTATGAGAATAAGGTGGACCTAGTTCTGGGTCTATGATAATAAGGTGGACCTAGTTCTGGGTCTATGATAATAAGGTGGACCTAGTTCTGGGTCTATGATAATAAGGTGGACCTAGTTCTGGGTCTATGATAATAAGGTGGACCTAGTTCTGGGTCTCTGATAATAAGGTGGACCTAGTTCTGGGTCTATGAGAATAAGGTGGACCTAGTTCTGGGTCTATGAGAATAAGGTGGACCCAGTTCTAGGTCTATGATAATAAAGTGGACCTAGTTCTGGGTCTATGATAATAAGGTGGACCTAGTTCTGGGTCTATGATAATAAGGTGGACCTAGTTCTGGGTCTATGATAATAAGGTGGACCTAGTTCTGGGTCTATGATAATAAGGTGGACCTAGTTCTGGGTCTATGATAATAAGGTGGACCTAGTTCTGGGTCTATGATAATAAGGTGGGCCTAGTTCTGGGTCTATGAGAATAAGGTGGACCTAGTTCTGGGTCTATGATAATAAGGTGGACCTAGTTCTGGGTCTATGATAATAAGGTGGACCTAGTTCTGGGTCTATGATAATAAGGTGGACCTAGTTCTGGGTCTATGATAATAAGGTGGACCTAGTTCTGGGTCTATGAGAATAAGGTGGACCCAGTTCTGGGTCTATGAGAATAAGGTGGACCTAGTTCTGGGTCTATGATAATAAGGTGGACCTAGTTCTGGGTCTATGAGAATAAGGTGGACCCAGTTCTGGGTCTATGAGAATAAGGTGGACCCAGTTCTGGGTCTATGAGAATAAGGTGGACCTAGTTCTGGGTCTATGAGAATAAGGTGGACCCAGTTCTGGGTCTATGAGAATAAGGTGGACCCAGTTCTGGGTCTATGAGAATAAGGTGGACCTAGTTATGGGTCTATGAGAATAAGGTGGACCTAGTTCTGGGTCTATGAGAATAAGGTGGACCTAGTTCTGGGTCTATGGGAATAAGGTGGACCTAGTTCTGGGTCTATGAGAATAAGGTGGACCTAGTTCTGGGTCTATGAGAATAAGGTGGACCTAGTTCTGGGTCTATGAGAATAAGGTGGACCTTGTTCTGGGTCTATGAGAATAAGGTGGACCTAGTTCTGGGTCTATGAGAATAAGGTGGACCTAGTTCTGGGTCTATGAGAATAAGGTGGACCTAGTTCTGGGTCTATGAGAATAAGGTGGACCTAGTTCTGGGTCTATGATAATAAGGTGGACCTAGTTCTGGGTCTATGAGAATAAGGTGGACCTAGTTCTGGGTCTATGATAATAAGGTGGACCTAGTTCTGGGTCTATGAGAATAAGGTGGACCTAGTTCTGGGTCTATGATAATAAGGTGGACCTGGTTCTGGGTCTATGATAATAAGGTGGACCTAGTTCTGGGTCTATGATAATAAGGTGGACCTAGTTCTGGGTCTATGATAATAAGGTGGACCTAGTTCTGGGTCTATGAGAATAAGGTGGACCCAGTTCTGGGTCTATGAGAATAAGGTGGACCTAGTTCTGGGTCTATGATAATAAGGTGGACCTAGTTCTGGGTCTATGATAATAATGGGGGACATGGTTCCAGGTCTATGAGAATAAGATGGAGCCAGACCGGCTTGCTTTTTTTTTTTTTTTTTTTTTTTTTACTCATATCAAATCTCTTCCTGAACAATCTCTTTAACCAAAGACGGCTAAACATCTCCCGACACCGGGCGATCTACAACAACGCTTCAGTTTACTCAGCACCCAGATTTAACCAATCAGCATTGATTACCGTGTTCAGTCAGGTGCCACAAAACACCCTGACAAAAAATAATAACAAAATAAATAAATAAACAGAAGAACCGGAGAGCTTCCTTTAAAAAAAACCACACCGGATCACAGCTAAAGTAGAAGAAAATCCCTGGAAATTATTAAGCATGCTCATCAACTTAAGCCCTCTACATTATTTGCAAGGATTATCTTTATTTTTCTATCCCATCTCTCTTGCCGGTTTATAGTTCGTTGTGCTTTGGAGAAGCGTAATGATATGAAGTTGATGATGTGTGAAGAGGTTTATAATGTGAGTGATTCACCTTGACATTCAATGCACTTTTGGCAGGAAGTGTCAAGATTTGTCTAGGAAGGAAATCATGTCCGATTAGTTATGGAATAGTTACGGAATATCGTAATGATTTGATCATTCAGAAAGTTTGTAGTTTTACTGGAATATTTTTCTCCCTGTGACCCCAGCTTGGATATTGAGGGGGGGGGGGTGTCACATGTGTCTTGCATTTCTCTAGTTCAGCCCTGTGCAATTTATTAATCTTTGACATTTTTCTCACCTTGTTGTCTGCTCTAGTAACTGTTTGTTTATATGTAATTTCTCTACTTCAGTTTAAATTTAAAATATATTTTACTCTTTGTAAATTCAACACCCTTCCAAATTTGGACCGTGTGAGGGCATGTTGATTTATGTGAATTAATATTTATATTTCAACTTACAAGAAAACAACATACAGGCAGTCAAAAAGAAAAAGAAATGTAATTGTGATGCAAGGAAATTCGCCGCTGAAAGCGCGCGCCCCGATCATGCAGTCAAAATTGCGCTAAATTGAGCTCTGTGCTGAAAGTTTGATTTTTGAATAGTACGGTATAATGAAGTGAATATTAAACTGGAAATCAAATCTTTTAGCACGCTGTCAATTAGCCAATTCGCTCGGTGCACATATTTCTTGTTTGAATGATGTGAGGGTGATAACCAAGGTTTAAACATTCATTTATTTATTTTTTTTCAAATTGTAGGTTGGTGGGTCGAATGAAATAACTGACAATCGAAATTTAGTTTACAATTTTAAAATAATAGGGGGAAAACATTTTTTAAGGTGGGGAAAAAAACCAATGGCCCCTTCCAGACAGTCTGTCCTGTATGTTATGTACGTGCTGTCTTTTTATTGGTCAACTTTGTTTCGATAGTCAGCCTCCTTGCCTGGCGGGGAGATAGAACATAATGTCATCTTCTGTTTCAACTACAAAGATGCAATGCGGCGAATCCAGGACAATTTATTGAAAACTTCTGAGCTGGGAGCACATTGGTCTCAAATGTACGCCGAGGCATTACTTTTGTTCTTCAGTGTTATAGGGTATATAGTCCATAGTTAAATGAACATTACAGAATTGGTTTTTGCTAACAAAACAGTTGCTGGCAGTGTAAGCACTTTATGTAATCCACCATATACATAAACTGACAAACCTGTAGAAGTTTGAGATCGATCGGCCATCTGGGTCACGAGAAAATAGTGAAAAACCGATTACACATTTGCATGAAATCATATAGATTCAACAAATGAATAAAACGCTCACTGAGCGATAAACTCCAATCAGAAAATTAGTTTATTCATTTCTCATCAAATATGGCATTTCAGACAGAAATATTTCAAGGGATGTTTTCTACTAGCATCATCATTAGACCGTGTAAGTTTTATGTAAATATGTGATCAAAAAGTATATTTTACAAGTTTTTTTCTTACCAATTCTGTAATGTTCCTTTAATACTTAAAAATCGAAATATCAAAATTTGTAAACTTTGATTATTCTGAATGGCTCCTTAGTTTAGTAGGCTACACCGTGGAAATTATGTCATCTTGGAAGAGGGGATGACTGGTGTGAGAAGAGCTGGTTTGTTTTCTCTCCAATGTTTTGCTAAATCTGATCCAGCCGTCGTCAGGAAACGGAATGTTTGTGGTGTGGTGTTCTAATACAATCTTGCCAACAGTAGTAATAGTATTAGCAGTATAAAGGGTTAGCACATTTTTGACACCTTCTGTCCGATAGTGGCAATTCATTTAACTCTGTGATGTGTTACTCTGAGCTTAGTGCGAGGGATCGTTAGCGAGCTAGCTGAACCATCTACGACACCTTGACAAGGGGGATGGTGCCATCGATTGGCGAGGTTAGATGCACTGTTGCTATCATCGTCAAATCAGCACCGTGACCATATTACATTATTCTTATTTGTCAACAATCTCTTCCTTAATCCCAGACCTGGGGCTGTGGGGGAAAAAAATCATCCTCTAAATCAAGTCACAATCACATTTGCAGTCCTCCTTTCCTCCGTAGCTCCATCCCTCTCCGTCGTCATGCGACCCGACTCCCCTCACCCCAAAGCCTGCATGCCATATTTATTCTCTGCTGCCATATAATTTCTATTTATTTTAATCGAGGCTGTTTTTGTCCCTGGGCAATCCGGTACCCCAGTGGAAAAGTGGATCTTGTTTGTGTCTAATACTACCACAATCCGTGCACGCCGCATTACATTCTGCTTCAACAACTCGGCCAGTGTTCCCACTGAATCTGTGGTCTGCACCCTCCATCCAAGAAGAGAAGAACTACTGGAGGAGAGGCGGGTAGAGTGGAGAGGGGAGAGGGGGGAGAGGGAGAGAGAAATGAAATCCAAAATGAGATTACAGAGTGTAACAGGCTTACCGATGTGGATCAACAGGCGTAAACAAATTCAATCTGGGAGGACTTTAGTCACTGAAATCCCTCAATTCGCACATTGGGAACTTACCCGTGGCTTAACCCAATTTTACCGTCAAGGTTTTGGTCCCAAATTTGGTCTGAAAAGTGAGGATTCACAGGAATCCCTGTTGATACTCTATTCAACAATTATGATCATTCAGTCAATGATGATGCGAGAGAGGATCGAAAGAGAGAACTTCATTCAAGTTTTTGTCTGTATATTTTTCATAAAATACAAGTAGGCATGGATTATGATTAATTAAGGGCAGGGTATTCCTTTGGTAATTGTCAAAGACTAGTAATTGCACTTGGTATATCCCAACATCTCATAAAATAACTTAGGCCTACCTGTGAAAATTTTGGCCCAATTGGTCATCGAAGTTACAAGAAAATAATGAAAGAAAAAACACCCTTGTTGGACAGAATTGTTTTTCATAAGCCTGAGAAAGGCTTCATGCATGAAGCCTTTCTCAGATTCAAATATTTCAGTGAGAAATTACCTCTTTCTCAAAAACTACATCACTTCAGAGGGAGTCGTTTCTCACAATGTGTTATACTATCAGCAGCTCTCAGGTGCTCCTTACCAATTAATTTGTATGCATGGTTATGTATTTCTTGAGTAACTACCAAAGGTACCCACTGCCTTTTTGTGGAAGGAATAATAGGCACTTCTAGAATGTAACATCTTGTGGTTTATTTTATTTTTAACAGGTACCAAGGCATGAAACCATGACGGCCCCGTTTCCCCCTTGTAAATCAAGCCCTGCGCTAGACAACGTTCATAGTCTTTACCAGTTTTGGGTGGTAGCAGAAAGTGCAACATGGCATCGTAAAGGTAAACTAACTATGTATTCATATGTATTTACACTATAGTGTTGCATTCATTTGGGGACGGGGGCTGTGGTAGAACAAAATTTATATTTTTATCATTTCTTTATAGATTTTATATAGTTTTTTGCTAGGTTTTCCCCCTGCAAAATTCCATAGATTTGGACCAGAGTGATCAATCAACTTTTCAGGGAAAAACTCCGTAAGCTTTTTGCCTGTGGCTAAAAGCAATAAAACAGACAAAAGCCGCTTGCCCTTGCCCAATAGGTAAACCACAATAAAGGGAGAAAGTACATACAACACCAGGATTGGACAATCGTTGTACTTGGCTGTGTTAATCCTGTATCACTTGCACCGGGGCCAATTTGTACACAAAGTGAACAATAACTGCGCGGGTAAGCAGGGGGATCGGGTCCTTCTAGTTCTACACCGAACCGCACCGATACTTTCTCAGGGGTCGGCACTCTTTGATTCGGCTTCAAAAGGACCATACAACTGTGAACATGGAAAAAGGTGTCCCGTTGCTTACAGAGTGGTTGACTTAACATTTCTGAGGCTTGTTCACTTTGACAACAAACCTTTTGTAGGGTCACTGGAGAACTTGATGACCTAACCAGCGTATCGAGGGTTAGATACCTGCGTTATGAATGGAGGTAGAGAGACAATGGCGAACGCACTATGACAGTTTGATTGGGAGAATTGGTGAGAGACCCCTTACCCGACTGCGGCATTTGTCCCGAAGCCTGGTCGGTCCCTCTGAAGGGATTAGCCACATAATGTGCCGCTTCAATCACCACAGCCTGCCTACAATTAGATTACTTTTTCATTACTCCCAACAGGGATAATTGTCTTTGATTCAAATTCCCATTTCCTTTACCATGAATAATTTGGGGGCCAAGCCGGGCAGATTACAGATGGTGTGTTTTCCTGTAACCCGCAGAATGGTGCAACAAGGCACGACTGGTTGGAACACGCCTTTTCTCTACCCACCTCTCTCTCTCTCTGTGTCTCTCTCTACTTTGCTTCTGGTATCAAGATCTTAAGATGTAAAAGATGAAGATGTGGAGATGTATATTCTGGCTGTGTGTATTTTGATGAGGATTTTCCTCCTAGAGGCTGAGCCGGTTACTATAGTCCCACCTTGAGGCAAGCCTGCTGCAACTTGAGCAAACTCATATACCACAAGCTCCCCTACTTCCTTAAAAAAAGCGCTGTTTGATCTTATCACTTAATTGGCTAATATTGAAAAAATTCAACTGACATTAATTGTAGTTGGTTTGTAGAGAGTGAAGGAGAGAAAATATCATTAATTAACATAGACCACAAAGAGATGGAATTGAAGTAGCCGTTGTAACTCGGACGATATGTAAAACGTGGAACCTCGGGGCTTAGTGTCGGTATTTATTTATTTTATTTTGTAATATTTTAATTGGAAAATAGAAATAGCTGTTGCAAACTTCTAAAAGGACCCATGGTGTAAATGCAATTTTGTTTAATGGCCTGATGTTTCGACCGTAGCATAGTCTTTTTCAAAGACTAAGTAAAAGCACAATACACGTAAACATTTGTTTAATTGAATGACCCGTTCAGTGGCAGTCATCGAGTACACAAACAACAAATACAAATGTTAAAGAATGAAACTAGTAGGGGAGATGGCCTTAGCTTTCGATCCAAACCGGACCTTCGTCAGAGGCATAAACGAAACAAACATATCCATTTGTAGCAAAAAGGTGAAGCAAAGAACAATGGGAAGGTATCCAGAAAATGAGGGAAAATTTTTAGCCAATCATAGTTACTAGTTTGATGGATATAGAGTTAACGTTAAATACACACAACAATCAACATTTTAACAAATGCCCTTGTCAAAAATTACTAACAGTAATACTACTAAAGATTAAAATTGAATTGAATTGAATCAAAAAAGAATAACTAATTATTACTCAGGAAATAGGTGTTAACATTGATGGATATCAAAATATGCTGTAAAAGTACATCTCAAATAACACATAAAGAATGTCAAAGTACCTGCTAGCCACCACGAGCCTGCAACCGTATATCCCGTAGTGGAGTTTTTGATTGCAGTATGCTACAGATACAGATAGAAAGGGCCATGAATGCCTTTGGGGAACAAGTAGAAAAGAACATCAACAAACAAAGTTAACGGTGTAGTCATAGATTGTTTTTTTGTCAACGTGTAGGCCTATATGGATTGGTTTTTGTCAACGTAATGCTGATTCAGGCCAAATTGTTGATAAAGATACGGTAAAAGTCACCTTTGAAATACAGCCTTACGCAGTGTCTACTTGTTGAGAAAAACAGCAAAAATCTGTCACGGTATTTTCATCAAGAATGTCAAATCCATTGCATCCACGTTTTATTTAGTGTGGTGACGCGGGTACCAATCGCATCTCGGGCCGCAGCATTCACAAACGGACACCACGGATCTTTGAATCTCAAAAACTCGCCCTGAGGTGAGTTTTTTGGAGGTTCAATTTTGTTCGACATAACTTTATTGATTTCTAATCAACGGGGGCATTTCAGACAAAGATAACTTATCAGAATGCTTACCACACCATTACCATATTTATGACAAGTAATCTTTCGGATAGAATTTGCTGATACTATTTTGGAGGTCATTACCAAAGTATGACCAACCTTTAAGGGGGCAAAAAAACAAACTAAACTTTATAAAGCAACAATATGAGAAATCGTAAGTTTGAAGAGATTCTTGTGGAATGGTTGAAGTACCACCAACAAATCTGCTGTCAACTTCAAGTCAAAACCAGTTCTCTGTTTTCTCCCCATTGTTCATCTACATTCTACAAACAAGAATAAATCTGTAAGGCTATGGTCCCCAAAATACGTTAGAAACAGAAAAGTTTCTCGCTTATGATTTCAGTATAAAATAGTTGAAATATGACAAGGTGAAGGGAATCAATAACAAGCGAACCCAACCATTTTCCAGAGTCTGCGTTTCTGAAAGTGCATCCAGTCCATGACTTCATAAGAAAAAACAGTTCAATTCTCAAGACACATAATTAACGGTCAATGATACCTGCATGTGTGCATGTAAGTTGCAGCCCATCTTCCTGTAATGGAAGCCAAACATAAGTAGCTACACGGCCCAATGATTAATTTCATGAGAAGAAAACAGGCGCGAGTGTCTGTAAACAACAAGCGCACGATTGTAATCTCATTCGGGACATAGGCTGCACATAGACCGCACCACGCCAGCGATGAGTAACAAAATTACGGCAACCCTTCTCGGATTTAATTCAGCCCCTGATTTCCCAGTAGACGCACATATATTAGATTCGTTTGCCCAGCTTATTAGAGGGGGGTTTTGTATGCGCGACAAAGTGATCTTTAGGCAGCGGAGAAGTTTGTTTCTATCAATATTTCCCAGAAGACGCATTTAATTCTATCAAGTCCTGCTCCTGTAGTCGAAGCTTGTCTTACAAGTTCGTGTAGAAAGGCATTTTTAATCCACAGTGTTTCAACTGTTCTGGTATGAACAGCCAGTGGTGAGGTGAGAGCACGGTGAGGGTGTGTAGTGCTGGGGGTTAGTTTTGCACATTTTGAAGAATCCAGGTTTATTATTGCCCGTGGTTGGCAACTGTAGGTAGACAGTGCTGTAGTGGAAAATCTCAAAGTCCAAGGCTGAAAGCCAGTTGAGGGTTCTACCCCACAAGCAATTGTTCAGCGTAACTTCTTTATAGAAATTAAAAGGGGCGATCTAAACTTACTGCCATTTTTCAAACAGAACTTTGTATAAAGTTTGCCAAACCACAACTCTGTCATGTGTCACAATAGGGTGTGAATCCTGCCGTGTCAAATCTATTTGGAGACATGCTTGAAGAAATTTTGTCTAGCTACCGGGCAGTCTCAGTGGTCAAGTGGTAAGAGTTCTGCTCTAGAATGGCAAAGGTCGTGGGTTCTAATCCCACCCGAAATATGTCCAGTGGATTTTGTTTCACCAGGACTCGGGGGAGTACTGAGTACACAGTGCTTTTCACATATCGGTGTATGGATAACACCAAATAATACTGGACAAATGCCGTTTGTGAATGTGTGGGCACTAGGGCATTGTTGATAATGAGGGTACCCACCCCCACCCCCCCCCCTTCCCTCTGCCGATACTATAAACATTTTAGACCCATGTAAGATGTAAGCGGGGGATTGTTGTGTTCGTAAGGAGCTCCATGACTGTCATATCACTTACCCAAATACTGAGATAAATAATTGTCTCGTCGAGTCAACATATTTAACAGAATAAGTCGACTTGTTAAGATGTTTTTTTCTCACCAAAACGACTTACTGAACCTAAGAAGTTTGACTTACCATGCATGATTGAAACTAAAGTTGATCAAGGCCCGTCCGCACGTGTCATGCATAGTGCGCAAATTGAGGATTCATGCAAAGCACTGCACACAATTCCATGCGTACGGCCATATCTGTAAAAATGGTGTGTTTTGCTTGTCGTTTATTTTTATTTTGAAGGTTTGCGCACTTCGCATTAGCGCACAGCGCATGATTGACACATGGAGATTAAGAGCCTCATCGCCTAAGTTTCACTTTACTCTCAAGAGAACTCGACATATTCCAACAGATAAGTCGACTTGGCGAGATGAAATCATACAAAAAATCATCATCTTAGATTTAGGAAGTCATCTCGTTGATGGTATCAGTGATCTTGTTATGGGAGCACCATACTTTTGGGATTATGACAATAGTTTTAATTTCTAGTAATAGCTTCAATGATGAAGGATTGTAAAATAATGCCAACTGTGAATAAGCCATTATGAGTGAGATTTTTAAAAGACAGTTTTAAGGTTTTTATAACGTGTTTTTTTTTAAATTATAATTGTAATGTTTTTACGGTTGTTTATTATTAATTGCTATACCTACTAATTGTTTATCATCATCATCAGGCTGTGTTTGTCCATTGTTGGATAAAGCCCTCCACATGCAATTTCCATTCTCTTCTCCTTCTTGCTATTCTAGCCCAAGTTGTCGTGTTTGTGAATCGTCTCTCCATCTTCTCTTCTGTCTTCCTCTTCTTCTTGTTTACATTTCTAGGTTGCCATTCGGTTAGCCTCTTGGTCCACCTGTTGTCATGTCTTCTTGATGGGTGTCTTGCCTATCTCCATTTCATTTCCTTTATGTCTTTGATCTGGGGGTTTTGCCCGATGTTGATATGTCTAACTTTGTCGCGCAGAGTTAGTCCGTGCATCCTCCTTTCCTCAGCTCTCTGTGTTTATGTTATTTTAGTGTCCCATCTCTTTTGGTTGTTGACCATGTCTCTGCATGCCCCGTATGTTGCTGTTGTCATGTTGCACTGATAGTATATAATTTTCTGCTTCTAAAAATATCAAATTTGGGGCTGTGGGCCACGAAATGTGAAGTTTATCAAATAATGAAATGATGTCTGGTACCATGCCTTGTTCAGTCTCGAGTGAATGCTCAATTTTAATTCCACAGACTAAAGTGTTGCTGTACAGTGTCATAATATGGTTAAGGGCAAGCTTTTGCTACATAAAGAGACAGCGAACCTCCACACAAAAATTCTGAGAAAATGTGTGGCACAGTCTCTGCCGATCTGTAGGTCGCTATATATAGTTAATGTAATTGGTTTGTTGCTCGTTTGGTAATTGTTATATTTTCTAGAAATTGAATTTGTGATGGGGTTAGATTGTGCAATATTGTTCCATTGAGCTGTTTACATTTGCATCAGTGATTGCTCAGAAAAACGAGAGCAACTTGATTTTAAGCATGTCAGGCAGACCTTGTTGTATTAGAGCACACACGTTAAAACGATGGTCGGCCGACCATCGCTTCAAAATGATACGAAATTTCATTTTTCTTTAAAATTAAATAACACCTAATGAACCGATTTCACTGGATACTCGTGGGAATAATATGTACTTTCAGTCAAGTGAGTTATTTTGTAGTAGCTTGGAAGTGCATCTTTTCTTCACGTCTGCTAATGATGTAATCTACATGAGCCAAAGACTGAGTTACATGTATAATTTATCATTTTAACAACTAAAACAACAAACAACAACTTTACAAAAGCTTCATGTTGGAAGCTAAGCTTTTGAAGTACGAGAAATTCAAAGCGAACACTGAAGGGTCACTGACATGGAAGACATTGCTCAAATTTAATTACAATTTGACTTAGTGTACAGGACTCAACAGGCAAGTTTGATTTTCCAGCAGATTTATCATTGTAAGAATCTAGTGCACGGTCAATTTATACCGAATGAGCTCTTGGATAAGCTACTACTCGATTTCACTAATACTAAGGTCGATCTTAAGATGTACATCAATCTTAATTGCTTAGTGTGATGTCACAATAAGTCGCTGCGACGATTTTGACATCTCGATTAAAGATGAATCTTTAGTGTTATGTGAAATCGACCCGGTGGAACTCGGGGAAAACTTGATGCGGTGCTTTGAACAAATTGAATGGTTGCACTGAGAATATTGCAAATGTTACGCTTGCAAACATGCTTGCAAGATTAATTCTGCCTGAAATGCTTCCCAACATTCAAAACATCAGCTATTTATGTATCTTTGTTCAGTTGCACCTCAAAGATTGTTTTGTTGAACCGTTGCATTTGAAAGTTCGAAAGTCTTCCAGCTCGTCATTTGTAAAAAATATATATATATAAATAATAATGAATGGGAAATGTCAGAAGGTGTCCCTGTTTTCCACCAACTTGATCCTGAAGCAATTGCTCTGATGTAAAATGAATTATTTCAGGGATGAAGGCAAAGGGGGTGTCTCTATTGATAACGATCGCAGCCCCTATCTTTCTCAACATATTGCCCGACGGAAGGTTTCAAAACCTCTCCACGTTTTGTACCAGAGGGTTCGATACGCGCCATTGACAGCAAGCGTGTTTGACTTCATTTCATCAAACTAAACCACAAATTAATGAATTTTCTTAATTCATCAAAATCGGTTCAAGTTCCCATTTGGTGATTGTTTTGTAAGTATGATTATGGTGGCAGTTGGCAGCCGTAGGGGCTGGGGGACTTGGCAGGCCTTGCAAGGAAGCGTGGGGGGGGGGGGGTGACCCTTCATTGTGTGGCGTACCATGAGGCTTGTGTCATTAGAATTGCTGATCAGGCAATGGATAGGGTGTTAACCGTATACCTCCCCCTAGCAGATCCATGCGATCGGACAACAAAAACATCCCTCTATCAAGTATTAGTTCAGGTCTTAATATCCGTCCCATGTTACATTCCCCCCGGAGCATCTAAACCCCAGCTCTAGTCAATCCTGGCAGCTTTTGGGGGGTTCAAGCTATACGATCATGCCGACCTGCCAACCAAGCCGTTGATACACAAGAACTGGATTAAGCCTCATAGCCCTAGGCCAGCACTCTTATTACTCTGATGAAATTCTCAGCCTGTGATATTATTTCCCAATTGAAACAATTAGTGCTAAAATGTGCAGTAAGCTGTTGTGAGGAACCATGCCATAGGGTTATTCATCGTTCATGTGGCCGCTCTCGATAGACTGCACGCTGTAAGGTCTCTATACATTTCCCATGTTGTAAACCTATTTCTAATAGCTTGCAAGCTGTGCACCAGTGTACCACCATACATTTTCTTGTGTTGGATTTTGTTTCGTATCAGATTAAAGGGTGTGTACAACATTGGTGAGATTGAAAATATAAATGTTCGTAGATTTGTACTTAAATGAACATTACAGAATTGGTTTTTGCTAACAGACAGTTGCTGGCAGTGTAAGCACTTTATGTAATCCACCATATACATAAACTGACAAACCTGTAGAAGTTTGAGATCGATCGGCCATCTGGGTCACGAGAAAATAGTGAAGAGCCGATTACACATTTGCATGAAATCATATAGATTCAACAAATGAATAAAACGCTCACTGAGCGATAAACGCTATCGGAAATTTAGTTTAATAATTTCTCATCAAATATGGCATTTCAGACAACAATATTTCAAGGGATGTTTTCTACTATCATCATCATTAGACCGTGTAAGTTTTATGTAAATCTGTGATCAAAAAGTATATTTTAAAAGTTTTTTTCTTACCAATTCTGTAATGTTCCTTTAACTTACATGGTATAAAGATGGGTAGGCCTAGTCTTTATCGCGCGTGTCCAAAAGCCGATGTTTGCAAACAGTGATAACATTATAATGGGTTTTTTTTCACTGTTGTCTCATGACTCCGAAGACCGATTGAGCTTAACATTTCACAGGTTTGTTATTTCATGTTTTATGTTGGGTCACATAAACTACGGATACCTAGTCTTTGAAAATTACCCACGCTGTACATGTGTTTTAAAGCAGCCCTGCAGTTATCAAGAATTGTTCTGGATAGCTTGGATATGGTCTCTGCATTTTGTCATGTTGTATTTCTAATCCAATGCAAGCTACGTGCTCTCCACGTTTTATTGTGTAATTTTTTTTTAATATAATCTCAACCGTTGTCTGCACAAGTTTGTAAAGATGTATTTCTGATAGCTCATAGCTGAACCGTCTCACATTTCTCATGGGTTACTGTATTTCAAATGTTACTTGGAAGCCGTGTCTTAAAAATCAATATCTTCAAGCTTGCATTTCTCAGGTTGTTTTTACGATAGCTTTCAAACTGTCTCTTTCTCATGTTGTGTTTTGACGAGTAGCTTATAAACTGTTTGATTCTCTGTAGTGTGTTAGGCCTATGTGCTACCTTGCCAGGTTTGTGCTACCCACATTTTCTTGTGTTATGTTTAACAAACTAGTAAGTCTTACCATCATGCCGTTGACCCTCGTACAAAACATGTTCCAATTTTGACAACAGAACATAATAGCTTTCAGATGCTAGGGCCGTTTTACCGAATGAGCGGCTAGGCTAGTGCTACGACTGTTGCTAAGGGTGTTGCTAAGGATGTCCTTTACTTCATTGCATGACGACGAGGCGATCCAGCCGTAGCCGTAGCCGCCATTTCGGGCAGGGCCATACACAGAGATTTGAATGGTTGCCCCCCCCCCTTCCTTTCTGGAAGATTTCACGGATGCAGCCTGAGGAGATGCACACTGCATGATCAACGCTGAGCACAATACAGTGGTTGACCAGGGGTTCTCCCCAGGGTTTGTCAAAGCTGCATGTGCTGCATTCTAGACAAACATTTTGGAAATTTTGCCTGAAATTGAGGTCCTCGGAACTGTTTTGCAGAACATGTCTTACTTGTTATCTTTGGTTTTCAAAGCCCTCCGTGCAATCTGGGGCATTTCAAATGATTTCATCTTTTATGATTTTTTTTGTGAATTGGTCTGAAGTCAAAAACTTTGGTGTTTGTTTTCTCACCCCCACCCCCACTCTCTCTCTTCTCTCTCCTCTCCTCTCCTCTCTCTCTCTTCTCTCTCTCTCTCTCTCTCTCTCTCTCTCTCTCTCTCTCCTCTCTTCTCTCTCTCTCTCTCTCTCTCTCTCTCCTCTCTCTTCTCTCTCTCTCTCTCTCTCTCTCTCTCTCTCTCTCTCTCTCTCTCCTATTGACATGTGTATCGGCTCGATATGCTAGTTGAATGGGGGAGAATCTCATTTCCACCTTTCCTCGTTTGGAGTATGATTTATCCAGCTAACACCTAACATCCTCCGACCATGTCCCCATCGCTCATTACAAGTTGACTCATGTCCAAGTACTTCAAACCAATCAAGTCATTAATTGCCCTGATTTCTCGCAGCCAGTTTAATGAAGAGATTCGTCCAGCAATTACTGCCAACGAGCTCCTTAAAGAAGTCCCGATTAATGACGAGAGAGAACCTTATATGGGAGGACACAACCACCGGAGAGGAAGTGAACTTAGTTCGTGTAGGATGGGAGAACATTCAAGTCGAAGGAAGCCACAAGGCGATTAACTTGCAGCCGAGCAAACTAAACTGTTCCTACTAATGACTGAAACCCCGAGATGGTAAACAGCTTTTTGTAGAATTTATGCACAAACGGCCGCGCAGTACGGAAATGTTGGGCGACAGCAGTCACGGAGGTCATAAATTAAGGATTTATTGGGCCTGTCAAGCCCGTGTGTGTGTGTGTGAGGGGAATCGTAAATGTATTAGGCGCTCCGTTAAAAACAATCGTGGCATTTTAGTTGGTTAGCGTTTATCAACCAACTTGAGATACCCATCGCATCTCATCCATCAGAGAGTTTTTGTGCGAAGCAAAAAGTAGGCCCTCAACAAAGGGGAGCACCCAGAGAGTGGTTTGCCGATGGGGCTCTGAGTCTTTTTGTTCGGGGGGGGGGTGGTAAATCACTGATCCAGTGCACCGTCATTGTAAACAGGTATTTGGTATTTTGTTTTAATATTTATTTGTTTATTTCATTTTGCATTTTATTTTATTCTTTCCTTATTTACTATTCCAAGAATTATTATGATTAAAGAAATTTGTATTATTAATTATTTATCTATTTTTATTTTTTTATTTGTTCATTTAATTATTGACTTATTTAGTTATTCAGTTATTTATTACTAATGGTTTTTTGTATATGTTTTGATTTATATTTATGTTTGTTGTTTTTTCAATTTTATTTATTTATTTGTTTAATTTTTATAATGTTTTTGTTTTGGTGGGGCAACACCCCTGCTGTCCATCGTGGATCCTCCACTACACAATTATTTGTTTCCTATAAGTTTTACTTTAGCCAGTCTAAGTGAACAACATATTTCTATGACACTAATATGAAGTCGGAAAGAACATGGAGGTACCTCCATGGCAAGATCTGCTTTAGGGTTAGAAGAAGATGTGAATACTGGGTTTTAAAGAATGCACAGTTCCACCAAACAGACTATGAAAAATAGTTAATGAAAATGCTAGTCATTTTTTTGAACGGATAAGAGCTTGTCAATTTGACTTCACAAGATGATGCTTTGGAATTCTTGGGCTGTGCTTGGGGAGTGCGGTCATGCGTTGTCTTTCCATGGAGAGATATTATTGATCTTTGTTTGCGCAGCGATCGGGGGTACGCCACATCCCCGCGGATTCATTTCCTCCCGAGGTGTTACCTAGCCGGGATAGATCATACGCGGCGTGTGACTGGTTCATTAGACAGTGGAGATGGTTTATTAGCAGCATTGGGCCAATCGGGGAATGCAATAGAGAAGCAAGTTGAGTGGAAGAATCAGCGGTGCTTGATGGTTGTGATTGCTTTCCACTCATTGGTGGTTAGTCAGAGGGAATGATCCTATGACGTACAGTCATTAACACACCGGCGTCTCTACACAGCCCCAGCGTATTCTCTAGCCGTGTCTAGCAGCGATTCTTTGAGCCTCTCTAGGCGATATTTCCTGATTTGGGTTAATTTCCCTGCGGCCCCCCGATCTGACTGATCATTGTTCATTTTTCACATATAGGATATCAATTCACAATCATCACTGTTTGTAGTTTTGCGGCTCACTTATCACTTTTTAAGTGCTGTATCTCAAGTTCGTAAGAAATTAAGTTCTTAAAATTGTGTTTATATAAATACAAATCGCTAATTATAACTAACAGATAGATTGGCACTGCCGCTAGCTACCGTGCAAGCTAAGTGGTCTGGTGGTAAGACATCTGCATTAGAATGGCAAAGGTCGTGGGCTCTAATCCTACCCAAGTAAGATGCATGTGGATTTTAAGAAAACAATTTGACAAGACTTTGAGAAAATACTGAACAATACACATCGGTGTAAAACACAATAATATAACGGACGGAAGTTGATATCAAAGCTGATTTTAAAAACGAGTCAATATAAATCAGTTTGAAAGTACAAGTTGAGACATTATACTCATTAAAATTTTGTGATTTTTTCTCTCTTTTTGGGGGGGGGGTTGCTGTCAATGCCCCTTTTATAAAATTAATGTCTTTTTACAGTATATTAAAATGTTAAGTAACTAATCACAAGGTTGGTTACTTACATTGACATTTTAGAGTTTAACTAATATGTTTAATTAGTGACATCACCCTCGTCAACGTCTTCAAATTGTACTTATTGGTATCCTTAAAAAAAATGAATTTGTCCTTGTCTTCACTTTCTGAGTGTCCCTTTGTCCATCTGCTGTCTTGTCTCTTGACTGCTTGTCTGTCATTCAGGGTTAGAATTCAAAATCCTATGCTTCACCCAAACCTAAATGATCCGACAATACTTTCCATAACTGCATTCCCATTAAAAAATTCCTGAAATTCTGTTACGGTTTTGCTTTGCCATGGTAACTAATGAACATGTATTCTACAATGACAGCACTGAATAAAATGTGAGCTAAATATTGTAATGTCAAATTCTATAATCTAAAAAAAAAACCACGGGTAAGAATTGATAAGGATTTCGGGTCCAATGGGGGCGTGACCCATTTCTGGGTCAGTGTGTTCTGGAATCTGTGTCAAACTGACCCGAAATTGTGTAAAACTGACTCAGAATTCGAGTCAAAGTTCAAGTTTCCGGGTCAGCTTATACACAAGTTGGTCAGACCCCCTCGGACCTGGAACCTGGGTCAAGTTTTACCATGGCGTTTTCAGAGTGTATGACTTTTGTCTTTTGATTTTGATTTTGATTTTGGACTAATTGTTACCAATTAACGGACCTGCCAGCTTAAAGGCACTGGACACTATTGGTAATTACTCAAAATAATTGTTAGCATTGCTCGTTACTTGGTAACGAGCAATGGAGAGCTGTTGATAGTATAAAACATTGTGATAAACGGCTCCCTCTGAAGTAACGTAGTTTTTGAGAAAGAAGTAATTTCTCAGTTAAATATTTGAATTGATTGGATCCGGGTCTCGAAATCGAAATCAAGCATCTGAAAGCACACAACTTCGTGTGACAACATGGGCAAGGGTGTTTTTTCTTCCATTATTATCTCGCTACTTCGACGACCAATTGAGTTCAAATTTTCACAGATTTGTTATTTTGTGCATTTAATGTTGAGATACACCAAGTGAGAAGACTGGTCTTTGACAATTACCAAAGGTGTCCAGTGTCTTTAAATAATAAGTTCATAAACGATTGAGTGCCAGACTGTAACTTTAGGGATGATTTTTCTTGTAAGGATTATCCACCAAACTCACACCCCGTGTTTTGTTGTCCGCCATGTTACAGCCGACCTGTCTAAAACGTAATCATTCGACATCCTGATGTGGACCCGAATTGGAGGAAAGTCACGTCCCAAGCCGAGCCAGTGTGTCGTGCCTGCACCGCTGACTATGTGAGTAGTTATACCCCTCCGACGGACGTGACAAGAGGCGATGAAGTTTCAGATTTCACCGGGTTCACTTAGATAGGTAGAATACATGATAATATGTTGTAATACAGTGTAAGTTTCCCTTGCAGCCAGGCCTTAGCACCATCAACCTGACTGTAACACATTCTCCCACAGGTATTGGCATCGTCAGAGTAGATGGTGAACCGTCTCCTTGAATGATTGATCAACCATCCCATCATTAATTCAATGACTCATTTAAAGTATTGTTTAAGCATTAATTCTGGACACATCCGTTGTTTGCGGACACAATTTAAGCTTGGGCTAAGCCTGGTCCCTCATCAGTACACAGAGGACGTTTTTTTAGTCTCATTTTGAATCGAGTTGGATGGTTTTAGATCACTCATGATCCACCATGGTTTTTACACCATGGGTTTATGACAGGGTGGAGCTTGTTTGTAAAAATGGGGGTGTCTTGCTAAAGGATGGGTGTGCTGATAGACTAACAGACTCCATACAAGTATATCAGAAATGAAAACAAGTTCTGCCAGTTTGCCCTTTTCATGACTTTTCCATCCTCGGTCTTGTTCCCTCTATTGACGTCATAACCCATATGGTAAATTTTGGTCGCGCCATTTTGGGAAACGGGTGCCCCGGTTGTTACTACTGCAAATTATTGTTTAAAGAGGGACTCCAAGGTCAAATTCAGTTTTGTGATCCACTCATTTTCCCGAGAAAGTGTCCTCATGAAAATGGGGAATTGAGTCTCTAACCGACGTTGATATGGCGTAAAATGCCACTATATGTTTGATACCCTTCAGGTGCAATTTTTGTCCATATCTAAAACCGTCCGATGACGTCACATTTCGAATAATGGATATGTACACTTTTTGCTACAAAGGTTTTTGGTTCTTTCGTGAATGTTGATGGTATTTGATTAGATTAGCATTGGAGCTGACCTTGTGACTGGCACAGTCAACTCCTCTTTGCAATGTACAGACCTGTTTTGTTTTTGGTGTCCGATGACGTCATGTGTAAACTTTCGCTCTAAAAGAGTGTCAAATAAAATGCCGTGTTACACCATTTTAACATGATGTTAGAGACTTGTAATTTTCCCCAAAAACCTTCATGAGGACTCTATCAACTGGAAAATGAGTGCATCACAAAACTCAATTTGACCTTGGGGACCCTCTTTAAGCTCGCGAACAAAAGTGACGTAAAACTAGAATGTTAGAGCTATTCGTGGCTAGACGCGGCTTACTCATAGCCCACACCGCGTCCTACTCACCGCATATCTACCAATGTTTCCATCATATATATATATTTTTTACATCAGATAGCCTCTTCTTGCACAGGAAGGAAACCTCCCTTAGCTGGCACCTCGACATAATTCCATCGTCATGTAAAATTGCCCGTTTCTGCCCTCAAATAACCCCACAATGTACCTCCAAAACAACCCCAAATCCCCTCTCCCGCCCCCCTAAAAAAAAACCTTCTTAAACGCCCTATCGTTTTGATGCCAAGCAGTGCCAGCAAGTCTGTGGTGTGCAGTTCCAGCTTCCGCTAACACTTTCCCAGTCATATATCATAATTATGCACACAGGATTTACACAGAGGTGAAAATGCCCCATCGCTAGTTCAACAAACCAAAACGGGGATGTTATGCTGCAGCCTTGATGTTAACAAGACACGGGCTTGCTCTATTTCCTACAATGTTTTCTCTAATGTTGTGTCGATCTCTAAACAAGGTAACTTGACACCGTCTTCCTAATTTCCCCCACATCCCCCTTCAAAAAAAAAATAACAATAATAATTTGTTGATGCAGAGCTGAGTTGCCATGATTAGTCAGTTTGTATTCGGCACGTTCCTTCGTCTCTCCCTTCACACGCAATCCACTTTCCTCACACGCACTTAATCAAACTCGTCTGTGTTTCAGTTTGATGGGGAAGCGCTTCAGATATGAATTTTTAATCTTGGCTTATGAAAAATAATTTGTCAATTTAGATTGATTGATAATTTACTAGGAGTTTGAGAATTAGGGAGTTAGTATTTTCTTCTTCCCATTTACAGTTCAGTTGTTCCCAAGACGCCATATAAAGGTTTGTAATTAATAACCAATGAATCAACTTAAAATATGCCAGTTACTTATAAACATATTTAAGATTGTTTCGTTTCAATTAATGCTCTACGGGAGTGACCACAAAAACAGGCTTTGCTCATGATGTGACGTCACTAGGGGAAGGATCACATCTAATTGCTACCGTACAGGTGGTAGCACACACATTTTTTTAGCCTTCTCGTTCCACTTGTGACGTGTCATGTCGTAGTGTGCCTGGAATAAGTTTTTTTCCTGTATCAGAAGAGGGCCGTAAGCAATACAACGACTCATGACCCCCCCCCCAAAAAAAAAATGACGTTATTGTCAATTTGGGGGGGCTAGAGTTAACCCAAAGACATACTGCCCATTGTGCAGAATTTAACCTTCCTCCAATCATTTTTGATTGGCAGAAAACCGGTGAAGCGTTCACACTCAGTTTTCTTGAAGCACAATTTTACACATTAATAGCTTACACCCCTTCTTTGGAGACACATGATGATGTAATTCATGGTGCGCCAGGCTTGTTTTGTTGTTGTTTGTTTGTTTGTTTGTTTGTTTGCATTCACCCAGTGTGCACTATGGGGACTGGCGTACACCAACAAAGTGAGGACCGGACCTACAGGTGGGGACCGATTGCCCGGTCCCCAGTTGTTTGAGCCAAAAATAGGTTCCAATGAGGGCGTACTCTGTACGGTGTTTGTTTGTCTGCTTGTTTTGGGTCTTTGGTGGGGGGGGGGGGCACAACAGGTATAGTTTTCTGCTGATTTCTTGTTTATTATTACCAACAAACTTTGACATGGCGTCATGATCAAGGCAGTATGGCACACCACTCGCGCTAAACCACAAGAGAATCTCACAGGACAAACAGTAATTAGAACACAAATGAAGTAAACCAATATTGTTAGAGAAAACAATACACTGATCTGATTAACAACAATAGCCTATTGTGCCAGAGTGACAGAGTCAACACACTTCTAGACACCTGTGTCTTTTGTTGGTGCTATCACAGTCCTGATTAACAAGGATCAAACAGGCAGGTTAACCTCAGTAATGATAACTGACATGTAACCACACTCTTCCTGTAACAGGGTTGATGCAGCCTTGTTGTGTTGTGCCAACAGTGGCCTTTATCCAGAGAGGATCAACCCAAATCTTCTCATCCCTAGCCACTCCAACAACCATCTGGCCACACTTGAACTGTTTCTATTGAACTCCATCCACAAAAGTGCACAATGAGGGGGGGGGGGGGGGTAAAAACCGGAAACGGGGGTGAGATGAGGACCAGGAGGACACTAGGCTGCTCAACTCGTCACAATAGAACCCATTCCTTTGTGGGATCCAGTCACCCGCAGTCGTATTGATACCCTACCAGTTAACGCCTACACTGGACAATTTACCCCCCAAAGTCCTGATCCCAATCCTATCACTAAAATCCAATCGCTTATTCGTGGAAAAACTGTGACAAAGTTAGAATAGATGACTGCCTGCAGATTCTCAAAAGGAAGATCCTCCGGTGCTGATGAATTATTCAATAGATTAAATCTCCCCCCCCCCTTTTCCCCGCCTCCTGAATAATTAATTATTTTTCAGCTGATATTGCCGTAAACATAAAGCATTTAACATTCAGTTTAGAAGGATAGGGGGAATGTATTGACACGGGCGCTATTATGGCCATGGGTGCTTGAATTTTAGCTCTCAACAGTGTCAAGGACGAGGCATGATTAGAATGCAAGCTTTTACGATCCCCGTTTAGTTATCAAATGTATCGATGAATCTTTAATATGGCAAAACTAACACACATCTTATTTGTCACACTATTTTCTCCCCCCCCCCCCCCCCCCTCCACCCCAATCAGCTCTATTCAAGGCTCGAAATTGACACTGGACCGCAGGCCCGAGGCCATTGAATTGAGCCCCAGGCCAGTAAGCTCATGACCGGACATTTTTGTTTTGAACTGGACAATAATACCGTGTATAATATCTATTAAAACAGACAAAATGATGTTCAATGTTGACTTAATGTGGGATCGATATCTTTCAATTCTTTACCTAAATTACAAATGAGATAAACCTCGTAGTAAGTGCTTGTTCAAATAAAATTATAAACAGTTTACATTTATAGGCAGGATATGCTTTTGATAGTTGTCAAAGACTAGTATTTTCACTTGGTGTATCCCAACATATGCAAGCAATAACAAACCTGTAAAAATTTTGGCTCAATTGGTCAGCGAAGTTGCAAGAAAACAATGAAAGAAAAAACACTCTTGTTGCGTAGAATTGTGTGCTTTCAAATGCCTGAGAAAGGCTTCAGGCATGAAACCTTTCTCAAATATATTTTTGTGAGAAATTACCTCTTTCTCAAAAACTACACTACTTCAGAGGGATTCGTTGTTCACAATGTTTTTTACTATCAGTAGCTCGCAGGTGCTCCTTACCAATTAACAATGTGGAAATAGTTTTGTCTGCATTTTGATTATGGTCTTGTAAAACAATGTCTGGTCTCGTAAAAGTCTTTAGCAACAATCTCTGCGGTCTTGTTGGTGGATTTTCCCGCCAAATTTTTAGCCCTGCTATTTTCGTGGGACAGGTGATAAACAGTAATTGTTTGTTTAGTTAGTTGTTTCAGTTAAGTTTGGCAGACACACACAAAGGATTTAACTTTGCAATGCAGTGTTGAAATGTCCAAGTACGTATGTCTGTAGTGTGTCTGAAAAAATAAATGTTTGTGCTTGGAGACTGCGCAGTCTTTTTGCAGTCTGTTTAGAAAAATGTCCTGACAATGTGCTTCAGTGTCCTCAAATTAAACATTTATTATTTTCTTGTTTCTCAGGCAAGAAGTCGCTGTAGACTGAAGAATCTCTTGACTGTACAAACTAAAAACGTCCGGGTCAGAATTGACCCGTATCAGGGTCCAGTGGTGTCTAAATGACCCATAAATTAGTCAAATTGGCGCAGAATCCGAGTTTTAATCCCTTTTGTTAACAACTTTCCGGGGTAACCTAACCCAGAAATGAGTCAAATTGTCGCATAATCCGAGTTATTATCCCATTTGTTAACCGCTTTCCGGGTCAGCCTGACCTAGATATGAGTCAGGCCCCCTGGGATCCCGATCAATTCTGACCCAGGAGTTCCTTTTTTTGTTTGGTGAGTTAGGCCTAGCAGTATAGATGCCACTACTGTTAGGTCGATTTGTGTCACGTCTCCTCAGCGATAACACCCAAGAGTGAATACCAACGGAAAGTAAAACACAGGTCCACCAAACCTCTGCCTAATGATGATCAAACATAGGTTCAGTGAGCCGCTAATACATCCATCACTCCCTCTGGACCCCTATGCGACTATCAAGTATTCATTACATTTCACACTGTCTGTAAAACAGCCACAGTCGACATCATCGTGCATGCATACGACAATTGCATCAGCCAATGTCAAGTGCAACGTGGCCAGGCACACTTAAGTAGGCAATAATTAGTTTATCACTTATCGTCACCACAAGCTTTGGTGGTTTATTGTCTTGTTTTCTTCTTTAATTTTTCCTCATGGTCGGACTATCGATAGTATGAAGAGACCTTTTTTGAAACCGTGGCTCCCGGCTCAGGCTCCGTCGGTAATTTTTGAAAACGTGTGCTTTCAATACAGTACTTCAAAGAGACGGACGGTGCCGAAGCCGAAGCGTTAGCCGTGCTTTCGAAAAGGGCCTGGGGTCATGTGTAATACCGGGCCTAGGTTCACGTCATCAAATCAATTAGTTGTGATTGGTCTAAAGTTTATTATGAATCTATAAAATGATTATTGTGTTTATTTTAGGTTAAGGTTCAAAAAACAAACTTTCATAGCATTTATGCTAATTATACGTTCAAAAAATAACACATGCGACAATAGTATTACAATTTTGGAAGCTTATGCAGAGTAAATTCATTCAATCCTCTGTTTTTCTAGAAATGTGTGGAACCATGGAAATAGACTCTCCCCGCTTTCCAGAAAAACAAACATACACACAATGATGTTAAATATTTTGCGAGGAATGGTGTGAAAATGACGAAAATTTTTCTTGTCTTGTACTTAGTATAAACAGATTAAGTAGGAGGGGATTAGCAGCAGAAATGTCACGTGGTGTATAGGCTTACTGTCGCCCTCATGTTGAAGACTGAGCAGGATATTACGGCTTTTCAGAGGCCGGCCGTTACCACTCTAGAAGCCGTTGTTCTCTGTGAATTTTTGCTTCACGCACACAACATTGTCTCTGACTAGACTGAACTTATAAACCAAATGACTGTATAGAATACAGTAACATTGTGTATCCAAAATATAGGCTTTTGTTTATCTCTAAAATTCTTGGATTGTTGTTATTGATGTTGTTCGTTTTATGTGGATTCTTGTTTTATTTTAATGTTTTGCTGCCACCAAAATACCACATGTACACCATATCCCCAACTACAGTACACATCCAAGTATTTTTAAAATGCAAAATTTTAAATCGGTTTTTAGTCTTTTTCCTGTACCGTTGTATATTTGTCTAGGAGTGTTAGAGCAAAATGATAATATGATTTCATTCACCGTTAAACATCACTGTTAGTCCTTTATCAACGATAACATGAACAAGATCAGCAACAACAACAGCAAGAACAACAACAGCATCAACAACAACAGCAGCAACAACAAGTACAACAGATTTACAGCGCTGGACGTGGTCTTATTGTCAGATTATCGTCTCATTGGTTACCGTGACAGCCGATTGGTATTCACAACAGATAGTTGGTCGCTTCCACATGCTTCCATGTTGCGCTCAGCTATATTCACCCTCTACAAGGTAAAATCTTAATGGCAAGGATATACGGAAAACATTCCGAAAACAAGGATTTACTACTCTCCTTTTTTTCAATACAAAGGAGACGTAAAGAGTAAATAATCCGGTTCTATATAAAGGATTTTTATGTGGAAACTTTGAATTGATAGAGCTCGCGTCTTTATGGATCTGTGGTGGCGTGTGGGCCGATAAAACATTAAGCGCATTACAAATTGTCATTATTTTGAAGTGTAGAAAGATTATCTGACGGTGAATGGATGATCTCATTGGGTATGCGCCCGTTGATTCCTTGTCCTCCATTCATCAGTTCTGACATATTGTACCCAACATCTTGATTTATTCCAAAACGGACAAAGGGCGCTTGGTTTTAATCGTGTTTATTACTTGCCGCATTAAACCCCCTTCGCTCCTGTGTGAAGACAGGGTCCTGTGGAGAGTAAAAAAAAAAAAGACACCAACTTTTTTTCCCCAAGAAGGTGCATCCTTGCGACCGTATTTTATCGATCTATCCTTGTGGGGCTGACAGGGCCGGATGTCGGGGGCTAGAACCAGTGGTCCCGTCTTACCGTTGCAGGTGCAACCGGTTGCCAATCGGAAAGGAATTAAATACCGATTTTTTTTTTTTTTTTGTCTATAAATTTAAAATGAATTCGAATGGAATTAACTTTCATGGAGGATTAATACTGATGTTGTGCAATGTTATTGATTGTAATCGTGGTTGTATTGTTTGTTGTGTTATTAATTGCACAATTAAAGCACATTGGAGTGTTTTGTAGCAACAGGGGATTGTGTTAAGGTTGCACAGATGTTCTTGCTTTTCTGTAGGAACAAAACAAAAAGCAACCATAACCGGTTGAATCTTCTTTGTCTTCTTTTTCTCCAAGGGAAGTCTTTGTATCACACACTTTGAGTTCAAACTAAAACTCACGATACAGTGTGCTTCAATGAAGTGTATTTGACATTTTTTCAGCTTTATATACAGATGGCTTAAGCTGATCAAGGGAAAATGGGCCCAAAACATCGGTGCGATTTAACGGAATGAAAGTTCTGTGTTTGTGTCTATAATGTGTTTAATCGGGTTTTAAAACCTTGGAATACGGCGATGTCTTGGTCTTACAATGCACAGTATACTGTTCTGTTTTGTCTCTCGTTAAATTGTTAAGTCCACTGGTGACAAGTACGTTTTTTCTGCCGACTTGCACTAAATCTGTGGCTCCAGTCCAAGTCGGAAATCTTTTTAAAAAACTGATGAACCAGAATAAAAACCCGGGCGATCTTGATTGGTTCTTATTGTATGAAGTGGCCGTGTCGTCAGGGTGGCGTGGGGGGCAGCTCGGCAGTGGGTAGTTTAGCTGCTTGTGACGGTAGCCAAACTGGCAGCATCGCGCCGGTATACTTCAGAAACGCCGTCTTGTGTTGCGCCACAACAGGTACCCGTCGGAAACTAATCCGTGGCTAGTCTACATGGTGCTCGTCCCTTCGTCCGTTTGTGCGTGTTTTCAAGCCCTGTGTTAATCCTGTTCGATCTGTTTTGGGCTTTGTTGGGATGAGGCACAATGGAGACTAAGGGATAGACACATGTTGTGGGTACAAATCCGCTCAATATCCGCATACCACTGTCACCTCGGATCTTTAAAGAAGACAACTAACAGTGGCCAGAGCCAAGGAGACGTCTTATGTAAGCTCTATCAAGCGACGCGCCCGTTTGGCAGCGTTGTAAACACCCATTTTACTCTCAGGCATCACTCCTACGCGTTTAACATGAAAGGCCACGATGCATGGCCGGAAATGATCCCAAAATAACTGGTCATAATATTTCTGTTTTGTGTTTTCATTTGATATTGCAGAGAGATGCTGCCAGGGTCGAAATGTGAAGCCCATTAACATTTTTAAAAAACATTTTGCACCACAGTCAATTTGGGTGGTAAGAAATTTGCCGCGGCCTACTTCCTTTTTTGGGAGGTGGGGGATTTTTTAAGGAACTGGGGCCAATTTCAGAGAGCTGCTTAACTAAGCACAAAATCAGCTAAGCAAAACAACCATGTCACCAAACTACCATGTCACATGTGCAATTGTTGACTGTCCTGCTGATTTCTCTCTATAGCAGAAAATTGTTAAGCAATATTTACTGCTTAAAGGCCCTGTACACGATTGGTGAGATCGAAAAACACAAATGTTCACAGATTTGCTTGGTAAGATCGAAAAATACAAATGTTCACAGATTCACACATAACTTACATGATTTAAAGTAAGTAGGCCCCCTAATGGTAGAAATGGTTCCTTAAAATATTTCTGCCTGAAATGCTTTTATTTCTGAGAAATGAGTAAAGCAATAGTTTTTATCGCGCGTGATAAAAACTTGATGTTTAAAAAAAAACAGAAAACACATAAGGTCTCTTTCCACTATTTTCTCGTGACCTCGTTGACCGATTGGGCTCAAACTTTCACAAGTTTGTTTGTTCATGTATATGTTGAATCACACAAAATGTAGACACTGATTTTGAGCTGTTACCAAAAGTGTACAATACCTTTAAGCAGCTCTATGAAATTGTGCCCAAGAGTGACTTTGGTTGGACGAAGCTTGCAACCGCTAAACCCCTTTTCTTCATCTATATAGTTTTAAAGCTATACGCCTTTGTAAAATTGGAACCAGTACTAATTAGCTTAATTATGGAATAGTTTTGTTTACTGTAATATGGTTGCTATCGATTTACCCATGCTCACTTATACAAACATGCACAAAATCAAACTGTTTTAATTTGATGGGAAAAATGATCGTCTAAAACGGATTGAAGTTTCACAGAATGATTATTGTGCCTGTCTTGAAAACTTGTGGATTGAAATGTTTCTTTCTATAATCAACAACGTATCGTGTGTTTTTGTTTTTGTTTTGTTTTTTTAAGACAAAATGTAACAATCGTCCCGTAAAGACTTTTCCCATATTTTAAAGATGTCAGACTTTGATTAAGGCAGCAATCTTTTAATACTGTGTACGAAAAAAATAAAAATAATTATGCGCTATTTTGTTTTGAAAACTGAAGCACTTTAATTGTATAGGCGTATTGGGGCACTTTGGTTAAAAGGGGTGGGGTGGGGGTGGGCAGATGGGTTGATTTGCCCGAAATTGTACACGGATAAAAACATAAGTACAAACTTCTTATAGGCCTACTGGGTAAACATTTTTTTTTTTTGCATTCTTCGTCAAATTTTCTTCTTCTTGCTGAGCCCGAATTTTCCCCACTGTTTTGCCCGAATTTGGCAGGGCAATTACCCCCCTGGGTTGTACGATGAATTCAACTAAATGTTCGCCATGATTTATTTCAGAAAAAGTTCTCAAAACTAAACTGTTTGAAAACCAAGGTTCAGCAACACGACGTACTGAAACTGAAATGACGTGCTTACTATCATGACATAGGAAACAGCATTTAAAACGTCTAAACAAAAACCCACAAATTATTTGAAAGCTTTGAACTTTGAGTTGGTTAAAAACACACATATGAAACCGAAATGTTTGGTGTTTTTCAAACCATTAGTGTCATTCAGTAAAACGCAATCACTAAATCATCACCACCCTCGATCCGCCTACCGCTGTCGGGTTTCATCGCCACTCCCACGCGTCATCAGTGTAGATGACATCAACATTTGTAGTCAGGATTTCGTGGAAGTTGGACATTGTTTTTCTATCACCATTGGAGAGGTTTATACTTGGACTATTCCACACCACGGATTCTGCATTTTCTTTTGAGCACTGTATTAACTATTATTTCTTGTAAATCATACCAACACAAAAGAGATGAGTGTGTGATTATTTTGTCACATTTTGTCAACGTATTGTTTGTAATAATGTCGCTAGGTTATACTGTTTTTCCTCGTGTCATTTGGGCAATGAACACGATACTTACAGATGTATGTTGTTGCTGTTGTTGTTGTTGTTGTTGTTGTTGTTGTTGTTGTTGTTGTTGTTGTTGTTGTTGTTGTTGTGTTGTTGTTGTGTTGTTGTTGTTGTTGTTGTTGTTTTTTGGGGTTGTTGGTTTTTTAGGGGGGAATTAGTGGGAAGTAAGAGAGTATTTTTTTTAGTTTAAAACCTTTTGTTATAAAAACGATACAAGAACGAGTCTTCTGAAAAAGCTAAAGTCTGTCTGAAACACCGCCATGTTCTTTTCCCCCCTATTTTGTTTTTTAAACTTTTTAACTAAGGTTGTTAAAGATGCATCGCCCAATTGTTTTGCAAATTTTATGGTAAAATGTTGAAATAGTTTCCTGTGGTCCGGTATAATCTTTTCATTTCAGATACAAAAATCCGTCATATTAGTTGAAAAAAATGCAAACGTTAGTTTTTGCCGGACCTGACCTTATCTAACGTTACCAGCAGACATTTGTGTAAAAAAAAATGCATACCGGTATTTCGTGCGCTGGCAAAGGTATTTTATGTTGGTTCTTTTTGAAAAAGCGTCATCCGTCGAAGTTAAATTGTTTATTTTGATTTTTTTTTTTTTATGTTTCGGCAAAAAGGGCGCTGCAACCTTGAAGCACATGTACAAACGTGCATGGATGCACGGAAAAACTAAACAAGCTCACCTGCTGGTTTTACCATCACCTCACAGTAATGTGACCTACTCCTTTGGTTTGGTCAAACATGTAGACACAGTGAACGATTTTAAGAGTCTTCTGAAAACATATCTGTTTAATTTGTAAATAATTAAGTATTACTCAAAGTTATGTCACATTCCAGCTCACTTTCTCTTTTCTTCGCTCCCTGCTTCCTATTCCTAATGTTTTCATTCCTTAAAGCGCTTAGAGACTTAAATTTATTTTTTGTGATTTTGCGCTATATAAAAACTGTTTATTATTATTATTGTTATATAATGGGTTGGGTTAAGTTTTATTTCGAAAACTCGTATGAAGGTAAGGTTCTACCCCCCAAAACGACAATACACCGAGTTGTTACATTTGAATTGCCTGCATGTTAAATTCATAACACTGAGTCAAACACACGGATAGTTGCGGGGAAACACCGTGTGTGGCAGAGAACGTAGACGGGCGAAAGTGCCAGACAGACGGGCGGGCCATGGGAGACAATGACCGGCGTACACTCACTCTCGGACAAGAAAAGGACAACCTCAGACACACACGACGATGTAAAAAAAAAAGGGGGGGGGAAGAGGCAGACATGGAAAGAGAAACAGACATAACTGAATTATAGGATTACTACGGATTTTGAAAACCTTTCTTTCAAAGCTACACTTTAATTGGATGGATCCTCCACACATAAGGATTGTTTACTGCAGGGAGAATATCAAAGCGCGAACCAAAATAATGATTTGCAGTACATGATTGTGACGGTGCAACGCCCTCACGAACCAGCTCCAACACCCAATGCCATAAAGCAAGGGCTAGATTTAACATGAGTTTTTGTTGTGTGTAATAATGCATACCACGAAGCTATCATGACCAGGATCAAGGGCATTAATATCAAAGTTCATTTCGCCACCGGTACACTTCCATTCTTTCTTTTTTTTCTTTTTTTTTATTACCGAAGAGCGTAGCGAGACTCACGCGGGAGGCAGCCGTACTGACCGACTTTTTGTCGGCGACTTGAAGCCTGCCACTCCCCGCTAACACTTGACGGCTCCGTACGCTTCGCCGCCGTGCGGTTCATCAATTCAACTGTGCCACTCGAAGAAAAGTCATACTTCATATTCCATATCGTGCGTTAATTCATTATGTGTGATTAATTGATAGTTCAAATCAAGCGTAGTGTGCATGCGGTCAATCTTTTCCACATAAGGTAGGGCCTACTTCACTCTATATTTTATAGGAATTAATGACGAATTAAAATCCCATTCAGGCCAAATTCTCATTTGTGTTGCAAGTCAACTGCACGCCGTTTTTCCCTTACATCTTCTTGTCAAATAATTCATTTCATTTTTCCGTCTTCGAACTTCATGTGTGTGTGTACAACATTGGTAAGATTGGAAGTACAAAAGCTCACAGATTTACACATAACTTGTGGTATACAGACGGTATTGGTAACAAACTTTCGTTGAAATATGTTTCCTGCAAATGCTATCTGAGTTTGTGAGAAATGAGTGAAACATTTGGTTTTGATGTCGCGAGTCCAAAAACTCGATGTTTGAATTAAAGTCAGGATATACTTTTGGTAATTGTCAAAGACTAGTATCCTCACTTGGTGTATCCCAACATAAGCATAAAATAACAGACCTGTGAAAATTTGGGCTCACTTGGTTATCAAAATTGCAAGAAAATAATAAATGAAAAACACCCTTGTTGCATTAGAATTGTGTGCTTTCAGCTGCCTGAAACAGGCTTCATGCCTGAAGCCTTTTTCAGATTCAAATATTATAGTGAGAAATTACCTCTTTCTCAAAAACTACATTACTTCAGAGGGAGTCATTTCTCACAGTGTTTTTATACCATCAGCAGCTCTCAGGTGCTCTTCACCAAGTAAATTTTTATGGTGATGTATTTCTTGAGTAATTACCAAAAGTATATTCTGCCTTTAATATGAAAAACATACTTATGGGGTTTCCCCCTGTTTTCTCGTGACTCCGATGACCTAGTGAGCTTAAACTTTCTCAGGATTGTTATTTCAGTATTTTGGGTCACACAGAGTGCAGATTCCGGTCTTTGACAATAACCAATGCTGTTCACGTGCTTTAAAACGATATATAAAAGGGTATTGTGGTATAAATGTATTACAAACAGATATACGCTTTTAGTGCTTTTTTCTAATGGTTTCATGCTTCCAATTTAACAGACATTTAAAAAAAAAACGAATCGAGACAACCCACGCAAAAGTTCATTGTTGGGTTTTTGCATTATGATACTCTTCTAAATATTACAACTACATAAACAAGAATCTCAAATAGTTCTTATGTAGTTATTATTTGGTTTTTATTGTTATGTTTTTGTCAAGTCTGTCAGAATTGTAGAATGGCTCACAATCAGTATGTGAAACTTAACGTTGGTTTATTTTTTTTCCATTAAGCACTTATTCCCTGAATGCACTACTAGCCTGTATACCTACGAATCTTTCAGCTAAAGTATTTACTTCAAAGTGAAGGGTATGTAGTGTAGCTACCGTGATGGTCACACTTACAGTACGGCGCCATTACCACAAGTCAACGCTGGTGGCGGGGTTCCCCATTGACGGGCGCAGCCTCAATACAGACCTGGCTCTGTACTAATGGGAAATGGACTGAAATCGGTCTTTGGTGATCTTGTGCATGTATTGCTGTATATAGGATCATTTGTTAGTCGCAAAAGTGCTTGGAATAATTGGGCATACCAGGCAAAATCTCTTGTTCACACGTGTTGATTAATTCTTGTGCGTTGCCCCCGCAATGTGAGAGCACTGTTCTGACTGGGCTAGAGTCGGAGAAGAAGTAGGAACAAAATACAATGCTTTGTTCTCGTTCCAGAAGAACAACGGGCTGCAAAACTTGATTTGTTTACGGCAAACTGGGAAGCAACCAAGGCGGTTGAACAAAAGGCGTGACCACGGACAAACCAGTGGACATTCAGTAACAGTGGGCAGTAACAGCACCAGTCATGTAGCTACTAGGGCGTCCTCTCCACAAGGGCCGTCCGTCAATCAACACACCTAGCAATCCGGTTGGTTCAACGCGTGTGTGTAGCTCCGCCCATTCGTGACCTCATACCATTAATGGTTTGCTGCTGACCTTACGTGTACTGTGCGTACGGGCATTAAAGTCGCACAGTAGCGAAAATTGGCACAACAGCCACCACCACCACAACCTCGATTTACTTTCGTCACTGACATAGACTTGGACGGCAGGATTCACACATTGTTTTCCTACGGAATTTACGGGCGAGAACCAGCTGGGAAAAAGACACCAAAAATAGCCTTTTGCAGCATGTGTTGTTGTACCATCCACACAGGGAAAAGATAGAGTCGGCCTTATATTACCATTTCCTCCAAGTCGTATTCATTGCGTGATTCTTCTAGTTCGTTGCAAGCAAAAGAGTGACAATTTTTTAATTGCAATCATCATGTCAACACTGACACAGTTCCAAATTACGGGCAAGGTGAGTTCCCCTTTTTGTTGTCTCACCCATTCAACTTTGTTAGTGTTTTGATTTTCTACATCCGTGTAATGTGATGATTAAGCTCTCGTCTTGAAAATGGTGATGGTTTTCAAGAATGAAGGATCGTTCTGTGCAACTTTGGACATGGATTTCGACTCATCATTCATCATTCCTATTTAATAATAACACGTCGTTGCCTCATTTCTGTTAGGAAATTGACATGCAGACGACAATGTGTTATAAAAGCATAGATGTAAAAATTATGGAATTTTCATGGGCGACTTTTTGATGTAAATGTATTGATTCTTGCATTTGAAACAGATTGTGCGGCGTCAATGCTCTGACGTTATTATTAATAATTATATCGAAAACAACGTATGTGAAGGTGACGTGTTTGCACTTGACTTTGGCACTGGATTTGCCGACAACATATCACCTCGGGTGTGATAATAAACTTTTAATAATTAATCTTCCCCCCTTACTGTTTAACTTTCAACCTAGCCGGCAATTTACAATGAAACACGACTGTTTTTGTGTGTGTTAACAGCGATCCCCGATGTCCGCAACAGCCCCAGTTGCATCGCACTACGAGAGCGGTCGACCGGTGATGGTCGACCCGTGTACCGGGCAGGCTGTGTGTTGCTCTCCCGTAGACAATCGCTCGGCCACGCTGCTGCACCCGGGAGCTCCACACGGACTCTCGCCCATGTACCCATCGCCACACACTGCAGAGAAAAGCTACTTGCGGTTTGCGGCTGACTCGCCCATGTACTATCAACAAACCATAGTAAGTGGTCTTACTCCGTTTGGGTGGATTTCTTTGTAAACCAGAGGTTGCACCAAACTACCTTTTGTTGTCACTAAACCATTGTTATAAATAATATGAAGATTGTTGAAAGAGTTCATTAGTTCATTCACATTCTGTAGCTATGAATAGAAACAGTCCACCTGTAAAAATATCGTCACCCAAATTGAGACGTTCCCATTTTCGAGCATCACCCAATCTGAGGTTTGGGTTTTTCCAAAGAATTTGTGCCCAATTGTCGTTCATTCATCGATTTTGAAAATCCAAAAAAGAGCTCGCCTTCGGGGACATTTTGATTTCATTGCAGAACTTCAGACTAAAATAATTCTGTCATCGACAACGAGCAAGCTGTTGTACTACACGTTTATCTATTTATGTTTTGTTTGTTTATTTGTTTCTACATTGCTTTCACTCATAAATCATTATTTTTAAAACATTTTTCCTGTAATAATTTCGCGTTGATTTTACTTTTAGGCAAACGCCGGCAGGGCTGGATGTTATCCATACGATCTCGGCCAATACCAATACTACGGAAACAGGTAAATTATTAGTATTTATACTATTATTGTTCGTTATTCCAGTCCATACAAAAACATAATTGCAGCCCCTTTGCCTCACAAGATTGGTTTATGGAAAGATGCTAAACCCATCACTAACCGAGGACCACATTGAAATGGAAGCTAGCTCAAATTCGAGCGACTAGTCTTGCCTCGCATTTCACAATGCATTATTTTTGTTTATTTTATTTTGTTTTACTATTAAAGTTCATGGCCTGATTTTTGTATTTGTTCAATTTTATTTTTGTTGATCAGTTTTTTGATTCGTTTTTCTTTGCACGAATTTTGACATTTTATGCTGTTTCAAAAACATATAAAAATGTGGACCTATACGCCACGGACAATGCACACGATGTTTGTACATGGCTGATTGGCGTGAAATAATGACGGGATCCTACACTTAATTCATTTGTAGTTTGTAATTAACTACCACTTCTCATTGGCAGATTTGTTCGTGCGATACTTAAATGAAAGTATAACTTTCTCAAATCTAGACAAACAGCCATTTAAAATTGTCATCTATTTTTTTTGTGTCAAATCAGTCGATGATATTATGACCTAGCATCTTTAACACGTTTACCCTTTGATTTTTCTGTTGTAGTTACGGTGCGATCGAGTATGACGGAGCGCGACGCAAGAACGCAACGCGTGAAACCACCAGCACGCTGAAAGCCTGGCTCTACGAGCACCGTAAAAACCCGTACCCCACCAAGGGGGAGAAGATCATGCTGGCCATCATCACCAAGATGACCCTCACCCAGGTCTCCACGTGGTTCGCCAACGCCCGAAGACCGCTCAAGAAAGACAAGAAGATGACGTGGTCGCCTCGCAATAGCTGCGGCGACGGCGGGAAAGAAGACTACGATTCTGAGGACGGGGAAGGAAATGACGGCGATGACGACATGGACGGGTTAGGAACTGACCTCGAAGGCAGCCTTGGCGGACCACGTAAGTTCTTGTTATTTTATTCTGCAAAACCTGTTAACCTTTTTTTCTTACTGCCCGCTCTGTTCCAAAACTCACTGCCATCATTATACCAATTGAACAATTACCGATTAAAAGGGACGCAAAAACAAAATTGCCCAAATTAATTTTTCGTTAGCACGGCAGGAGCGTGTCGAGATAAAGAGCATGCCGAGAGAATGATCGGGGCGACGGACGGAAGGCCACTTCCGTTTGTGGCGTGCCTTGGTGCTACCGGCACAGTTTCTTATTAGATTGTGAATCACGATTGCGCCGCTGTTAATAATTGGGAGATAAAATCGGATAAATTTCTATTCAAGCTTGTATGTACCGATGAAGATTGTTTCGGTAAGTCAATCTTGACTATGTTTCCTATTATTCAACGACTGGCATTGTGTGGAAAAAGGGTGTTGGCCACTGGCTATTGTGTTACCTCTGTTTTCGTTTTACCACTTTAAACCAACTAGTGCATCAATTTAACTTCTTTTTTTCCTTGTTTATATATTTTAGTATCAGACATTGAGATTGAGGAGAAACAGTACAAGATTTCATCAGACAACAACGAAAGCGAGTCCGAGAAGACCACCACAGACAGTACCCGCAACACACCCCTTGTCAGCGACCAGAGAGTACCGGTTGAATTCCTGACGGTAGGCCAGGACAGACTAAGCGTAGATCAGAGCTCCCCGCACACAAGTGAGCACGGCAGTCCTGGCTGCATCAGGAGAAGTCCAAGCCCGGTCCCCTTGCCTCCTTCGTCCGTCATAAGAGCGACGTGCAGACTCACGACAAGATCTCCGCCGCCGTGTGTAAAAGCGCAGACGGAGAAGCCCAAGATCTGGTCACTGGCAGATACGGCGTTATCGAAGAGCCCCGAGCGAGCCCGTAAACCCATCCATGTCAACATAACAACGGACTCATTCTATAATCCTCACAACTCAGGCATGCAGAGACACCCAGTGGTCCAGCACTCGTCGTCGCAATACCAAACTCACTCAGTTCCCGAGATGCACAGCCGCACCAGCAACTTGCCGTCCTACATCTCCTACGGTTTCCCCCTCGGTGTGTCACCCCTGAGCAAAGGACCATCCGACCCCATGCGGCTCCTTCAAAAAGGTAAGCCGCAGTTTTCATAATCTAATACGACCAATCGCTTTGCTATTCCTGTTTTACAGTATGGTCATCAACAACCCCTGGGCGATTTACAGGCAACCATTTCCAGGCTATTTAAAGAGAAAACCATGTATATATTAATTTCCTCATACTTTTGGGGGGACGGTGAAGTAAGAAGATTAATTTATTGCCAAAGAGCTCCCTTTACATGCAGTACAGTGGGTTGCCTCCAAGTTGTCCATAAACATTGCACTGTGTGACAAGCCCCAACGTTTTGAGTAACCTGAAGCAATAAACGATTGGTTAGTCATTTTCTATTGATTTTGCCGATATTGTTGCGGTTTTGTTGGTATTAAATTGTTCGTCGGGTCACTTGATTTGATTCATCTGCAATGGTGAAAGTTAAAGTTATGCAAGGTGATGACCTTTTTAGTATAGAAGCTTGTCAGCGTAGTCGCTATTTCTACACAATCACTACAGGTTGAATGATCGTAAGATAAATGACACCGTCAATTACTATACGCTGTTTTTAGTAATATAAACTGTACATCTTCGGCGAGAACCCTCGTGATCTACCGTTTGAGTGGATACCGCCGATGGTGTCAGAAGTCATTCTCCGTAAAAGCTTTCATCAACAAACCCAGAACACCTGTTTTAGAAGCGGGGTGTCGCCCGTCGATAGGGCTGAAATCACCCATCACTGATGTGTGCGTTTGGGCCCCGTCTTCAACTTGGCTGACGGAACGTGGCAGCGCCGGGTGTGAAGTCAATTTCAGCTGCGGTTGCGAGCCATTAAGTCCTGTTAACACGCCGACCTTACCTTTTTCTGTCTTGTCTTTCTATTGCAGCCGCCATTGTTAACACGAGATGAGGAGGCCTCACGCCAGGCCGATGAGGCCGACAATGAGAGTGTCGAAGCCCACGCCGAGGTGGTAAAAGGTAAGCATAACACCCCTCCTTCTCTTCGCCTCGTCCACCCCTACACACCTGCCTCAAATCCGAGCCTATCACATCATCCGAACACCCTCAACAATACTGCGTTAGATCACTTCAAAGGACCGTTTCCTGGAGTGACTGCGTTTAAACAGAGTTTCCGCTGCCAAGGCAGATGTCAGGTTTCTCTAAACAGTTTCGGCACCGACTTGTTTAAGAAGGGTGCAACAAGTCCCCGATCAAAGCATCTGTTTCTCACAACACCGTGAAGTTAATTTTCAGACCGAAGGCAAACTGTTGAACTTTACGAGAAGTTTAATCATTTCAGTATTAGCAATCGTTCTGAAATCTTCAAGATGTGAACATTTTGCCCGAACCAATTATAACCAGATTTGAAATCTTCAAAATTTGATAATTTTTCCAAAGTTTCATCTGAAGATTTATATGAAATGCTCATTGTTTTTTGTCTTTTGTTTTTTGTAATTAGGTGAACCTCGGTGTGCCATGAAAACGTCATTATCTCTCATCACGCTGTCAAAGTAAACGGAAGATGCTTTTAATACCGACATCGATGAATTAAAGACGCACGCGGAACACCACGGAAGATCAGCGGACGAAAATTACTTGGAAACTGTTTTATTTTTAGAAGAGAAAAAAAGTGGAACCTCGAAAAATGAAATAATTCTGTTTGATTCTTTTGTTCATAAAATTAAATGTGAGAATCAATCGGAAACTAGTTCCGTCTTCAATTTATTGTCAAGGAAACAATGAGCATCTAAATGCATTCTTTCTGTCACTCTTATTTGTAATTTCAATGTAAATTGTTGTTCGGATTAGATGTTTATTCGCTGTCGTTTTACGACTGATTTCTTCAAAAAAGACTAAAACAATTTATTTCAAATTCGTATCCGAAGATAGCCAAGTAATAATTATCTTGAAAAAGTTAGTCCAAATTGTTTTTGTTTTTTATAATGACTAGTAAAGTATAAGCGGACGCAAGGTCCTTGTTTGGACCTTTTGTAAAGTTTAAAAAACCCTCTTTTTTGTAAAAAAAACATTTTCTGTAGATATCATTTTTAAATAAGTTATTTATGTTGTTATAATTGTTCTGTTAATAATAATATGATTGAAAATCAAAAACAATATAATTTCTGCAGCTCATTTGTATTCTGTCAGTAGGGGCCTATCTGTGTTTTAGTGTTTACCTTTTTGTAAGCGTGTCTCATTTAAACTCTGGAGTAATTCATCATACATACATCACAAAACTCTTCTGTGGGTCTTGTTTCTCTTAATTCAGTCTTACTTGACAACATAACATGTAATTAATTTGTTCTTAGACCCCCCCCCCCTCTCGTGGTAAATGCGCGTTTGAGTTGTTTCACCAAGATCAATGTAATTGTGTATGGAAAGTAAAGTTACGAGTCAAGATTCAAATTACAAAGTTCAGGATGTAGGCCTATCCTACAATTATGTACTCACTATTATTGAAAAACCATCGGATATCTCCATGGAGTGAAGGTATCACAAATCACCGGCATAATTACAAAACTCATATTGACTGCTCGTATTTTTTTTAACTGGTAGAGCGTGTATGTTAAGGAATACTTCAATGGTGTATCTCGTCAACTCAAAGGGTGCGGGCATTTGACCTGACTAAAAACATATTTTGTACATACACATTTGCGAGTACTCTTTCTATGTCTGAAATGGGACAGGGTACCCCCCCCCCCTTCTGATGTTCCCATAACTACATGAACTATATTGAATCACATCATTTTCCTCGTGTACAGAAGTACCCCCTCTCCCTGTTGGGCTACGGCTGGCTCCCCACCTCTTATTATACTCTACAGAATTCCCAATATTCAAACACAAAATGGGGGGGGGGGTACACCATGCCCATATCGAGCACCAAATAGTTCAACTCCTACATAATTATTCGAGTCACGAAAACCCCCTATATGGTAATCCCTCCCACCCTTTCCATGAGAACACGCCCCTAGTACGACACAAAGCGGAAGCCCGTTTGGTAATGTGACTCAACAGAGGGCGTACTTCCGAAATTATTTCCAAAATGGCGAATGCTGCAAGTCCGGAAGTGGATTTTTCCGCTGAAGGAGTGCGGAGTTTTATAATAAAACATGGTGGGAAAGTCAGCAATATTGCCGTCGTGGGACACTTCATGGCCTATCTACGGCACCCCGACAAGGAAGTTAAAGGTATGGATCTAGGGTCGCTTTTTTTTATGTACAAAACACAAACGATTAACATTGTACTTTGACAGTTTTAGTTTGGTTTGTTTACACACACTCGTAATCATGGGATGGTACATACATGGCTCGCCCTCTCTCTGATTTCTACACCTCCACGCCCTGACTAACTCGACGTAAATCGTGTTAGTGTTGTAAATGCCAGTGACCCTGGGTCTGATCTGATGCTGATGACACACCTCGGGCTTGATACTTTACGAAAACAACGGAGGCAATTGCCTCAAATGGTCTCTCAGTATCGCAAAATGAATAATATTATTTAATACCGCCTGGTTGATTTATGCACGAAATGGAATTGTCAAAAAGGAATGTGACAGTGTGAGTTTGACCATGGAGGAAGGAAAACCAACTTATTAAGTTTGGAAGGAAAAAGGTACAAACAGTTTTCCAATTTCCTTCCCACAGTCTGACAGTGCCTATCGGCCATTACGCGGTAATCAACCAGGTATTTGCCATAGCTCATGCCCTATTGCCTTTGTGCCCCATTGAAACAGTAGAAATTTACAATTTCCTCAATCTCAAACAGCCTAGTTGACTTTGGACTTAAAGTAACTAGGAAAATAAGTTGGGAAACGTCTTGGTGCCCCAGCCCTTTCATTTAGCGAACAAAGCATCAGGCCTGGGCTAGATTTCACAAAGAGTTCAGACTGATCGTAACTGCAAATCCATTGCAGTTGCTTAGCAAAGAGTGATGTCACAATACAAATAACTATGCCATGGTAATACTGATAACTCATCTTAAGATGAATCTTAGTACTTTGTGAAATCGACCCCAGGACACCTAAACAACTTTGACGACAGTGACGGCTTTAAACATTCACAGTTCTCATCCTACCCATAGGCCCATTGGCTCATTACCATCTAGGTTAATTAAGCAGTGCTTGTAATTGACAGTTGACACTACATGCTGCAATGAAAGTGACCCTGCTGATGCTGAGTGACACTGACAGTGACATGAACTGACCAGCGACAGTGCACTGTTGCCCACTGCATGATAAACAACATTTCTTAACCAATGATTTATTAATATTAATATTAAACTTTGCACGCGGAGCTACAAAAAACACAAACTATTAGTTAGGCCTAATATAAAAATAAAATTTTAGTAATTTGTTTCACTTGTTTAAAGGAACATTGCAGAATTGTTTTTTGCTAACAAAACAGTTGCTGGCAGTGTAAGCACTTTATGTAATCCACCATATACATGTACATAAACTGACAAACCTGTAGAAGTTTGAGATCGATCGACCATCTGGGTCACGAGAAAATAGTGAAAAACCGATTACACATATTGCATGAAATCATATAGATTCAACAAATGAATAAAACGCTCACTGATCGACTCGGAAAATTAGTTTCATTTCTCATCAAATATGGCATTTCAGACAGAAATGTTTCAGGGGATGTTTTCTACTATCATCATTAGTGTTTTTCATCGTTACATGTTTTATGTAAATCTGTGATCAAAAAGTATATTTTACAAGTTTTTTTTTTACCAATTCTGTAATGTTCTTTAACAGTCTTCTATAGTACACCCTCTTATCTTCTAACTTAGGCATTTAAGTACTGGTAGCCATTCATTCTAAATTAAGTTAGTTTGACCTCTTGTACGAGGGGGCCTAACTATTAAATTATTAATTTCAAAGCCTTGATATATCAATTATCATATCAATATAAGTCAATGATTGATAGTCAAGCATTAATTAGTTATGATATTAATTGTGACCCCGATCCTCTCGACAGTAGTATGAGCTGCGATTATATCATAACAGCCAGGTGTTTTTATACATCATGGTCTGTACTTGTAGGTCAAATTATTGAACCAGTGCCCTCCGGATTAACGTGCCTGTGCTCTACCAACTGAGCTTTCTTACCCTTTGTTGGGAGTCTCCCTATTTAGTCAGCATCTTTTGGGGGGTGCCAGTCAGAAGCCATACAATTACAACTGTTAACTGCCGTGTAGCCAGGGATCACACCCAAGTTTACGATACGACCTGGGAAGCGGCTGCCAGGGGTTGATCTTCAAGGGGTGCAACTTTTTTCATTTCAAATATCAGGTAATAAACCACAAGGGACTGGGTAAATTTTTTATAATTTGGGGTTGAACAAATTATTAAAAATTTACCCAGTCAGTTTCCCTTGTGGTTTATTACTTGAAAGGTCAAACTTTGGCAGATTTGACCAGAAAATCTAGATTCAAATTATCGTTGTTTTTATAGCAATAAAGTCTCAAAGCTTTCAATGTATATATTCAAGAAAAAAACTAAAAATAAATTATTATCGCCATCCCAACATATCTCACATCCACCAGCCATGTACATGTAGCCTACATTACAAACAACTGTGCATGTTATTTGTATTTTTGTAATTGTCAGTGGCACAATGCAAACATGTTCTTCAGTTTTTTAAACATCATCTGTCAACATTTGTTCTGAGAAAAGATTCTTAAGAAAGTTCTTTTTTTGCGAAAATCAGGCCATGCAATCTCTTTACGCACCGACTGGTCGCAAGCAACTGGTTTAAATCCCTGCACAAAAATAGTTGTAAAACTAAAAATATCGATCCCACGGCCACACAGTTTTCAGACTGGGAAAAAGGACTCATTGAGGGCGCTATTGTATTCTGTGGGTTTGCGATTTGCAAAAATTGTGTAAACAAATACTGTGTCCACGATAAATTTGTGGCGTGTCGTGGCCGAGTGGTCTAGTTCACCGGACCCAAGCTCTGGTGTTGTCAGCAGCACAGTGTGGGTTCGAATCCCGGTCATGACACTTGTGCCCTTGAGCAAGGCCCTTAACCATAATTGCTTCGTAAAAAGTTGGGAAGGTGGTGCATTCTGCTCTACCAGCCAGGCTCCCAGTGGATGATACCCATGCCTACATCCTTACGGACTGTGAAGTGGGTAACCCTGTTTCAGCCCCAGGAGTAGGTGGCAACGTGCCTCTGGTGTCAGTTGATTTGGGTCAACAGCCCAAATCAGTTAAGTGTAGCCCTCACCTTGAGTGGCCGTTCGGCCTTGTGAGTTAGGCAATATCTCATAAATTTTTTTTTAAAAATATCACTAAAATAAATAGTGCATGAAAGGGTGAAGTGATTACTGTACCTTTTTTAGATAGAATACACTACAGTCATCAGTTGTTGTACAAAACACTTTGTGAATCATTCCCGATTTCTCTTGAAGTTCCTACCACACCAGACCTCCCCTCCCATCCTGTCTCCACACCCATCCAATCCACCCATAAGTGAACCCTGATTGCAGTGCTTTCCTATCACACCAGAGGGTTACAACTTCAGAAGTTTCAGCCATGACATTTTACATTTTCCAACAGCAGTTTACATGTCAAACAGAAATACATTAAATAGGCATACAAGATCACTCAAATAAGATCGAACAATTTGTTTTCATAATGTATTTTTATAACAATAATAAAGACATTTGTAAAGCGCCTAATGCAGAAACCTCTAAGCGCATAAAAAGAACAATTAAGCCAATTTAAATTACACAAAGCTCAACCCCTACCCCTTTCTCCTTCCTATGTCCAAAAAGGCCAAGTACCCTCACTGCCCTAGTAATTGTTGTTGCAATAGGGTCACACGGTAGATTTTTGTTTATAAATTTAAGGCCTGCGCTAAACGTCGCACTTTTGCCGAGCCGATCTCAAATGTTTTCAGTTTGATTCGACACGGCAAGAGCGCGACGTTTGTCACCGTGTCGTGCCGCTACCGTGTAGCACGGCAGGGCTTGCCGTGCTACACGGCAGTGCCGAACTTAAATAAAAGGTTTGCGCTAAACGTCGCTCTTTTGTCGAATTTAATTCCTAATTTTACAACTGTTTGAGTTCGACACGACAAACGTGCGACGCTTAGCGCAGGCCTTACTCGCAGTGCAAATTGCGTCCTGTTTCTACATATAGTATACAGTAGACCGCAGAAATTTTGGCTTACAGACTAAAATGAGAAAAACTTCTCCTACCACTCAGACCACTTCTTGCATGTAGCACAGACCTGTCATTTTGGTTGTTATGAAGTTTGTAATAAAAAATCATGAAATTGTTTTGTTTTCAGAGGCAAACCGGAAGAAATTTAGAGAGTATATGAATGAAGTTGCAGTTATAAAGAAAGACGAAAAGGTAAGATTTTGAACATGCATTTTTTTCTTTCGAGATTCTTGAAAGTGATTGACTATAGGCCCTAAATCCTTAGAATATTTATGTTAGAAGATGTTGTGGCAGTGTGCAGCTAGTGCACTGGACTCAAACTCTGGAGTTGTCAGAAGGTGGGTTCAAATCCTGGTCATGGCACTTCGTGCCCTTTGACCTCTCGCCATATTGTCCTGTCCATCAGAAATGTAAACCTGTACACACACAATAAAGGACCCCAAACACTTAAATGTAAATAGAAGGGGTTTAACCCTCTTGCTGTCTGACCATTCAATACCATTCAAGTGGTTTTGAATGATAGATCAACTACAGTATGCCAGCCTGAAATTTGATACCATGAGGGAATGCATGTACACAGTACACAGTTAGTTCTGTGCACAGTTGTGCCACCATACACAACCTTGGCAGTCGATTGGTTTCAAATGGTTGGTCAACTCACTGGAAAATGTTGCAAAGAGTCACTGACAGTAGGAGGGTTAAAGAGCTGTTACCCTGGTGGTTCTGGCCTGGTCATGCAGAAACTTGCACTATGCTCCTCCCCAGATTTTTCAAAACTGGGTGAGGCATTGTGGACCAAACTTTTTTGCAAGTTTTGCCGAAGCATGCTGAATTTGAACAAATTACTTGAATCGTTTTTTATTTGATGTTTATATCAATCTGTATTTTAGATAGTTCTATTATGATTTTTCTGAATTTTGTCTGAGTAAGAAGAAGACAAAATCTGTTCTTGTTATTTTGTCTGGGTATTGGCTGCAACTCGCCTGTATCCTCGGCCTGCAATTCGCAGGTACCAGCCCAATCAAGGAGAACCAGGCTGCGTGTGACCAGTGCAGCATGCATTTATACTACAGTGTTAAACATTAAAATTCACGTTATAAGTGTACAAAGAAATCAACAATACAGTAAATATAGTCCATGATCTGAATCATGGTCTGTTCGGTTTAAGCCTAATATACCTTCAGCTGTTCAGTAACTTTCATGACTCATGTCACACATTGTATACAAGTGGACTGAAGTTCCACGCAGACTGAAGTTCCACGTAGGGGGGGGGGGGGTTGTGGATCAAATTGATACATCACTTCTCCCCTTCAATGCCACAAGTCATTAACACCAGGCTTTAGTGTCGATATTGACCAGCGCCCTGTGCAGTGTTTAGTAGAGGATCTGTGAGAGGACTGGGCCGGGATAACCGAAGGAAGTCCCCACTAAACCCCCCAGCTCTGGACGGTGTCCAAACGACGCCATAATCGAAGGAGCTTATTACTCTTTCTGGTCCGGGGACCCTGAACGATATACGAGACGTTTGATTGGTTGTGACAGGCAGGATACCAGTCCTTGTATGCATTTTGGTTTGACCGACCCGTAGGACACGTGTTGGAGCATGATGTTAGACGATAGAACTGATGGACTCTATTATAGACTTCAGTGTGTGTGACGCTATGAAAAAAACAACGCCAACCAGTTAAAAATCACCTGTCAAATACAAAAGTTTTGAAACTGACTCTGACAATATTGTGTAAAGATTGTAATTTATTCATCAACAAAATGCTGATTTATAGGTTGCTTCGCTTGAAGGCGCCTCTTAAAAAGTTTGGTTTTCAAATAAAGACTCTTTAAAACTTTGGTTTCTAAGGTCACCCTGCCAATTAAAGAAACAAAAAATACTCAGAGAAAGAAAATTTATCAGATTCTCAGGCGCCTCAAGTTGGAGGTGAACCCACTACATAACTTCAGTGTTTCTACTATCTTTCTATATTTTCTTAACTTGAATCTATCTGGAGCTAAATGCCCAAGGGAAACGGTGATTTGGTTCACTTTTGGCTGTTCCTGTCATCAGTGGAGTGTCTTTTCCTTGTCTTATGTTTGTTCTTTGTTTTGGTTATATGAATAAATGATGACAAAGTGATAATAAAAGAGTGATGAAAAAAGAGTTGTGACCAGGTCTTAAACGACCGTTTCAAACTGGCAGGGTCGTGGTCGTGTGAGAAAAAACCAAGCCGAGGTCCTTTATCGCACAACAAAGACCCTGCAAGGTTTTCAAAAGGCCATAAAACTTTTCTGTTAAATTGTAAAATTTTCAATTCCTGTCATGCACTCGGGCTCCGTTTCATGAACGGTCGAATTGCATGCGATGCTCAACAGTTGTGCGTTAGCATTGTAAATTAGCACCGCGAAAGCTTGTGCGCTAACACGCATAATGTTTAGACACCTTTGACCATGTCTCCACATTGTACTACCAATAAGCGTGGCCATGTGATTTCCCTTCGACCAATCAGAACGGATAAACTGTCTGAGGTATTTATGAATGAATTAATATTTGATAACACTTGAGTTGGTATTTTTAAAATCAATACTTCATGTAGGTGCTCTTTATACATAAAAAGTACAATTATACCCCTCTACCCTCAGTTGAGATGTTTGAATAGAAAAGGAAACAAACGCTGCACTGAAGTAAAAGGACTTCACTACTGAGGGTGGAGTATTCTTTACATGTATCAGAAAGAAAAGACCCAGGTTTCTGTTTCTGTCATTATTGGCTCCGTCATAATGTAGGAAGTATCATTGTAAAAATTATCGCACGCGTGCATAATCGACTCACAAAGCATGTACAATGTACTTATTGGCAAGCCGAGCTTCTACGCGTGCTGTGTTAAACCATGGGTGAACTGTCTGAGGATGTGTAGCAGAGAGTCCGAGGAGACGATCATGGTAAGACAGCGCTAATCAGCAACCTTCCCATCATCCCACAACAGCTCCCCCCCCCTCCCCCCGGATTAAACTATTTGTCCTAGTGGAGCCGGTTGATGCCTGTCTTAATTCTGATGGTTTAGATTGCTAAATTCACAGCCTGGTGTGCGGCACCGAGAGCGGGAACCCACTCATGTCGTGAAGTGTAGTCGATACTTCCTTGTTTTATACTGTTTTGTCAGATCTGTCTAATCAAATCATTGGAGGCTTATAAGGAAATGCATGCAGTGAACTTGTGCAGGGCTCTAATTTGTTATGGTAGCCCACTGGACTAGTAGCCTCTCACACTGGCATTTTATTTTTCCTACATGTACTTCAATCTAATTTATGTTGTTTTTTTTAACTCAAAACAAAATCACTCAACATTTTTGTTAAATAGCCATAAAAGTCTGTAAAAGCTAAATCTACCATTTATTCATGAAGGTCAGCCATAGTTCCTTAAAACTTTGTCCTACTTTTTTCCCAAGGGCCAAATATCATGCCTACTCAAAGTTGTGCTACTTTTTGGGTTAAAAACTTCCAACTGCAATTTTTTTATTTTATAAAATGGTGTTTGTTGGGGACTCTGGTTTGTCTATGTATGTAAACATATTTTTATTTTATAGTTCCCCTTTTAATTGTGTATTAAGTTAGTAACTTAGTTTGAATGTCTACATGTAGTTCATACCAGGAAAAACATATTATTTCACTTTCTAATTGTAAATTGTAATAAAATAGATAAAGTTGAACTGAATCGGGTCCGTGTCCATGTTTGTTCTTTACTGAATAAACAAAGGAATAAAGGAAAAATCATTAATATCAGCTGTTTATTACGTGCTGTAAAGTGGGGCTTTCGCTTTTCATTTCGCGAACAGTGTGGACATGGTGGACAATTCACCCCAATTGAGAATGTGTTAAGTTCATCAATCTAAAGCAGAGCTGCCGACTCTCTCTGATTCTGCAGAAAAGTTCCCTGAATATAAACCAATCTTCCCATGTTCTGATGAACAAATTTGAAAACTCTCCCTGATTATGGAAACTTTTTTCCTGATTATGTGGAATGGAATTCTAAATATCTGCCTGATTGTTGGACAAAATCTCCCGGATTGTAAGATGTAAATGTTGGCAGCTCTGATAAAGGCATGGTTTTATCACTTATTATTCAATATACTGTAGCTATACTCAATGCTCATGTTATTATTTTAAAATCAATGTTTACATTTGGAACCACCTAGACAATTTGAAAATGCGTCGATTTTTTCCTGACACATGTAAGAGACCGGCTGATTTTTCATGCCAAGATGGTGCCTTGATCAAATTTAAGGGGAGGGGGGAGGCTTCTCACAATTATCTTAACTATTCCTGACAGAGGGAGATAAGTTAGTTTTGAAAGAAACTTGTCTTGCTAATTCTAATCTACTGCCGTGGAGTAGAATTTGTGGATTGAGAGCCCCCCCCCTGTGTAGTTATCTTCTCTATCCCTGAGTGTGATAAGTTTTATATCTTAAAATACATGTAGTCCCTTGAATCCACTCATCAGTTCTGCAGCACATGGTCTTAACCCCAACCAAAATTTAAAATATAAAATGGTTTGAGGGTGGACAGTTGATATTAATTATTAGCTCCCCTCGATATTGTCAATTTCTAAAAACCAAGGGGAGCTAATATCAACTGTCCACCTGAAATAAACCATGTTCCATTTGTTTTGCTATACCTCGTACTTCTCTAGTTCTCGTCGTTGAGCTCGGGAAAATGCAGATTGGTATTCGTGGTCACCGTTTTAGCTAGGGCCATTTTTGCGCATGTGTACTACACCTGCATGATTTCACGAGCACTTCGTAAAGTGAAAGTTTTTACTAAACAGGTGTATTTACCCTGCACTTTACCCTGTGACTATTGCACATGCGACAATCTACTCTGCGTGCGTATTAAGGTTTTAGCCAGGTTTTGGTAAAAGTGTGTCCAAATTTGCTGGAAATTAAACAACTGGGTGTCCAAATTGTTCACTTACAATACACTTATGTAAATGACAGATAAAACAGGGTGTCCAAATCCAAATCAGGGTGTCCAAAAGACACCCAGGCACCCCTCTGGCTAACACTATGATGCGTATTTAACCTGTTCATGAATAATGGCACATGCGCTTGGTCATGTTGGTAAACAGCAAAAAAAGGGTGCAGGTGATGGTGAATGGACCAGTGAGAATTTGGCTCTCGATCGTGAATATGTATGAGGAATAGTAATTATGCATATTCCACCATGAAATACTGTATCTCGAAAGTTAGCAAGCCTGGACTTCATAAGACCATTATTTCCACTCTCTCTTGCCCTGCTCTTGGCCTTGGTGTCCTTCGTCCCATAGGTGGTTTTTGTGTAATAGTGAAAACGGATCAATTTGTAAGATAAGGCTTAAAGCCATTGGGCCCCTGTTTTGTGCAATGCACATAAAAGAACCCAGTTACACTTACTTGTAAGAGGAGAGGCAAATGTTTCTAGCATTGTTGGCTTCAGGGTGCACCTTAGCTGTTGGTGCATTTTTAACTGTAGGTGCTGTATTGACCCAATTCACCTGATGTCCTCATTACAACAAGTTTGGTGGTGCAATTTAGGGAGTCAATGTCTCTGTGTGTTACACAGTGATGTGTGCATTTGAGGTGATGCTGGTTTACACGTTGAAGCCGTGTCCAAATCAAGCGACTTCGGCTATGGCTACGGCTATGTTGAAAAATAGGACCTTTCTGCATTCCGGCCATAGTCACTGCCGAAGCCAACAATTCGGACACGGCTTCTTCTTTTTTTTCTGAGATATCGCCTAACTCACAAGGCCGGACGACCACTTCAATGTGAGGGCTACACTTAAATGATTTGGGCTTTTGACCCAAATCAACTGACACCAGGGGCACGTTGCCACCTACTCCTGGGGCTGAAACAGGGTTACCCCCTTCACAGTCCGTAAGGATGTAGGTATGGTATCATCCATTAGGAGCCTGGCTGGTAGAGCAGAATGCATGATACCGTCCAACTTTTTACAAGCAATTATGGTTAAGTGCCTTGCTCAAGGGCACAAGTGTCATGACCGGGATTCGAACCCACACTCGGCTGCTGAAAATACCAGAGCTTGGGTGTGGTGAACTAGACTGCCCTGCCACGACACGCCACAACTTGTACGTGCAATTTGACTCCCAAAATGGAAAGCGTGGCAGACAGTAGCCGCGTGTGACGTTTATTCAAGGGGGTGAATAATTGGGTCTCCAATTCCAAAAGAATTTTACCCAAAAATCTCCTATTTCATCATTATTTCATCATTTCAGGCATTTCTTTTGACAGACACTTGGAATTCTGCGAAGACCTTGAGTCCTAGAAGAACGCATTATTGAACTTTTGTTACGGAAATCTTTAAAGAGAACTTGCTCAATACATGGGCTTCTAGTAATCAGTTGAGTCTAGTCTACTAGGATTGGTAGTGCACGTGAAAAGATCCCAGAACACTTATCCTGGAAGAACAGGGGTTAACTCTGGTGTTTCTGGTTCACATAGCAAGCACCCTTGTTTACAGGTTTCCTCAGACTTGCGAGCTACAAGCGAACCACAGTGATTAAGTTCACTTATGAGGCATCGTTGGTTTCATTACATCACTCGCTTGAATGTTCCCCGAGCAAACAAAGTTCTAGGTCAAAAAGCTTCCAGTGTAGCTGGGCCAATGATTTGGAACAATCTTCCTACTGTCATTAGGGAATCTGTTACTCTAACTACATTTCATAAAAGTCTAAAGACTCACCTCTTTCCATGTTAATTGCATTTATGTGTGCTATGATCTTGATGGAATAGCACCTTATAAATTGTAATTGTTATGTTATGTTATGTTATGTTAGGTACACAATATTAGTATAACACTAACAGTAATAATATAGACTCAGATTTTGTAATGATTTCAGGAATGTTACAAACAGACTAAGGATCTACATTTTTATTTTCAGGATGACAAAGTCGTTGTGCTCAAGAGGAAAAAGAAAGAAATGGACTATGGAGACTTTGTGGACCATCCAAAGTTGGTGATCTTCAAAGACAACCCAACCCCGGTCATCTCGGACCCCATTCCCATCGTACCAGAGCCAGCCAAGGAACCCGCTAGACCCCCTAGGAGGAGCGATGCTGATAGAAGGTGGAGTGATGCTGAAAGAACCGTTGCCATGGTTTCTGGTCCGTCGGTTACTGATGATGGGACGGAGTATACAGGGCCCACGGAGCAAGAAGATGTCATCAGTGTAAGTTTGTCAGTTGGGAACTACTCATTTCCAAGGGAGATTGCCAAGTCGTGGGTCTTTCCCATTCTAAATTTCATAAGTTGGTCCAGTTGGACTGCACTTAACTGAACCGTTTCTATTTGGGGTGAGTCTGGGTGCCAAACTGCTTTCGCGAGCGAAACATCCTCATTTGGTGCTCGATATGGGGTATGGTGTACCCCCCCCCCCCCTATTGTGTCTCCATTGTGTTCTGGGAATCTCAGGACTTCTTTAGAGGATTTTAGGGGGGGGGTTACTTTTGTACATGGGGAAAATAGTGCGTTAAAATATGAGGACAATGGGGGAGGGGGATACCCTCTGCACCATATCGGGCATGGTATAAACATCCTTGGTGAGTGCAGGCAGTGCATATTAACTGATTTGGAGGGGGTACAAAAAGCCCAAAACACTTGGGGTTTGTGGTAAGATAAACTCTAAACTTCTATGTTTTTGTTTGTTTGTTTGTTTGTTTTTTGGGGGGGAAGGGTTAAGCAGCTCTAAGAAATTTTGACTCTGATGAGAAAAGTGAGTGCACAGAGCTCAAGTTTCAAATCTTCAGTCAGCCACAGGCATGACAGGTCTTGCAGCTTAGAATTGTCAGTGGATTGAATATATTTGTGTTCCTTTGTATATTTTCAGCTGACCCTTAACCTTAAAGAAAATGTTTGGATTTTAAAACCCTAAGTAAAATAAATCTTCAAAAGTGTGTTTGGAAAAACACTGAAACACTGAACTTATTCTGCTGTGAAGTTACTGGCTGAAATGCCCAGGCTAAGACCTGCAGTCCAGTTGGTATTTCAAGCAGTGAGTACGAATTTCATTGGTCCTCAACATCCATTGTTTTTTGATGATTTGACTTCCAGACCAAAGAAGGAGAGCGGATTATTGACCAGAAGAGGCAGATCAAGAGCGTGAAGAGCTTTGCCGATATCTTCGATCAAGAAGTGCAATCAAAGAAGGACGAGGTGGATCGGTTAAAGTCACCGATCAGAACACCTCAGAAGCCACAGGACAAACAAGAAACGTCAGAACCAAACAGGGAGGTCAGTACGAACTTGGCGTTTTGTTTTGTCACTCCCTTGCTGTAGCTATTCAGTGCTGTATACTTTGTGTCGGTGCATGTTTGGTGCGCTTTTCCTGATCGGCACATTTTTCCTGATTAGTGCGTTTTCCTGATTAAAGCGTTTTTCCTGATTGAAGCGTTTTTCCTGATTAGTGCGTTTTCCTGATTGAAGCGTTTTTCCTGATTGAAGCGTTTTTCAGGATTGAAGCGTTTTTCAGGATTGGCGTGTTTTTCAGGATTGGCATGTTTTTCAGGATTGAAGTGTTTTTCCTGATTAGTGCGTTTTCCTGATTGAAGCGTTTTTCCTGATTGAAGCGTTTTTTCAGGATTGGCGTGTTTTTCAGGATTGGCATGTTTTTCAGGATTGAAGCGTTTTTCCTGATTAGTGCGTTTTCCTGATTGAAGCGTTTTTCCTGATTGAAGCGTTTTTCAGGATTGGCGTGTTTTTCAGGATTGAAGTGTTTTTCAGGATTGGCGTGTTTTTCAGATTGGCGTGTTTTTTAGGATTGGCGTGTTTTTCAGGATTTGTCCTGGTTTCAGGATTTTTCGTTTATATTTCTGCATCTTAAGATTTTCTTGATGAGGAAAATTGAGATGAAAGCCACTGCCCTTGTTAGGACCAAACTTTCAGATGTCTAGATATAATATAATGTCTATATATTGATAATAATAATAATAACAACAATGATACAAGACCTTTACGTAGCACATAATGCAGTAGCCCCTATGCACAACGCAGAACATAAAACAATAAAATGAAATATATAAGCAAGTTGTTACAAAACAATATATTCAAACAAATGAGTCTTTAAAAGTCTCATGAACATCAGAATCAAGTCAGCTTGTCGAAATACGAACAAGCAAGTCGTACCATAACGAAGGTGCCATGAAGTTGAAGGCTTTACTGGAAAAAAAGTAGTTTGCGTCAGTAAGGATTGGCCAGAAGAACGAAGAAGACGAATAGGAATATGCAGAAGATCAGATATATAGTCTGGAGATAGTCCATGAAGAGCTATGAATGTGAGGAGATTTACCGCGGATGCATTTTGATCGGGAGCAAATGGAGATCTTGTAAGATGGGTGTTAAATGTTGAGAATGAGGTGTGTGTGTGTGAGACGAGGTGAGCAGCGGTGTTTTGAACTCGTTGAATCTTATGTACAACATCTGCAGACAATCTTGTTTGGATACAAAGTATGAATCCACCATTTGGCAACACAACTAGGGTTCATCTACAGAATATATGTGATATACTTTAAATGGGGTCACTAAGATGTTTTAGTTTCAGAATTAGTCACCCCCTGAACAATAACAGTTTTATATTTTATGAGATTGCCACGTGTTCAACAAAAAACGGAGTGCATCACAGCTGGACGGTAAAGTGCAGTGTTTTGGGGTGTTTAGTTTTTAACACGGTGTTGGTCCGAGTTCTGCTCCCAGTTCCACTTACATGTGGTGGCTTAAAGGAACATTACAGAATTGGTTTTTGCTAACAAAACAGTTGCTGGCAGTGCAAACACTTTATGTAAGCCACAATATACATAAACTGACAAACCTGTAAAAGTTTGAGATCGATCGGCCATCTGGGTCACGAGAAAATAGTGAAAAACCGATTTCACATTTTGCATGAAATCATATAGATTCAACAAATGAATAAACGCTCAAATATGGCATTTCAGACAGAAATAATTCTAGGGATGTTTTCTACTATCATCATCATTAGACCGTGTTAGTTTTATGTAAATCTTTGATCAAAAAGTATATTTTACAAGTTTTTTTCTTACCAATTCTGTAATGTTCCTTTAAAGGTCATGAGGGTAGGGTCATAGACTGGTTAATACTCCAAAAATTAATGACCATAAAAACTTACTTAGAAGCACTGCAGCTGTTGAAATTATTTTGAGAGGGGATTACCTTCAAAGTACTATGTTTGGATAATAACAAAAAACAACCTATGACTTTACCTTTTAAGCCCAAAAAGTAGCTGAGCGCAAACGATTTTTGCCTCCCAGAATAAGGTTACCAGCCAAATTATCATATTTACAAATACTGTCTGTGACTGGTTGCCTGCCTTTTTTGTTTCGTTAAGCAGAACATTGTTAAGCACATTTGTCTGTTTAAGCAGGTCTATGAAACTTGGCGTAGGTCATGGATCTGGTGTTGTTATTGCTTTGTCCTTTGGATGTCGTGATGTTAACCTGTTGTTGGTCATTGGTACTTGGTAATAAATAAAAGCGCGCGGAGTATGTATCGTTGAAAGTTAGGGTTTTACCCAGGTGACTTTTAACACAAGCATCTGGTCTGTCCATACTGATAGTGACAGTTAGTTACTTTTGCTCGTCTTTAAAAGCCTAAAACCCCAATAAAAACTGGAAGTTAATCAGAGTTTATGAGGGACCGTGGCCCAGCGGTCTAGTTCACTGGACTCAAGTTCTGGCGTTGTCAGAGTATGGGTCCGGGTCCAGTCCCAATTTCAAACAGCTGCTTAAGCAGAAATTACATGTGACATTGATATTTCGGCCGGTAACAAATTTCTGGTAAGCAACATTCGTTTTGGGCTTGGCAATTTTTTGTGCTTTTAAGCAGCTCTATGAAATTGGGTCCTGGTCAAGACACTTGAAAGGAAGGTAAACATGTGATTTGTGTTTTTTTTCCAGAGACTAGTATCCTCACTTGGTGTATCCCAACATATGCACAAAATAACAAACCTGTCAAAATTTGGGCTCAATTGGTTATCAAATTTTCAAGAAAATAATCAAAGTCAAAACACCGGTTTTGGATAGAATTGTGTATTTTCAAATGCCTGAGAAAGGCTTCATGCCTATTTTAGTGAGAAATTACCTCTTTCTCAAATACTACATTACTTCAGAGGAAGTCGTTTCTCACAATGTTTGATACTATCAGCAGCTCTCAGGTGCTCCTTACCAAGTAAGTGTTTATGGTGAAATGTATTTCTTGAGTAATCACCAAAAGTATCCACTACCTTTTATTATTGGCTTCATACTTAAGACGGAATGTAAAAGATACAGTGTAGGTCCTGTGTGCTGCTTAGTACATGTACATGTAAACTAACCCAGTACGGGTATCCTTAAGAGAGGATAGGTTTTGTTTCTGGCAGTTGTGGTTGCAGATTGCACTGCATTGCCTTGTTAACCTTTACAAGGTGCCACATAGTACATGAACATGGGTGTGTAATTCAAACTTAGCTCTGCATACCTTTTGGTAAATTACGGGGCGTAGATAAAGCACTAGAACTGCATGTTATAGTGTTAGTATTCATATTATTGTACATGTATGGAAATGCTTAAATGTACTCCGGAGTCAACATTACGACAAATACTGAACTGAATGGCAAGAAACCAAAACTATCCACTAAAATACAACAGCGTTGTCTGAGACTAGCATGGCACTCATACAGAAACATCAAAGAACCTGTCTCTCAGCTTATCACCTTGGCCCAATTTCATAGAGCTGCTTTTAAAGCAGAAAGTGTTGCTTAACAGATTTCTACTAAGCAGAAATAAACAGGATACCAGTCACAAATTTTACATGTGACAATGTAGTTTGGCTGGTAACCTTATTCTGGTAAGCTTAGTTTTGTTATGAAGAAAAAGGGGAAGACAAAAGCTCAGCTATACAGATGTAGTTGGCAGGGACATGGGGGTGCTTTGATCTGATCTTCATAACTTAATGAGGGATAGTCAAGAATGGGCAAATCTCATCATTCGACCTCGATCGACCAGAGGTAGAGAGAGATTCATTTTATTCAGTGCAATGCTGTTTCCCTGACACACTGATAAAAAGGAAGAGGATGATTCTCAATTTTTTGGGGAGCAATCCAAACTTTCCACAAAGTTGTTTTTTTCCACACCATAAAAACCATATCTCTTTCAGCGTCAAAAATCCAATCAAATGTTGACAATTAAAGATAAGAGGCATTTGAAATAAGACAAGTTAGTACTTTGAGATGTTTTTCTCTTTTAAGGTCGATAAATGAGAAGAGTATGTGATGTTCTACTCCATTTTTTTAATAATTAGGGAACCAAAGTGCGGTGAAGAGGTTTTAAACTAGTTTTTTAAACACGACGAGGCCTGGTTCTTTATAATTTTACCTTGACGAAATCCCAGTCATAAATACCTTTACGTTGAAAACTTCCCAGAACCCTGTACAGTTTGGAAACAAATCTGTTAAAGTGATAGTTTAGTCTCAGCTCACCTCGACTTTGCGTTGAATTTCTACCATGTGTTGAGCGCTGAGAAGCAAGTTTCAAACTTGCGCGCTTAAATTTCAAACTATATCACACAAGTTTCAAACTTATAAATGCGACCCACCAACTTGAATTGGGCGTAAAATATGCGCGCTTTATGTAATTACGTGATGGCGCCCTCTTTTGACTCAACAAGGTCAGTTCATGTTGAATCACTTGTAACTGTGTGTACACGTATATTGTACGTTTAAACATGGCCATGTGATTCCCTCTCGACCAATCAGAATGGATAGACTGTCCCAGGTATTTACGATAAGAAAACCCAACACTTTTCCTAAAGTGGATTTGCTCCACCATCGTGCAGCTCTCTTTCAGCTTCAACGAACCAATCAAAGCTGACAATTCAAATCAGGAGGCATTTGAAACAAAAAGAAAGTTTGTACTTTGAGCTGTTGTTTCCTTGTAGATGCCGTTAATGGGAAGACCGTGTGATGTTCTACTCCATTTTTTAGTAGCAAATCAACACTTTTCACAAAGTGGATTGCTCCACAATACACAGGATAAAGCCACATCTCTTTCAGCGTCAACAACCCAATCAAATATTGATGGCGGACCCCTTCCAGTGGACATAAATCTTTGATGCCTTTCTTTAACACAGCTGTTGCAAGTCACTCTGTGTGACTTCAACCACAACCGCACAGATAACGCACGCAGATAATAAACTCGGCAAGACAAGAACACCAGAAAATTTGTAATTATTGATGTAATTACCGGAGACATTTTTTTCCCAGACGTTCATAAAAAAATATAATAAATCTATATAAAAGAGAAAAAAAAAGAAACAAATAAAATATAGAATGGGTAGCTGTTACCTCTGCTTGGCAGATGTCGAGATGGATGTGTCGTTTCGGAGTTTTGCACAATCTACACAGTGTGAAATCTTATGAATACTAAATGGGGGAGCGCATATCCCCAGAGGCTGCTGAAAGCATTTGTATTTCTTACAGTCTAGTAAGAAGGGGTCATCATTTGCGAGGCCTCGCGATTTGGTGTTTGGGTAATCATTAGTTTATACAGTTAGGAGTCGTTTTTTTATTGAATTAATAAACACCTAGGCACTGCAGCTCTCTTGGCAGGCTATATGTATGCATGACGGGTTTGACGTAACAAGTGAGAGTGAGTGCTGGTGAGAGTGCAGTAACCTAATGTGATGACAGACGCAGATGGCGTGGTGGTGGTGGAGTTCAGATGGTGGGTGCCGTCTCGCTCAGGAAACTCTGGGTTCAATTCACTGGTCTGTATTTCCTGAGTCTGAATGGATGTCCGTGTTTTAAAGATGGCATCTAGACCATTCTAAAAAAACAGATAAATGAGATACAGAGAGATACTTCCATCCGACATACATATACTGTCCAAATCAAGAAAAATAGCAGTTGAAGAAACCCCCCTCCCCCCCCCAAAAAAAATAACTAGTGTAGTTTTTATTATATAAATCGGAATAAGCATCAACCCTTTTAAGATTGTTTTTCACTTACAGGGTGTGCACAACATTGGTAAGATTGAAAATATCAGTGTTCACAGATTTGCACATAACTTACATGGTATAAAGATGGTCATAGTGGAAAACTTCCCTTGAACTAGTTTTTGCTGGAAATGCTACAGTTTTTCAGGAAACAATTAAAACAATTAGTTTTTATCTCCCATGTCCAAAAGCAGATGTTTGAAAACATATAATGTTTTTTTTTTACTATTTTTCTTGTGACTTTGATGACCGATTGAGCTTAAACTTTCACGGGTTTGTTATTTCATGTCTATTTTGGGTCACATAAAGTGCAGATACTGGTCTTTGACAATTGCCAATGTTATACATACGGTGCTTTAAACGGGATCACCTAATTTGCTATAAAGTTGCTATAACAAATGATATAAAATCACAGGTTGGTTGGATGGTGTACTGCTTGAAAACTAGAGGATGGAAACGAATTTACATTTTCGGAAAACCAGAATGATACATCTTTAAAGGAACATTACAGAATTGGTTTTTTGCTAACAAAACAGTTGCTGGCAGTGTAAGCACTTTATGTAATCCACCACATACATAAACTGACAAACCTGTAGAAGTTTGAGAACGATCGGCCATCTGGGTCACGAGAAAATAGTGAAAAACCGATTACACATTTGCATGAAATCATATAGATTCAACAAATGCATAAAAACGCATCATTGCTCATCAAACATGGCATTTCAGACAGAAATATTTCAAGGGATGTTTTCTACTGGCATCATCATTAGACCGTGTAAGTTTTATGTAAATCTGTGATCAAAAAGTATATTTTACAAGTTGTTTTCTTACCAATTCTGTAATGTTCCTTTAACAAAAAAACATGATGTTCGCAATGGTTGAAATTATGATCCTGCAAGTGTATTATTACAAACACGGAGTGGTCTTCCGACACACTGTGGCTGAAAGTATACACAACAGAAACTCACACCAGGAAACACTTCACAACTAAAGCTGTACCGTAACTGCACGCACTCTTGACATGATTTCTTATAACGACATTCAGGTTTGTTGGACCCCCAAATTTTGCATTTCTGTTTTACACTTAATTACATTTGGTGCTCGTTATGTGGCATGGTGTACTTCCCCCCTCCCCCTCCCCCTTCTCTCTCCTATTGTGTCTTCATTGAGATCTGGGCATCTCGGGAATTCTTTTAGAGGATTTTAGGAGCAGTACTTCTGTACAAGAGGAAACGAGTGTGTCAAAGTATGGTAAATTTTGATTTCTATTTTTTACATTTTTTGGGGTGGGGGATCCTTTGCACACATCCCTGTATATTAAACTTGAACCAAGACTTTCAATATTTGGGTCTTGACTTTTTTTTTCAGGCTACAAGACAAGACGAAGGACCAGGCTCATTGAAGGATGATGAGACGGCCCCGATTATCTTGGTGAGTTGCTAATGAACTGTTGAAACATAATGTTAATAGATACACAAAAATTGGCTTAATTTTTCCACATCACAGATGCGTGCATTTGCTGGGCGCTACACTGTAATTATATCTTGTACAGCGTTCAATGTTTTCGCAACTTCTAGCTCTGATATTGGTATTCGTTTTGTGTGTAGTTTTATTTAGGCCTACTAAAGAAAAATCACCTGTTTCATCGTTCATAATGCATTTCTTATGAAACTGATAATTCTGAGGAGAAATGGTAATTCCGAAGTCCACAAACTACTTTGTTCGTACATTAACCCTCAAAGGAAAGGTTGCTCAGTGCTTTGCCTATGGGTTTTTGACAATCATTGGAGTCAGTTTGTGTAGAGTTGGTGTGAAGTCTGTCAAGTCTTATGTGAAGGAGCACTAAGGCCTAACCAATGATGGGGAGCAAGAGGCCACGTGTTATCCTTGGACCCAACTTTGATGGTTTCCCACATTGGGAAAGGGAATAAAAAAATATGTTTCTTATATCGCTTTTAAAACATTGCCAGAAGACAAGTATCCGTGGCCGTTATTTAACAGTTATTGCTTTAATATTGTTGGGAGAAACACTATTTTCTTCCGGGGGTGGACCCAACTGTTCATTGCCCTCTCTCTCTACAATCAGAGGGCACCCCTATAGCCTTTATTATCCCCCTTTCCTAATTCCTGGTGACTCGCATAGAACTGCTTAAGCACAAAAAGTAGCTAAGCACAAACAAAGTATGCCTACCAAAAATAGAATAAGGTACCCAACCAAATTGAAATGTCACATCTGTGACTAAATTGCCATGTCACATCTGTGACTGGTACCCTGTTCATTGCCTAGCATAAGCAGCTCTATGAAGTTTGGCCCAGGCCAGTAGTGGACTACTGCTGAAAGCTTCGCTCGGTATCCAAGACCCGCGGGGATGGCCTGATGAGCTTGTACAAATTCTTGTTCAGGATGAAGTGATGCATGATGGGACGTGATGTACTGATCGATGCAATGCGCACAATCACAAGTACACACAGGATATGGTACATTAATGTAGCCCATCGTTAGCTCTCTTCTTTTTAAACCAAAGTTGCAAGAAGAATATAACTATTCGGGTAAATTATTAATGTTGCGATAAAGTCCAATTTTTAGTACAAGAAAAAGAATCACTGAGCGGAGGAATTAGGCCTGGTGTACGAAGTACCACTATCTTTCCGAACTAGCCTGTTCTTTTCTATCACTTGTGTAGAAAGAGGTGATGGGGTTTATTAGGTCATGGGTGATGGTTGAATGAGCATCTGTATACATATATGTGTCTGCCCATCCCAGCACCATTGCTTCAAGCGCTGGACTGGGCGAAGGAATTAGGCCTGGTGTACCACTAACTTTCCAAACTAGCCTGTCCTTTTCTATATTTGTACAGTATGTACAATATAATGAGGCCCTCATGGGAAATGTACGAGGCACTCCAGTATTCATTCGGTGTCCCACTGTATATTTATCCTCGGCTAAAATTAAATGACTGTCCCAATAAGCCATAATGAAGTGAACACAGTCAGATTAACGGTGGCAGTTTCACACCATCCTCAGAGCAGTCGCGGGTCTTAGGTCTGACTTACCTCCCCCCCTTCTCTCTCCCCTTCTCTGCTTACTCTTTGTCCATAATCAGGGGGCCCTGTGTGCCATGTGTGTGGAGTCCACCTAGATCTCTCTCGTTACACTCCAGCGGTTTCTGATTACGACTTGTATCCTAATTAGACTCGTACCAGTGACTTCATCCCTGGGCCGGCGCGTGATTTTCAATTCTTAGCGTTACTTCAAGTTGGCACCTCGGCATCTCGGATGTGTCGGACCTCACAGGTTGTTGTCATTTGTCAGAACGTGCCGAAACACGTGTTAGGTTGGCTTGTTTGGATTGGGGATGATGTCAGTTTGAAATCAAACAGTGGATGGGGGAGGTTTTTTTTTTTTTTTTTTTCTTTTTTTTTTTCTTTCCCTTCGGTTAGAAAGTTTTGTGCGGTCTCGAAGGAACGGTGGTGATTTTCAGAAAAGTGTGATGTCCATGTGTTGATGATGACTCCTTGAGTCATGCCAAAGAGTTCATCTCAAGTTAATCAGCACTTGCGCAGTGCCTAATTTCAGCTAGCTGTTTTGTTTTATTTTGTTTTTTTATCTGTAAGCTATTAGTTTGTAATCTCACTTGTCACGTAGCAGACAACGAACAAAACATATCTCAAGTGTAAAGCATACATGTGGAGTTCATTAACAGCCAAGAAGAATGAGCAGTGCGTGTGCCGAATCTATTTTAACCAGGAATCCACTTGACCTGTGACATCACATGGGTACAAAAGAGCGCACATACACAGCCTGGACTTCCTGTAGGCACAATATTTTGGACACATCTCAATGAAAGAAAATATCAAATTTTGTGTCAGAGATGTTTTGGAGACTGCAGTGTATGACTTTTGATAAGAAGAACCGGGGCATATGTCAAATTGTTATCAGCTGTTATTTGTACAACTCTTGATTTTATGTGGAAATAAAAAATTCTGCTTTGTATCGTCACACACTTCACATGTACATGTATTGGCTCAACACGCTAGCTTGTGCATAGACCGAGCAAGTCTTGTGCATATTTTAATATTTGTGGACCACTTTGGCCCCCGTGTGCATTGCTCTAACGCGTGAAGGAAACAAACTCGCGCACTTAACAGGTCCCATTGTTCAAAATTGCGCGAGACTTGCACAGTCTATTGGGAGAACCCTGAGACTCTAAAACAGCTTCCACTATATCCGGATTCTCTCCTCTTCATATCTCCTGGCTCTTCATACCTCTGCTTTCTCACGTAGACATCCCTAAATAAAAACTTCTGTTTGTCTCAGGGATGTTTCAGCCAATAGACACAATCGGCAACCGTAGTCACGAGACTCATAGTGGGTATAAAATGTAAACGTACCAAGCAAGCGACGATCAGTGTGCATGGAAAAGCATGGCTGCGCCCGAGTGCTTCTGCCATAAGGTAGGAAGCAGCCATGCTTTTCCATGCACACTGCATGTTGCTTGCTTGGTATGTTTACATTTTACACCCTCTATGAGTCACGTGACTACCGTCGCCCATTGTGTCAATTAAACCTTTAAGCCTGATAGGTAACTTGATCAAGCAGCTAGATGAAAAATCAGCCCCTGTTAAAACTTGTATCAACTTTTGATCAATTAATTACCACTTTTTCCTCTGCAAAAAAGCGTGACTCTTCCAGAAACAGCCTTAACTGTGAGGATGCATTAGTACCACAGGTAAAAGAAGTAGCATGCTGCATCTTTTTCAGAGTATTTTTGTTAAGTTGTTGTAGTGCTTGTCTATCTGTATGTCAAAAAATGTTGCTACTCAAACATTACCAGTTGCTACCTACTCAATATTAACATTCAGTGTGCAAAAAATTAGTTCAGGTCTAAATATTATAATATACTTGACGAAATTGTGAAATTCAAGAAAATTATATGTTTTAAATACTAGATTGAGGTCATGTACTGCTCAGAACCTTCAGAAACATTTTTTTCAAGCCAAAACTCAATTATTTAAAAGGAGAGTATTTTCCCTTTTTCCCTTTTTTTCTCTAAAATATTTACTTGCGTACCTTTTTGGAGGAAGGCTGAAAAGTTAACATGGTAGTTTGAAAGCTGTACATGATGTGCATTTACATGTTGCAGAAAAACCAGGGCCAAATTTCATAAAGCCTGTAAACACAAACAACTCTTGCTTACAGGTTACCAGCCAGAATACCATACAGTTACCGTTGCCGGGACTGGTACCCCACTCATTTCTTGCTTAGCAGAGTTATCTGCTTTAACAGGTTTATAGAATTGGGCCCAGGTTGCTGGACATTGTGGGTTGTGCGTTTTACCAGCCCTGAGGCCAAGTTACCAGACTGGATCCATCCTCAGTCCACTGGGTATTTTGAGCTATGCTTATTGTGCATTGAGAGGAACCGAGCATGACAAAGTAAAAAGAGTGACGTTATTATGATATTCTTAATTTGGGGTTGAACAAAGAAAAAAGTGACTAGAGCAGGATTTGAACCAACAACCTTCGGATTAACGTACTGGCGCTCCACCAACTGAGCTATCAACATGTAGCCGTATGTTGGCGGTCTCCCTACTGTGTCAATATCTTTGTTCGGGGGTGCCAGTCAGAAGCCATACAACCGTTAACTGCCATGTAGCCAGGGTTCACACCCAAGTTTACGATCAAACCTGGGAAGCAGCAGCCAGGGGATCACCTGAGGGGATGCAACATTTTCATTTCATTTCAATATATTATATTTTTTCGAATGAATTTCAGGAAGCAATGTTTTTTTTCCTGGCTATTGAGAATAACATGCTGTAAGTGAATGGGGGTGAAAATCACAATTGAGAATTGAACCAAAAGTGATTCGCTAATTTAGGCAATTCACAAAGTTGCATTATTATTTTTGGTCCATTGCACATTGAGTCATTTTAAATTCCGGACACATACTGATACAACAATGTCCAAGGGAAATACTTGGTCATATGACTTCTGACGAATTCGATTAAAACAATAGTATTTCCTGCTTGGACTGTCGGACTGCTTGGCAGTTCATCACAATGAATGGGAGCTTTCGACAAACATGGGCCTTATTCAAACCTTGGCTTGGGCTCCGGCGCCGGCTTGGAGCAGTGTACAGTTCGTACAGTTGTTTCCAACATCCGAAAGCCTGAGACGAGCCTACTATACACCGCCGAGGTTTGGAAAAAGCCCCAGTGAGCGAAGTGGTTAGTGTGGTGGATGGCTTCATGATTTGATGGACAGAGGAAATGCTGTCTGGTAGTGTGAGCTCAATTCAATTAAAGATACCATTAGTTCCAGTCAAGCATCACATATTGTTCCTTCTTTAGTCTGATTTCTGATTTTTTACCCGTTGAAAAATCAGAAAAATTGCGATGAAATGTCCTGAAATGTGTTTTAAAGCCTGCACTTTGTGTGCATGTAGGTCAGCACTTGTACTTGACAAAATGTTCCTGCATTTTTTCTGAGAAGTTCCTAATACCATACCTGGTTCCAGTTTACGTAAATTTTGTAAATTTACAGTAAAGAAATGGCTACTGCATAAAGAACGCAGAGTTAATTAGGCTTTGAGAAAAAGAAGTAAAAAAGAAATAGAAAACAAATTGATGGCGTATAATGTGTTTGAACACTGTTTCCCATTCATTATCAAACACGAGGTGGCATGCCTCCCAACTTTCAGTGGTTTACTTGTAATTTTTGTAGATGTCTTTACCTTGTTGCAATTATGCATGTATGGGTATAAAACTCTTAGAAAAGTGCAACCAGATCAATCAACCGGAATTTGATTTGACCACCTTCCTTTCTTGTAGTTCTGAAGTGGGGGAACAGATTTGTCTGAAAAAGTGCGAACAGTGGTCTCCCTTGAGCAGCTGTCCGCTTGCCAAATCCTAGTTGGAAAACATGAGGACTCTAGTCAAAGTTCTCTCCAAGTGGTCTGGCTGGCTAGTTCAGTGTTGGAAAAGCAACTGTAGCTAAACATGAAATAGGGACAAATGAAAAAGCTTGGGACTAGTGAAACGACAAACTAACTGGTGCTGATGCAGGCCTGGAATTACACGGAGGCCATTGCCTCTGTTGCCCCTGGGGTCGATTTCACAAAACTCTTCCTAACTTAAGACTAGTCCTAGGCAATGCTAAGAGATAGGACTATCCTAAGTTAGGACCAGTACTTAGGACTAGTCCTATCTCTTAGCATTGCCTAGGACTAGTCCTAAGTTAGGAAGAGTTTTGTGAAATCGACCCCTGGTCTTGGCCTTGGTGCCCCTTCAAAGAAATTCCCATCAACTTTATGATTTGCAAAATGAATGGCCTTGCCCTCACAAAGATGAAATTCCAGGCCTGTGCTGGCTTGTCACGTACATTGTATGTTAACCATGTATTTAAAGAAACTGATTGACTTGTGTGTAGTGTATTGTATATTTGTTTGTAATTGTGTAGTGTAACTTACTAAGTGCTTGGTTGCAATGTGGAGTTTTTGGTGTTAGTTGGTGTTTTACCACTTCAAATCAACAAATTTGTATCTCACCATTTATTTGGTGACGTTATGAATTAACATGAATTAAATTGTTGCGGTACCTGCTGCTAAAATATAGGATTCAAACTGCCTCTAGCTACCGGGCACTCTCATTTGTATAGTGCAATGACATCTCCTCTAGAATCGCAAAGGTCATGGGTTCGAATCCCATCCGAGCAATAAGCTATGATTTATTAATTTTTTTCCACAAGGAAAATACTGAGTACAGTGCTTTAAAACACACATCGGTGTTTGGGTAAAACACAAAATACTCTTTATCCCTGATGAACATGATGAAAACTTAACATCTGTTAAATATGAATTAAAGTGACTATGGCGATTGGCTGTTGCCGTTGACTGAGGTGGTAATGCTAAATTATAGGACTTGTATTAGCCATAGCCACAGCCAAACAAGGCACTGGCTTCCATCCACTATTTGAAGTTGCGCCATGTATATTTAAAGGAACATTACAGAATTGGTCAGAAAAAAACAGAAAAATCACAGATTTACATAAAACTTACACGGTCTAATGATGATGATAGTAGAAAACATCCCTTGAAATATTTCTGTCTGAAACGCCATATTTGATGAGAAATGAATAAACTAATTTCCCGATTGGAGTTTAGCCTATCGCTCAGTGAGCGTTTTATTCTTTTTGTTGAATCTATATGATTTCATGCAAATGTGCAATCAGTTTTTCACTATTTTTTCGTGACCCAGATGGCCGATCGATCTCAAACTTCTACACGTTTGTCAGTTTATGTATATGGTGGATTACATAAAGTGCTTACACTGCCAGCAACTGTTTTGTGAGCAAAAACCAATTCTGTAATGTTCCTTTAAACGATTCATTTCCTGAAACTTCTGGGCAAGTCTCGCTTGTATTTTAACATGAGTAATGTGTCTCTTGTTTCCTTCACTTGTTAAAGAGGGACTCCAAGGTCAAAATCAATGTTGTGATCCACTCGTTTTCCAATAGATAGAGTTTTTATGAGAATGGCAAAGTAAGTTACAATTGTCTAACCTTAGGTTAAAGTGGTGTAAACTGCCCTTCAAGTGCAGTTTTTGTCAAAATCCCAAAACGTTCGATGATGTCACATTTCAAATATATGGTCTGTACATTTTTGTGCAGGGAATTTTTTTAGCTCATTCCTGAATTTTGATGATATTCAATCAAAACGGCATTGAATTTGACCTTTTGACCGGTGCAAAGATTTATCTTTGGAAGGTACAGACCTATTTGTCTTTTGATGTCCGATGACGCCATGTGTAAGCTTTCGCTCAGAAAGAGTGTCCAATAAAATGCAGTGTTACACCATTTTAACATGATGTTAGAGACTTGTAATTTTTTTCCCCAAACTTTCATGAGGACTCTTTCTACTGAAAAGTGAGTACATCACAAAACTCAATTTGACCTTGGAGTCCCTCTGTAAAGTATACTTGGCCAGCAAGGTTTCCAAAATGGTCCGAGTATGTGTGAGGTTTTGCGCAGTCTGTCGCCATTTTGCCTGCAGCAGGCAGTCCATGTGTGCATAGTGTAATATCTTCACCATACAAACATGTAGAATGCTGTTTTCTGTTGATTTCCGTAGCATACATGAATATTGTTCTACTTCATCATAACTGTGTGTTTCTTACAGAGTAGCTTAAAGGCAGGGTACACTTTTGGTAATTGTCAAAGACTAGTATCCTCACTTGGTGTATCCAAGTTACAAGAACATAATGAAAGAAAAAACACCCTTGTTGCAGAAATGTGTGCTTTAAAATGCCTGAAAAAGGCTTCATGCCTGAAGCCTTTCCTAAATTCAATTTTTTAGTGAGAAAATTTACCTTTTTCTCAAAAACTACATTTTAGAGGGAGTCGTTTCTCACACTGTTTTATACTATCAGCAGCTCTCAGGTGCTCCTTACCAAGTAAGTTTTTTTTATGATAAGGTAATTCTTGAGTAATTACCAAAAGTATCCACTGCCTTTAAATTCTTCCATTTGAGTAGATCTTAATTTTCAGGGCCCGTTGTCATGGCACTGCTTGCTTCTTGAACAGTTGAATGGCATTGTACAATGCTCTGCTTTCCCGATAATAAGCATGAAGTTTTCTCACACCACCATGACCATGAAGAACACCAGACTATCTTTCCTTTCAGCCTCAGTTTGGTTACATTGGGTCGAATAAAAGAAAAAGCAAAATGGCCGTACCATGATAAAGGTCATTCGGCCAAATTTCTTTGCTTGTTATTGAAGTACATCACGATGCTATTTACAAGTAATGCCATGACATTTGGCCCACCTAATGATTCATTTCAGACTGTTCCCCTGTAACCTTTCTCTCCTTTTTCTGTGCCTGTTACCTACTGTGGTAGCCTGGACTCCAGTCCAGTGGTACAATGCAATCTATTAGCAGTGAAGCCAGCACATCATGTAGTACTGATACCGTAATGCATTGGCATCAGGTAAACCTGTGTACGACAACATTAACTTGCCACCCATCCATGTTTTTGTGGCTGCATCCACCCCCACCCACCCCCCCTCCCCCCCCCCCCCCCCCCGTCCCCACTGGTTCAGCTTTTTTATGGTGTTTGCATGCAAGGCTGTTTTTGTACGTTACCCTGGTAAATAGGCAACTCTAATTCTCCCTTAATAGCACTTCGCTCTATTGACATCACTTTTGCTCAAAATACCCGGCTGTCAGTCAATCATTCTACGACAAACACAATCACTGCATCATCAGCACGCCAAACTGTACTAGTAGTACAGTCTGTACACGTGAGTAAACATCAAATGTGGACATGTACGCCCGGGTATGTTAGTAAAATTTGTCACGTGTGTCTGAGATCCGGGTAGGACCTACTGACTTACCTTCTATTTTTAGCATTAGTGCGGAGTGCTGTTTACGTCGTCGACGTGTGAAAACACATTAAAGAAGTTGAAGGAAGTTTCATTTTTTGATTCAATTTCTTTACATTTAGATTTGGTTTTCTCTGCCCCATTCTATGGTGTTTCATACATGTACTTTTTTTAAATCATCTAATTATTGCTTTTGTTTGCGAAGAACACAGAACATGTGAATTGCCTCTACAATGTACAGTGTGTTACTAGTAATCAATTTCAATTTCAGTGTGTTCCACAAAATTACCCACTGAGCACAAATCTACTTGAGAAAGTCAAAGACACAATTTCTAACAGGGCGTTCTGAGTAGTAACCTGTTTACAGCTGCTAACAAAAGAGTTTTCCATTTTTCCTGCAAATGGGCGAGCTTAAAACGGCTGTGTAAAATCAACCTCAGTTTTTATGAGGTAAATTTTCTTGCAACAGGTTTTTTAACCCTTAAACCTTTTTTAAGACCATAGCGGCCGGAAACGGCTTGTACCAAAATGCCAATAGCGGGCCACAAACGGGTGCAAGATCTGGGCTACTTCCACTCACTCAAAAAGGGTCAACGTAAAGGTCATGACCTGAATTGACATTTTCCAATGTTACCCATGTTAACTTAGTATCTGTGTTTCTAAACCAAAACCAAAATTCTGTTTTATATCCCTTTTTTCAGACACTTTTGCAAGACAAAATATTTTCAAAAAACAAAAACAACATTTTTGTTGAGTGAATGGTGATGATTATAAATAAATGAATGGTCTCTGAGGGGTAAAATACTGTCAAAGTTGTTTTTAACTCTCGTCACAACTTGTAATCATTATATCCGTTTTGAGCCAGTCTAGATTCCCTCCCTGTTTACTAAATAAATCATTGTTACCTGAGAGTTTTTGCAATAGGCCTTATGCACATGACGTCTCATGCAGTGGGCACCCTCACTGTGAAGTCAAAGTGAGGCTGCTCATTGGCCCATTTTGTGCGCACTTTTGTTTCATCATTGTTTGACCTCTAAGTCCAAGATGGCTGCATGCCGACGTCATTGCAGAAGGTCTTGAAGAGCTTTGTTTGTTTCACTGCATGCAAGTTCCCATCCATTATTGCTATGCTGTCGCTGCTGAGGTCAAACAAAATAGTGCAGTTTGACCTCAGTGAGGGCGCTGTTTGAGCCTGTGACATCACTTCATTACATCGTTTATACTACATCTGCGCAGGCCGGCTTCCTCCGCAAATAAACATCTAACCATGATCAGTCGTGGATGTTCACAGAAACGTCAATTTGCTGATGGAAGTTGGAATTGTGTTTCTGAAACCTGCTGAAACGTTTTTTGAAATGTCTGTGTTTGAGTTCCTCCTTAAACTTTGTTGTGGTGGTGTATAATTTACTTTCTCTATGCTTGCAAAGTGGTGAATTGTTTTGCGCATAAAATGTTGTCTCTGATTATTTGTCAGCGTACGTAAGAAGCACCTACGTGCATTGGTACATGGAGTTTCTTGAAATTAAATGCGAAATATACATCGAGATTATGAATAGGTGGTTCTTTCTTGAGGATCTTAGCTCTATCATTGGTGTCAGGTGCCTCTAAAATCTACCAATCCCTGAGTTTTTTGTGAACTGTCATATTATACTCGACTTCATTTTTGACTTCTCATTTCCTGCTTTGTTAAATAACAGAAAACCTCCATCAGCTTGTTGCAGTTTAATGCTTATTGCAGATTGCAGTCACATCCTTTATGACACCAAATGTTAATCTTGTTTTTGCATCGATTCTGATACGACGTTATTTATTTACTTGTTCTGATATGCGTCCTGGTATCTGTTGGACGACTTCATTTGTCGTTCATTTTCATGTAAAAGTGTTGTAAGTGAGTAATTTGGACACCTTGTTTATTAATGGACCTTTATCACACTGCAGCTATCTTTGTTAGATTCCCTTTTGACATAAATGACGCTGTTTTTATTTCTCAATTTATGAAAAGGGGTTTAGACTGTTTCCCCTTCCGGCCTCAGTTTGGTGACATTGGTTTGAATGGGGAATAAATAAAGATGGCTGTACCATGAGAGAAGTCTACTTGTAGCCAAATTGAATGCCCAATTTCTCATCTTTGCGGTGACCGTGCATTGCAGTGCTGCAGCAAGCTGTACCCTCATCCCCCATTTGGGGATGAGGTTGTGGCTTATCCAATCCGTGCGTGCTAAAAAGCTTGGTTGATTACTTGCAGTTGGAGCCCCTGGAACACCAATGGATGATGGAAGCTGCCAAGGCCAACTTAACTGCTTTATCAAATCTCCTCAAACAGGACATATCACTAGCCGGGAAGAAGGTAATATTTTGATATTTTTACAGTCCCCATCCCCCCTCCATTTTTTTCCTTTTCATCGTAGTTTTGATGGATGGGATTATTGGTTGAAGTTAAAAAGAAAGGAAAAAAAAGCGGATGAACCTAATCAAACAGGGCCATATTTCATGGCACTTCTGATGACTGTGTTATTCTGTGCTTGATGGCCTATAGAATCAGCAATGCAGTGACTTGGGACCCTGACCCCTTTCCATCATGCTATGTGCTACTTTATGGGAGAACCCCAAATATGTTATGTGTGCTGAACAAATACAAATTCTGCCTAGCAGCAAAAGGCTACCAGCCAAAATTACTTTTTTTCTGTTTGTAGGCAGGTCTTCATTAGCTAAGAAATTTGGAGATCACTGATCTCACGAATCGTAGAAAAATCACAACTTAAAGTCTTGTTTGTGAACTACTGTGGCGGAAACCAGTTGGTTGTGGCTCTGTGGTTAGGCTGCGTCCAAATCAACGACTTCGGCGACGGTTATGGCCGTTGTAGCCGTTCAGGCCTGGAATTACACGGAGGCCAGGGAGGCCACGGCCTTCGTTGCCCTGGTCTTGGCCTTGGTGCCCCTTCAAAACTTCCCCATAGACTTTAAGATTTTCCAATGGAAGTGCCCGTTACAAAATGAAAATGGCCTTGCCCTCTCCAAGATGAAATTCCAGGCCTGGCCGTTGTTTGAAGAACACTTTTTCAGCATTCCGGCCTTAGCCACTGCCGAAGCCATCAATTCAGGACCTTAGTGTAGAACCAACAACCCAAGAAACTTTGGGTTGCGCTGACGGGAAAAACAATCCAAGGTCTTTCATCTGTGCGGTACCTATAGAGTGTGGTGATTGCTCAATACTGATTGTGTGCCATCAGCTTGTCTAATGGGCTTAAACTGCAAAGACACTTTCACAAAACGGAACCTGCTGCATTTATTGTGAAAAGAAAAAATGTGGCTCTTGAAGAGTTTGGCAAGCAGCAAATAATTCAGGAGTTGACAAACAAGTTTCTGTCGTCCGATCAATAGGCAACCGTGCAATCCAGCATCAGCCCTCATTACATGCAGTTAAGTGACAGACAAAAACACACCACTTGAATGGTATAGATTGAAATGAATGCATTGATCAGCTGGTCCCATTATGCAACAATTGATTTATTATTCATTAGGTGTTTAATTATTCATGGGGGCTCTCTCTTCGGATTGGCTGCCCCATTAATTATTCACGATCCTTATTTCCGGTTATGGACCTGTTTTGGGTAAACACCCTGCGAGGGGGCATCAGGTAATTTCCTCTTGTATTCTTTGTGAACGTCTTGGTTGGGATCAGTGAGATATTAAGGAGATTAATCCTTAATCCAGAGGGATTAAATGGTCATCTCCAACGTGGATTGCTTCATGCTATTTCAATATCATCTATGGTGAAAGGGCCATTTTGAAATGGTGGCCATCATTCTGCAGCTGTACTTTTTTTCCCTGAAATACAAAAAGAGTAATTGAACAACTCCCCGTTGACTAAACAAAATTATGGTGCAACGACTTGCTTTTGTCACAAGTTACCCCTTAAGTTTGAATTCCTCAGACTATAGAGACAGTTGCTATGTCACATGATTCGGGGCAAGCTTTTGTGTAGTTTCGTAAGAGACGGCGGACACCCATGATACACATTTTTTAATGAATGTGTATGGCACAATGGTACCAGGGTTTGCTCATCTGGAGGTAGCTGTACAAAAGCTTGCCCGAACCATTTGACATTTCAACTGTCTCTCTAGTCTGAGGAATTTAAATTTGAGATGTAACTTGTTACTAAGCAAGTCATTATACCAGACATTATTTAAATCTAACTCGGAAATGGCTTATTCGTGAACATTATGAAAATGACATCGGATCAACTCTCTAAGATCCACTGTCTGTAAATAGTGCAGCCACCCTCGTTCCTCCAAGATGTTTCTTCTGGATCAGCTGAATACAGTCGTAGAACGTGAGCCGATCTGACATGAGACAAGACCACAACATTTCATCACATTCATCAAAGTCTTGCTTGCCTTCCTTGACGACTTGTGTCACGGAGGGGTAATTGTATAAAACGCTACGGAAGCCGGCCGTGTGAAGTGCTAGACTCCCTGACTCTAGACTGGATTATCCTCCCAACTGGTTTCCCTTATCGCTGAGCTCCAGTGAGCCCACGGCCTTCTGGGAGCATGTTACAATGATATCATACACTGTTCCCTTCTGCTTTGCCTTGTTTCAGAAAACTCTGAAACTTGAGTGATTGTTTCCTATTACACACATTTTAAGTTTTTTCTTTTCTTCAAACTTTGTTCATAACTCAATTTTAGCTCGAAAGTGATGTAGGGATTGATTAGACACTTGCACTTTGGAGCATTATATTTTGGGTCACTACAAAATTTGAAGCTGTCCAAACTAATTTGGTAAAACTCTGCTTTATAAGAGCTAAAACTCCATGGAAATGAACAAATAATACTAACTGAATAATACTAACTGAATAAACTGTTGTTTTTGTCTCGAAATACATACGTCAAAGTAATTGTAAAGTATTTATTTCCTTACAAAATATGAAACTATAAAAACATACCTGGAGTTTCATAATTATATATTTTTTTCCTGGCAATATCCTGCCAAGGGGTTAGGGGCTCTGAGGAAATGAGCGGTATTGTGATTGGAACAGGATGCTGAGTTGACCTTAGGAATATTAGAAATTAGCAAAGTGGAATGAAGTAAATCATTGAACGTGGACCCATGGGGGGAGCAGTGTGAGTGTTTACATCCAGGGTGGGGGTGATGGTGGGGGGGGGGGTAGGGGAACATGCGCTGTGACAACATATTACACTCACAAGTTAATTTGAGCACCTTAAAGGTAGTGTTACAGATTGATAAATACTCCAAAATTAATTACCATAAAAACTTACTTGGTGAGAAGCACAGTGCAAGCTTTTTCATAGGGGTTGGGGTGGGGGGGGGGAACATCGCTGTGACAACATATTACACTCACAAGTTAATTTGAGCACCATAAAGGTAGTGTCACAGATTGATAATCACTCAAAATTAATGACCATAAAAACTTACTTGGTGAGAAGTGCTGCAGCTGTTGGTAGTATAAACTATTCTGAGAGAGGATTCCATTTGAAGTAATATGGTTTGGGTAATTATTCACCCTAAAACATTTGGGAAACTGAGAGACGATTCATGCTTGGATCGTTTCTCAGACTTTCTGTGCGTTGGTGTCCAGTTTGGGAATGCTGCGGCCAGAGTGGTTGGTACATGCTGTCACCTGGATGGATTTGAAGTTCTTGTGAAAATTATGTATATGGTGACAGTTTTTTGTGGTTTTCTCAGCAAGTAGACACTTTATTCAGCTGAAACATTTACATTTATTGTCTCTTTCTTTATTAGTTTTGCCTATAAACAAGCATTACGTTGACAAAAAACCAATCTATGATCCTACTTACACACACATTTGTAAAATTGAAAATATTAGTTTTCACAGATTTGCACATAACTTGCATGGTATGGTGGTGGAAAAACTTCACCTTAATTATTTTTGCTTGAATTTGTAAAACAATTTGTTTGAAAACTATACCATTGAGTTTTTCACTATTTTCTGGTGACTCTGTTGACTGATTGAGCATAAACTTTAACAGTTTTTTTTAATTTCATGATACTTTGGGTCACACAAACATGTATACAAAGTGCACTTAGTGCAGATACTGGTCTTTCACAGTAACCAATGTTGGCTGCATGCTTTAATAATAACACCAGGCAAATAAAGGGAAACATTTATGGAAACACATTTTCGTGTCGTGGCCAAGTGGTTAAGAGCACTGGACTCAAGCTCTGGTGTTTCTGATCAGCAGAGTGTGGGTTCGAGTCCCGGTCATGACGCTTGTGTCCTTGAGCAATATACTCTCCCGTAATTGCTTTATCCTTTGGATGGGACATTAAACCATAGGTCCTGTGTGCTAGCATTGGTAGTACACGCAAATGAACCCAGAACACTTATCGTGGAAGAGTATGGGTTAACCCCTGTGTTTCTTGTTCACACAGCAAGCACCCTTGTTTACAAGTTTCCTCAGGCTTGCAAGCCAAGTTCACTTACGAGGCATCCTTGGCTTCATATCAGAAATAATAATTTTCATATTTAGTTTTCATGTTTAACTTTTCAAGCCATTAGGCAGTCTGAAAGAAAAAGAATAGTCATATTTAATTTTCACATTTTTTGTTTTAAAGAAAGATGCTGTTGGAAAAATATATCTTGTGCAATCGAAGTGTTCATGTTGCATGCAGGGCAGTTTGTTGCCTCCAAGTTGCCTGTTAAAAAATGGACGTTTGTGACATGGCCTTAAAATTTGTTGCAGGCGTGTCGCTCTTTTTTTCTGAACTTATCAGATGTTTTTGTCCAGACAAGACAAAAGAGGGTTTGAATTTGGTCCCTTAAGGGTTTATGGCAAAAGATTTTCTTCTGGCAAGGTCTTTTCTGTGAGAAGAATGGGCACCGAAAAAAGGAGCAAGGGGCACCAATTGCGGCAATCCCCTTGGGGCCTTGACTTATTTCCAGGCCTACAAACAAGGTTCAGCAAGCATATCTTGTCCAGTGAAGTCCTAATCATTTACCCCGTGTATTGTCAGGAGAATGGAAAGATCCACAACATCTGATGAGAATAGTTCATATAAACGCACCAACAATCCTCGGGGAGTTACCGGCAATAAAATCAAATAAAACCTATTTAACAATTTTCTGTGGTGAGTCGGATTTGATTGTTTTCTCAAATTTCATTGAATTTTATTCCGGATGTTGATTTGTCCTTATTGAACTTTGGGCGGATGAAGGTTTGTCTACCAGTACCAGAACTTTCATTTTCTCCTTTCTTTTAAACAAGGTGGGACAATAAAATCTAGAGGGGTGGGGAGGGGGGTTGGGGGGTTGGACAGCAAATATTTGGCCTGGGTCCAGATACCCCGTCTCCAAAGGGAATCCCGACTTTCTGATCGTACTACAGGAAGAACCAGGCGCCTATTGATTTCCATTCCAGCAAATAATAAAAAAATGAAAGACATCGCTTGTCTCAAACTCGGAGAGTAAATATTAGATCTCAAGGAATTTCAAGCCCGGCTCCTCGGATGGGAATTACGCTGTGCGTTCATATAAGCAGGGAGTGATTAGAGGGTCTAGGCTATCATCAACTGTGAATCTCCGGACGCCTCTCAATATCAACCCCTAGGAAGTCCCTAGAGTTTTACAATGTACTATCGCAGGAAAGAATGTACGTATGTAATCCTCTCTTTTTAAACTTTACCGTATTGATCAAGTCTTTTATTTGTGGACTGGAGGAAAAACTCAAAAGAAAGAAATAAATAAAAAAAGCTTGGATTTGACCCAGGGGTTTAATCTGTAGTTTTTTGTGCGCCGGGTTTGTTTGAAATCCAATCAGGCCTATTGGACGGGGCTGGACGGGTGCGATGTTTGCGGACGTTCCTCGTGGGTGAGGCGGTGTTGGTTGAGTACCGGCTTACCGTTTGCGCGGGCAAATTGCACGCTGTTGGCACAAGTTGATAAGGGAATTCTAAGTGAAGTGATGAAATATTAAATGTCCATGTGTGTGATACTAGGGGGATGTAATAAAGGAGATGACCAGTTATATTAAGTCACAATGTACATCATTGGTCTGTACCAGACATCCCCCCCCCCAGTAAAACCCCTTTTTCTTACTAATTAACACTTCATGAATGTCAGTGCTAGTTTTTTTTATTTTTCTTGCACAGCGTTTAAGATCTTTTACAGCAACATAAACCTGGATCGATTTCATAGAGCTTTAAAAAAAAAAAAAAAAAAAAAAAGCAAACGAAAAAACAACTGTGTTTAACAGAAAAAAGGTTACCAGCCAAAATGCCATGTATCATTGGCAACTGGTATCCTGCTTATCTTGGCTGCTAAAAGCAGCTCTATGAAATTCTGCCCTGGCTTTGTACAACACAAAATAATATTATTTGTTTATTGATATAATTTTAGGGGTGTTTTTTTTTTAAATTGACAATGTCTTAACTTGTACAGAAGTTCAAATGAATACAGTTCACTTGAGTACACAATTCCCCTTTTTCCCCTCCTTTATTGTTTGTGAAAAAAATCATACATTGAATCTACAAATGAGTATTTCAAAATTTACACCAGCTTTTCGGTTACTCATTGCGTAGATCCTTACAACAATGGAGTCATCATGTTTTTCTCTAAGAATCACCTTCCTACTAAACTCAAATGGTTGTAATAGTATTGCTAGATTTACATTGCTGCTTAAATGGTGTGCACAACATAGGTGAAATATAAATGTTCCCAGATTTGCACATAACTTACATGGTATAAAGATGGTCATGGTTGAAATAGTTTTGCTTGAAATGCTTTAGTTTTTTGGAAATTAGTAAAACAATTAGTCTTTTCGCGAGTGTCCAAAACTCATTGTTTGAAGTGAAAACACATAATGGGGTTTTTCACTGTTTTCTCATGACTCCAAAGACCGATTGCGCTTAACATTTCACAGGTTTTGTTATTTCATATATACATGTATGTTGGGTCACATAAAGTGCGAATACGAGTCTGAAAATTACCATTGTTGTACAAGTGCTTTAAAATGCTTTGGATTCGACCCCACACCCCGATGACTTAACCAACAGAGCTTGAATCCGATGCTCTAAACCGCTAGGCCATGACACCCTACCCTTTAGAATTATCAGAAGTAGACAAATCATATACCATATAAAAGTTTATGCCTTGACTTAATTTTTAGATGTCATTAGATTAAAATTCTTTAATAGATGTTAAATTTGTATCGGGGATAAACAATATTATTTTGGTTTTACCCATACACCGATATATATGTAAAGCAAGTGTATTCTCAGTACTTTCCCGAGTCCTGTGAAAACAAATTCCACAGGCTTTTTACTCGGGTGGGGTTCGAACCCATGACCTTGTCATTCTAGAGCAGATGTCTTACATGACCACTGAGTACGTACCAGAGACAGTTTGAATGCTATATTTGTCGCGTCCCGGTAGCCAGAGACAGTTTGAATTCCTATATTTTAGTCGCGTCCGGTAGCCAGAGACAGTTTGAATTCCTATATTTGTCGCGTCCCCGGTAGCCAGAGACAGTTTGAATTCCTTATTTATCCGTCCGTAGCCAAGACAGTTTGAATTCCTATATTTAGTCACGGTCCCGGTAGCCAGAGACAGTTTGAATTCCTATATTTAAGTCGCGGTCCCGGTAGCCAGAGACAGTTTGATTCCTATATTTGTCGCGTCCGGTACCAGAGACAGTTTGAATTCCTATTTAGTCGCGGTCCCGGTAGCCAGAGACAGTTGAATTCCTATATTTTAGTCGCGGTCCCGGTAGCCAGAGACAGTTTGATTCCTATATTTTAGTCGCGGTCCCGGTAGCCAGAGACAGTTGATTCCTTATTTAGTCGCGGTCCGGTACAGAGACAGTTTTAATCTTTTTTTAGTCGCGGTCCCGGTAGCCAGAGACAGTTTGAATTCCTATATTTTGTCAGTCGTGCCCGACGTGATCATTTGTCGCGTCCGGTAGCCAGAGACAGTTTGAATCTATTTTAGTCGTCGTAGCCAGACATTTGATTCCTATTTTAGTCGCGGTCCCGGTAGCCAGAGACAGTTTGAATTCCTATATTTTAGTCGCGGTCCCGTAGCCAGAGACGTTTGAATTCCTATATTTTAGTCGCGTCCCCGGGAGCCAGAGACAGTTTGAATTCTATATTTTATCGCGTCGTACCAAGACAGTTTGAATCTATATTTTAGTCGCGGTCCCGCTGCCTAACCCTCTGTTCACAAGTTTAAAATAAAAGAATATCTCTCGACCGATATGACGTGTACTAAAAGATGTTTGCTTAAATATCCAACTTGTCTGACATTTCTTACTCTGTGATAACCCCTTGATGACATTTGCATCCATTTTGAACAGAATTACTGGAAGTTTACACAAACTACACTATCAATTTTATATTTTTTGGCTACGGAAATGATCTTCATTGTAACGGAACAGATACATGTAGGTGATTATTAGTTACAATCACATTAGAATTTTAATGTTCAAATTGTTATTCCAAACTGCGAATGTGCATAATTATTATGAAACGTGACCAAGATGAAGACTGCTTCAAAAAGTCAAAAGGTCATTAATAGCCGGACCAGAGTTGCAGAGCGTAATAATGCAGTAGGCATAATATGTTAGCATGCCTCATTGCCATCACACAATTGGAATACAATGACTCTCCTAATAGCCGCGCACAATTTGTATTCCTGACACCACTAAAGGTTCACGTAATTAAGACCCAGTTGTTGCAATCATCTAGTCTCTGGGAGTGGACTTGTCAGAAACGCCCTCAATTGGTTTGGCATGTTTAGCTCATAGACATGACGCGGGGGGAGGGGGGGATAGAGAATCCTTATAGTTTAGCATTGATAAGTCCCCACCGGTGGTATAGATTGTCGCTGTGTCCTTGGATAAATAGCCAGTTAAAATGAAATGATTTTTTTTCCCCTCTGAAGCATGATGCTGCAGCTAGTCTGATGAGGTCTAATCTAACCATTTCACCTCATTAATGACCAAATCAGGCAAAGGGAATGGTCCTCCTCTCTTTGTATGACAGGAAATTAAGCCGTAGGGTGCATTGAGATTTTCATTTTCACTGCGAGCATCGGATCAATAAACCGGGCTTCTTACAGTCGGTGAGTCCCCTCGTCTGGCCGATGAGTCCCCCCCCCCTCGGTTTGAAGTCTTGCGAGGAGGTGAACACGGTAAAGTTTGCGATAGACATCACAAAGGGCTCGTGGAAACATGTGTCGTGGTTTACTAGCGACTACTGGGGGGGTAATTCTGACTTTCCTGGCAGCATCGAATCGTTGCGTAAAGTCAGAGAGGGAGCGAGAGAGGAAGCTAGGAACTTCTTGATTGATTAGAGCTTCGTCCTGACAAGTGTCAAGAGCTGCATTCATGCATGAACACAAATTGTTGTATTAAAGATGGTGGGTCTTCAGAATGAAACACGATGTACAGGTGGATGCAGTGCAGTGATTGGGCGATCAACAGAGGGTTTAGGTTTTTCAAAAATTTATTAATAGATGTTAAATTTGCATCGGGGATAAAGAATATTATTTGATTTTTACCCTGACACTGATGTATGTAAAGCACTGTATACTCAGTACTTTCCTGAGTTGTGTGAACAAATTATCCACAGGCATATTACTCGGGTGGGATTCAAACCCATGACCTTTGCGATTCTAGAGCAGATGTCTTAGCACTAGACAAATGAGATTACCCGGTAGCTAGAGGCAGTTCGAATCCTATGTTTTAGCAGTGGGTACCGCAACAATTTTAATAGATGATAAATTTGCATTATTTGGTTTTTATCCTAACACCAATGTATGTAAAGCACTGCATACTCAGTACTTAGGATTCAAACTGCCTCGAACTGCTCTCTAGCTACTAGTGTAATCTTGAGAAACAACAAGGCTCAAGTCCGGTGTATTAACCGCTCGGCAACGACATGACGGATAAAACAAAGTTTCAGTTTTACATGTGGGAGGACAACACCAACTGGGGAAGACCCAGGCCTATTCATTAGTGTTACTGGTTGTCCCCGTCTTGCACCTCTGTGGACCCTTATTGTAGCTAGGGAATATCAATCCATTTGGGGTTATTGGTCTTCCCTCATGTCCCTAGTTGGAGTTGGTGGGGTGTAGTGGCCGAGCAGTCTAAGAGGCGGACTCAAGTTCTGTCATTTACAGAATGTGGGTTTGAATCCTGGCCTGGTCAGTTGCAACACTTGTGTTCTTGAGCAAGGCACTGGTTCTGTCGACCCCTGGCAACCCCTTGTGTGGAGTTGGGTCGGGAATGGGGGATTTAATGGCTTTGACACCTTGCAACCCCCATGGTGGTGTTGGTGAAGCTATGTCACTTGGACCCTAGCAACCACTGGATCTGTATAAAAAGGTCGGGCTCAGGGGCCCATCCTCTAGGGCCATGAGGCCTTTGTCTGATTGATAGTTTACGTTATGCTTACCCCATGCCCTAAGAATCTTGTCAGCTTTTTACACTAACACCCTTTTCACACCAGTTTAGCATGGGTCTCTTGCTTTACTTTAACATGGCTGTACAATTTTACAAATTGCACTTCGTGTGAAAGAACAACAATGTTTGGACTGTCGTCCTACGACTGCCTCAAGTTCAGCTTGAGCCTGTTTCTTTTTTCTTTCTAATCGCGGCATGATTGCCACTGGCGAATGATCCTGAAAAGAGCAACTAAAATATGCAAACTATACTTGACTTTTACTCAGCAAATTTATTAAGAGTACGAGTTCCTGCCTGTACTCTTACCAAAAATTGTTCCCGTTTCTGCAGTGATGAGAAAATACAAGAAAAAGGGTTGAGCTGCACTTTCCATGCGTTTACAATATGACAAATAATTAATTCATAGTCAATTTGCAGTCAATGAGATTGTGTCTGCCCCATGAGTTTACCTTCATGTCTTTGTACCAACCCTCTGTGGTTCTCTTCTACACCACGTACTTCACTGAATGGAGCCCTTTGCGTTTGACACGACTGGCTCATGCAGCACCCTCAGTACTGAGCAGCGTGGTGGAATGAAGTTTCCTCATTGGGTGTCAGTTGTGTGAGACATGCACATGTACATGCGTGGGCATTTTCATTATCCGCCCTCTGCCATGGCGGCATACATGTACATGCAAGAGGTCCCTTTAACTACGAGTCTTTGTTCATCATTAGATGAGTTAACAACTCTATGATCGTGCTGCATCTTGGAGTCATCTTAAACTTGACATCTAAGTTATACTTGAAGGAAAAAAACCCCCACTAATTAGGTACAAAGGCAGAATCTCAAAGGGGCGGTTTTTAATAATTCAACACTTGCGAATTACTATCACCTTGCAAGCTCAGACGGTCTAGTACATGTAACTCACACCTCAGGGTCCAATTTGCTTTGTAAAATGTGTGATTCTACAGTCAAGTGACTACGGTCGCCGATTGTGTCTATTTCATCTTTGTGAGGGCAAGGGCACTGCCATTGGAAAATCTGAAAGTCTTTGGGAAACTTTTTGATGGGGCACCAAGGCCAAGACCAGGGCAGCTTAGTCCATGGCCACCATTGCCTCTGTAATTCCTTGCCTGGAGTCTTATTATTATTATTATTTTATTCGGCATTCAAATCTTGGTTAGATTCCCAACTGAGTTACCAGTGGGTTGCTTTTCACAGGACAGAGTAAGCACGGAGCATACTGCCCTTAGTGCTAGCAAAGGCCAACCCTAACCAAATGCTTATAAGTTGAGATGCACTTGCCATTTATTTACATTTTGACAAATAACTAATTCATGTACCCTTTTGGAAAATCCTGGTTTGGGCTCCAGCGCTGGCTCAGGAACCCTCCACCTGTGTAAATTCACGTACCGAAAGTTTATACTTAAAACTACTGACAGTGCCCAAGCCAGAGCCTAAGCCAGAGCCCAAGCCGGAGCCCAAGCCGGAGCCCAACCTAGAGCCCAAGCCAGAGCCTAAGCCAGAGCCTAAGCCGAGCCCAAGCCGGAGCCCAAGCCGGAGCCCAACCTAGAGCCCAAGCCAGAGCCTAAGCCAGAACCTAAGCCACAGCCTAAGCCTGGTCCTAAGCCTAAGCCATAGTTTCAAAAAGAGCCATAGTCTCTTTACAGACTGATGCACCACCATATTTTTAATTTGTACTGCATTTTTTTCTGCAAATGTGGTTTAGTTCTGCCATGGGCCTACATGTACATCATGCTTTTCAGTGTTATATTTCAATTTTTAACCTGTGAATTTTTGTTGATTGATAACATATTTTTTTATGTTTTTATTATTTTCTCTTTTTTTTTCGTTAAAAGAATTTGTCAATTTGTTTTTTTTAACTAGATGTGGGTTGATGTTGGATACAGGATGCTTTTTCAATTAATATTTCTGGGTTTGGTTTCACTGGACGGACACTGAACACTGATAAGTTAATTTGCTGACAGTTGTCGAGTCCAGCGCACCAGTCGACCGAGGGCTGTGGGCCATGGCTCACAGCATGCACACTATGACACTAAGGATGGGAGGGTTTGACGCGATTGATTTATGAAGCCTTATCTGGGCATGATTCATAGGTCCGTAAAATATCTCCTCTGGAGGGGATGTTTGAGGATCCATGGGGTTGGTCCCCTCGGATCCCGTGCAACTGATTTGCTTGGGGGGGGGAGGAGGGGGGGGAGGTACAGGGAATGGGTGGTTCTGTCGACCCCTGGCAACCCCTGTGTGGAGTTGGAGTGGATGGGAATGGGGAATCTATTGGCTTTGTCCCTTAGACACCTTGCAACCCCCATGTAGGTGTTGGTGAAGCTATGTCACTTTGGACCCTTGCACCCTGGGGGGGGGGGGAGGGGGCTCGCACCTCGGACCCCTTACAACCCCCCAGTTCCAGCTGTTCACTTTGAACCTCCTCTTCAAACAGTTTATGAGCAGGCCCCCATGTTGTCGGCCGCTACATGATGTTAACCTTGTAAAGAAACCGTGCCAAACTTTGATTAAGAGGGTAATTTTTGAGGGAACATAAATCATTTTTCCTGCGTCTAATCTTGGCATTTGTTGCTCGTCTGTGTAGCATCATCACAACGCAAAGTGATACTTCTTTTACATTTATTTGGTTGGTTGCTACGGAAATTAAAGAGGTCATGATGACATGACCGATATGGCCTGTGCACAAATCAGTGGTTATGTCAAATTACAAATAGTGACAAAACTGCAAAATCATCCGAAGAAATGATCTGTGTAGTGCTCAGTGCTGTGAATATAGTAATTGAACTTTGACAAAGTTGTTCGATGTCACACGCACACTGTGTCATTGTGAACAATATTATGACATTGGTGATTTTCCTTTGCCCCCAACACCCCCAATCCTAGAGAAACAACTACTGAAACTAATGTAATTGAGTTTGTAATAGATTAAATTAAAGTTTTATGTCATTGTCATTGTTAGTTAACAACCAATCTGTGAACATTTACATTTTTAAACTTACCAATGTTATGCACATCCCTTAAATGTATTAAACATGATTGTTAAGAATAAAAAACATTGCTTAATTTTAGTCTGAAAGTTTACTGATTATGAAGTTTATACTAGACCAATTTTTTTCTATGAGGTATTTCCCTCTGAAATGATGTCATATTCAAGAAAGCTGTATCTGGAAACCCCTAAAGAAAAAAAAAACGCAACACACACAAAATAAGGACAATGTGTTTAAATGCTGACAATTGTGCCTGGTTTTTCACTATTTTCTCCTGACTCACACAACGGATTAAGCCCAGATTTTCACAGGTTTGCTGCAATTTTATGGATATGGTTGAACACACAAAACTGTTTTGTCAGGTTTATACCAATTCTGTCAGCTCTACCAATTCTGTATAACCTCTTAATATAAAGTAATATAAAGTGCCATTGGTTGCTAATTGAATTCCTTATTTTTCGTTTCTCTTTGCGCCGTTCAACAAATTTGTCGCTACTTCTCTGTCTTCAACAATGGCCATCTCCACTTCGTTGTGTTGGACTACATGTCGCAACGGACTTCTTATGCCATCTTCTCTAACGCCAGGATTTCATCACCGTAAGTGGAATGCTCTCATTCAGTGTTTGTATCAAGTTCTTGAATAATTAAAAAAACAATACTGGACAATTTGATTTTCAATAGATTTTATTTGTGGTTAAAAGGGTCAAAAGGTGACAGTTTATGAATCCTGAAATTCTGGGAATTTGGGTATTCCTAGAGCCTCCAGGTGCACCTGGTTTAACCACACAGCCTCAAGCGTGCAGTTCCTCAGTGTGAGGTTGCAGTACACCTCTCCATATACCTCATTAGTGTCACGCCAATCAGTTTGACTGACAGTGGTGGAGGAACAGGACCTGTCTTTAGGTGAAGTAATTACTTTTAAACGATATAGAGACAATCAATACAGTCATGCATGACTGCGGTGTGTATGTACAGGTGTTGCACCGACACAAGGTTGCTTGTGTACATGTATTGACATGCATGCAACTATTTGATTTGATGTACTGTTTGGGGGTGTTTGCACACAATGCACAAAAAACACAACATGATATCACAGAGACCCAGTGTATGTAACACTTTATTAGGAACCATCAACCGCAGGCTGACAACTGTTTGTTGAAAGTTTAATGCTCATTTCCATTATGAAGCCAGTGAGCTAGTTTAGGATATACCCTGACCCGACCCCCCCCTCCAACCCACCCCCCTCCACCCCCACCCCACCCCAAAAGGTCCCACCAACACTTAACATGCTGTAACACGCTGAGAATACTGCCTCTCAAATGATCAGCTGGGCTCAGTTACATTTTTAAGCTGTCAAGCAGAAGTATTATTTCACAAATTTACGTGCTAGGCAAAGAATGACCAGACTAGCAGTCACAACGGTATATCAATGACATGGCATTTAGTGCTTGTAGCCATTTCCCGCTTAGCAAATTAGTGCACTTACCGGATTTGTGGAATTGGATCCCTGAAAGCTACTTATCATGCCTGAGTGGAAAGCTGCTCAAGAAGTCCTCCCCATCATCACCAGGACTGTACTCACGACAAAAGAAAGCAAACTTCTTCTGAATGGGGCAACATCTGTAGTTTAGGCAACTCAGGGCCTGTAAACATGGATCGCTTGCACCCAGTCATTGAGAAGGGTATAATGTCCATACGCCCCATTGCCTAACACAAATACTACGGTGATGATATCTCACCAGGGCTCTGGGCTGATCGTATCGGGGAGAGTGTAGGGGAGGTGGTGGGTCGGAGAGGGGATAGAGCGCTGGCGGAAACTCAAAAGGATCTAGGAGAGGTGGCTTTTGTGGCGTAGAGGTGTTAATCCACACTTATGGGAACAAAGCGGGGGCAGGGGATGGGGCCTGAGGCAGGGCGGTCTGAGGGGTAGGGTTTGGAGGTGTGTGTGTATTAATCCCTCTGACTTTGTGTTAGTAAACACGGTATCAGCTCATGTACTTTTCGTTTGAGTCTATGCATGTGGGAAGCCATCCAGCTGCTTGGTGGACTTGACTTTTTATTGCCAGCTGACAAAAGGCCCTTTTCATCCGGGATGTTGTTGATTTTTATTTATTTTTGTTCAAACTATATATTTTTGGGGGGCTTGGAAAAGTACACATGGTCGTGTGTCGTATTAGTAGGAAAGGTGAATGGCACTTTCAGTTTGGGTCGAAAAAAAACAACCCAAAAACCACACAGCCATTTGAAGTTATTAACAAACCAAATTATAATTCAGATTGGAGTTTGCACAAAGTGTGTGTGTAACCTGTACGGAAAACGAAACAACAATTTCAAAGCAAATAAGAAAAACGGAAAATACCTCTAAGACTTTTAAATTTAAAGATTCATTATCATTTAAAAAAAAAAATTATTATTCAATTTTTAATACCAGAGGCAGTCAGGCTTTATTCATAAATGACCTATTAAAAAAACCTCAGATTTTCAAGACCAAACGTCTTGCATTGGAGACAACTTCCCAGTTATTAACAAACGTATTATTTGGTTTTTCTCTCCTCCCCTCCATCTATTCAACATCCTCCTCTGCTTGTTTCTGCCTCATTTGCCCATCCCTCCCCTTCCCTCTTCCTCTCCACCCTTTGATTGTTTCTAAACCTTCTCCCTCCTCTTTCTTTCCCTCTCATTGGATGAACCTCCCCTACCGGCTTGGCTCACTGCTCCTCCTGAATGCTCCTCTGTAACCCATTTGCCCATCCCTCCCCCTCCCCCTTCCTCTCCACCCTTTGGTTGTTTCTAAACCTTCTCCCTCCTCTTTCTTTCCCTCTCATTGGATGAACCTCCCTACCGGCTTGGCTCACTGCTCCTCCTGGATGCTTCTCCGTAACCCATTCACATTGTCATCACAGGGGGTAAGTCACATTGTCTTTCTCCAATCCATTCTCTGTGCTACAGTTATAGACCATGCAACCCGTGACATCACATGTTCACAAAAGAGCCACAGAGCCTGGACTTGTCTGCAGGCATAAATTTGTTGTGTGTTCGGAAGAAGGGCGTGAGGCTCTATGCCTCTCTTCCAGGCACACAAAGGACCCTTTTTTTTGTAATGGAAGGCGGTAAGCAATAAAATGGCCCCTGACAAAAATATGGTATTACTTTTTTTTTAAATTGCTAGAATTACCCCCAAAGACAATCCCACATGCAGAATATAACCCATCAAGAAACCCATCAAACTTTCACACTCAGTTTTCTTGACACACAATTTTGCACAATATTTGCTTATAAATGCCCTTTCTTATGTAAGTTTGTTAACGTCCTTCCTGGTACACAACGATTTGTACACAGCTCACTGGAGGAAAATTATACAAATCATACATTTAATGGAAATTGCACCGTATAATATTTTATCAACTTATGACAAAGAGGGGCACATCTGAAAACTTGTTTAGCCAAGGTTTTTTTCGAAGCCATTGCTTTTATGTTGGGGTTATGGTACAAAATGTAATATTTCTCATATGACTAGTGAAGTGTTTTGCCTGCCAGGAATTGTCCGGGAATGTACAAGGTCACCATTTGCAATGTTTACAAACTAAGAATGATCTTGAGCATTCCGGAGCATTTCCTGGCAGGCAAGAAACTAGTCGAAAGTTGTTCATATTGACAATTTCAAATTTTGTGCAGTGATTTCCTCATGGAACACACATAACAGCTGAATGAGTTGAGAAGTGTCCCCTGTCATCAAAGAAAGAAAAACGAAAACTTAAGCTGCCATTTTGCTTTGACTATTTGAAGGTTTTTGATTTATTGATTTGTTTTGCATTGATGGTTGCCCATAGTTTACCAACCATCTGGACTACTACCAGGGGCCAGCGAAAAGGCCCAAAGGTATTTCCTTTGTCAGAGTTTGGGTTCAAGACTTCAGTTTCAGTTCTGACAGGATCTAAATATAGTTTATTCTTATCATTTATTCCTCCCCCCCTCCTCCACAACCTGACCTTTCTGGAAACATTTCTGCGGTGTATGGAACTGAAACTCATCAACTCATCTTTAACCAACAGTTTGTAAGTATAAGACGTTTCTTTTTATTTGAAAGTGTCCATTATACGGTTTGTCATCACGTCTTGAAATTGATTAACCTCAAGAAAGTTTGGTCCCACAAAGCTCAAGAGGTTAAACACCATTCCATGAATGTGTGAAAGTCATTTGCATTCTACATGCATCACCTTCCTGAAATGCTCCTAGGGCAGTCGTTATCAATCATGTGCACATACATGTACAGTACATGCAGCCACCGATTAACGTTTCCACATAATCTTTGCAGTTTTGCCTCGGGGGCGAACTCAAAGGTTACTATGTTTACACTTAGAAGTTGTGGTGGTGCATTACTTGCAAAAGCGAAACCAGGAGTCGGTTCGGCTTTGTCCGATGCCACACGTAATTCCGAGTTAGTTTTGTAGATGGAGAAGGCGATAATGTAGTGTGAATGTGTCTACCCATCTACTACAGGCCTACTGAGGACCTTAACAAAAGGGATTTGACTGGGCTTTTTTAAAACATTAGACATGTGCAATTTGACTTGGGGTGCGAAGGCATTAGGGATGTTGCTTAAGAACAAATTAATGGGAAATCAGAGAAGAGTCCTGAGACTACAACATTGATGAACTTGTGTGTGTGTGTGTGTGTGTGAGCAGGTCTATCCGTTGACACCAATGACCTTAACAAAAAGGGCGGGTGTTTTGACAGAGCGAGGACGTCCTCATTTTGCTTTTGTGTATACAACACCAATGAGGACGGCGCTAAACCAAACTAAGTCAAAACACTTTGAGAGTAAAGAGAAGCCCTGGTTTTATCGTGTTGACATGGGTCTATGAGGGTGTCTAACCGATTGAAGTCCGTGGAAGTCCTTGGTTTGATTTTGTGTAGAAAACTAATTGTGGCGGGGCAGTCACTCTATTTCTTCCTTCATGCTCAAACCATGGAGGAAGGAAAGGGGCCATGTCACACAGGGCAATGTGCAGGCAACCAGTTCCAGGCAATCTCCAAGAAGAAAATCCAGTTAAATTTAATTTTCATATCATTTTTCTCCGGGACAGTAAGATACTGATAACAAAATGTCTCTTGTGGAACCGAAGCGTTCAGTTCAATTTGAATGCAGTGGAGCTGGGTGCTCTAGCGTTGCCTGTAAACATTGCCTTTTGTGACATGGCTTTTATAAGAAAATAAGACAGCGGCCCTTTTTTCGCCTTACTGGGTTGACAAACCTTGGTGTTTGGGTAGAGGTGTCGCAGGTTTTTACCCAAATCTAAGTCTAACTTATGACAATAATGTTGAGTGAATGCAAGGAGCCCTACAGGTCTATGCTGCTATAATAGGTCAGTTTTTTGTTCTCCATCAACTAACCTACATATTTGAACTCCGTCTTTTGAAGGCACCTCCTGAAGTCAATAAGTTTGTTTCATTTTTTCCTCCCTGGCCAACATGGCTCCCAGGGCTCTTCGGTGTGGCGAGATGTTATCCCTGAGTATTCCTATCCCACAATCCGCTTCCTTAACCACTTCGATCGATCCCTGAGGTGGGGTTGCTTAGTTTATTTTAAATCCCCCATCAGGTGTACATGTCAGATACCTCACCAAAACCCCCAACGGCTAGCTGGGGCGGCACTCTTGCAGGAAGGATACCGTTTCACGAGGTGCCAGATTTTCACAGGTTTCTTAACATAGACCATCTTGTGGGTCCCCTGTTCAGGGAAAACTCAACACCAGCGTGGCCTTGTGAGGGTAAACTAACTGAGGGTATTGGAAGCGTAGCTCTGAAGATAAGATGTTTTAGTGAAAGGAAATCGCTGATTATCTCCAAGGGGAAACATGTGTAAAGTGGAGGGTTTAATTTGTTGTATTGCTCCTTGGGATTAAATATCTAGATAATGTTATTGGTTTGTTTTTTTCTTTCTCTCTCACCTTTTCTTTCGGGGCCTCTCTCTGGCCCAAATTGAAAACATGTGTGTGGTTTATTTTGGGGGGTTGTCTGGACAGAAAGTTGGTGTGAGAATGAAGCAGAGTGGGCCCGGGTCTGCTCAAAATGTGGTCAGCTATTTGTAGATGGTCTCTTTGAGAAAGAAGTCACTCTTAATTATGTCAAATCATGCAGGGTTTGGCAGGTTTTGTGAGCAATTAAGGGATTTTAAGGTGTTAAAGACTGCAGCAGACTTTGGAGGAAAAATGTCAATAAGTAGACATACATGTACCATTCAACCCCTCTTCCCATATATAGATGAAAATACCATGACAGTTTTTTGCTGTTTTCTTAGCAAGTAGACACTGTATTCAGCTGAAACTTTCACATGTGACTTTTATTGTATCTTTCTTAATAAGTTTGCCTATAAATCAGCATTACCAATCTATGACCCTACCCTTCAGTATAAACCAAAGGACAGTCTTCTGTGTCCTATTGGTAGTATCCTTGAAGATGTGTCATTCAGTGCAGCCAAAAGGATTCTCCTCTTGTTAATTCAAACCACAACTAACCCCCCCCCCTATCCCAATCTGGTTTTGTTTTCACCAACCAGACAGAGTAACAACAAAGAATTGGGACATTAAAACAGAGGATGCCCCAAACCAACCCCAGCCCATGAAGCATGTCAAGCATGCCATCCTTGTTTATGCCCCACAGGAGCAGTGTGTTTACAGTGTAGTCCCCTTACCCTCTGGGCAATTGGATACTGATACTACAAACCATACTGCCCAACAATGCAATGAATGCTTGCCTCTATCACTTACAGAAGTTTAACCCTTCTGGCAGGGCCTAAGTAGTATTAAGTAATTTTTTGTGCGAGTTGAATTGGAATAATGTTGAGTTTGGTGGATGAGAGGTCTATTGCACTAGTTTATGGGCCATGTCCGAATTGGCGGCTACGGCTATGACTACGGCTACTGCTCGATCGCCCTGTCATCATGCGTTCAAATATAGGATGTCCTTAGCAACACCCTGAGCGACAGTCGTAGCTGTAGCCATAGCCGCCAATTCGGATACCTCTTTTTAAGGTCGGAGCCCATCAGTGTTAAGGTGCTGTGTATTACTATTAAATAGAACTAATGCTGAGTGTAGGGGCCGAGTGGTCTAGCATGCACTGGACTCCAGCTCAGACAGAGCCCAGTTTTTTGCCAGCTGGTTATCACAGTACTGTGCTTATGGCACCCTCCTTCAAGCACTGTGGGCCATACTAAATTAAAAAATAGAAATAATGTCGAGTGTTTTGGCCGATTGGTCAAGTGCACCTGACTCAAGCTCAGAGGCTGTTTTTATGCAAGCATGGCAAACTCTGTCAAGCACAGAATTCTATTGGCTGTAAGCGCAAGCATAGAATTCTATTGGCCATAAGCGCAAGCGCAGAATTCTATGGCAAGTTCTTGTGTCCTTGAGTGAGACATTTATCCAAAATGTTAAGACATTTATCTAAAATGTCTTCGTCCTTGGGATGCAATGTAAACCCATACATGTACATGTAGGTCCTGTGTGTTGTTTAATGTACTTAAAAGAACCTAGTACACTTTATACCGTTAAGAAGGGAAGGGGTTCACCCAGTGTTTCTGGCGTAGTTGGCTGCAGATTGCACTGCAAACCCTATGCAGAGCTGCCAACTCTCCCTGATTCTGCAGAGAGTTCCCTGAAAATAAACCAATCTTTCCATGCTCTGATGAACAGATTTGAAAATCTCCCTGAAAATGGAACCTTTCCCCCCATTGTGTTGAATGTATGTAATTCTCAACTTCTCCCTGATTTTTGTACAAAATCTTCCTGATTGCAAACTGCAAATGTTGGCAACTCTGCCTATGATCATAGGTGCTAAAAAAGGCCTGTTAAAACTCTATGAAGCTGCTAAATGAATAGGTATCATGTTTCAAACTTAGCTCAGCATACCTGCTGTGACAATATCAAGCACTTTGATTCGCCCATTCAGGTGTGATCAAAGCATTTGATAAGAACTACGTACTAGTAGTAGTAGTTAGTATTATCTTCAAGCAAACTTGAATCCTCGATTCTGATTGGTCGACCCATAGCAACAAGAGGCGATATATAAACCTTTATCACACGACCCATATCACACCCTGTGTGTTTGGCTGTTCTAACTTCATGTATTGCACCATTTTAAACTGAGTAGCCTATAAGCAAGATGTACAGCAAGCTGTTACATAAAAGACGACAGACATACTGTAATTTACAATTTCTTTATGAATGTGAATAATACAGTTAAATTTATACAATGCTTTCTAGGGGCAAATATAACCGCCCTTGTAGATTCCTGACAAATCTACAGTAATCTGTATATTGTCAACGAATCTACGCACACTTTCCTCAATTGTGTGACATCATAGAAAATAGTTGAAATGATGTTTTTTTTTTTACTAATTATTTACTTTTCTTCCAACCTTCCATTTTGTCCTTTGTGTTTCCAACTTCTTTGTGGTCTAGCCATCCCCTTCCTCCAACCCCCCCCCTTTGTCTTCATAATCCCTGCTTACCCCTGCTTTTTCTGAATGCTTCTTGCTTTTCTCTCTCCACTCTCTCTATTCATGTTTTTCCACTTGACTGCTTTTGTCCCCTTGTATGCATGTATGTGTGTTGTCTTGTCATTTAGCTTCGAGAAAGACTCTGCTAGGGTCGAAACGTCAGGCCACTAACTAATTTTTTTTTTTTTTTTTTAGTTACTTGTAACTTGCTCCCGAACAAATTTCTTTTTACCGCCAACTTTTTACTGCTAAATGTCTTCACACAATTGCGGCCGAGCATTCTCGTCCATCAATCACTACATCATTATAAACACCCTCAATGCATTGCACTATGTGCAACTGCAGTTGAATTATTTAGTGTCCCTACAAATATTATGAAGGCAAGATCCAAACATATACCCCCAAGACAATTTACGATTGAGGCAAACCATCAAGTCTAGACCTGTTAATCTGGTCGGTGGAGTTCAACACTGAAATATTTTTTTAAAGAATGTAAATAGTAAGGATGTTTTTTTGTAAGTAAATGATGATATTACAGTTTCACTCTCAGCTTAATTAAATCAAGTTTGTTAAATAGCTGTTTGTCTTAAAGTGTTATAATCGATGTTACCCCCCCCCTTCTAATTTTACTCAAAATAGCTAATACTCAATGGTACTCATCAAGCTTCTTCCCACATACTGCCTCATTTTGGAATTCACTACCCGGTATTCTGCTTCCCTGCCTCTTAAAACCTGTCCCAATTCAATCGCAATATCTATTTCCTCTTCTGCTACACCCTTTCCCACTTTTTAGTCATCACCTTGAGTGGCCTGTTTGTATGGCCTTGTGATTGGCAACTTCCCATAAAAAAAAAATATCAGTCAAAAGAAGAAGATTTATGGACAAGTGATAACATGGAAGAGGACGTTACATCAGTAGTTGAAACTTGTCTTCTAAACATTTAGGAATAGTTTTATGTTTGTTATATATTTGAGGTCTATGAAACCAGTGAATTGAGATATGAAATCAAAATGAAACTTGATGTTGGTCCGTCTTTTACATAGAAAGAATTTTTTTTTTCATTTGTGTTGATATTGTCAATGAGAAATTTACATCAGCGGTGTCAGTGGTTTGACAAATTGCCTAACCACAGACTCCATCTTTGCAAGGAGCCGTAGTTTGCCTAACTTATTGGACTCCATCCGTTTGCATTGGTGCCATGAAACAGTGTTTGCCTAACTTTGCAATGTCTTGGTTTGCAAGCATTGTAAGAAATGCCTGCCAATCTTGATTCACATAGTCAGTTCACTCCTTCTTTCATGATCAGTTCAGATAGCATCTTTCTCCGCCAAACTTGCCAGAAATCAATAAATGCTGATGATATAGGCCTCATAAAACTGCATGAAATTGAATTTTAATTGCAGGGGTCTGGGCCAGCTTGCTCTTCCTGATGGAAAGCCCCCTTCTTTTGAGCGAAAAAAACATTCGGAGAATCGCACAATGGCAGCCCAGCGTGTGATCCGCAATGTTCACTAGCTGCGCTCTCACCACTTCAGGGCAATTTGTGTCTCTTGGCTGGAGTTGCCATGCGCCCTTCGTTCTGTTTCCAAATCAGCCCTGAAATTGGGCACAAATCCTGGGTTATTGTTGTGGGTACGACACCCACTGTGCGGGGTTGATCACAGTCTAAAGGTAACACAGCGTGGGCTGGGTACGTATGACATGATATTAACTCTTGAATGAACGGCCCCCGACCACAGTCTTTGTTGTTATTCATGTTGATATTTCGCGTATTAAAAAGTCATTATTACCGGATTATGAACTCATGTATCGTGCGCTGAGGCTCTATTGTTGAATGTTTCCGCCCACCCCCATGTTCCAATGAAGTACCTCATGCATGTTGCAAACACCATTTAACTGCCTTTTTGTTCTGATTTTTTGTATAATTATTTTTTTCCTGAATTTGAGTTCATTATCTTTTTCCCCATTTCACATGATTTTTGCATACCTAGTCTTATTTAATTTAGTATTGTTACAAATAAATAAAAATTGGGAGGGGGTCGGGGGTTGTCGAGAAGTGTTTACTTAAACTTCTCGGACCTTTGCAGCGAGCACTACCCTCCTATTGTAGAATAAAGACAAAATATATCGCTTGACTTCTTTCTGTCGCGTTGAATGCACGCTGCAATACACATTCATGTGAGCGATTCCACCATTATTCATGCAAGATTGACTGCGAGTGTCTGAAATCTGGTTTTCCTGGTGATTTTTTGTTTTTACTTGATTCTTTATCGTATGTAATTAATAATGAAAAAAGGGTGAATTTTTAACTTTTTTTTTTAGGGTTGAGGGATGTCAAGCAATGTTTTCTGTATAAATAATGTATTTCTTGTACCAGAGAAATGAGGGCGCGTTCAACGGCAAATTTCTTTGCATGACAATTACAGTTTTATCTTATTTAGACTGTCTGTATGTATTGTTTTCTTGTCTCAACGGTCTAATAAATAATAATACTAATAACAACAATAACAAAACAAACAAAAAGTTCACATGGTCAAAATTACTTGTTGTTCGGCATATCTGAACAAAGATATTGACAAAATGGGGAGACCGCAAACACTAGGGCTAGATGGCTTAGTAGGTAGGACTGTAATCCGTAGGTTGCAAGTTCAAATCCTGCTCTAGTCAATTGTTCTTTGTTCAAACCACAACAAACAAAAGTTATGCTTTTGTTAAAATTGTCTCACCTAAAACAGGTTTTATGTATGGATTAGGGATGGGTGAACAGTAGGACTGAGGTAATATCTCTCCTTGTTAGTGGAGTCATATATTGTCTTCACATCATTATACAGTTTGAGGAACATATATGGGTTCCAAGTATATAGTATGGAGAACTCATGTACATGGAGTGTCATGGCCGAGCTGTTTAGAGCGTCGGCTTCAAGTTCGTGTGGTTGAGTCATTGGGGTGTGGGTTCGAATCCCGGTCATAACACTTGTGTCCTTGAGCAAGCTGCTTTACTGTAATTGCCTGTCTTCTCAAAGGGGTATAAATGGGTACCTGAGGGGGTAGAGGTTGATGTTGTGTTTGAAAAAGCCTTCAGAGTGCCACGGCAGCCACAGGCTGTTTACTCCCCAGGGTGCTGAGAAAGATTATAGAAATGTTATTGGCCCAATGACCAGGGCACTAATGTAAAGCGCATTGATACGTTATTGTGAAATGCACTATATAAGAACTAGTTATTATTATTTTTATTAACACGGGTAATAATATGCTTTTGTAGAACCACCTTAAGCAGTTGTGTCATGGTTACAGGATCAAAGTGTAGAGAACTTTTTTTTTTCTTCTTTTTTTTTTGGAGTGTTGTATGACTCGGACTCGGACCTGACTCGCAATACATTTTTTTATGACTTGGGGTCTGCCTGTGAACTTATAAATCAGATCACCTCATTCAAATTGTTTTCACCTATTATGGTCCATACAGTCGAGCCAGTCCAGTTGGTGTTGATATGCAGTTGTCTAGCACTTCGTTCCTCCGCTTCAGTGCATCCCTGCTCCTTACAGTATACCCTCCCTCCTGGAAGAGCCCAGACCCTGCTTGATTGACTGGAGTTTTTCTACCAGTCGCTGTAATCATCTGGAATAGGCTTGCCCCCTTGATGTCATGGGGCAGCCTTCAGAGGAGGGGCCGCAATGTTTTTAGGAGGCTGTGTGCCATTCTTTTGAGAGGCCATACATAGTCCCCGGCTTCATGTATAAGAGCTCAGAGTTGCCCAAGCACGTGTTTTTTTTTTTTTTCTTTACAGTCCTATTGATGTTGCCATGCGTGCTCTTGGCCTGTTGTTTTTTTGGTTTTTTTTATGAGATTTTTGATCGCCCACCAGCAATATTCGCCATGTTTGCCCATAGCTGATGGGAACGAGCTGTACGCCATTCTTTTGAGAGGCCATACCTAGTCCTCGGCTTCATGTAAAAGAGCTCAGAGTTGTCCAAGCACGTGTTTTTTTTTTTTTTTTTTGCTTTAAAGTCCTATTAATGTTGCCATGCCTGCTCGTGGCCTGTTGGTGTTTTTTTTTATATGAGATTTTTGATCGCCCACCAGCGACGTTCGTCATGTTTGACCATAACTGGCGGGAATGGGTTGAGAATAAACCAATATGTATATATAGAAAAGAGAACTTCTCTTGGGTGTTTCTATAAACTTGAATTAATCACAGAGGTGGGTGCTATAGTGTTTCCTTCCTCAATGGTTCCGCATGTTATGGTCTGAGCATGAACAGTGAAATACAGTAAACAGGGGGTTCATTTAGGGTACAAAGACCTCTGCACTTGTGGCGACACCTTATTGTCAGAGTCATCGGAGTAGGACCGGGAGTATGAGGGACTTTATTTGGGGGTTGTTGTGCACTATCGTAGGAAACCTCGGGGTTAGAGGAATACGTGTAGATGACTTTTCCAGACGGGAATCGGGAAAAAAGGGGCGGGCAACGGGGCAGTCCGCACTCATTATCCTTGATCCTTCTACCAAACATTGTCAGGCTTTGTGGTTTCAACATCATAGAGATGCCACTATGCGGGATGAAATTCGATTACGGACTCATGGAATCTGAAATAGTATTAAGTACAATGAACCCCGCGGCGGTGTTGGGAGAAATTCAAAGAATTTTGATTGATCCATGGAAATCTTTTACGTGAACTGAACTGCTGTTAACCAGTGTGGGTAATTAATGGAAATGTCCAAATTTTGTCAAACTCCTTCATGATGATGATGTGCTTTACATATGTGTATCCCTCATTCATTCCTCGTTCATTCATAAACCCCTCCCCTCCTCCTAATTCATATCTCCACTTGAAAAAAAAACCGAGACTAAAACAAAATGAATAATGTTAGATTTATTTGGATGATAATCATATATAAACAGTACATAAAAACAGTGCAAGTCCATTTTAGATATATCACCAAAGATTGTAGAAATTCCTTTGAAAGGTGAACAAAGAAAAAATTGACTAGAACAGGATTTGAACCTGCAACCACCCGGTTTACATGGCGGTGCTCTGCCAACTAAGCTATCAAGCCCTATGCTGGTGGTCTCCCTGGAAAAGTAAAATTTTTGAAAAGTTGTTATTATTTATATCGTGATGTGGTTTTGTGACGAACTTTCAAGTAGTGAGACTTATAAAACCAACAATTTTAGAAATTCCTTTCAAAGGTGATCAAAGACAAAATTGACTAGAACAGGATGTAAACCTACAACCACCGGGTATACATGCCGGTGCTCTGCCAACTGAGCTCTCAAGCCCATGCTGGTGGTCTCCCTGGAAATATAACAATTCTAGAATTCCTAGGACAGTCGCCTACCACCCAGCATCATTCAGTCTTGGAAAATATCCCACTCGCTTGACTGCTTCTGTTTTACTTGTGTACCTGTTTATGTGTGTTGTCATGTCATTTAGCCTTCGAGAAAGACTCTCCTAGGGTTGAAACGTCAGGCCACTAACTATTTTTTTGCATCGAAAATTAGAGCGAAACTTTTCAAATTGTTCAGTGAAAATGATAGTTGTTTCTGCTTTTTAAAATATGTCCAGCTCCACACCTGAATCACCAAACAAGTGATGATTCCTGACGGATAATTTGCCAGCACTGCTGTTGACATATATGACAAGGAATACAATAAGGGAACCACTTTGCATCTGTAACACTGGCAGTTTTTATAGGGTGTCTTGGCCGGGCGGTTTAGAGCATCGGATTCAAGTTCTGGTGTTTGAGTCAGCGGGGTGTGGGTTCGAATCCCGGTCATGACACTTGTGTTCTTGAGCAAGATGCTTTACTATAAATGCTTCTCTTCACCCAGGGGTATAAACGGGTACCTGTGAAGGGGTAGAGGTTAATATTGTGTTTGAAAAGTGGTATGTCTGCTGCCACCTAGTGTTCCAAAGCGTCCGATTGTGTCAGCTCAGGATTTGAGTCGACTCTGCGTTCGATCAAATTTATTCTCCCATGGAATTGTTATGACATCGAAGATGATTGACTGAGCGTAGTACGGATGTAATGGTAATAATGAATCTCGGCGAGCCTTTCATGTCATCTTCCCTGATTAGAAACCCTACCTGGAGGAACACCCGCTGAATGGGATGTAGATCTCACTGCTTACCCACCGTGTCATGATGATTGATACTGCTTATAAAAAGGACACCTTATCAAAATATCACAAGACATACCTGTTTTTTTGTGTTAACGCTCGTACATTAGTTTTTTTATGAAGGTGTGATATTTTCACCGGTTAATGTTATGTTATTAACTGCTGTTTTGGTTCGCTTTTTGCCGGAGGAACTGTGGAGTAAATATTAAGACGTTGAAACATACCTGTGACAGAAATATGAAAGATGAGCACAAATCAAATGGATTGACCCCCCCCCCCCACCTCCCTCCCGCAAGACTTGAAAGTGTCATGCAATGTAATTGAGGTACGATCGATGAGTGAGGTTGAATTTCGGTCGATCCCTTAATAGTTACAACACTGCAATTGCCTTATTGGATTTGTTTTTCCCCTCCCCCTCTAAATGGGGTACACCTGTCCTTGGTTACTTGGGGTTTGTTGATGGGGAGTTATTCTCCAACCCCCTGACTCCTCCCCTAGGTTCCTATTGACTGTCACCGTCAATTCACATCAAAGTCAGCGTAAAAACTTTTAGGTCAAAGTCTAAACTTTTCTTTTGTGTGAAAAGAAACAGTCCCAGTGTCACCCCTAATTTCCTAAGTCTTCATTTATGTGTAAACCCTGGGTAAAAATTCTTGACCTTCGGCTTGACCCCGCTTTCAGGTAATTTCACCATGGGGACAAGGGTCACATTGAAGGGGTCTTTATCATTAGTGTTGGTGGTCAATTGAGCTGGGTTGACACAAACAGAGCCCTTGATTTGAGTGTGGTAAAAACAGTACCAGGTTACCATAAAATGTTTCGAAACAAACCGCAGACAATATCATCTTGGCAGTATCTGTTTGTTTTTTATCTCCCTTTCTAAAATATCTTTTAACAATCTTTTGAAACAGGATCATGATAATTAATCGTAAGTATTTGGGAGGAAACATTGATTAAAAAGTCATTTAATCTTTGGCCTTTTTAAAACCTCAAGTTTATTGCAAGAAGCTTGGGCTTCATCTATCAGTGTGAAGTGCCATGTTAAAAGTACACAGTTCAAAAGTCTATAATAAATTACAGTTACAGGCAGAGCACAAGCTTGTGGCTCGGAAGACGCCATAGAAAGACATGTTAAACCCAACTCTTCCATGATAAGTGCTCTAGGTTATTGTACATGCACTACCAATGCTAGTACACAGGACCTAGGCTGCATGTCCCATCCGAAGGACAAAGCAATGATGGTAAAGTATCTTGCTTAATGACACAAGTGTCAAGACCAGGACTCAAACCCAAACTCTGCTGATCAGAAACACCAGGGCTTGAGTCTGGTACCTGGACTTAAACCCTCAATAACCCCTAGGCCCGATACAATTTGCATACTTTGACAGCGTGGGGCGTGTGTAAACCAAATTTACAAGATGCAAAACAAGAGAAATTAACTGGATTTGTTTCATTGTTATAACTACAATTCATTGATACAAGACAACAGGCAGCCAAATTGTAAAACTGTAATTGTGATGCTTCGAAATTCGCTGTTGAAAGCGCCCTCGTGCGGTCAAAAATAGGATCAATTGACTCCATGCCTTCCGCCATTGCCTTGGTGCCCTTTGAAATGTTTCGGTAAAAATTAAGATTTCTATCATTGAGGTGCCCTTCACTAAGAAAAAAATACCTTGCCCTGACATTTCAACTACAAAGTTATCAGGCGTGAACACCACAACCAAACAAGTCCAGCAGTCGAGCGTTTTTTCCAAACAAGTACTTTTGAAGTTGACTAATGTATGTTCTTGGGCCTTTAACTTGAATCGTCATCCTCAAAGTTCCTAGTGGAGATGCCCTGATTATCAATTACAGCAAATTCAGACACCATTATTTACAAGTTTTTGATCAAACCATGGCTGCAGGCATTTACCGCTAAACTCAAAACTAATTACCAGAAACGTTAAAAAAAAAAAAAAAAAAGACACTTTGATCCTGATCCAGTTCAAATGATGGGAACTGGTTTCTTGTGTGTGGATAGCACTGCAGCTGTCATCATCGGGTGTCCCTGCACTTTTCTCCATCCCTTTATGCCTATGTTTGGAGGGGCTGGACGGATCGGTTCAACTGTAAATATACTCGCTCCTGTCGTTATTTGTTTTTTGATTCTCCCGAGTACGTGGCCGGCATGTCCACCGCCCAGTGTTTAACACTATTGATCAATTGTAGTTACATGACCGACTAATTATTATTACAAAATCAACAGAGACATTGAACCAAAAGTACACAGGCTCCAGTTTGATGGAACTACTGTTATACCTGTGTGATATTATGCCGGCGTGTTTTTCCTGAGTCACAGCTGTGACTTCGTAAAATCTGACATAGCCGGGCAGCGTATTCAGTGCACCAGTGTTCCCACACTGGTTTACATGTAGAATTACATGTGTTTGATCGCAGCTGACTTTACTCACTTACGATTCTATTAGTTGTATACTATTTAAATGAAAATGTTAACACATGTTTTAAAGGGAGAGTAGGCCTACCTTTTTTTTTATTCAACGAATAAATTTATTCCCATTCTGTGGTTTTCTGTTGACCATCGTGCAACGCAAAACGTCGCTAGTGTCTGCCATGCTCTCCATTTTGAGAGTTGGATTGCGCACAAATATGGTTAGCGTGTACACACTGTGTGGCCTAAAATGCTCACTACACTGTATAACACACAGTGACTTGACTCCCAAAATGGCGCAAACAAGGTTATTCTGATGATGGCATCAAAAAATGCAAAGAACCTGAGAAAATTTCCAACAAAATATTTCGGATTTTGTCAGAATATTTTTTGCATTTCATGTTTGGTTTGTGTCCTTTTCATGACGTACTTTGACTGTGTGCCAAATTCCATGCTTGTATCATCAAAGGCACAACAATCCCGACACCTACATGTACCTGCTGTAGTACCAAGGACTTCTTGATTTGCATTAATCGCTCCATCTGGTTCGATGGTACTTGAAGTAACTGTCTTTAAAATCAGTTATTTCTTGAATGATAGTGACTTTCATTTTAGATAAATGATAATTGGTCACAGATTTGCACATCACTTACATGGTATAAGGATGGCCATGGTGGAAAACTTCCCTTGAAACAGTTTTGCTTGAAATGCTATCCTTTTAGGAAATGAGTAAAACAATTAGCTTTGTCGAGCGTGGTCAAAAACTCAATGTATGAAAACAGTGAAAACATATTATGGGGTTTTTCACTGTTGTCTCGTGACTCCGAAGACCGGTTGAGCTTGACATTTCACAGGTTTGTTACTTCATGTACATGTTGGGTCACATAAAGTGCGGATATTAGTCTTTGAAAATGACCAATGTTGTACATGTTCTTAAACAAAAAAACAATCTATGGCCCTACCTTCCAGGAAAACCCTCAACTCTTGTAGTTATAAAATGATATGTAGATATGTAGTTGAAAATTACAAATGTTGTACATGTGCTTTAAAGGCCCTGTACACTATTGGTAAGATCGAAAAACACAATGTTCAGAGATTCACACATAACTTACATGATTTAAAGTAAGTAATGGTAGAAAGGGTTCCTTAAAATATTTCTGCCTAAAATGCTATTGTTTCTGAGAAACGAGTAAAACAATAATTTGAAAAAAAACAGAAAACACATAAGATCTCTTTTCACTATTTTCTCATGACCTCGATGACCAATTGAGCTCAAACTTTCACAGGTTAGTTTGTTCATGCATATGTTTAATCACACAAAATGTGGACACTGATTTTGAGCTGTTACCAAAACTGTACAATACCTTTAACACACATCTGTGTGTGGGTAAAACAAATAGTATTCTTCCTCATCCCTGATGAAAACTTAACATCTGTTCAAATCGTTGCGGTACTGGTTGCTATGATATAAGATTCAAACTACCTCTAGCTACAAGGAATGTACGGTGGTCTAGTGGTAAGACATTATCTGCTCTAGAACGGCAAAAGTCGTGGGTTCGAGTTCCAAGCGAGTAATATGCCTGTTTTGGGGGTTTTTATTTGATAGGACCCGGGAAAGTACGGAGTATACAGTGCTTAGCACACATCAGTGTACAGGTAAAACACAAATGATATAATTTTTCCCTGATGCAAATTGAACATGTATTCAAATAATAGAAATAGTTCAACAAGTACTACTGCAGTACTGTCCACTTAAAGGGTGTGTGCAACATTGGTAAGATTTAAATTATAAATGTTCACAGATTTGCACATAACTTACATGGTATAAAGATGGTCATGGTGGAAAACTTCCCTTGAAATAGTTTTGCTTGAAACGCTAAAGTTTTTAGGAAATTATGAAAACAGTCAAAACACATAATGGGGCTTTTCACTATTTTCTCATGACTCCAAAGACCGATTGAGCTTAACATTTCACAGGTTTGTTATTTCATGTATATGTTGGGTCACATAAAGTGCGGATACGAGTCTCTGAAAATTACCAATGTTGCACATGTGCTTTAAGCAGCTCAACATGTACAAGTATGTACATGTACATGTTATTTAATTGGGCTCCTGTCTCCTATGTGAAAATGAATCATCCGCCCACCAGACAACTTTCCACCCAAGTTTGTACCTGTGTTAAATCTAACCTTAATGAATAATATGTGTAAAGTTTGATAAACCTTTGGTATCAAGGGGGGGGGGGACCTGTTTTATTTTATGTGGCCTGTTTTGTCTTTGCTCTTGACAGCCTTGAGCCTTGTCCGGAATATTTGGTAACAACTTTATTGCTTTGTCTAGACCCTTGTCATATTTGAGACTTTCATCATTGCCTCTCAAGGGTGGAATTGTCGCATGAAGCTGTTTTGTCAGATTGGAAGAAATATTGGCCGGTTATAGGGGGTCGTGATCTCTTGGCAACTGGTTGGTGGTGAATGCGTTGTTGTGTTTGAACCCTTGAGGGTTTGTTGTGCTTTGTGTCTCTTGTAACTCACTTCCTGTGGACAGATCCCAAGTGGGTATTGAACATTTTAACAATGTATCTCGGGAGTCACACCCTGATCAAGATATATTTGTCAACTTTTTTTTTTTCTTGGCGTGGTGTTCTTGGTAGTTCATACCTCCATTTCAAGTTATGCTGTACAACCGCACTTCTAAAGTCTTCAAGTAATCCTTGCCTTGGCGTGGTGAACATCTGTGTGTTTGGTTTTTCCGTTTGAGTCAATGAAATTTGTTTGTATAAAAGACCTGTATTCATTAATTTGTGTAATGTTTTCCTTTATTTTGTGATTTTTTTCCCCTCAGACCTGTGGTTGACTTCAAGCTTTCTTGAAATATATGGAAACAAAAGCCACATTTTGTAAAAACCGCTAGTTTCCCTGTTTGTGTTCATGTGGGGAGATTGTAAATCTTTTGATTTCAACATCCTTGAAGTTCAGGAAGTTTCATTTGAAGACAAAGTATAGATCTCCATCTAATTTCTCAGGACGTTTTCAGTTTAGTTTTTACAATAACACCCCTGTTCTAGAGCACTGTATACCTGAGTCAGTGCTATAGTGCAGATTTAAAAAAAAATAATCTATTAACAAGAACGAGAACTCAATGCACCTTTAAGCCCGGTTCATGCGAATGCAGAATTAAATTGATGTCATAAATTGCAACGCAGACTCGATATTCTTCCTGCTTAGTCTGATTTCCAAATTTGTGTCCCTTGGGAAAAATCAGAAAAACTTTGATTAAAGGACAAGTCTATTCCATGTGTACATGTAGGTCAGCCCCTGTACTTTGATAAAGTGTTCCTACTTTTTTTCCAAGGACCAAATATCATGCCAGGCAACAGACAATTCACTCAAGTAGAAGTGTGCTCAAATCTTTCTTTATAATTTTACGAGAAATTAGAATTAGCTGTTGCAAACTGCTTACCAACCAAAAGGACCTGTAGTATAATTTTACCTATAAATCAGCATTACGTTTACAAAAAAACAATCTATGACCCTACCTTTAACCGGGTTAGTCTGCTGCCACCAAGGGTCTTCAGACGCTTCCCATTAATGTCAGTTTGGCTTTTTCCCAGATGAAAGGAAACAGTCAAGTTGAGTGTTTAAAAATCAAGTTAAAAGTAAAGGTATTTTTAACTTGGCTCAAGCCCATCTCATTTGCCATACCCAAGCTCTCAAGATAGAACTAAGGAGGGTTGGTGGCCTTGAAAATTGAAAATATCTAGAGGGAGAAAAGGTGAAATGTGACAGTCAAATTGACAATGCAAGTGCTTAGTTTGTCAAGATAGAAAAGGTGATGGATGTGACAGCTGACAGGGCTTTGAGCGTCTCCATCAGCACCTGGAACCTTGGTGTTAATTTACTACTGTCCTTGTACATAGGCTTGTCTGGTCAGCCTGGGACATGGGCTTCATAATAATAAAGAGATGAATGTTACATGTTTTGTGGAAAGTAACGACTTGATGGTGACAAGGGGGTTGGCTGCCTTCATGGTCAGAACTTTGAGGTTGAAATGGTTGGATGTGGGACAAGGATGGAAAATACTGGATTGGAAGTTAAAACAATACTTTCTTTTTTGAAGGAGTATTTTATTAGGTTTCATCAAAGTGCTGTGAGGGTAGGTTTGACATAGGGACGGATGTGAGGCAAGGGTGGAACATGTTAGATTCACATAAGGAATATATATGGTGACTGCTCTATAGTCCGAAACCCCTATGTTCTGACAATCCTGTGTTCGAAAACCTCTCTTGATTTACATGCTAGGGTTAGGGTTAGGGTTAGGGTTAGGGTGAGGATTAGGAAAATACACTAGGGGTGTCAGAATGTAGGGGTGTTCGGAACATAGGTGTGTAACCTATTATGCTTGTTTTCTAGGAATTACTTATTATATGGGTTTGGTGTGATTGATGCAAGACAAGGATGGCAGTAGATACATCCATATCATGTTAAATATTGTGTGTACAATTTTCTTGTTATATGGTTTCATATGTTTGGCTGTGGGGCAAAGATGGAAAAAGTTAGATTAACAGTAAGGAGTATTTAGCTTTCGTAGGAATGACTTTTTATCTAGTTTCCTCCAAGGATGATCTCGGGTTTGGCAAGGATGGAAATAGCTAGTTCCATACCAAGGTAAAGATTTTGTGTAAAGGGATTTTTTTCCTTCATGTGGTTCAAAATGTTAATTTTAGCATAAAGAGTAGTCTAGTCTGTGTTAAGTCAAAGTTGAACTGTGCAATCACCTGTTTTACTCTTTGCATTGATGAAGAGTAGATACAGGGTTCCTTGGCATGTAGCCTTGATTCTGATCCTAGCAAGGCCTCATCCATGATCTAATGCAGAACCATCTAGGAGAGTTTCTGTGAATTACAAGTAGTGGTTCGGATGTGAAGAGGGGAAGGGGCTGTGGTCACCTGGAGAAGTTGAATAATTAATAGCCAGGAAGTCGTCTTAGTTCGACAAGACTGGGGGTAATTTTTCACTGTATGACCACTCTATGGTTAGTTTCGGTGCAAGACAAGGTTGATCCTTATTTATCACTCTACTATAAACCCCTTGCACGTTATGTAACAAACCTCAACAGTGCCCATACTGAGGTCCTTAATGAAGACCTATCATTGGCTGAGAGTTGTGCGCGGCGCGTACACGCGTGCAGGTTTCCATTGTTTGACCTCGGCGATGACAGCCAATGCAAGGGGTCTATTGCAATTTTGTATACTCGCACACTATAATGTATCAGAGCTGCCAACTCTCCCTGATTCTGCAGAAAGTTCACTAAAAATAAACCCATCTTTCCATATTCTGATGAACAAATTTGACAACCTCCCTGATTATGGAAACTTTGTCTCTATTATGTTGAATGTAATTCTAAATATCTCCCTGATTGTTGTACAAAATCTCCCTGATTGCAAGATGCAAATATTGGCATCTATGATGTACACACAAACCATCGAATGATAGTGGGGGTACCATTTCATGGCTTCTCTTACCTTAAGTGAAAAATCAGCACCTAGGTTAGCAGAAAAATCTGATAAGCTTATTTCACAGGTTGGCACAAAAGATGTGTTTGTGCAAGTGCGTGCACTTACTAAGCGTTCTTTGCTAACACAGCTAGCACAGAAGTTTGGCGTGTGCCCTATACATGGACAATGATGTGCTGAATTCAGCAGTAAGCCAGAGCCATGAAATAGGGCCAGGGGTCTGTCATTTATGCTGAGTCACAATTTAAAGCTAGCCACCTGGTCACTTTCTGGTCATTGACATGGATTTACAGGATGGGGGGACCATACTTGGATTAAACGATCAGCTGAATCACCTGTACAAGGAAACTAATCAACAATAACCAGTGACCATCTAGATCTACAGACCTGTCACTGGTAATCACTAATACAGACAGCATTGATTTGTTTTACATGTAGTAATTGAATTGGAAGTGTTGTGCAGATATGTCATGAAGTTTTTGTAGTTAACTTGCAAGTGTGTCTCTGGAGTCCATCCTTTGAGTTGGGGTGGGGGAAGTCTCAACTAAGTCTTGAGTCCTTAATAGAAAGTCTCAAATCAAATCTGAGTCCCTCGAGGTAAAGGATCAACTAAAGTCTCAAGTCATGGCGAGAGAGTTTCCAGTAAAGTCTTAAAATTTTAGGGGAACAATTCAGCTAAAATCTCTAGTCCTTAAAGGAAAGTCTCAACTCAAGCTCAAGTCCTTAGCAGGAAGTTTTAGCTAAAGTCTTAAGTCCTGAAGAGAAAGTCTCAAGCTCAAGCTCAAGTCCTTAAAGGGAAGTTTTAGCTAAAGTGTTAAGTCCTGAAGGGAAAGTCTTTAAAGGGAAATTCTAACTAAATTTCAAGTTGTTCGTGGGAAGTCTGAACCAAACTCTCAATTCTTAAAGGGAAGTCTCAACTAAAGTCTCAAGTCATTAAAGGAAAGCCTGAGCTAAAATCCCAAGTCCTAAGGAAGTCTCAACTAAAGTCTGAAATCATTGAAAGTCCGAGCCTTTTGTCTTTCTTTTGAGCTGATCTGTTGATAGATACCACCAGGTGTTTCATTCATATACTCAGCCTTTGCCTCCAGTATGGTAGCTGGCCATAAATGTCCAATTAGCTTGTATCCACATAAATTATGATAGCTTTTCCATACCAGTAGGTGTACATTGTTAGATGATGAAAGAAGGCATTCATGAGAGGAAAGCAAGAGAGTTATCTGTCCATAGAGGGCGCTGTGCCACATTAATGGCAGAGAGAAGCTACATGCATGTACAATGTACATGAAGGGAGTCATGATGAGAACTTCATTGATAACGTGTTGTCTATGAACACATGCTTGTAGGCGTTAAAACGATGCATAAAGTTATTATTTGGTTTTACCCATACACTGATGGGTGTTAAGCACTGTATGCTTAGTACTTTCCCCGAGTCCTGTGAAGTAAAATCCACACGGATATTACTGGGATGGGATTCAAAACTCATGACATTTGTCACTGTAGCACAGACGTCTTACCACTAAACCGTCGAGCTTGCCCAGTAGCTAGAGTCCCACTCGACATGTTCCCCACCAGCACTAGCAATCAGAAATGTTGATTCTGTTTTTTCAGAAATAGGGGGCCAGCCTATGTTCCCTTCCAACACCGCTACCACACCCTCTTCACTGGTGTCCTACTACAAACAGAATACAATTCAGACTCGTTCTCCTGTCATACAAGGCCATTCATAGTTTAGTTTGAAAATGCACAGAATGGAAGAAAAAGATAAAGAAACAAGATTGGTCACCAGGCCAGTGCCCAAACCACAGTGTGGGGATAATTCTGTCCCGCCAACAGAGAATGAATGGTTACTTATTACATAAGCCTAACCCTGCTGGTATCGGTAATGTTTGGATCTTTTCAGGAGACAGATGCCTCTAACCCTATACCTATGTAAAAAAAAAAAAAAATACTGGCAAGGCAACCGTAGAAGAAAAACAAACCAAGGACACAAAAGAACAATCCCAGGACCTGTTGCAAATACGCATCCTGCAGCCAGGTCCTCAGTTCTTCATCAAGGAATAGTACTCTCTATTCCTCCAACTCGCCTGGCAACCTACAAAGACAGGGCATGTTTTGTAGCTGCGTGCCACATCTCCGGAATTTCCTTGCCAGACGATTTGAGGAATTTAAACGATCTTTCCTCATTCCAGTGCCAACTTATGATATCCCTTCTATCTTTTATTCAATGTGAATGTTTTTAGTGTTTTCCCATCGACTGTGCAAGTCTCGCACATATCAAAAACGAGATAACAACTCGAAAGAAGACTATATTTTTCTAAGAAATCAAATCTTCTTTTAAAATTATATTCATAAAAAATTCTTTAAAATAAAAATACCTAAAGCAAGTTGTTATTTAAAAAAAAAAAATTTTTTTTTATATAAAACAAATAATTTCTTTAAATTAACATTTAAACAAAATTAAAACTTGGAACAAGGATGCTTATTTTTAAAAACCCCATTTGCCAATTTTGCCATTTGCCAATTTGCCAATCACGCCCGAACTTGTGCGTCCATCACATAGATATAATGGCAACATGGCCATCAATTGGGCAAAGTTCTTAAATTTTAACAAGTAACCGGGAGTAGAGGTCAAGTCTTATTCTCAGGTTTTCTTCGTTATTTTTTTAATTGATTTTACTGTCATATCTTTTATCACTTAGTATTACGTTCTAACAACATTATATGATTTTCATGGCCAAAAACTACGTTAAACTAAAATAACTGACAATTGAAAACAAAATCCCGCCCCGTAAAACTCTATATGGTTGGGACCACAAGTTCAAAAATGCATGAGTTCAAATACGCGCAAGACTTACACAGTCTTTTGACTGGCGGCTTTGAGTGGGTCACCAGATACTGTGCACTGTATAATTATTCTGTCATTATTTTTATTATGACAATGGTTTGCCCTCTTGTTTCTGGTAGTGGCTGCTGAATGCTCCGCAGCACCTTGTAAACTATAAGGTGCTACATGAATAGGTCTCACAATTCAAAATATAGCTCTGCTTATCCTGTTGATATATGTATAAATAATGAGCACTTTGATCCTCTAGGGATGTGATAAAGCTCTTTATCTGAAGAAGAAAAAAAATTTGTTCAGTATTACATTATTATTATATATTTTTTTATATTATGATTAGCCTTGTTCCAATGACTTGAATGATTGAAAAACAAGATGACACTCCCAGTGTTAAGCCTAAGAAATAATGAAAGATTTACCATAAATCTCAGACAACATGTAATTTTTAAGCAGATCAGCTGATTTCTTCTGATGAAATTAGATAATTCCATAAAAAAACAGAAAAATGTGGTATAAAATTGTATGTATTTGGCTATGTCCTCCTCTTGTTCAACAATTACAAAGTTGTTTGTCTGAGATGGACACCCTGGCTCCATCTTCAAGAATGCATTGAGTGGAGAAATTCTGGTACAATGACTGACTTAGTCACAAGTTACCACTTCAATTTGAATTCCTCAGACAATAAAAACAGTTGCTTTGTCACATGATTCGGGGCAAGCTTTTGCATAGTTACAAAAGAGACGGCGAACACCCATACACAATTTTGGATGAATGTGCATGGAACAATGGTACCAGGGTTTGCTCATCTGGACATTGCTACACAAAAGCTTTTCCCAGAACCATTTGACATAGTATTTGTCTGTATAGTCTGAGGACTTCAAATTTAAGCAGTAACTTGAGACTAAACAAGTCATTGTACCAGACATTATTCATCTCTAACTAGCAAAAGTCTTCTTTGAAAGACGATACTGAAGGCCTCATCTGAAGTGATAGTCAACAAGGCAGCCAGTGGGAAAGTCAAAGTCAGAGCTGCTAATTTTGGACTCGGCTTCGTCCTGGTATATCGATTGCTCTCAGAAACCATGATTCGAAGCCTCACTTAAATCAATCTTTCAATACCGATCATACTGAAAGACTGATGTGACGCTCTCAATAACAAATCAGGTACAAAGCTAAATCTATTTCAGTTTAGTTTGTCATGTCATTTTTTCTTGAGAAAAGCATCTGTGCCTATAGTGACTCACTGCACTTTACAGCAATAATTAGTTCTCCTGGTGAGCCCTATGTCATTAAGCTGTTAAGCAGAGCGGAAATACATCTATAAAAAAATATATATAATAAAAATTCAAGGAACCAGCCACTAGAAATGATTACTTTGTTCATTATACGGCAATCTGGCTGGCTACCTGTTTTATCTATACGGTACAAAAATTATGTGCTAAGCAAGTTTGTGTATGAAGGTAGGGTCATCGATTGGCTTTTGTCAACTTAATGCTGATTTATAGGCGAAAATATAAAGAAAAGTACAATCAAAGTCACATGTGAAAGTTTCAGCTGAATACAGTGTCTACTTGCGGAGAAAACAGCAAAAAACTTCATGGTATTTTCACAAGAGCGTTAAATCCATCCATGTTTAGCGAGGTGACAGCGAGTACTAAACCATTGGGTCACTCATCTGCATACAAAATCTGCAGGCAAGTTAGCGTGTGGTTATGTAATAAGAATTTTGGTAAAGGCCACTCCTGTTAGCATGATAATAATATTGATAATAACTAGTTCTTTTATAGCCCCCCTGGTCATTTGGCAAACCAACATTCCTGTAATCTTTTTTTTTTAGCTCCCTGGGTCTGCGGTGGTCTGTGGAAGGCTTTTTCCAAACACAATATCAACCTCTGTACCCATTTATACACCTGGGTGAAGAGAAGCAATTGTAGTAAAGCATCTAGCTCAAGGACACAAGTGTCATGACCGGGATTCGAACCCACACCCTGATGACTTAAAGGCAGGGTATACCTTTGGTAATTACTCCAAAAATTAATGACCTTAAAAACTTACTTGGTAAGAAGCGCTGCAGCTGTTGATAATGTATAACATGTTGAGAAACGAGTCCCTGCTAAGGATTGTGGTTTAAGAGAGAGGGATTCAAAAACATTTAATTCTGAGAAACGTTTCTTAGATTGTGTATTCAAATTAGGAATCATTGATTCCTGTATGAACATAACCGCTCCAGATTTTCGGCGATATCTCAGAGTCACTACCACCTTTTGAAACGATATTTTCACAGGTTAGTTTAATTGTATTCGTCTACATTTATATATGAATAAAACAATCGAACAGTTCCAAAAACCAAACTTTGCCTAAACAGCCAGAACTTGAGTTTGATGCACTTAACTTCTCAGATGACATGCTAACAAACAGAACATGTAATCAGTCAGAACTTCATTCACATATCAGGCAGTATACCCAGTTGGTTTTTATGCTATACCAATTGACTCAACTTTTTTTGTGGCTTCCATCCGGGCGGGAAAAGTACAGTGCACCGAATGTTTGGATACTGATGCCACAAAGTTTATTTTCTTGAGGAGGAGGGGAACAAGCCTGGCGACTCGGTGTCGTCAGACGCTGGCATGAAACACAAACTACTTGAGTCGGGTCAGCGAGAAGGATCAACAGTTTTTGCGGTGGTGCTGAAAGGCGTATGGCGGTCAGGATCAATGTGGCCTAATTCAGTGGGCATGTACATGCTATCATCTGATATTGTACAGAAATGGCGTTGTCTGGGTGTCTTTGGGGAGGAAAAACCAGTAGAAGATGAAATAGTATATATGTTTTCTTTAAATATCACTTAGGTGATTGTCATTGTTTTTAAAACTTTTATTGCTATAAAAGTTCTTTTTATTGGTTATCTCAACATATTTTTGTAATCCCTTAAAAAAATAGTTAAATATGAAAAAAAAAATCCACATTTTCTGTAGTTGTCATCAAATATTTAAATGTGTAGGGATGGGGTCAGACATCGGATGAGGTCACAGGTCAGTTGTGTCAGCCATCAGTTGAGGTCACAGGTCAGTCAGGTCGGACAAGATTACTTGAGTCTCAGTTAGTCAGGGAAACTTAAACCCAGTTTCAATGTACATGTCGAGTCTGTGGGTAGGAGACAGGTGACAAATGAATACACAAGATCATAATATTGTAGATGCATGTACACATCGTGTCATTCCTTTCCCCAAGTTCAATCACAGTAGCACCAGTCACGAGAGACACATTATACCGCGGCTGGCTGATAAAAAAAAAGAAGTGATGTACGAGGTAAAGCAGAATGGCTATTTAATTATATCCTGGGGGTTGATGTAGACTTGGGGTTCCTTCCCTGCTATGTTGATGGTCTGGGGGTGTCATCGTTGCCTCATGGACAAACATGATATATACATTTCTCCCCAAGTTCAGGCTGACAATCAAAACCATCGTCAAGTTGTTTGCAACTGTTTGCAACAGGAAATAGATGTTGTCCAGTGGATCATGTGAATTCCAAGCGTGGACTGGATGTGTTTTTCACATTACGGTGTAAATCTAAACACCGGGCTTAAAGGTGCATTACATCATTGGGTTTTTTTCTGAGGAGTAAATACATTTCCATCCTTTTCATTAGACCCGGCCTTGCATATGATGTCACAAGCCCAAAACAGCGCCCTCACTGAAGTCAATGAAGACCTATCGATGTGCACGCTTGATAAAGACCCATCAGCGTGTACGCGTAAATGCGCGCACGTTTCTATTGTTTGGCCTTATCCGTGACGGCCAATGCAAGGGGTCTATTAACATATAATCCCCCAACCTGTGAATGTGAAAACTGAATGAAATTAAATAAATAAAAAAAAAACAATTAATGTTTTGTCTGGAAATTCTTGCAAATACATGTCTGTAATTATTTGTTGGCAATCAAAAATAACTAAAGCAGTTTGGAGTCTCCAAAAGTAATATTTCTTGACCTTGAGAGTTTTTCGGACGGAAATATTATTTCTGGAGGATTGGCAGGAGTATGGTCTTTGTGATAAGTGGGCTTTTAGATTGAACTACTCAACTTGTTGTTATTTGGGGGGGGGGGTGTTGTTGTTTTTTACCAATAATACCGACCTTGTACTTTGGGGAATGTACATTTATTTGTGAAGCTGTTTTGAAGGAATCTGGCTTGACTGCCTTGGAGCAGCTACCTATAGACTGTGTGTCAACGTGACATACGAGCGCTGGTGTAATTCACACGTTTTGATTTATTAGAATTCAGTGGAGAATTGTGTTGCGCCACCATGGCTCCAGCACTGGCTTCGTCTTATTTTCCAATGTATCAATAACCACTAAGATGTCCTGTAGGATAAGGCAACAACATATTTTGTTTCTGCTGGATGGCCCTGCTGTGGTTTTTTTTTGTTGAGTGTGTACAATTGTTTTTGAGGACATTGCAAATCTGTCATACCAGGCTAACTGTTGCAGGCGTGATGTTCTTCCTACTTTTTAACAGAGATGCCAACTCTCCCTGATTCTGCAGAAAGTTCCCTGGAAATAAACCGATCAATCCATGTTCTGATGAACAAATTTGAAAATCTCCCTGATCGTGGAAATATTTTCCCTATTATGTTGAATGTAATTATAAATATCTCCCCGATTGTTGTACAGAATCTCCCTGATTGCAAATTGCAAATTTTGGCATTTCTGCTTTAGTCCGATTTCCGATTTTTGTGCCCTTGGAAAAGAATCAGAATTGTGATTAAACGGCCTGAAATGATTTTTGTACTACATAATTTGAAGAAACATGAGAATAGATCAAAAAATTATTTTTGGATGTAAAACATGTAAACAAATATGCCCTCTTGAGAACTGTTTTGAGATGGGGTTGGTAACCTTATAAACTGAGTTAAAGAAATATATGATATATGATATATAGTATAAAGAGGTATATGATTACCCAGTTGGTTTCCCTAGTGTTTTTTTTATTTAAAAGAAAAAGTTGCTTTACCTGGTGATCCCCTTACAATGGGCACTTCGCAGGCTGTATCGTAAACTAGGCGTAATCCTTGGCTTTATGGTATGACTTCTGACTGGCGCCCTGACTACAAAGATAATGGAAAAGTAGAGAAAGTACCAGCTTAGGGCTAGTTTAGATCAGTTTGTGGAGCAGCGGCCACAAAAACCTGAAGGTCGCAAGTTCAAATACCGGTCTTGTAAAGTTTTCTTTTCCCCCTCACCAAAATTAATATTTTAATCTATTTTAAAGCCTTGAAATATGTAGCACTGTTAGCTAATTGTACTCATGAACGGGTTACATGGCAATGGCCACAATGTGACTCAAATGTTTTATCTTCAGAATGGAGACTTTTTTCAAATATCGTAATAGTCTTGGTTACAAGGCCTTCGCACCGATCAATTCCAACAACAGAGGGCGTCACTGTCCTTGGGTCGCACCCGAATGGATCAATTCCAGCAACAGCGGGCGTCACTATCCTTGATTCGATGCTGTCAGCCGTGCGGATGAATTCAAGAACAAAAAATGCGCCCTCTATCGGGTTTTTCATGTTACGAGTACGAGATTCTTCAGCCGCGCCATGAATTCAAGAACGTAAAGTACGCCCTCTGTCTGGTTATCACGTTCTGAGTTTGAGATATTAACGTCTTGGACCAAGACTATACTTTAAGCTTGCACAAACCATTTTTCCAGAACCTTGGGGGAGGAGGGAAAGGGCCAGAGTTAACCCTGGGTGAAAAGATTTATGGTTCCCCTGTATGTGCACACACTTCAAATACAAGTGTACAAACACATGATACATGTGTCATTACCTGTTTGTTGCTGTGATCTCTGAGACCTTTGTTGTAGGGGGGGACGATGGACGGAAGTTTAGACTGGTTCCCCCCTTGATGACATATGCACCAGACTGGGAGATGCTCAAGCTGTGACCCCTAAAAAGTGCACCCTAGACAAATTGTATTACTGGGTCCTTCTCCCTCTAAATACAAAGACTGGATTGATTGTGTTTATGTTACTGCAAGGGGTGACACGTAGGGGGTGGGTGTGAACATATAGGACAAACTACATGCTTTGTTTAAGGAAGTGTTTATTTGCTTCAGTTTTGGTATTAAGAGGTTGATCAACATGGGGCCAGAGGGGGGGGGATGCTCACTTTTCAGTATTTTTTTCAACTGGGGAAATAGAATGATAAATGTAAGTGGGATGATGGCATTGTGAGTTTGTCATCCTGCTTGTAGTACACACTGTTGAGTCACATCAATCTGTCATACAAGGAAGGAAACTGATGGGCAGACTAACATCAACAATCCAGTCAGATGTGGAACACATTTATCATTTATTAATGTATACCCTCCCGTTTTTTTTGGGGGGGGGGGCAAGAACCCTTTATGTATGCTTTCCCCAATTCACCCTTATCTCTCCAAAGTCGAAAAGGGTGCTTTTTGCTTCATACGTGTCATACTTGTTATGAAGTAATCTTTAACCCTCTTGCTGTCTGACCATTCAATACCATTCACTGTGGTTTTGAAGGATAGATAAACTATGCCAGCCTGCAATATGATACCATGAGGGAATGCATGTACACAGTACCCAGTTAGTTCTGTGCACAGTTGTGCCACCGTACACAACCTTGGCAGTCGAATGGTTTCAAATGATTGGTCAACTCACTGGAAAATGTTGCCAAGAGTCACTGACAGTAGGAGGGTTAACTTCAGTAAGTAAGCTTGAACTTCAATTCAATTTCAATTCAACTCACATTTATTTCCATATTGCAAAGTGTAAGGAACTATAGAGAAGGTCAATTGAACAAAGACGTATAAAAAACTACAAGAATGAGACACGAATGAAGGAGAGGCCAAAGATGCAGGCATTATTCAAAAGACCAAGTCTTGTAGAGAAATGCCTTTATAAAACAAGAAACTGGACAAACAGAACTTAACTTACAGCACATCGTACAAGACAGACAGGGAAGGGAACATTACTAACAAACAAACAAAACAAACGCAACCTAACAAGCTAGGACGGAAATAGACGGTACTAGAAACTCACAGAGGTGATGGATGGTAAGAGAAGAAGTTACTCTACATAAGTTAAAAAGAGACAAGATGTCTTTGTTGTAGATGTTTTTCAAACATCTCACAGATTTCCTTGACTGAATGTATCCATCAACACTATTCCAAAGAGGTTGTCCACAGAATCTCAAACGTAAACCTACTTTTGATGTTGAACCAATCTTTACATTCATTGTTGACAATTGACAACTCGTTGTGGAGACCAATTACCAAGATTCAATTTCATAAAGCTGTTTAGCAGACAGTGTTACTTACATGCAGGGCCCATGTTTGAATATTTTGATATTGTGGGTGGGTGGGTAAGCCTAAAAAAAAAATCAAAGATAAATAAGGGGGAAAAAAATCAAAATTTAAATCAAAATTTTGGTGGGTGATGGGTGGATTAAAAAAAGGAGGGGGGGGGTGGTGTTGAAATTTGTAAACAATGGTCATTCTGAATGGCGCAATGTTAAGAAACTGCAGTTTGTAGTAACTTTGTAATGGTTCTGGAAGTTGTGACGGTTCTGGAAAGAGCCAGTGGTGAAACAGTGTGACAGTCTCATTAGTACACTTTGATTGTCGTCAGGAAAATAAGCAGCTCTCTAAACCCCAGTTATCCAGAGAAAAGGAATGTAATAAAGTATGGGGGTCTAGCTGGGAGGGTATGCTTTTTCAGAATGGGAGGCTTTTGAACGCTAGATGGCAGCAGACATACCAGGTAAAATTTGATTGTTTAGGAAGTTCTAAGCATGTGCACTTTGCCAAGAACAAATGATTTACCTGGTAAGTCTGCTGCTACCTAGTGCCCCAAAAGTCCCCCATTACTATTATTATTATAGGTTTTCCCGGCCAGTTTCATGGAAAATTCATTCAGCTTAACACCCGGCTCATTCAATTTCATTTGAAAATGAATGCTCTGTCTAAAATAGCAGTCAAAGGAGTTACTTAATTTCAACAGTTTAGCATTCACTGGTCAAATCAGATCATTCAAATTCATCAGGTTGCAAAGAACATTTCGATTTCGCAGAAGCCAACAGCAAGAGGCTGGTCAACCATTCATTGTGTTGTGTTGTATATAGGCAGTTAGATATTCAACTGCAGTAAGTAGTTTTTTTTTTAAATCCTAGTTTGATTTAATTATAGTGGCTTCATATATAGCGCTCATATCAGTCATTTTGTGACGCTCAAGGCGCTTCAACATTCAGTATTTTCCTGCAAGATATTGTGGAGCTACGTTTTGAAGTATTAGACCTATTCCTTTACATAGCACCATGTAATGGTTTACAAGGTGCTGTGGCGCAATATGCAGCCAATCAAACAAGGAACACCGGGGCGAACCCCTTCTCTTTTTGATAAGTGCTATGGGTTCTTTTACGTGCATTACACAACACACAGGACCTACGGCTTTACGTCCCATAAAAAGGACGAAGCAATAATGGTTAAGTGTCTTGCCTAAGGACACAAGTGTCGCAACCGGGACTCGAACCCACACTCTGCTGAACAGAAACACCAGAGCTTGAGTCCGGTGCTCTTACCACTTGGCCACGACACACCATTAATTAGGGAAACATGCAGGAATTTAAATTTGTTTTAATGAAACTTTTGGGTGTTTTTTTTTTTTTTTTTTTTCAATTGGCCAAGAAAACCTATGCCGATTTTTGCATTATTTATTCAGTAAGTTTTTATGTAAAATTTAATGCAAAAGTAGCTCATAAAAGAACTAGTTTGAATGAATTAATTAATGCAGGAATTTAAATTTGTGTTAATGAAACTTCAGGGTTTTATGGGTTTTGGGGTTGTTTTTTTTTTTTTTTGCCTCAATTGGCCAGGAAAACCTATGCAAATTTTGTTATTTATTTATTCATCAAGTTTTTTATATAATTTACAAATCGGACCAGAACTATTATTTTGATGCGATGTATTGTCTGTTGTTATCAATGTTTGATTTACATGTTATTTCAAGTGGTTAGTCGGTGTTTACACATCGACAACATCTTCACACAATACTGCAGACTAGGCGACAATATCTCCAGAAAACTCAATCTGTAGAAGAAAAACACAAAACATCAGTCACAAATTGAGGTCACGGGGGTACAACAGCGTTTACCAAACATAAACTACAACAGGAAGTCAGTCCTATAAGTATAAATATGCCAGTTGTACAATGAGGTTGAGATATAAATGTGAGGTCCACAAGGCGACCGATATATCTCAAACCATCCCTCCCACTATTTTTCCAAAGATAAGATTTATTAAGGGGGAGGAATGATATGGTTTTTGGTTGTTTGTATAAAGTGGAAATATGTCATCGAGACATAAATTTGGGTTGTATGAGTAAATGGACTGGATGTATTTACTGCCTGTGTGTGCTGAAGGATTACAAAGACATTCTGAGATGGGATTATTGAATTGATGTTATGCTCTTACTCTTGTACTTTTGGGTTAATGGTTATAATAATACGAACAATTTATATAGCGTGTACTGAAATCAAGATTACTTCAAGAAAAGTCAATATTACTAATTGAATTAACATTTATTTTGTTGGCTTCTTGTTGAGTTCCTTTCTTATGTCTGCCATTAAAGGTAGGGTTAAAGATTGGTTTTTGTCAACGTATGCTGATTGATAGGCAAAATTATGAGGAAAGACACAATAAAAGTCTCATGTGAAAGTTTCAGCTGAATACAGTGTCTATTTGCTGAGAAAAAAGTAAAAAGCTGTCACGGTATTTTCACATGAATGTCGAATCCATCCACGTTTAGCGAGGTGACAGCGGGAACCAACCACATCTCTGGCCGCAGCGTTCGTGAACAGATGCCAACCCTCAAAAATCTGAGAAGCAATTCATGCATGAATTTATTAGATTTTAATGTTTTGGGGTGAAAAATTTTCCAAACCATTTTACTTCGAAGGAAATTCTTTCTCAAGTAGTTTATGCTATCAACAGCTGTGATACTTCTCACCAAGTAAGTTTGTAGGGTCATTAATTGTTGGAATACTTGCCAATCTATGACCCTGCCTTTGAACTGGGTGTGAGTAACAACAACCCATGAACCTCTTGAGCTTCTGGCCTAATGCTCTTGCCGTGCCTGCCACAAGATGCACATACTTCTTTGGGGCTTAATTGTCTGCCATTTTGATTCCGTCATCGTGGCTGTGATTGGTCAGCATGATCTTTGGGTTGAACAGACTGGTCAATTGTTTCTATGTCTACAGATTGTTTTAATTGTTTTAGTTTAAAATATTCACCTTGGCTCCATATAGACTTGAAATGAAGTTTTTGTCTGCCATTGTTTCCCCAAATTTCCTCCGAAACTAGTGTACTGCTGCACCCTCTAGTCATCACAGACCATGTGACCCGGGGGGGGGGGGGGGCGACACGGTCTATGTAGTATGAGTGCTTAGAGCCAGTATTGGGGTAGTTGGCATTGTGGTTATTTTTCTTGCCTTTCACCTCTAGGACCCCGGTTCGAATCCTGCTGGGGGCACTATGAGGATTGGGTTTTCAGTCCCTACCTGATTGCATGGGTTTTATTCTTGAATAAATCTCTTGGTTTTCCTCCTGCATCTAAAACTGAAAACTTCTTCCTTGTCTTCTCTCCATGGGGTTCTTGGTTAGTTTAGTGATTAAGTTCACTTTTCTGAGAATCAGTGGCTTCACAACCAGAATAAATATTTTGTTAAATCAATAAAGTTTACTTATATGTGGGATTTACAAAAAATCATGAACAAGTTGATTTCATGTCTTTATCAAGTCTTTTGTCTGTAAAAAGGACCAAACATTGACATTGTTTCGATTGATCGTTTTTGTCTTTTCATGGATTTTCAGCTTATTATATTTGGATATTTTTTGTTTTCATGTTTCTTTGACACAGACGGCGTTACACTGGGGAGCAAAACATGGAAAGAAAGAAATGATCAGATTAGTCGCTGATAGAGGCGCTGACATCAACTGTAGATCGGTGAGTTTGAATTTAATTTTCTCCTACTTTTATTCTTTTATCAAAAAAAAAAAAGGGAATCCTGTTTGGAGAGGGAATTACAAAGAATCAACCTTTTTACATTTCGTATAAAATGGTAGTTTTACAAGGGAGGCGTAAACAGTGATTTAACTTCCAAGTGTCATGTTTTCTAGTTCCAAAAGGCCGCAAGTTGAAGCGTTTGTTTTGTCTGTAATTCTTAAGAGAAAAGTGTAAAACTTCAAAAGTGTAGGGATAAACTATTCCTCCCACTAACCTGTAATTTGCTTCCACCAAGCTTCCACCTCTGAGAAGAGACTGATGACTGGCATCAACTCTGCAAAAAACTTTGGTAAAATTTTGTTTTTAAGGCAGCCGCAAATACACTTTGGTCTCGTTTCAGTTGTACATTGAAAAAAAAGGGGAAGACCTTCTGTAATCATCCACATTTAATGCTTCTAATGTGTGCGGAATGCTGTTTTTCAGAAAATTTGATGAATGAAAAGAGAGAAACGCTTGCAAACGCGAAGGAATTTTTAGGTTTAAATTTGGACACGAGTAGAGGTAATATTTGACAGGAAACAAAGCAAGCAATCCAGATGAGGAAAATGACTGTAGTTAGTGTGTTGTTTTTCTTCAGATTAGGTTATCACTGTAATGCAGGCATGAGGAATTTTAGATTTTTTTCCTGAATTCAGACTTTTCTAAGTCTGCTGAGAGTAAATAAACAATGCTGTATTTTTCTCCAAATTAAATAAGCCGAACTCTCTGATCTACTTCTCTAGTGCTGAGGATACTGTTCCCAGAATCCCCTTGGAATCTATAACTCCAGGGGTCGATTTCACAAAACTCTTCCTAACTTAGGACTAGTCCTAGGCAATGCTAAGAGATAGGACTAGTCGTAAGTACTGGTCCTAACTTAGGACTAGTCCTATATGTTAGCATTGCCTAGGACTAGTCCTAAGTTAGGAAGAGTTTTGTGAAATCGACCCCTGGGGTTATCAAAAGATGAACATGCCATCATTTCAACGTTCCTCCTAAGATCTGGATCCCAGTTTCAGACTTGTTTGTCAGCGGTGACTTCTACCCCTGGTAGTGGTTGCTAGCTTTGTGATGTTGTATGACATAGTTGCACTAACGTTGCCTAAACTCTGGAGTAACTGGGACCAAATTGAATGTTACCATACTGCTTACCGTGGGATTCTGATGTTGGCCACAAGCCCAACCCTCTTCGGTAAGAAGTGCTTGGGCCTAGACAGTTTCTTACATACTTTGTTATCTTTACATTGCAACTTCTTACTTTCTACTGAATAATTTCCCCTTCATATTTGATAAGTTCTCTCTGAAAATTTATATTTTTTGTTCTGTTCACATGCAACCATTACAACTTCGTCTGTTTACATGCAACCATTACAACTTCAATGATCAACAAACAGCAAGGGGTAAGTGAACATGTTTTCTTTGACCAACTTTAGTTCATAAAAAAATAGCAATTTACTGTTCAAAGAGCTGCTTAAGCCCAAAGAGTAGCTAAGCACATTAATATCATGCTTACCAGAAAAAGGTAACCAGTTAAGATACCATTTCACGTGTAGCATCTGTGACTGGTGCTCTGCTTATCGTTGCTTAGCAGAATTTTGTAAAGCAATATTTTGTACTTAAGCAGCTCTATAAAATTGGGCCCTGATCCTTGCTTCATGTTTACCAGTCTGTGTATTGAAGTGAAGACATTGTTACACCTTCCCCCTTCTTTCCTTTATGTGCCTTTTCTTCATTCAGCTGTTTCCTTGCCAAAACAAAAATAGAAAACTTTAAGGTCCACTGTCATACCGCCCTCTATTGTTGTGTTTACATCCTACTGTACCAAACATGTCAACACTTGATGACATGTACGAGCATTAGTCAGTGTCGGAATCAAGCGACTCCGGCTGCGGGTATGGTTGGCTGTGGCTATGGTTGGCTACTGCTATGGTTGACTGCGGCTATGGTTGTTGGCTGTAACGACGATGTTGAAGAATTAATTGGCCTTTCCAACGATCCGGCCACAGCTACTGCCGAAGTTGTCAATTTGGACAAGGCCTTGGTTGGAATATTTACCCAAAGCTGAAATTCAAACTGTTTCATTTCGTGATTCATAATCAACTAGAAAAGAAATTAACTACTAAATTCTGGACTGTTCCATTTTAGGAGGCACAGTCAAGAAGAGTAATTGCCTTGACTGCCATACAGCCAGGGATCACATCTAAGTTGATGATTTAACCTGGCAAGCAAACTTTAGGGCTGGATAGCTCAGTTGGTAGAGCGCCGGCACATTAATCCGGAGGTTGCATGTTCAAGTTCAGCTCTTGTCAACTTGTCTTTGTTCAACCCCAATTTATAAAAAAATGTACTTAATAGTCAGTTTCCGTTGTGGTTTATTACTCGATATTTGAAATAAAAATTTGAATTTCCTTAGATGATCCCTCTGCTGGTGCTTCCCAGGTTGTATCATTAACTTGGGTGCGATCCCTGGCTACACGGCAGTTACAGGTTGAACGGCTTCTGACTGGCACCCCCGAACAAAGATATCGATAAGTCCCACTCTAGTCAAATTTTCTTGTTCACAACCCAAAATTATTTACATATGTACTAATATTTAAATTGCATTTTTGTAGTTCTTATGTGAGCTGGGATCCATGGGAGATCAGTGAGTTTCTTACTGAATGGATCAGCCAGGATAATTAAGAAATATGTAAATAAAATGAAATATTATTTGTGTTTGTCTACAGGGTTATACTGCTCTGCATATTGCCGCTATCCACAGCAAAGAGTCCGTCATGCAGTTCCTCGTTCAAGATTACCGTAAGCAGAAATTTCTTTTTTTCTAATTCTTCATTAGGCCTATTATTATTATTATATATTTCTGGTAATAAAACCAAAGATGCCTCATAGGGAACCTAACCCTGTGGTGTGGCATGGAACTTTTTTTGAAAGTCAGTTTGTAAAAAAAAGTTGTTTACTCTGCCATTTTTCTTGATTTTTTTTTCAAAATCCACAAGTTCCCTTTGAAACCTAGCCAAACGGCCTGGTGAAGTAATTAAATGTTTTATTTTTTTGAGGGGTGAGGGGGTGACACGATGACTCATCGATTGACACCCAAACAACATTTAGGTTTGTATAGTTCTCTGGGGCCATTTGTAGATTCTCATGCTGCACTGCACGCATATATTACAATTATTATCCCTTGGGCATGTTCAAATTATTTGTTGGGCTTGAATTGTTTTTATGGGTCTAGAGGCCCGGGCCTCTATCCATCTGTATAGACCATTTGAGAAGGGCTTGGAATCAGCAAAACAAACATATTGCATGCTATCCACACCTTCTTCCAACACAAGTACCACCAGGTAACGAAGGTAATATATTCTGATGCTGCACTGCAGGGTCCTTTACTGTAAGCTCGCAAGCCTGAGGGAACCTGTAAATAAGGGTACATGCTACCTGAACCAGAATCACCGGGGGTTAACCTCTACTACTCTTCCACAATAAGAGCTCTGGGTTCTTTTACGTGCACTACTTAATCCTAGTACACGGACTTAGGCTGAATGTTCCATCTAAAGGACAAAGCCATTATGGTAAAGTACCTTGCTCAAAGACACAAGTGTCTCCGCCAGGATTCGAACCCACACTCTGCTGATCAGTAACACCAGCGTTTGAGTCTGGTGCTCTTAACAGCTCGGCCACGACATGCGGCATCTCGATCGGTAATCATGCTCTTGTGAAGACAATAGAAATCAGCTGAAACATGTTTTTCAAAGTCTTGACATCAGGGCCCAATTTCATAGAGCTGCTTAAGCAGAAAATATTGCTTAACAATTGCCTGCTAAGCAGAAATGAGCAGGATACCAGTCACAAATTGTACATGAGGTGTGGTAGTTTAGCTGGTAACCTTTTTCTGTTAAGCATAATTTTGTTGTGCTTAGCTACTTTTTGTGTTTAAGCAGCTCTATGAAATTGGTCATAGAGCTCCTGAGCAAAAAATGAGCAGGATGCAGTCACTTCAGTCACATGGTACAGTTAGCGTGTTTGTATCTGTATACAAAGTTGTACGCTTGCAAAACCTCTCTATTAACACATTTTCAAAACCAATATGTTTGTTAATACATAGCTTCTATGTTACATTGATCGAATCTTCTCGTTTCCATCACAGATGCTGATATCAACATTCGAGACTTCAGCGGTCGTAAACCTCGCCACTACCTGAAGGAGGGAGCCTCCAGCTATATGCAACGTAAGACAGATCCCTTCTCTCACTGCCCCTCCTCTTACTCCACCCCCTCCTCCCATAATGGCATAGGTTATAGTAGTAGCTCAAACACTGCAGCAGCATCGTATAGCACTGAGGACACGCCCGGTAACTCGTTCTCGCGGGCCATGGGCAGGCTCTCGTTCAGGCGCCCCTCGGCCCTGAAGAGGTCAAAGAGTGAGAAACACTCCATGCCTGCGCCGAAGACTACTACTACCCCAATGCGGTCTCCTAGCATGAGACGCATGAATAGTAAAAACCCAAAGGAGATCGTCCGAGTTTGATCTCAGCGTTCTCCCTTAAAGGAACTTTACAGAATTGGTTTTTGCTAACAAAACAGTTGCTGACAGTGTAAGCACTTTATGTAATCCACAATGTACATAAACTGACACACCTGTAGAAGTTTGAGATCGATCGGCCATCTGGGTCACAAGAAAATAGTGAAAAGCCGATTACACATTTGCATGAAATCATATAGATTCAACAAATGAATAAAACGCTCACTGAGCGATAAACTCCAATCAGAAAATTAGTTTATTCATTTATCATCAAATATGGCATTTCAGACAGAAATATTTAAAGGGATGTTTTCTACTATCATCATCTTTAGACCGTGTAAGTTTTATATAAATCTGTGATCAAAAAGTTTTTTCTTCTTACCAATTCTGTAATGTTCCTTTAAGGGCAAACTCTGGATCTCATTGGAGATTTTATAATGAATCGATTCAACTAAGAATAAAAGCAGCTTATTACATTAGAATGGTCTCCTGTTCACTGAAAAGAAGATTCAGTACTACCCAATTCTAAATTTTAGTTTGGAAGCCAGTTTCTACATCACAACAAAAGCAGCAAAGGAATACCATTGATGTTGACACTAGTGGAGCTGTTTTTCACATTTTTTTTTCGTTATACATTTGCACTGAACTATACACAGTGTTGTGTTTCAAGACGAAACACTGTGAAAGTTTATTTTTTATTTTTTTTTAATGCTTTTTTTCTAAAATAAAAATGAAAGTATTGCTAGTAGACCAATATTGATAACCTCTTTCTCACACTATATTCTGATCCTCTGGGGTTAATACTCGCTTTGGAAGATGACACGACCCTCAGCATTTCTCTAATGTTTCGGTATTTCATTACTGATTAAAACTACTTCCCTTGGTCAGGTCAGGTCAGGTCAGGTCAGGTCAGGGGCAGAGGAATAGCACTTTTGTTGGGGGATGCAAATTTGCCGACTAACTGTTCGTTCAGAGGGGCAGTTTCTGTAACCGTAAGGACAGCAAGATTAACCTTACAACAATTTCAGTGTATAAAAGTCGAAAGTTTGGCAAATTTTTTGAATGGTTAAAGAAACAAAATTTCAAGTCGGCAAATCAAGAGATTGAAATTGTGCCAGTAGATTCCATGCTTCGTTTGTCTTGAGGGCTCAAAAAGGCCGACAGAGAAAAACTACTGGTAGACACCTCACACCTTACCAAACCCAGCAGTTCCCTCGCCCCTGCTCCTGGTCTTCAGACCCAGGGTTACCCTAACCCTGGGGTTAAGTCTCCTCCTCGTATCTCCATTTATTCACACTGATTCAAGCTACCCGCACCCTAAATCTCAGGGTTCACACTTCACCTACCTCCGTGATAATTGTGTAAATACTGATTGAAGCTACCTACCCCTAGTCCAAAGTCTCAGGGTTCACACTAACAGTCGGTTAGGTCTCCCTTGAGAGATATTACACAACATCTCCCTGAGTTTAATCATCCCTGGTTTTCAACTAGGACATTTCCTGGACTTTTTGCCTTAAAAAAAAAATAACATTGAAGCTACCGACCCCTAGTCCAAAGTCTCAGGGTTCACACTAACAGTCAGTCAGGTCTACCTTGAGATATTACATAGCATCTCCTTGAATTTTAATCAACCCCAGTCATCCCTGATTGTGAACTAGGACATTAATACTGCCTGGACGTGTGGCTGAAAAAAAATCTAACGAGTGCATTGTGGTTTGTTTGAAATAGAAAGCATTCCTAATTTTCAAAACTTAAGCTGATAAGAGACTATGTTAGTCTCGCTCATATTAAAACCTTGGGACCTGTTAAAATGTAGGATTTTCTTCTGTCACATTTCAAAGTAACGTATGTGTGAACGCAAGGTTTTCAAAAGATGTTCAAATCTGCCAGAGATTTGCACAGTCTGTACCAAGTGAGAATTATAATTAAGACAGCATTATTGCAACTGTTTATCTGTTAACAGTACTACAGTCAAATCAGTTTTTTTTTATATATTTATTTTTGAAATAATGATTTTTTACATGTAGCTATGGTCTTTCTATAAGATTGAAAAACATTCCTAAATTTTTTTAAAAGGCATCTTATTTTAATATATTTGACTTTATTGGATTAGTTGTATTTTTGTACAAAATTGGGAGATTTTGCTGATTTTCCCATTTTTAAATGCATGAAGTACCAACCCAACATTGTAGACGTGGCATGAATGAGCGTAAATGTCCATGTTTTTGTTCAACGTTGGTTTGTGTAGATTATCAATATTTATATACCGTTTCACATTGTACAGAAATTAAGTTATTCCCATTACTGTGAATTAGTTCAGTGGAAATGAAACAAAAAGAAAAACAGCATTCATACCTTAATGATAATCAGGCGGTTGTCTTTTCATTACAAGTAAAACAAAAACTCAAAATCACAGACGAAAAACTATCTATCCACCATGTAACCAATTTCATTGATCCTAATTTTGAGAGATGTTGAATCTCAGTGGTGCTGGGAAAGCTGATACCTGTCTTCACTTTAACCGGTCTCCATGTTCAACCATTTCCTGTATTAACCCTTACAGTGCCAGCCTCGTTTTGGTAACTCTGTATCCACAGGCCGGCCATTTAAAAAAAAAATTGTTGTCGAGTAGTTGAACGTAAGGGAACGTCGGCGGCCTGTGAATGGAGATTCAGTAGGACGCTTCAGAACGTCGGCGGCGCTCGCAGGGTTCCTTACAGTGCCGGTCGCGTTTTGGCAATTCTTTATCCAGAGGGCAATTTTATGTTTTTTTGGTCGAGTAGTAGATCGTATGGGAACGTTGGCGGCCTGTGGATGGATACTCAGTTGGACGTTTCAGAACATCGGCAGCGCTCCAAGGGTTTATACACTTTGCATTGTCGCTTGGCCAGGGGCTTGGTCCTCACACTGTGTGTGTCTCATACAGTGATATAGACCTCTATGTTGCTAGGTCCTCCAGGTCTGGTTCCCTTGATACACAGTAACAATACAAGTTCTAACTCTGATTTCATATAAAGGGATTCAACTATTTTTGCTACTAAGCCGGGGCCCAATTTATACGCCATATTCAAATTGGTGGCTACAGCTACGACAAATATTCACAGTATATTTTGTGGATATTAATTTTTAAGATCTTTCGTTTTATTTTAAAAGTGATGTCGCAGGCGACATCATTTTTCAGCTGTCATTGCTGCAGGTAGAACTGTTCTCGAAACCGACAATTGGTTGTTTGACAGAATTCTCCCCAAATCTTTATTCAAGCCCTGATTTGTTCAATGTGACAAGCTTCCAATTTGTCAAAAAAAACAAAAAAAACACAACAACAACAACAAGAAATCCACATTACAAATCTGTCAAAGCCAGAGGTATATTGAGTTAACAGGTCACTGGCCACAGTGGCAATGACATTGTGAAGCTTGTTTTAATAACTTTGTTTACAGTTCACTAACCGTTTTCAACTGAGGCTTAAAAAAATAAAGTACATGTATTCCTTTGACTGTGGCATTTTTGAAAGTTTTGTCGAATGTAACGTTTGAGTTTGCCTGTAGTTGGCTGTTTCTGAATTGACGGCTGTGACTTGGTCACAACGTAATCATGCGTTGAAGCATGGGCTGCCCTTAGCAACACCCTTAGCAACAGCCGTAGCCACAGCCACCAATTCAGACACATCCATGTTTGTACCATGATCCTTTGTAGAAGGATGTTCTTCATGTAATGAATAGATAAAGGTAGGGTCATAGATAAGTTTTTGTCAGCGAAATGCTGATTTATATTAAGCACGATTATAACGAAAGGTACATTGAAAGTCACATGTAAAAGTTTATGCTGAGTACAGTGTCTACTTGCTGAGAAAACTGCAAAAAACTGTCACTCTATTTTCACATGAGCGTCAAATCCATCCATGGTTACCGATGACACTAGGTACCAACCTCATCTCTGGCCACAGCATCCAAGAGCAGAAACCAACTCTTAGAAATCTGAGAAATGATTCATGCATGAATCGTTTCTCAGTTTTGGTTAAAAAATTTCCAAAACATATAATTAGAAGGGAATCCCTCAACAGAAGTAGTTTATACTATCAACAACTCCTTGCTTCTCACCAACTAAGTTTTTATGGTCGTTATTTAAGTACTTCCCTATCTATGACCCTACCTTGAATGAAGTCAGGACACCAGACAACTGTGGCATGCAGTCGGACGTTATCTTGGTTGTCCCATCCCTCCCCCCCCCCAAAGTCTCCCTATCCAATAGTTGCATGGTTTCAAACCATAGTGGCATGTATGACATTAGTGTTGAACAATCTTGATGATGAGCTGATTTCATATCTACTTACTAGAAAATATTGCTTAGGCAAACTAAGCAGCAGCGGGGTACCAGTCATGAAGAGTACAAATGTATGTATCACCTTGCATCTTGACTTGTTACATAGTTATCTCTAAGCAAGATTTGTGTTTTGCACAAAGCAAATTGTGCTTAAACAGCACTGTTAAATTGTCTCCTGACACATATTTTTTGTACTAGTTCGTTATTTCACAGTAACCTGCAATTCTTTCATCAAGAGCATTTTTTTCTGTTAATCCATTTTTATTCAAAACAAATGTTGGTTGTGTCAATATTTTGGGTCGTCTTAGCTGTAAATGGTTTTGCGTGTTGGCATGATATACTAGCTTGTGGTTTGCGTGTGGAGTTAGCCCTTGGCTACAGATTGTGAAAATGCTCCAGTCGTTTTGACATTAGTCTGGTTCCTCTCTGTCTGTTGTCGGACCAATCATGTGAGGTTGCTTTAAATTGACTCTTGCACTGTTGCCATTCAGTCAGTAGATTGGTCAAAGCCATGGTCTATTGTCAGTAGTGATGTAACAACTCCCAGCCAAGGTAGCATGGTCTGTCCAGGGCTGGAATTTTTTACACTGGACTGCAGACCCCGAGGCCAGTGATTTCAGCCCCAGGCCAGTAAACTCTCGACCGAACAAGTCGGGCGGGGCTTGTGTTTAATATCTCACCATGAATAATCTTTTTTGTTAACAACAAAAAGAACTGGTGTTGAAATATTGACTTTGACTCTGGTGTAAATATCTTTCAATTCTGTTGAGGATCAAAATAAACTTACCCCTAAGACAAACAGGACAAATGAGATTAAACTTCTTTCAGTGGCCGAAATAAAAAAAAGTTTACATGCTAAACTTTGTTGGAAGGGTAGCAAAGATGCGATGTCCAACTGGACCTAGAGTATCAATGTTCAATGCCTTTAACATCTGTATAATCAATCTGTATGAACTCAGGAGTAATGTAGTGACCATTTTTCTCCTTTTAATGTCACCGTAGAATAGTTTAATCCGAAGAAGTAATCTTCAAGATTCCCTCCAAATAACCAGGATATCATCGTAGCTTCTAGAGTAACTTTGCACTTGACTTTCTTAGTGTAATCATCTGTAGAAATGCTGTCCAGTCAGCTAGTGTCACATTTTAGTTTCAAGTGTGTTTTTGCATGAAATTTACCTGATCACTTTGAAACAAGACAAGGTCCAAGCAAACAAATTTCCTGTTGGTTTTGGATATTGCATTAAAGACAAAGTATTTTTTTGGTTTTTTGAACCGTTTGATTGTTTTAATCCTATACAAAAGGTATATATATACAATAGAAATTAATCGGTGAAAATTTCATTTCAAAAGGTGGTAGTCTTTTTGAGATATCGCCGAAAATCTGGAGCAGTTATGTCCACGCAGAAATACACAATCTGAGAAATGTTTCACGCATGAAAAGTTTCTCAGATTGACAATGTTTTTGAACCCCTCTCTCTAAAACCACATTCCTTGGAAGGAAATCATTTCTCAAAATGTTATAATTATCAACAGCTGCGTGCTTTCTTACCAAGTAAGTGTTTGTGGTCGTTAATTTTTGGAGTCGATACCAAAAGTATACCCTCCCTTTGAGTGACCAAGTCATCTTTCGATGTAGAAATATGTTGTTATTCCTTGGGATTTTTGTAAGATTCTTGTCCTATCATGAATCACGCTTTCTGTGTTTCACTTTCGAGGGACCCTGTAAATGCAGTATGAATTGATGCATGTCTTTGCCCATGGTAGTGTGCATGTTGTGATGCACAGCCCCTTTCCTTGCACGCTATACCCCCCAGTTTGCCTTTAATAGTATCCAATGAGATTGTTAACTAAGACCGCATCTTGGATGATGATGATGATGATGATGATGATGATGATACCTCGATCCTGCTCCCACTTCTTGCAGGATGCTGATTGGATGCCTGTCCTGACGTCTGATTGGTCGATTCCTCCTCGGCATCTTTAAAGCACGCCAGTGGATTTGCGTGAACAAATGCCTGAAATCTTCTGGCTCAGTATAAACAGTAAATCTGCACAAGATCTGCAAATTAAGCTAAGCATGATTTTTTTGCGATACATGATTTGCTTTCAAGGCATTTCAAAGTGCCAAGTTCAGATTTTGTTTAGTCTTTTAGAATCATATATCGGTAGAAAATTTAAATAGCCTAGCCGTGATTAAAATAGAGTGTGATTTTGGGGGGGGGGGGCTGGAGCGCAAACAGAACATCAAATTACTTTGAGGGTAAAGGGGAAGCTAGCTATCTACGATTATTGAAGAGCATTTTGTTTTCAAAAAAAAATCTTACATATCTCACAAAAATCTTGGATTTCATGAAGAAAAACATTCCGAGCTTGCCAACAAGTTGCACATGTACCAAAACTGGGCTTCTGTTTAAGATCTACCTGAGTCTAGGTAAATTATATTTTGCCCTTTTTATTTAATTTTTTATTTTTATTGAAGAAAAAAAGTCATCCTTGAAGTGTGTGCTAAATGGGGACCAACATTTTTAATGTGCCTTATAATTTATGAATTTTTTCATCAAGATTCACTGAAATATATAATTTATTTGTCTTTTGTTGTGCTAAGTTAAGTTTTTTGGGGGACCAGTCTAGCATAATGGGTTAAAAACCCTTCATTTTTGTTTTATACATTTTTTTTATTAAAGGAACTGTTCTTGATCATTTAAAGTAAAACAATCAGTGCTAAAATGCAATATTAAATAATCAACTCATTTTTAAAAGAACATTTTTACCAAAACCTTATAACAAATTTCACTTCAAAGATTTATCAATTAAACCAAATAAATTGCAAACATTTATGTATATAGTGAAAATCTACATTTATAGTAACAGAAATTAGTTATAAATTGAAGGAAAAAAGGTGAAATATTTTATTGTAGTGAGAAAGAAATAGTTTATTTCATTTAAAAATATTGCCTCTATTAGTGTTGTGTAGTGAATAAATATGCCAAATTAGAAATAAAGATATTATAGGGAAGTCATTCCTAAGTAGAATTCCTTCTGCTTCAAATCGACAATTATGATTTCTTCTTGAGAGCCATGTTTTTAAATACTGCACTAGAAATTCGCAAAGATCAGCATGTTTTGGGTTTTTCGTTTTGTTTTGTTTATACCACGGCTGGAGTCTTTTGGCATAAATTTGTTGACATGTCCTATCAATGAAGAATTTTGGCAAAATCTGTTGTTCATGCTTAAGGAAAGCTATTCAAGATGCAAGGTGATACTAAACCTGCAGAGAGAATCCATTTCTCAGAAGATAAAAAAGATTGTAATAACAAAAATAAATGCATTTGTCTGGAATTAGGTATAGAAGATAAATAATGGAAGAAAGTGACGTTTGTGCCACACCCTATTGTAAAAAAAAGAAAGAAATTAGTTTCTTGAAATTTGAGCTTTTCAATATTGTGTACAGTATCGCAAAATGCTCCAAACGAAAGTGAGCAATACTTTGCGCTCAATTGTATAGAGCCGCTTATAACAAAAAGCAGCTAAGCACAACAAAGTTATGCTTACCAGAATGAGGTAACATGTACCATATTTGACTGGTATCCTGCTAATTTTTGCTCAGCAGAACAAAATTTGTTCAGCAAAACTGTCTGCTCAGCCACTTCCATGAAATTGGGCCCAGGTGTTTAATGGAGGGCCACTGTCATTTTATGTAACTGTAGAGGGGGGTGGGGCTTAGTACACAATGTATGTGTACATTAACTTATCTTACAAAAGATTACTGTTTATTGAGATTTCCTTATTCAGATATTTTATGAACATTTTAGCCGATTGCAATGTCTGACAAGCTGATAAAACACATTTACTCATGGTGAAAAAACCACCTAATGATGTGCATGGGTGCTTACAAGATAGACATTGTGTGGTGATTTTTAGGTAGGAAATGTATTTTGTGCACTTGTGGGGTGTTTTGACATGGTAGGGTAACCCCACAATGTTTTTAACAGGAAAGATTGAAGAAAAGGGACAATAGAAAACACATCGGGAAAGCCCACAATGTCGCTCTACTGTACATTAATGTTATGTAGTGTTGGTGTTGAGATGAGCTTTTATCAAAACTCAACTGTATGGCAAAACCATAATGGACTGCGGAGGGAGGGGCGGGGGTAACCATGTTTCAGCCCCAGTAGTACTAGTGGCAGCGTGCCCCTGGTGACAGTTGATTTGGGTCGACAGCCCAAATCAGTTAACCTCACCTTGAAGTGGCCATCCGGCCTTGTGAGTTGGGCGATATCTCATATAAAAAATATTTAATAATAATTGGGTGGCTTTAGCATGAGTCCATGAAATGACTCCCAAGAGATGAGGAAAATTGCTCCATGCCTTAATGACATCTCACTAATTAATGCAAACTGTTTATTAGTGGAATAACTAGCAACTGAGTGCCAGTGATTACACTACTAATAAATGCTAAACTCCTTTTTTCCAGTCACATTGAACTTGGGCCTGAGGCTACTTTTTAACTCATCATATTTTCATGTTGTTTCTTGAGTATTCATGAACTAGACTATTTAAAAAAAATTATATAATCCAGTGTATCTCTTGAGGACTATTGTTAAAAAAACAAAAACTATCAGCGTTCCATCCGATTAATAAGGTAAGAAGTGCTCCTTCCTCTTGTTTCCAGAAGCGCTCCAAGGTCAAATTCAGTTTTGTGATGCACTCATTTTTCAATAGATAGAGTCCTCATGAAAGTGTAGACAAAAATCACCAACCTCACATTATTGGTGTAAAAAAAAGGAGCAATTTTATTTGATACTCTTTTATAGCAAATTTGAAACATGACTTCATCGAACATCAAAAACAAATGCAGATGTACAACACAAAGAGGGATTTTTGTGCCATTCAAAAGGTCAAATTCAATATTGTTTTGATTGAATACCATTATAATTCAGGTATGAACTAATAATTCTCTTTACAAAAACGTACAGACCAGTTATTTGAAATGTGATGTCATCGAATGTTTGGGGGTTTTGACACAAATTGCACTTGAAGGGTATCGAACGCAGTGGCATTTTACACCATTTCAATGTAAGGTTAGAGACTTGTAGTTTTGTCTTCATCTCACAAAGACTCTATCTATTGGAAAAATGAGTGGATCACAAAGCTGAACTTTACCTTGGAGCCCTTCTTTATTGTAAGATATATGTTCAGTTTCAATTGGCAAATGTATATCAAAGATAAAACACGACAATCGCCGTTGTTGCTCAACTTTTTGTGACACAGTTGTGTAATTAGACCTTGCAGCACGGCTTAAAAGCAAAACTGCACTAAGTCGTACTGCGAATGTGCACGGCTAGTTTGACTCTAACACAATGCAAAATTATTTTGTTTTACCCGATGCATCGATGTGTGATAAGTACTGTATACTCAGTGGTTTCCTGAATCCTGCAGAAACAATCCACAGGGATACTATGTGGGTAGGATTCGAACCCACAACCCCTGCATTCTAGAGAAGATGTACTCATCACCACTAGACCACCTGTGATTGGTTGCTGTAGCGTTTTGACCTTTGAACTTGTCGGTTGTTACTGAACATATAATCTCATTTCCACCAGCATGCTTAATGTTTTCATTTTAATCCGTCACTGCTCACCACCTGCACACCATTCACATCCATACATCATTAATACATGCTGTACTAATGCCGTGCTTTCATCATGTACAGGTCACATGTCGTATTCATGTTTTGTAATATCCAGCATGACATGTTTGTTTAATGTATAGTGAAGTGGGTTTCGACTGTAAGCGAAGCTTAATGGTTATAACTAAAGTTGTAAATTTCAAGTAAGCAGTGCACGTGCATAAAAAACAGTGTATTCAAACAGATGCCAGTCATCTCTCCCCCTCCATAGGGTGACTTTGCTAGGGGGCAACTTTTGCAGGGGGGCGACTTTGTAGGGGGCGACTTTGCAGGGGGCAAGATGACTGTTTTCCATTAAAACGCCTATCTACTCTTTGCGAAAACTGGGGGAAAAAGGGATACTTGAGCAAAGAGGTTATGCATTGAATGATTCCAGTGACCAGTTGGCCTCCTTAGCCAAATGAAATAATCTTTGGCTGGACACTGGGAGGTGCATAGTTGAACTAGTGTTAGGTAGAAATGGTTGGAGGTAGGATATGGGTGTGTGTTTGTATAGGTGGATGACCCATCCAAGCACCCTTAAACAGAACTGGGTTAAAGTTGGTAGTTCGGGGCGTGTTTTCGTCATACACATCCACACTGCTTGTTGACTGTGTGTTACGAATGGGTGAACGCCATTCTAGCACTCTCAGACTGGGTAACTGGGTAGAGTGGGTAAATGGGGTGTGTGATACACATCCACATGCTTGGTAACTGGGTGTCGGAGGATGTGTTTTATAGGTTGAACACCCCTCCTAGCACCCTCTATCTGGGTAATTGGGTAGAGTGGATAATTAAGGTATGCTTTTGTGTTACACATCCTCACGCTTGGTAACTGGGTGTCAGAGAATGTGTTTTGTAGGTTAACGCCCATCCTAGCACCCTCTAACTGGGCATAGAGTGGGTAGTTGGGGGGGGCAGGTGAAAGTTTGGTGTATATGATTTGTTCGTACATTTTCTCTATTAATTCAAAAGGTAAGTATCTACGTCAGTTCTAGTTCGTCCAACCAATAGCAAGGAATGCAGTTTCAGGTGTGAAACCCACAGCACGGGTGTTGATTTATAATCACAGATAATGTAAAGGTACTTTACAACCTAACATAAGCTACAACTCATAACTTCATTTGAAACCCAGTTCTCAGGATTCTGCACTTAGATTTGAGTAAACATAGATGATTCATATACTTCTCGTTTTCATGAATCAAGCAGTGCAATGTGTGATAGAGCAGGTGTGATATTTGTTGTACTTTAATCTGATTTTCCACTTTCTCCCCTTGGAAAATCAGTAATGTTATTATTAAGATAGCCGTGTAATAAAAAGCCTATTCAAGCTTAAACCAATATGTATCGTTGTGGCAGTGCAAAATGTTGTATCGGCGCTGCCAAAAAGGGTTTATGTGCACTTAAAGGCAGGATATACTTTTGGTAATTGTCAAAGACTTGTATCTTCACTTGGTGTATACATGTACCAACATATGCATAAATTAACAAACGCCTGAGAAAGGCTTCATGCCTAAAGCCTTTCTTAGATTCAATATTTGAGTGAGAAATTATCTCTTTCTCAAAAACTACATTACTTCAGAGGGAGTCGTTTCTCGTAATGTTTTACACTATCAGCAGCTCTCAGGTGCTCCATACCAAGTAAGTTTTTGTGGTCATGTATTTCTTGAGTAATTACTGAAATTATCCATTGCCTTTAAGTAGGAGTTGAAACTTTGCATGGTGAGAATACAATCAAGTGAGTTTTGCTGAGACACCGTGTACATAATCTCTCTCAATGTTAGGAACCAGTGGCTTGACAACTTGATGTTTCGATGAGTATACTCTGGGCCCAATTTCATAGAGTTGCTTGAGCACAAAAAGTAGCTAAGCACAACAAAATTATGCTACCAAAATAAGGTTACCAGCCAAAATACCATCTCTCATGTACTATCTATAGCTGGTATCCTGCTTATTTTTGCTAAGCAGAAAATGTTTAAGCAGTGTTATTTTCTGCTTAAGCAGCTCTATGAAATTGGGCCCTGATCGTATGCGAAACGTGGAGTTGTCAAACCACAGGGTTCTTCTCAGAACCACCATAACTCATAAAGAGAGTTGATGTACATAGTGTCTCTGTAAATCTCACGTGATATCGGCACTTTCAAATGCTCTTCTAAGAGATGCATCATTACTGCACTGAAACGACGGTGTGTTTGTCGAGCCTTGTTCTCAGTTAAACTTTACTACGTTTATCCGAAGGTCAAATAGCATGCCTGATTAAGACAGGTTCTGTAAGTCGGATCAGTCAGTGGGATGCAGTGCCCTAACTCATTTACACAACACATCTTTCCATCCACCAGACATGTTAACATGATTCCATATTTGTAGATTCATTTTTGTTCTTTCTGTCATACCGTTTCTGTTTGCTCTCGTCTCCGCTCTCTCCCCCAAGAAAAAACTTGCAAAATTTCTCATCTGTCTCACGAGCGCTCATTATAAGCTGCCCCCTCCACCCGCTCCGCCAGGAATTATGTCATGTGACTGGGCAGAAAGTGGCACAATTTTATGTCAGGTGCAATGATAATGTCAAGCCGATGATTGTGCTGCCTTCTAGCCTTTAAGTCAAGACACTCGTTGCAAGCTGGGTGGCGCCACCGTCCTGAACACAAAAAAAAAATACCTGTGCGATGCAGTGGCGCAATTCTTTTTTTTCGTTTTTCGTGGTGGTGGCGCTGTGCATGATGTATACCGTGCGGGTTGCTGCAAGCGCGGTTTAGCGCGAGCGCCTGTTGCAACAAGTGCGGGTTGCTGCGATCGTCTTGACTAAAGGCTAGTTGTCTTCAAGCTTACAGATTGGTCTGTCAATTCTACTAAAGTTACATGTAGTGTTTTATATTGTATAACAATTTCAAATGTTTAGATACATCATTATCGCTATGAAGAGAAGCCATTTCATGAGATTCATAAACTTTTGAGTTTTCCTCCCATCCACCCCTCCTTCCACAAAAAAAAAATAACAAAAAGATAAAAAGAGGAACTCTTGAAGTGTTATTGCTAAGAGATTAAACTTTCTGATTAATTATCTAATGAACTTGTTTTTTTAAACTTATTTTACTTATTTTATTTTTTTGTCTGCCACTCGTTTTGTATTATTTGTTGCTGTTAGTTTGTTTTCCGTTTGATTTAGTTAGTATTTGTAGATATTAACCAACAGCAGGTGAAATGATCCAGTCATCCCAATCATTAAAACAAAGTTTAAAAGCAATCAACAAATTACATGTGTACATTTTTTTATTATGAAAAGTTACTTTTATGATTTTGGATATGACCCGTCAAGATGTTTGCCAGGATTTAGAAGTGGGGTGTCAAAATTTGATGAGAATTTACAAATTGTGCCGAACAGTCGAAGGTTACCAGCCAAAATACCAAGGCACATGTACAATTTGTGACTGGTATCCTGCTTATTCTCGCAATAATAGAAAATTGTTATGTAATATTTTCTGCTTTAGCAGCACTATGAAACTGGGCCCTGGTTGGCTTATGGTTCAGTTCAGAAATCCCACTTTTTTCAGGGAGAAATCATTAAATGGTTTGTCTGAAAAAGAGAGAAAACCATTATCTGTCTCCCCATGCCAAGCCTTAAATTCCACTTTGAGATCCAAATTAGAAATAACTACTGATCCCATCCACCTGACGTGGTCATCTCATCACAATAGTTTTTGGTTGCACCATTTTGGGAGTCAGTTTCTCCATGTGGTATAGACCAACCCGTACGCGCAAGTGCTGCAAAGCGCGCTGCCATTGCTCAATGCTGGGGCGCAAGGTTTTGTACACAAAACCATGGAAAAACAGTCGTCTTTTTAACTTTTTATGCCAATTAGGTGTGTTGCTCAATGATTTACACAAATTCCCTGACAGGACAGCATGACATAACAAAGTATAGAACATTGATCATGAATATTTGCAGCTAAACAGAAACTGAATCTTGAAAACGGCGCAGACAATAGGTGAGGTTAAGTGTGATGCTACATGGAAACTGCACTGTCTGGTATAAAATGTGTTACATCATCAGCAAGGTTTCTTAGACAGAGTTTCAGTATTCACGTTCTGTTAATTTCAAAAATTCAGTCAGTATTCTTTACATCGTTTTGTCAAGCTGTCCTGTCAGATAAATTTTGTAAATCGTTGAGAAAGACAACTAATTCACATAGAAAGTTAAAAAGACAACGGTTTTTCTATGTCTTTGTGTACAAAACCTTGCGCTGCCGGCATCCCAGCAATGGCGGCGCGGCCAGCAGCACTTGCGCGTACGGGCTTAAAAAAGATCGGTCTATACTGTGTAGTGCGCATTCATCTCTACTGCATGCAAACTCATTCCCAAAATGGCAGACCATTGGTAGATAGCAGCTTTATGTGAAGTCATCTATAGAGTTCATATTCACATCTCACAATGGAATGAAGTGAATGGAATACACTGTTGTTGTGATACGATGACACTTACACTTTGTCACCGAAATGCAAAACACGATTTTCTCTTGCACTTCAACTCTAGTGAATGCAGCAATGCTCGTGAATGCAGCAATGCTCGACTTATTTCTTCCAATTGACTATCACTCTTCTGTTTTCTATGGTTGTGCAGAATGCAGAGTGTATGTCTTCCAGAATTGTAGCACACAAAACACGAAGATTTAAAACAGTAAAAAACCTGAAGCATCTCAATTCACAAAATAGACACATATTGTTTCCTGCTCTGTGCCTGTCTCTGCTCACAAAACTCTTTGAATATATCTTCTTAAACTTTCTGACAAGTTTCTTTTTCTCCTTGTGTAGAGTTTTACTCTTTCACTCTTCAAGCCATTAGTTGCTGTCACGCTAACGGTGCATATTTGACAATATTTACCCTAAAGTATTAATATCGTTCTTTTTTATTTTTCAGAAATGATGACTGGAAAGCAATTCAGTAAGTATAGTTTGTTTGACTTCAAATGGAGAATATGGATGTGCAATAATTGTGGCATCATTGGCTGTATTGAATTTGTTTTTCTGCAAAAAATAGTTAACGGCCTGACGTTTCGACCCTAACAAAGTCTTTCTCGAAGGCTCTTTCATTTGAGCCTTTCAGGAAGACTCTACGGGTGGAAACGTCAGGACATTAACTATTTTTTTGCAATTATACTTCAGGTCCTTTTGGTTGGTAAGCAGTTTGCAACAGCTAATTCTATTTTCTAATTTGTTTTTTCTCTTGAGTATAGAATTTTAGTTTTCACTCGTCAAGCCACACATGCTGTCATGCTAATTCTGTACATTTGAAATATCACCAAATGTAAACAAGTAGTCGCGAAGCTCGGTTTTCGATTGGCTACCAAATTCTACCAAAACTTTCATGCAATATGTAATGGGAAGTTGAAGTCACTGACGGCCAGCCTCGCTACCATGGGCAGCGCGCCGTATCGATACCTCCCGTCACTAACCCCAGGAAGGGAAGCACTGAAAAACATTGCTGATTGGTCAACCAAAAGTGACTGCTCTGCGCGCACGTTTGTCAAAAAATGTAATCGCTTTTTGGATGCTTAGCACAAACGTGTCCAAATGCAAGTATTTTGACCCAATCTACTTCAAATGAATCATATTTTTACACGGTCACCCTAAACTGCATAGAGTTAGACATATCAAAAGATCAAAGAAGAATGAGAGGGGACCAGTTGCTCTTTGACTTGATGCCTCTTTTGATCACACACTCTGCGTACATCTTTAACACAGAATGAATCAACCACAGGACTGATTCAAATATCCAATATTTTTGGATATTTCAAAGTCACACTTCCAGGGGTTATGATCGAGCAGGACATTCTGAGAAAAAAATGATGCACCAAGATCGTACACCACTGGGAACAAGGTTGTTACTATACGATACTTTGCACTTATCATGAACTGCATATTTAGCAATTAAACCATGTAAAATGAGGCTCATATAAACATAGAACTTTGGCTTCTTCTTTTTTATCTTCAAAAAACTACATGCTGTTATTAATTTTACTATTTCCTACTATTTGTTTCATAACTTGTTATAGAAATTTGTCATTTCTGTCATTATGAAGGACAAGTTTCAACCTCTCAAGAAACCATTCTGATACCTGTAGAGAATATAATGTAATGGATTGATGTATTATTTCTCACAGCATCACCTCCTCGCATCAGACTGATGGCCCTGGCAGAGGGCTCTCCTTCAGTGAAAAGACACCATTCCATCATGAGCTCCTTCCGCGAAATCCGAAACACATTCCGGATGTGGGGATCGGCAGAAAATCTCGATCACCCTGATGATCACAAACAAGCACCGCTGTCCAAACCAAAGAACCACTTTACTGGCATTGACTACGTAAGATAACCCCCACCCCTCACTCCCCAACCCAACCAAACACCACCCGACCCCCCACCCCTACAAAAGATAACCCCCACCCCTCACTCCCCAACCCAACCAAACACCACCCGACCCCCCACCCCTACAAAAGATAACCCCACCCCCCACCACCCCACCACCCACCACCCCACCACCCCACCACCCCCGACACCCCCACCACCCCCACAACCCCCACAAAGAAAAAATGACCAGAGCAGGAATTGAACCTGTGACCTACGGGTTAACGTGCCAGCACTCTACCAACTGAGCTATCGAGCCCTGTTGTGGCCAGTCTCCCTATTTTGTCAATATCTTTGTCCGTGGGTGCCAGTCAGAAGCCATTTAACCCATAACTGCCGTGTAGCCAGGGATCACACCCAACGATACAACCTGGGAAGCGGCAGCAGAGGGATATTGACAAAATAGGTAGACCGACAACATTAGGGCGAGATAGCTCAGTTGGTAGAGTGCCGGCACGTTAATCTGGATGTGGCATGTTCAAATCCTGCTCTAGTCAGGTTTTCTTTGTTCAACCCAAAATTATCTAAAATGTACTCAGTCAGTTTCCCTTGTGGTTCATTACTCATTATATTAGTTGGTTTTGGGGCTGATTTTGCAGTGTTGGGTTGATGTTGTGTGCATCTAACATGGGGGATAGATGGTTGGTTCATGGAGGTAGAAATTAGCACTTTGTATTTTAACTCCCAATACTCACATTACTTCAGTTGCATTCTGTTTCCTCAAAATGGATTATCATAAACAACATAAACAGACTGGATACGCAACTTTTACCAGTTCAAACAGCCAAGCTGAGGACTCTGCATGGTTTTAATTTATTCTTTTGGTGGGGGGAATTTGTTTCTCATGAAAGCAAAGTCATGCTGAACTGGGTTTGCAAAGAATAATTTGACATCCCCCAAAAAAGACTCTAGCGCAACGAGCTCGCACAATTTGGAAGTACGTGAAGATGTGCAAGGTCTTTGTACTGAGTGACGTCGGTAATGTTAAATATCTTGTTACAATCTTGTTTATAAATGAACCCCCGTTTGATGGTGACACTCATGGAAGAAAACTTACCTCAAGCTTCAATACATGTTAAATTTACGTCAGGGATAAAGAATATTACTTGGTTTTACCCATACACGGATGTGTAAAGCACTGTATACTCAGCACTTTCCTGGCATATTACTTGGGTAGGATTTGAACCCACAACCTTTGCCATTTTAGAGCAGATGTTTTATCACCAGACATCCAAGATTGCCTGTAGCTAGAAGCAGTTCAAATCCTATATTTTAGCAGCGGGTACCGCAATAATTTAATAGATGTCACAGAACTTGGGAAAGTACCAAGTATCAATGCTTAACACATTAGTGTAAGGGTGGAACCCAATAATATTCTTTATCCTGAATCAAATTTAACATATATTAATTTGTTGCAGTGCTGATAATACAGGGATTTACACATATTGGTTTATAGGTGAAACCAAATAATATTACTTCAAGTTGATTTCACAGTTGAAGTATTTTTGTTTGATGTTACAGATAGCAACTAGCTTCTGTTAAACATAAAAGATTATGTAACAAAGTCAGGAATACAACTTTTCAGTGGATCAGCTGATTTCTTTTCTTTGTTAATATATTGACATAATAGAGAGACTGCCAACAGTAGGGCTAGATAGCTCAGTTGGTAGATTGCGGCACGTTAATCCAGAGGTTGCAGGTTCAAACCCAGCTCTAGTTAATTTGTCTGTGTTTAACCCAAAATTGATTCGCACGGTCAGTTTCCTTTGTGGTTTATTACTTTTTTTTTAATGATATTGCCATACAAAACTGTAATTAAGGGTGGTTGGCCATTTCTGTGTTGTTTGTTTTTTGTTTTTTTGTTTTTCCGATTACAAAGTATTGTACAGGATTGTTTAAAAAAAACGTAATTGTTTAATTTTAGTCTGAAATATCTCTGATTATGAAGTTCATACTAGATTAATTTTTTGTGTGAAGTATTTTCCTCTGAAATAAAGTCATATTTGAAAACTACCTGAAATGTTAAAAACAAAACCAAAAAAAAAAACGGCTTATTTCGGTTTTTACAACCAAAATTAAGGACAATGTGATTACATGCTGAAAATTGTGATGGATTCTCACTATTTTCTCCTGACTCACACAATGGATTAAGCCAAAATTGTCACTGGTTTTTATTTTACGTACATGGTTGATCACACAAAACATAAACACTGTCTACAACCATTTTGTCAGCTCTACCAATCCTGTATAATACCTTTACCAGGGAATGAGTAACATGCTATTTTGGCTGATAACTTTTTATGACATGCGAGAACTATCCGCATTAGACACATTTCTCATCAAGATTTAGATCAGAAATCCAATGCTAACCCGGTAAGCAGGGAACGGTTATCTTGATTAAACCACGGTAAGCACTGCCATAAGCCTAGATGGATTGTAGAGAAGTCTTAACATTGCACAACTCTACTTCTTCCGTTTCCTGTTGTAGCTGATGCCACCCCCAGCTGCATTACCTAAATCTAGAACACGCTCTCAAATAACTGCTCCTTTTGCAAGGTACGTCAACTTTCGAAGGGATGGTACAAAATTGGTAGATGTCATAAATACAACATAGACCCCTTGCAAGACAATGCACCTTTTTTTAAACATTATTTTTGGGGGGATATGTTTTCTTGAGAACAAGATGTTTACAACATCAAACCCATTTTGTACCATCCCTCATGATCAGGTGAATCAAAGTAAAATATAGAAATGTTGGGTTTTGGGTTTCTTACTGCACACAGTTGTTGTTTTTTCTTTGGTTGATTTGTGCACTGGAGTTTACTCGCACTTACAAATCAAACTTGAAAAAAAAAAAAAATAAATCACTTTTTTTGCAGTGTTCTTGATTTCAATGCTGGTCTTGGTCCCGGTCTTATTTCTTTTTCTATGCTGGCTTTGGTCCCTATCTTGACAACATTTGATCTCAGTTTCATTTTCAGTCTCTGACTTTTTAAGTTCTCAATATCTGTAAAGACCTCAACACTTGAATAAATACGAACTTTTGATTGTTAGGGTAGTATTCTTTAAACACAGATGGTTCTGAAATTTGGTCTTTAGTCGGAGCCCAAGCCCAAGTTTGTGGTTTCGAAAAGGGTCTCAGATCTGGTCCATCTTGGCGCAAACTAAATGTCTCTGCCTTTTTCCAAACCTCAGCTTGGGCTCTGGCTTGGGCTCTGGCTTATGCTCTGGCTTGGGCTCTGGCTTGGGCTCTGGCTTGGCTCTGGCTTGGGCTCTGGCTTGGGCTCTGGCTTGGGCTCTGGCTTGGGCTCTGGCTTGGGCTCTGGCTTGGGCTCTGGCTTGGGCTCTGGCTTGGGCTCTGGCTTGGGCTCCGGCTTGGGCTCCGGCTTGGGCCCTGGCTTGGGCTCTGGCTTGGGCTCCGTCATCAATCTTCGAGCAGTGTACATTTTGCACGGTGTTTCCAACATCAAGCGAAGCCTGCAGCCGAAGCCTAAGTGGAGGTTTGGTAAAATGCCCTTGGTCTCATCTCTGACCTCCAGGTCTTGGTCTTAGTCTTAGTCTTGACTTCAAGGTCCGATTAGTAACTGCTTTTTTTTCTTCATGTGTGTACTTGGTGGAGTTTGTGTGAGCTAAATTGCAGAGGAGAATTAAAAACTAAATGCATTTTAATATTTTGTGCAGCAGTCTTTCAAAGCCATGTAATGGTTTGATTGACGAATGCCGCCGCGTGACCTACAATCCTCCAATCAAATGTTGAGGATTGACTAGGGTGTTATATAATTATCAACTAACAATTGGTTTGAACTAATGATTGCTTTTGCTCATGTACATTTGGAATCTGAACAGAACTGAGCTAAGAAAAAGTGAGTCTGATCCCAACATCATGGAGTCATCGGAAGCTGCCTATGTGTAGGGACAAGCAACATCTCTTGAGCATCACCAGGACAATGATGTCGACAGAAGAAGTGTTTGTCTGGAGACGAGACTATTTGGTGATATCGTATTCTTCATTCAAAGACAATATCATCAGCAGGCTAATACTTATTAGTTTTTAGGGAAAGGCAACATTTTGGATGACCTCTTCGACTTGTCTCCAGGCTGGTTCCGGGGAACTGTAGTTCATAAGTAACAAGTCTTGACAGTTAAGTAGAATTTACACTCGGACCTCAACGCACCCGATCAGGGCCGAATTTCATAAAGCCTGTAAGCAGACGTTTTCTGCTTACAGAGCGGCCATTAGCAGAATTTCTATTTTATAGTCACTGCTAACCTTAAGCAAAGCCAAAAGCTTGCTAACTTGCCGGCGATTTCTGTTGAATGGTGGATTTTTATTTAATTTTTTTTACCAAAATGATGACTGGGAAGTCAGTGTAATTCGTTTGACTTCAAATGGTTGACACCACAATGCAAATCCATTGTGAGCTCGCGCAAGCCTTGTCAAATCTTCTCGGTTGTTTATGAAATACACTTTTGCTTACACATGTTTTTTTCTGCAGAGTAAGCACAAAGATCTGCTTACCAGTAAACAGCTTTATGAAATTGGGTCCAGTTCCTTCAGTGAAACAATGAAGGAAGCTGACACTGATTCTTATTGGTTCCTCGACAAAGACAATAATGCAATTATTTCATCTATTTAATTGCTGCAATACTCCCTGCTAATTACAGGATCCGGGCACACTCGGTGGTCTAGTGGTAAGACATCCGCTCTAGACTGTGGAGGTTGTGGGTTTGAATCCCACCGAGTACTGTGCCTGTGAACTTTTCTGCAGGATTTGAAAAGCACTGAGTCTACAATGCTTATCACACATCCGTGTATGTAGGGGTAAAACAAAAAAATAGTTTTAATGAAAGGAGATTTTATTTTAGGGCAAGCTCAGTTCACTGCCATCAATACTTGTGCTTCCTACCTCACTCCACCAACCTGAGCGACATCAGAATACCCTAGCTCAGGGGGAAAAAACACTCTGTTCTCAGGCCTCTCCAGAAGTAAATCATGGCATAGCCACTGACTTGTTAGACTGCATCCAGGTTAATGGTTTATATTGTCAATCTTGACACATCTAAGCAGAGTAACGTTACAAGCATGAAAAGAGGTATCACACAAACTTGGGAAATTTTAAATGAAATTCTTTAATTTTGTCTTCGTTTCTGCAAAGACTCAAACTCTTGATTTGTTATTTGTTTCACCTTTTAGGCATTTGCAAATGTAAGTTTTTTTTAAAATCATGTTTTTCAATGTTTTGCTTTGTTTTTAAAATTGTATTCTTGCTTCTTGTTGCATTGCAGGGTAGAGCTTTTATTGCATTATCTTAAATTTTGTTTTACTGAAAAATGTTGCTGCCACCACCCATTTTTAGAAGTTTCAAAAATTCTGGCAAAACAGTGGGGAAAAACTCAGGGCACAGCAAGAGAAAAAAAATGACAGAGAAACAAACACATTTTTTTTAAAAACCTGGTATTAGCAGTTTGCACTTAAAGACACTGGACACTATTGGTAATCTCAACATATGGACAAAATAACAAACCTGTAAAAACTTGAGCTCAATTGGTCGTCGAAGTTGCGAGATAACTATGAAAGAAAAAACACCCTTGTCACACGAAGTTGTGTGCTTTCAGATGGTTGATTTTGAGACCTAATTTGAGGTCTCGAAATCAAATTCGTGGAAAATTACTTTCTCACAATGTTTTATACCGTCAACCTCTCCCCATTACTCGTTACCAAGTAAGGTTTTATGCTAATAATTATTTTGAGTAATTACCAATAGTGTCCACTGCCTTTAAGTTTTTATCTGTGGACAATTTCAGTCAAATAAAACCCTCTGCCCCCCTTAATCAAAGAGTCCCTATACAGCTATGGTTGAACTCTGCCGTCAACACCCATCTTCAAAGGTCTCACAAATTCGGGCTAAACATTCGGGCCATTCGGGCACAGCGAGAGAGAGAAAAAATGGACAGAGAAACAAAACAAATTTTTTATTTTTTTAACCTGATATTAGAAGTCGGTACTTAGGAGTTGGTACTTAAGTTTTTATCTTCGTAAAGTTTCGGGCAGAGTCCCCATACGCCTACGACTAATGACCAGGGCCCAATTTCATGGCTCTGCTTACCGTAAGCAAAGAATCGGCGCTTGCGGAAGCAGGGAATTCCTCGCTTACGTCAAGCGTATTTCTCAGGTTAGCCGGGAATTTTGGCTTGTGCGCATGCGTACTCCACGTTACTAGGCATTCTACGCTTACACAGCTAGCACAGAAATTCAGCGCTTGAACAGTAAGCGGAGAATGGTCACCGCAAGCGCAGAATTTGGCGGTAAGCAGAGCCATGAAATTGGGCCCTGATGTTGAGGTATACTGGTGTAACAGAAGCAGTCAAGTGGAAATAACTTACTTTTACATGCGTACTTGAACATCATAATGGTAATATTTTATCAAATTGTGTTTTAATTTCACTTTTTAGACTGATGTGTGAAGTTTGGTTCTGAGGAGTGCAAAGAGCTCTCCACAAAAATTTTAAGTGTGCTGTTTATAACTCTCCTCATATTTCTTAAAATGAGGGCTGTCCTGGCACACATTTTAGTTTGATATTGACAAATCATGGTGCATGATATACTTAAGTAACACTTCTTTAAAACCTATATTTTGCATGTCTTTTTATGCTGCTTTGCTATTAGTCAATGTTGAAGTCAGACATTACAGAGTCAAATGATATAGCCAGGCTAAAACTTTTAAATTCTGTAGCTGTACAGTATATTTATTGAAATTAATTGTATATATTGATGAATTATTTACCTTTTGGGGATTTAGGTTTTTTTACTTCCAGTCTTTCATGTACTAATAATAATCAGATTTGAAAAGTTGTTTTTCTGGTGGAGGTTCCTGAGGCTGAAGTTGTACTCTTTTTGAACAAAGATACACTAAGAGGTTTTATGCATTACTTATTTTATTGACTACTTAATTTCTTTTGTATGTATATTATTATTTTTTTAACTGGATTTGATATCAAATTAGAGAGAGTCGTGGACAAAAACAGGGAAAGAGATCGAATTTTGTTAACCAGCATTTATTTATTTGGTTTTGGAATGGCAACATGATTTTACCTCAGCAACCCCAGCCGCTTTTATCAGGTACAGCTATTGTTGCCTTTTTTCTTCTTCTTTTCTCTCTCCTTCCATTTGTAATTCACTGAACTCCGAGACTGAAGGGGGAAATAGTCCAGCCCCATTTCTTATGACAATAATCAGTACTCACCAATTGTAATGGAACACAGAGAGCAAAACAAAGATGGTGGCTGAGATACAAGACAAGAGTCGAAGACAGAAATATATATAACACTTGGGACTCACACCTTGTGTGAAGTCAAGGTAATGAAACTAACATGTTTTTCTACCACATCAACTCTACTTATGGTACAAAATGGTACAAAATGGTACATATGGTACAAAAGAATAAAAGCAAATCTACAATGATTCGCATCTGATAAGCAAATTGGAAAAAAGCTTCACTTTGTTTAGTTATATTTTACACACAAAATCTATTTCCAGCGTTAAAGTTTTCATCAGGCAAACACTTTGAAATGATTTTATACCGACTGGAAGAGAGAAATTGTTATTCTTATATTATGCCATATTGTCTCATTGCCTGCACATGTACTGTGTTTCTTGGTTTATTGTAAATGTAAGTTAGACAAATGGTGATGTAAATATTTAGCTCATATCCAAAAGTATTTTCCAGGTAAACGCGAACAACATATATATGTTTTTTTATTTTCAAGTACTCTTGTATTCATTGTAATCACTACATAAAATGCAAATAAAGCCACCTGTGTGGTTTTACAAACTAACTGAGAGTGTTTGTAAATGAGTCTTAATTTGTGATGTTTGCGATGTAGATTCAAGGGATATTGTTTTTATAATAATACTTATTTTCAGGGGGAAAATAAAAAATTAAATTTGTCAACAAAAAATTGTTAATTCTTCAAAGGATATGACAAAGTAATGTCTAAGGTTGAGTAGGATGCCAGCTTCATTTGATGACATGAAATGCAAACTAAAAATTGTACCAACAAATTTACGTACTGTAAAGGGTTGTTCCAGCATGTTTGTTTGGGGGAAATTTGAGGGTGCAATGTTATGCTCTAGAATGATCCAGTAGGTACTACTGAAGCCTTTTTATTTCACTTGACCCTTGCTATTTGCTATATTTTGGGGAAATATTGATATCTTTGAGTATATGGTCTGGAGGAGGGTTAGGGTTAGAGATGAGGGTTAGGGTTAAGGGTTTTTTTTTTGGCCCTAATTTGATAAAAAATGCTGGACTTTACCCCTTGTGATTTTTTCAAATTTTTGACCCTAATTTGATAAAAAATGCTGGACTTACCCCTTGTGATTTTTTCAAATTTTTGACCCTAATTTGATAAAAACTGCTGGACTTACCCCTTGTGATTTATTCAATTTTTGACCCTAATTTGATAAAAAATGCTGGACTTACCCCTTGTGATTTTTTCAAATTTTTGACCCTAATTTGATCAAAACTGCTGGACTTACCCCTTGTGATTTTTTCGATTTTTGGCCCTAATTTGATAAAAAATGCTGGACTTACCCCTTGTGATTTTTTTCATTTTTTGGCCCTATTCTGATAAAAAATGCTGGACTTACCCCTTGTGATTTTTTCAAATTTTTGACCCTAATTTGATAAAAAATGCTGGACTTACCCCTTGTGATTTTTTCAAATTTTTGGCCCTAATTTGATAAAAAATGCTGATTTTGTGATTTTTTCAAATTTTTGACCCTAATTTGATAAATAATGCTGGACTTACCCCTTGTGATTTTTTCAAATTTTTGACCCTAATTTGATAAAAAATGCTGGACTTACCCCTTGTGATTTTTTTCATTTTTTGGCCCTAATTTGATAAAAAATGCTGGACTTGCCCCTTGTGATTTTTTTCAAATTTTTGACCCTAATTTGATAAAAAATGCTGGACTTACCCCTAGTGATTTTTTCGATTTTTGGCCCTAATTTGATAAAAAATGCTGGACTTACCCCTTGTGATTTTTTTCATTTTTTGGCCCTATTTTGATAAAAAATTCTGGACTTACCCCTTGTGATTTTTTCAAATTTTTGACCCTAATTTGATAAAAAATGCTGGACTTACCCCTTGTGATTTTTTCAAATTTTTGACCCTAATTTGATAAAAAATGCTGGACTTACCCCTTGTGATTTTTTTCATTTTTTGGCCCTATTTTGATAAAAAATGCTGGACTTACCCCTTGTGATTTTTTCACATTTTTGACCCTAATTTGATAAAAAATGCTGGACTTACCCCTTGTGATTTTTTCAAATTTTTGACCCTAATTTGAAAAAAAAAATGCTGGACTTACCCCTTGTGGTTTTTTCAAATTTTTGGCCCTAATTTGATAAAAAAATGCTGGACTTACCCCTTGTGATTTTTTTCAATTTTTGACTCTAATTTAATAAAAAATTGCTAGACTTACCCCCTTGTGATTTTTCCAGGTAAACACAAACAATATTTGTTTTTTATTTTCAAGTTCACTTGTGCTCATTATAATCACTACATAAAATGCAAATGAAGCCACCTGTGAGAGTTGGAGTTAGGGTGAGAGGATGAGGGTTAAAGTGAGAGATGAGGGTGAGGGTTAGGGTGAGAATAGAGTTAGTTTTAGAGATGATAGATAAGGCTAGGGTTAGAGATAAGGGTTAGGGTTAGGGTTAGAGATGAGGGTGAGGGTTAGGGTGAGAATAGAGTTAGTTTTAGAGATGATAGATAGGGCTAGGGTTAGAGATAAGGGTTAGGGTTAGGGTTAGAGATGAGGGTGAGGGTTAGGGTGAGAATAGAGTTAGTTTTAGAGATGATAGATAGGGCTAGGGTTAGAGATAAGGGTTAGGGTTAGGGTTAGAGATAAGGGTTAGGGTTAGGGTTAGAGATGAGGGTGAGGGTTAGGGTGAGAATAGAGTTAGTTTTAGAGATGATAGTTAGGGCTAGGGTTAGAGATAAGGGTTAGGGTTAGGGTTAGAGATGAGGGTGAGGGTTAGGGTGAGAATAGAGTTAGTTTTAGAGATGATAGTTAGGGCTAGGGTTAGAGATAAGGGTTAGGGTTAGGGTTAGAGATGAGGGTGAGGGTTAGGGTGAGAATAGAGTTAGTTTTAGAGATGATAGTTAGGGCTAGGGTTAGAGATAAGGGTTAGGGTTAGGGTTAGAGATGAGGGTGAGGGTTAGGGTGAGAATAGGGTTAGTTTTAGAGATGATAGATAAGGCTAGGGTTAGAGATAAGGGTTAGGGTTAGGGTTAGAGATGCGGGTGAGGGTTAGGGTGAGAATAGAGTTAGTTTTAGAGATGATAGTTAGGGCTAGGGTTAGAGATAAGGGTTAGGGTTAGGGTTAGAGATGAGGGTGAGGGTTAGGGTGAGAATAGAGTTAGTTTTAGAGATGATAGTTAGGGCTAGGGTTAAAGATAAGGGTTAGGGTTACGGTTAGAGATGAGGGTGAGGGATAGGGTGAGAATAGGGTTAGTTTTAGAGATGATAGATAGGGCTAGGGTTAGAGATAAGGGTTAGGGTTAGGGTTAGAGATGAGGGTGAGGGTTAGGGTGAGAATAGGGTTAGTTTTAGAGATGATAGATAGGGCTAGGGTTAGAGATAAGGGTTAGGGTTAGGGTTAGGGTTAGAGATGAGGGTGAGGGTTAGGGTGAGAATAGAGTTAGTTTTAGAGATGATAGATAGGGCTAGGGTTAAAGATAAGGGTTAGGGTTAGGGTTAGAGATGAGGGTGAGGGTTAGGGTGAGAATAGAGTTAGTTTTAGAGATGATAGATAGGGCTAGGGTTAAAGATAAGGGTTAGGGTTAGGGTTAGAGATGAGGGTTAGGGTTAGGGTTGGAGATGAGGGTTCGGGTTAGGGCGAGAGATAAGGGTGAGGGTTAGGGTTAGAATAGGGTTAGGGTTAGAGATATGAGGGTTAGGGTAGTGGCTAGAGACGTCTGCTGCCCCACTGACCGCCACAGGGAGAACAACACCCTTCCAAAAAAAGACTAACTTGCAGCCAACACAAGACTTAGAGAACGACTTTAAGCAACAAAAGGCTCACAGAAAACCATGTAATATGCTGAACTTAATCTTTTTTAAACATGTACCAGTACAGTTTTACAGTACCAGTACACGTATTGGCTTAACCCCCTACCCGATCCCCTTACTCAGTCCTCTTACCTAACCCCTACCCCACCCCAACTAACCCATATGCCGCCCATGACAATGTATAAGTACAATTTTTGATACAACTTGAGTCCCCTGTGCAACAATGTAGATGTATGTACAGTACATACATTGAAATGTGCAAGTTTTAATGTATTTTTAATGTACTACCCACATAGAAACCAATGTCCCGTCTAAACCTACAGAGATCCCATTCTTATATTTGGTGTGGTAATTGGCAACACCCGTAGCCTTCTTTTGGCAAAGTTTGAAAAAAAATGTTTCCTCACAAACCCTTTGCACAGCTATATAGAAGCTGGTTGGCATTTCGGACATTTCCATTCTGATTTGCAGGGATTGCATAATGATTCTCATTTTGTTTTACTGTCATTGGAAAGTTCTGATCTTTCTCTTTCTAAAGATGGTAAGCTTGGGTATGGAGGGTGTACATGGACAAACTACACCTTTACTAAAAATGGTCCTTGTGCTCAGGCTCAAGTGCTTTTGTGTGTGTAAGCTTGGTCGACTAAAGTTGCCACAGGTAAGGATAGGGTTAAAGAGATGACAGTGGCATCCTGAAGTTTATACATGAAGATAAGTAAAGGTGCATGTCAGCTCCTGAAAATAGAAAAAAAAAAAGAAGCCCTTCGGAATGCCCAAAAACATTATGGCATTAAATCTATGGGTTTTTTTTTACACCAAAGGTCTCTTAATCAGAACTTAATCACTATGCCATGTATACATATACTAGCCGAGTAGCTTATGAAGAGACAAGGAAGGAAGTTTCAGTTTTAGGTGTTGGAGGAAAACCTCATAGAAATATTCCAGGAAAAATATACGCTATGAGGTATAGGGACTGAAAACCCAATCCACATAGTGTCCCCGGTGAGATTCGAACTGGTGTCCTGGAGGTGGAAGGCAAGGAAAGATACCACTACGCCAACCCAAACGCCAAAAGCACATAAATACTTGAAATGTTCCAACGCAACATGTTCCAGCAGTTATAGCTGACAAACAAAATCATGATCATCTACAGGTCTACTACACAACTTACATTCATAGTGTCAAGAAGGCAGAGTGGTCAAGCGCACCCAGACTCAAGATCTGTGTCCTCAAGCAAGACACTTCAAAACCAGTATTGCTTCATCCTTCAGATGGGACGTAAAGCTGCAGGTCCCATGTGTTGTGTATAGCACATAAAAGAATCCAAGTTACACTTATCACTAAGGGAAGGGGTTTGCCTGGTGTTTCTGGCAGTGGCTGCTGAATGCGCTGCAGCACCTTGTAAACCATCACAAAGTGTTACACAGGGTCTCATAATTCATAAACTTAAAAAACCTGTCCGGAAGTAATTAAAAGAAAAGCACTTGAGACGTCTGTAGATAAAGTGCTATGTAAATACTAGTAACTATTTTATTATTAAAATATTATATTCATTAAAATAATTTCAATCCATCAAATAAATTACAAAACTCATTACAGTGATTTAAAAAAAAAACATCTCGAGTAGGCCTACGTTGTAAAGATCATAATAAATATTACACTGAACAAAGTTACGAACAAATAACTTTTTTGAATACTATGCCATTTTCAAAACCACAGCTTGGGTTCGGGCTCAAGTTTAGGCGTTGTCCACCCTCTGTAGTCATTAGTATAGGCTACTATATTAAAATGCTCTTATTTACATGAACAGTTAAACAGTTACTGTGATAACGAATGCTGATATTTTAGGATTTACTGAATTTGTTTACAACCAAAGATTCCAGGGTGCTGTCTCAGCCAAAGTAAACAAAATGGGTCCAGTAAAGGCATAGTACACGTTTGGTAATGACTCTGAAAATTAATGCCAATAAAAACTTACTTGGTAAGAAGTACAGCAGCGTTATGGTACTATAATGAATTTTGAGAAAATTTTTACTTTGAAGTACTACGGTTATGGAAAATATATCACTTTTTATTCCCCAAAATTTGAATCTGAGAAGCGTTTCTGTCAGAAACGCTTTTCAGACTGTGTATTCCTATGGGGAATATTCTTCCTGTGTGGAAATATTCGCTCCAGTTTTTCGGTAATATCTCAAAAACGCGACCACCTTTTGAAGTGAAATTTTCACAGGTTAGTTTTATTGTATGTACCTACATTTATATAGGATTAACACACTCAGTAGGCTCCAATTACCAAACGTGTACTGCGCCTTTAAGTTTGATCTAATTATTAGTTAACCCGCTTGTGTAACATGGTGTGTAGGGGAGCCTTGAGGCAAGATTCTTTACGTAACCTTGGATTCCAAAGTCAACATACAATCATGGAGGTAGAAATACAAAGAGCTGCTAAATGGGTTGTAATGAACATTACACAAGATTGGTATTATGATACATGATAAGGAACCATAACTCATGAAACACTTTTTATCTAAAAGATCAATGTTGAAAACTTTATGAAAGCATCGACCACTTGAACCAATGCCACGCTGTCTCAGAGCTGCCAACATATTTGCATCTTGCAATCAGGGAGACTTTACACAATAATCAGGGAGATATCTAGAATTACACTCCACATAACAGAGAAAAAGTTTCCATAATCTAGGGAGATTTTCCTATTTGTTCATCAGATCATGGAAAGATTGGTTTATTTTCAGGGCACTTTACGGGGCTTCATCTTTGCAGCGTGGATTTTTTTTAGTGCCCCACTGCCAGTGGTATCTGTGGTCCAACAAAGAGGACAATTAAAAAATCAAAACACAGGTCGGTTTTCCTAAAATTACCTCAAGCACACTCTAACAAGTTTATGAGGTTTTATTTTATCATCTGTAACTCTTTGACTGCAATTTACCATTAGTCAAACCCGTGCTCTACGATCAAACCAATACATGATCTACACATTCAATGGCAGGATAAATCTGTGCAATGATCTGTTGAATGATTTTTACAGAAACTTGGCCACAAAGATACAAAGGAGCAGAATAGCCAGACTCAGACGCAGTAGTTTGCCGACCAATCCTGACTTCTGCTCAGTTATGTTGCAGGTGCGCGTCTGTAACGGTGCGTGGACCCTCTCAAACACTGTCTGGATGGCTTCCTTAGCACCAGTCCACTTACCTGGACCCATCAGACGGTACTGATAAGGGACACACGGTCCAAGGAAACAGCGGAGAGCAAGCATCGGGTCGGTGAAGAACAGCTTGAGTAAATCGGGTTTGACACCGAACTCCGACGCTATGGTGTCCATGTACTGGATCCAGTCCACTTGAATGGTGTGGCGCGGTGACTTCTTGTAGCGCTTACTCATTTCATCTTTCCTCCTTTGAATGGAAGCCTCCATCTCAGGCCGGCTGGGAAGATGAACAAGGCCTTTGAAGACACGCGTTGCCCATCGACTCTGCAGCTCTGACAATGGGTGGATAGCGCCCCACGGCTGCACGCAACCAATCACGCAAATAGTTGGGTGTTTTAAGTCGGGAGGGAAGACTAAGTTGTACAAGTTCATTTCATTCTTCTCCACCGTCAAGGATGGACAGTTGATAAACGGGAAACTGAATGTGTATCCTGTTGCCATGACGACGCAGTCAATATCATCTTCAATGCTCCCGTCTTCAAACTCCACTCCTGTCTTAGTGAAACGGGAGACGTTGGGCTTCATGACTACCGCACCACTCAGGATTCGATTGGGCAGATCATCGTTGACAAACGGATGAGCGTTCATTGGGCCGTACGCAGGTTGCAGGCCATACTTGGCATGATCGAATTTTGACTGAAGCTTTTTCTGAATCATAAAGCTTTGAAAGCTTGCAGGAAGACCAAGGAGCACTCTTTTTGATGCCGTGATGTCCACAGGGTAGCCATTATCTCCCAATCGGTTGAAAACCCATGCACCACTCCTTGTACTCAAGAAAAGCTACAATAGAGAGGTAGAGAGAGAAACATAATTGTAAGTGCAGAATAATATTTTGAGGCAACAGAAATTCCAAGTTAAGGTTATCGTAATTTTGGAGCATTAACAATGGCTTATGAATTGATTTTCATGTCGACAATATGCTCCGCTACTTATAAAATCCAGGAGGCTTATTCAGCAATGTAAAGTAAATTTCTTGCCTAAAATTAAAACAGCAAATTTGTCTGGCATTATATTTACAAACATTTTAAAACAACCAATAAGAAAACAAAAAAAAACGCTCCAAATTTTCATTTCAGTTCTTACAGTTCTACAACAACTACTGCTACAGTGTACGACATTATCCAGAGCTAGCGTGATTGCGTGCTCAACTCCGTGGTCTAGTTCCTTACTCATTGGAACATACAATGTAGCAAGAGCATTCTACAAACAGGGCACTATACTCCGAATCACTAGTCTTGTCAACAAGGACTCATATGCAAATTTTTTGCTATGTATACAGACTATGTCATGTATGTGTAGTGGTGGTGATAGTACGAACTCTTGTGGTGCAAATGACGTGAGGCATGAGGGAAGTCTAATTAGAACAATGACGTAATTGAAAATCGTCATACTTTTTGAAACTTAAAAGGCAAGTCAAATGCTTTTTCGTAAGGTAATCAGTTAGCCTATCATTTTATTTTTAAAACTACATGTATATTTATTTGCAGGTCAACAATTCCGTTAGGGACAAGGTCTAATACCAGCATTTTGTTTTAGTGAACCGTCCCACCTCATTAGATATGCAAAAAGAGGTCATGAAATAAAAATTTAAAAAATGCTTATAAATAATGTGTAAGTGATGAAATCAGGCACTGCTCTGGTGGGGCTATGATAACACACCGGCATCCAACAAAAATGTCACAATATTTTTCAGTTCCACGCGACTTATATTCCAAGCGGCTTAAATATGTATTCTGTTAATTACAGACAATAATTTTGGCTGAGGGCAGATGTACAATGTAGTTCAACATGTTTAGAAAAAGCCTTGGCACAATTAATACACTATTCAGAAAGGGTGCACTACATGTATCCAGGCTTGAATTTTGGGGGAAAATCCACAAGACCACAGGACTTGTATCTCAAAATGTTTAATGGACCAGAAATAATTTTACAAGACCAGATTCAAACTGAAAAAAGACTTCCTTGCACAGTTTAACTTTGCATTTAATTGAACAAGCACTAAGACATAAGAGAAGATTTACCTCATTTGTCTTTTGGGGTATTAAGTATATTTCAAATCATTACTCAAAGTCAACATTTGAACATAATTTGTTTCTGTTTAAGATATTATAGAGTGAGGTACATGAATTGTTATTGAATTGAAAACACAAGACCGCCGGACTTGTCCGGTCATGAGTTTACTGGCCTGCGGTCCAGTGTCAAATTCGAGCCCTGTATACTGTGGTAAGCAATAGACCCTTCCCATGAAATATGTAAATTGAACATCGAGCGTGCGCACACTCCCAACTGGTTGGTAAAATGAGTGAACATTGCGCCTTTATTTAGGGGACTGATGGTGGCGTGACGCACACGCGTTTGTGCGTCTGCCTAGTGCACAACTCTATGGCGTTTGCCAACCAGTAGTGTCTGTACGCATGCGTGAATGTATTTTACATATTTCATGGGAAGGGTCTATTACTTGAAGTTAGGCGCGCAAAGGTAGGGTCATAGATTGGCCAATACTCAAATTGGCCATAAAAACTTACTTGGTGAGAAGCACTTTAGTGCAGAACTGTTGATCTACTTTGAGAAAGTATTCCCTTCGAAATATGGTTTGGGTTATTTTTCACCCGAAAAAATTGAATCTGAGAAACGATTCATGCATGAAATGTTTTCTCAGATTTCTGAGGGTTGGTGTCTGTTTGCGATTGCTGCAGCCAGATGGATGGTTTCAACATTCTTGCGAAAATACCGTGACAATTATTTTTCTGTTTTCTCAGCAGGTAGACACTTTATTCAGCTGAAACTTTCACATGTAACTTTTATAGTATCTTTCTTTATATTATAATTTTGCCTAAAAACTTTGACAAAAACCAATCTATGACCATAGGTTTACTTGGGAAATAAATACATGGAATGCTGACAAATACCTTAGATGCAATGCGCCCCAATTCCACTGCTGCATCTCCTCCAGAGTTACCCAGACCAATGACAACTACTCGTTTGTCAACCAGATGAAAAGGCGTCTTGTAGTCATGGGTGTGGACTACCTTCCCTTGGAATTCCCCCAAGCCTAGGAAGGTAGGAGTATGGGGTGTGGTATGGTGACCGATGCAGACCATGACGGCGTCATAAAGCTCCACCACACGATCCCCACCATCACGTTTCTTGTGAGTAACCTGCCACCGTCCAGTTGAGTCATAGTCGGCCGCCGGGGTCACCTCTTCAACTTCCGTGTGAAACTTGATGTGGTCCCTCAAGCCGAAGTGGTCAACATAGCTCAAGAAGTACTTCTCAATGTAGGTGTTGTGCATGTAGTTAGGATAGGCCTTAGGTATGGGATAATCGCTGTAGCACATCATCTCCTTGCTGGTGTTGATGATGGTGGACTTGAAGACGCAACCCTGGCCGTCCCTGTCCTCACGGTAAGCCCAAAGGCCACCCACCCTGTCTGATCTCTCAAAGCATGTTGCTTCAAGGTCTTCATCCAGACAGCATTTAAGGGCAGCAAGCCCACTTGCTCCAGCACCAATTACAGCCACTTTCTTGCCCATTGTACTGTAGGAGCTTTGAACTGTTTAGAATGCCACAGTATTTACACCTTGGATGCTCGATGCTCACTGTTTGAAAGGAGAAAAAAGACATTTTTTTAAGAGCAGTATTTGGGTTGTTTATGATCAAATGGTTTTGAACAACTATTGTTGCCAGATACAGCATAAAAATACCATGTTACTTTCCTGTGCACAATGGTACCAGCTACTGTTCATGCTTATTATATTGAAGAACTTTCCTGGTCTTGCAGTCTGTACTTTGATTTGACTCCCCACCCCCCCCCCCCGACTCAATCCAAGTTCTTTACTCTGAGTCTGATGTTCATTATACAACAAGTACATGACTTTTGTTGTTGACATTTATCAGATTATACACACAACACATCAACTAGCAAACTCAAACTCATTTTGTTGACAGTGAATCTTACCTTTTTTTTGTCTGGAGATAGCAATAATAACTTTAAAATAAGTTGTCATAACCACCATCAGTCAGCTTGCATGGTTGTACCATGGAGGAATAACAATAAATCAACTGATGCATACCACTACCAGGTACTTTCTGAATACTGATCTCATTTACTATTATAAGCAAACTGGTGGTCAGAGTCTAAAGATCACAGATTGGATCTGGATCGAGTAGCCTGCAATCCATTGTGATGTGCAGATTGCACTGCATGCTTTTGAGATGAGATCCATTTGATGTTTAAAGGTATTGTACACTTTTGGTAACAGCTCAAAATCAGTGTTCACATTTTGTGTGATTAAACATATGCATGAACAAACAAACCTGTGAAAGTTTGAGCTCAATTGGTCATTGAGGTCACGAGAAAATAGTGAAAAGAGATCTTATGTGTTTTCTGTTTTTTCAAATTATCGCGCGCGATTATTACTATTGTTTTACTCGTTTCTCAGAAACGATAGCATTTTAGGCAAAAATATTTTAAGGAACCCTTTCTACCATTACTTACTTTAAATCATGTAAGTTATGTGTGAATCTGAGAACATGGTGTTTTTCGATCTTACCAATAGTGTACAGGGCCTTTAATGTTGACTGCATCTCTAATTATCATTTTTAATGTTTGTACATTAAAAATGATAAGAAAGAGAGCTAGACTAAATGGTGATTGTCAACATAACTTACATGTATTGATGGGTGTGGGGATGATAACAAGATAACTGATGCCCGAGGGATGAACCACAGGTCATGTAGGTGCTCATAATGCAAATCTACATGTACAATGTAACACCTCTTGTTATTGTTCTGTTTTTTTTAGGTGTCCCGGATTTGAATTACATCAATTGAAAGTTAAATACAAAAATAAAAAAATAACTCCTGAACCTCACATCTTGGATTTCTACAATCTTTTTATCATTGGAAAGTTCTGAAAAAGTTGAGAAATGCTACATAGAGTGTGACCCCATTTACGGTTGACCTCCGGTTCAACCTGGATGTTAAAAAAATTCATATCTCAAGAACTACTTATCATTCCATCACAACTTTTATAGTCAGGTCTTTGAGTTTGCTCAAAACTGTTGCAAAGAGATTTACCAATTTTACCTTTACTTCAAGTCAAAATTGAATGTTAAAGTGGTTGCCCCCCATTTAAACTGCAAACATATCAATCGCAAACATTGACTGTACATATGCACTCCAATGGAAAGCTCAGTCAAACGAAAACCTGCACATGTCTATGAGAAGCACTGCAGACTATTGCATCCATAGGGATCAAAGTCCACAAGCCTGATTGACTTATAATTTAGGCTTTGTGCAATGATCAGAAAAGCACGTTATTACATTACGGTGTCCCGGAAAGACCAATCATTGTGTTGAGCTGTCACTGACATTGTATTCATTCAAACTCTTTTCCACAGCATAAAATATACTAACAAATTTAACTAAGTTTGACCTTGAAACTCATCACACAGTTAAACCTCAACATCAAGACAACATTATGGCCTTATTAGGTGTACAAATAGAAGTTTAATGATTTCAAATAAATTACAACTCATGAACCACTCCAGTGGATTTTGACAACTGATGACACATCATCCAAAAAGACTTCAAAAACTGAGCCTACACCATGTTCATTTATACACAAACATTATTCAAATTTGACGTGTGACGTAAAAACCGACTTCATCTAGTATGCAACTCTCCAAGAAATTATATATTCAAAAAAGTATCAAAAGAGATTTATTTTTGAAAAATATAACGTTGAGGGTTGTATAAGTTGACGAACTCAGTTTTTGTGTAGGGGTGTTTTACATCATTGCACGCAATGTAAACAGCCCCTTCAGACAAAGTAACATTTTCTACTTGACAAACATGGTGTCTCCTATCCTTTGACCAAAGCACGTAGAAAGGTACAGCTCCACCAGACCCCCCCCCCCCCCGAGATATATTGAAACAATTATAAAAATCCCTGACAAAGTCGCCCCAACAAAGTCGCCCCCGACACAGTCGCCCCCTATGCATTTTTTTGCTATTGTTGCAATGATTTTCTAAGGGGAAATTTTGTTAATTTTAACTTGATTCAAGAAATGGAATTCTTAAAGACTTAAAATACATTTTTTTTTGAGGATAAATAACTTGATAACTATTACTATTTGAAAAACAACAAATTTTGACAAACATTCTCCCCTTGTAACTCAGTATTTAATTTTAAAAAGAAATTCAAGAAACATTAACTTAATCCTTAAAGACTTTATACATTTTTGTTGAGGATAAATAACGTAAAAACTTAATCTTACAGAATCTTACAAAATAATCTTACAGAAATATATTTGTATGTACTTTAAATATCAAAAGACAAATACTGTGACTTAACAAATAAATTAATCATGCACTGTAACTGTCAACCAAATGATAAAACGACGAATACAAAAAACTAAACGAAAACAAATTTACTGATTAATGTCCATCAATAAATTAACGTAAAGACATATATAGTACAAAAATATATTTCATAAGTTTTTTAAGTACTTTAAAAACTATCAAAAGACGAATAGAAAAATTTACAGGAGAAATAAAAAATAAATAAATCTTGCACTGTAATGTCAACCAAATGATAAAACTATACAGGAGACTTAACCCTTCCAGTGCCGCCAACGTTCTGAAACGTCAAACTAAGTATCCATCCACAGGCTGCCAACGTTCCCATACGTTCTACTACTCGACCCCCCCTCTGGATAAAGAAATGCCAAAACACGAGCGGCACGGAACCCTTTCGAGTACCGCCAACGTTCTGAAACGTCATACTGAATCTCCATCCACAGGCCGGCTGCCAACGTTCCCTTACGTTCTACTACTCGACATAAAAAAATTATTATTATTTTTTGTTTAAATGGCCGGCCTGTGGATACAGAATTACTAAAACAAGGCTGGCACTGTAAAGGTTAATAAACAAATGAATCTTGCACAACGATGAATAAAAAAATAAATAAACGGGTGTAGTTTTGCTGTAAAAGTTAGTGTCCGTCCGGGGCATTGCCGAAGATGGCAGCACAGCCTCGCAAAAGCTTCTTGCTGTTGACCGAGCCAGCAACAAATGAGTCCCATAGCTTGAATAGACTGCCAATTTCATAGAGCTGCTTAGCACAAAAATTTGCTTAGCATAAAATTTTTGCCTTGATAAAAAACAGGATTACCAGCCAAATTTCCATGTGATTTTCAGGATAAGCAAACAACAGCTGAATACCAGTAACAAGCAATATGCAACAAATGGAAATTTGGTTGGTAATACTGTTTTTAATAAGGAAGAAATTTCATGCTAAGCATATTTCCGTGCTTAGCAACTCTATGAAATTGGGCCCTGGTTGCTGGTGTCTCTCCTTCTTTGATGCTTTGTTAGTTTCTGCTCACTCACCAGACGGACCTGCAAACTCACCATTCTGGCCTCGTCGTGGAGAACCTCCACCAGCTGGTACATGTTCAGATTGCTCCTTCCACACCAGACGGACCTGCAAACTCACCATTCTGGCCTCGTCGTGGAGAACCTCCACCAGCTGGTACATGTTCAGATTGCTCCTTCCACCTGCCCTTCAATTGAGTCTATTGTGCCAACCTAAAGCAACGAGGTATAAATGTAGGATTGTAATGATAAATAAAAAAAAAAAATAATATAGAGGGGAGTTGGAACCAAAAATGAGACCGGTGTATTGAGACAATCTTTCAATTCGGAAACGATTAGCCAGTGGAAAGGTGGTTGTCTTTTCCCCTGCTGATTGCGTACGAAGATACACACATCTTTTCATCACAACCTAATATACAATAAACAAATAAATAAGAAACGAAAAATAAACATACCACTAACCTTCTAGGTCGTTGTTCGTTCTCATGCTCTGCATATAGAATGTCCAATGCTTAAGGCTTCCACATCCCAGTAAGCCACGTTTGTTCAACAACTGCAAAAATAAAAATTTCAAAAGATGATTTACAATGTGTCCCCTCAACTGAAGTTATTGTTATACCTGTTGCAGTTTTGAAATATATTCCAAAACATCGTGAATGAATAGTCAGGTGATCGCATAAACTTTCGTGAAATCGGCTATTGACGTGAGCCAACCTACCTCTCGGAGAAACTCAAACATCCTAGCGATGGAAGCTGCTGGTAGGAAGGGAAGTGCCATCAGCTCCTTCAGTAGCTGGTTGGTGCTGGCCTTCTCTACGTACGCTCGTTGAAGTCCAACAGACTGGATGTGGCGCCAGACGGCCTGTTTCCAGTGGAAGCCGCATCCTAGGCGTTTGACCTGTCACAAAATGTTTGTAATGAGTCATAGTTTGATTACAATCGTGAACAGACCTGTTCAACTGAAAATATTACATTATTGAAGAATTTGAGCATGAAAATATCTTTTTGGATGTTGTTAATATTGGCACGAGTATATAAGAAGATTAAATTTATAAAAGAACGGCGATCTCTTAATTGAAGGCAATTCCTTTTTTTGGAACACGAAATGAGAATAAACTTACATTAGGAAAAACGGCTTCCTTCACCTTCCACAGGCCCGCCTCGAAATCCATCATGACTTCCTGCACACTGGTTTAAGTTCAGGTAAGGCGGACTTCAACGCTTTGAATACCGCCTTGTCTTCTTCCCCAACATCAAGGCAAAACATAAGGGCACCTGCTTGACTGCCTCGTCCTTCTTGACAAAACAATGCACTGAGAGTAGCTGGTAGAAGGGACTCTTAACAATTTTTGTGAAGGGGCGAGTTTGCTTGGGGCGGCGACTTTGCCGGGGGGTGGGGGGAGGGGGGGGTGGCGAGCTGACTGGTTTCCGTTTCTGCGTTGCATAGGTTATGTTAACACACCTAACTTAAGTACGTCCGTTGACGTTGTTGTGTTTGTCTGTCAAGTCTATTCTGTACAATATATACTGGTACTGTTATCTGTTTGTTTGTCTGTCCATAGGATGATAGGAACAAAAGCCACGGCTTCACCTGAACCTAATTGTTGTCCTACCGCTTATTTCAATACAGTATGTAATACATACTGTATTTTGTAAAATCAATTAGCCTTAGTTGCGATAATCGTAGCCCTCCTTCCTCCCGACGGTCGGAGACCGGAGGGCCTCCGGTCTCCGACTGTCGGGAGGATGGAGGGTTACGATTATCGCAACTAAATTAGCCTATGATATTTAGCGGAAACATCTCCTGTGTTCCTCATGCCATGCTCATGCTCATGGCATGTCAAGTAATAAAGTTATTTAAAGCAAATGAGAACTCGAAGAAAGGGGATGGGTTGTGTCTTCTTACCATTAAATGGGCATCGTCAGCATTAGCACTAGCAGCGGTTTTGTCTTAGTTAGTTGTTGTTTTTTGAAGCACGCAGGTGTCAATCGTCTGCTGCCTGGTCGGTCGTATTCGTCTGCATGCTGAACACTTCTATGATTCTTGTCGCAGGGGGGCGCTCTTGGGCAATTCCCCAATAAATAAACTCCCCTGGCGGCAGCATACAGTGCAAAATGCTAAAGATTAAAAAATACACAAAAAATACTAAGAAGTCTTACAGCTTTTTACAGTAAATGGAAAATTATTAATTGACTCTTGAACTTTTATTCTCTGCTCAATTTGATACGGGGAGTCCCTGGGCCAGTCGAGTTATTCTCCCTCTTAACAAAAACACTCCTACAGAGGTGTAATTTTCAAAATGTCCGAGCATCAGTCTTGAAAAAATGTCCCTACACCTCTCGGCAAAAATGACCATTTATTTCAGGGCCTATGTCATCCAAAATACCTCAAGTTTGAAGTCAACAACCCCCAGGTCACAATTGGGCAACATTGTTACGCTGAAACACTTTATGTGGGCCCTCAAATCTGTCTAGCTCGACGCTCTGTTTTCTCCTTATTTGGTGGGGGCGCACCCATCAGTGTGTGTGTGTGTGGGGGGGGGGGGGGGGGGGGAAGGGTGCACAAGTTAGGATGCACCACACTAAATAAACTCCCATAGCAACCAATGCTAAATGCTAAATATTCAAAAATACCCAAAAAATACTTCAAAGTCTCTTACCCTTTTGAAAACCAATCAATATATTTTCGGACAACTAAACTTCTGATTTCTTTACAATTATTGGCAGGTCAGCCGTTTGGAACTTTTGCTAATTACCCCAGAAAAAAAAAACCCCGAAATGTGCTTTTTCCCAAACCGACATGCTGCCAGTTTACATGAAACACTCTAACCTAAAACTTTAAAACCTAAATCTATCAAATGTCCAAATCTATCAAAATTTAGTGGGGTGCACCCTTGAGAACAAGCATCCACCGATAGGGGTAGGCATTTTTTTTTTCTGGAGCTGCGAACAAACAAACTTCGTTTAGGGAACGAGGGCAGTGGGATAGTTCCAACAGTTATTCATGAAGCAACTGAAATTATGTCACTCACTAATTTTGTTCTGCTTATGTTTAACCAGTTCCACATTCTCAAAAAACCAACGACAATTTCATGATGGGGCTAATTTGTTATTGTTCTGTGCATGATTACAAACTGCTCTATAAACAACCTGAGGTCCCATTATCTGTGTGTTATTTCCTGCAGAGGAATTTGGATACAGAGTTCTGCTTGAGGGATGTCTGCACCTTGATAATCAACAACATGGAATTGAATTAATGACTTTCAATAAACAAAATTTTGTGAAATAAATGGTAAATGTATCAGAGTTTTTTTCTGCTTATTTTTTAACAATTTAAAACTTCATAATTCAAACCAGTAATCACACTTTAAGTACAACTATGAGTTCAATGTTGCATACTTTTATTGTCATCAAAGTTTTTAAAAATGCTTTAAAGCATAACTTTAAAAAATATACATTTTAACAATCTTTAAGAACAACCAAACAGGCTGCAAGAGAACATTACAAATGAGAGGTACGATAACCTTGTAGTACTTTTACAGAGCAGTTATTGAATCATTGTCAAACTTGAATGTTCCAATTAATGGGTGACTTCTGTGGACTCATGGTGGCAGCAGACTTGGCAGGAAATTACACCCGTTCTCAAAAATGTGTGCATGCTCTGAACTCAGGCCCGGTCTTGGCCTTGGTGCCCCTTCAAAAAGTTTCCCATAGACTTTAAGATTTTGCAATGGAAGCACCCTTTGCAAAATGAAAATGGCCTTGCCCTCTCAAAGATGTGTGCATGCTCTGAACTCAGGCTTGGAATTACACGGAGGCCATGGCCTCTGCTGCCCCTGGCCTTGGTGCCCCTGGCCTCTGCTGCCCCTGGCCTCTGCTGCCCCTGGCCTTGGTGCCCCACAAAAGTTTCCCATAGACTCCAAGACTCTGAGATTTTGCAATGGAAGTGCCCTTTGCAAAACGAAAATGCACTTGCCCTCTCAAAGATAAAATTCCAGGCCTCCAGAACTACATAAAAGTTGAAAAGTCTCCTATTAAGGAAATTTTGTTATTTGCAAGGCTATAAATTGTGTAAGCAGGTCAAAGGTAAAAACAGCAAAAAGTCTTTTTTTCAAGGAAAGTTTAGCATGATAGCACCTTTAATCAGTTAGGGAAAAACTATTTTTGTATTGCTCATGTAGTAACCCTGGAGGGTCTGTGCAAGGAACCCAGTATCATCATTTAGCTGCCTATAAAGCAAAAACAAACAAAAACAAAAGCACTCCGCACTGATGACACGTAACGTTTACTCAAAACACCGGTATGCCAAACAAACATTCCACCACCACTAGCTCTCATGCAACCTCCTCTTCGGCGAGTCAGATTGCAGTAGTAGTAGTAGTCAGTACACGCCAGTGAACATAAAGCTTGGACATGTGGGCTACCCGCGCGTCTGTATCCAATCTTTGCATGTTATCTGAGATCCAGGTAATGAGCTTTTGTTTTTAGCATTAGAGTGGAGAGCTATTGCTAGTCTACATGTTTGACCTCAAAAAGGTTACCAGCCAAATAAGATGTCTTACTACTGTTTACAGTCCTATTAGCAAAGCTTGTGACATTATAGGGGAAAAACAGTATACGATAATTGTGTTATTCATTTAAAATTATTGCCTGTTTTTTAAATTTAGATTTTGGCAATTTTATTAATTACTTGTACCTATTTAAAAAGCTTACATTTAAAAACTAAGACCCTTTTCAAAACCACAGCATTTGCTTTAACTCTGGCTTAGGCTCTTTCAGTAAATTTGAAAATGTGCAGTTCTGGTAAAGACAGAGCAAAAACCAAAGCTGAAGCCGACATTTTGCCGACAAAGTGCTGAAGTCAACTCCACTCAACCCACTCCCCTCCCCAACCCCTCCATTCATTATCAAAGTGGTAACAATCCAGATACTGCACCTAGTGTTTACATTTTGATTTCAAAACCTTTGAAATGCCACAGTGGCCACATATGTGTGGTGAGGTTGGTACCCCAGTTGTTATTGTGGAAAACAGAGATGGTTGTATTCCCTAGATTGTATTTCAGTTTTATGGCAATTTTTTGTATCAACATTGATCCGTGTTTTGTCATGGGCAGTGGTGAAATTCAGCGCCAAAACTTAAAGGTAAAGGTTAAAGGGGGGGGGGGGGGAGGAGGTGCACCATTTTTTCTAGGGGGGTACTTCTGGGCAGTTAAAACAGTAGTTTCCGTTTGCATTTCTCTTAAACAAGCCCCTTTTCAGCGATCTTGTTATGCCATTCACTATTTTTTAGAAGATAATCTGGCGTAAGTGTAAATACAATGTCTGCTTGTAAATGGAAAAATAGTGTTAAAAAAATTTAACCATCACATTAAAGCTTATAAAATGTTACATTTTACTCTGGTAATTTTCAGTCTTGAAAGTCCAGATTTCAAAGGGGGGGGGGGACGACAAACGGACATCAATTGAGGAGGCACATGATGAGATCCTTCACTGAAGCTCTATCTTCAACTCTGACCTTTGTCGTATTTACTTTCCCTCAGTAGCTGATGTAGTCTGTCCTTGACTTGCATCATGTCTTTGGCTTTGTTGATCTTGAGGTATTGATCCTTGCGTACTGTCACCTTGCTAATCCACTCAGGTAGTGTCTCCACCATCAAAACAACATGCTTCTCACATTGATCTGTGTGCAATTCATAAAACACATTTTGCCTCTAACAATAACAACAACAACAACAACAACAATGGAGTCTTATATAGCACACGTATCTACCGTTAAGGTGCTCAAGGCGCTTGAACAAAGAGAAACACTTTTTAAGACAGGTTTTTGAAGTTTATGAATTATGAGACCAATTTACGTAGCACCTTATAAGGGTTTACAAGGTGCTGCAGCACACTCGGCAGCCACTGCCAGAAACACCGGGGGGAACCCCTTCTCTTGGGGATAAGTGTAACCGAGTTCTTTTACCTGAACTACACAACACACAGGACCTACATCTTTACACCCAATCTGAAGGACAAAGCAATAATGGCAAAGTGTCTCACTTAATTAAGGACACAGGTGTCTAGACTGGCATTCGAACCCACACTCTTCTGATCCAATCCAAAACGCCAAAGTATCACAGTTGTTCTTTTGTTTTACACTTACACCGATGTGTATTAAGCACTGTATACTCAGTACTTCCCCCCCCCCCCCCCGAGTTCTGTGAAAAATAAATCCACAGGCATATTACTCGAGTTGGATTCCAACCCACAACCATTGCCATTCTAGAGCAGATGTCTCACCACCACCACTAGGCACCACCACCACTAGGCACCACCAAGACTGCCCGGTAGCTAGAGGAAGTTCAAATCCTCTATTTTTAGCAGTGGGTACCGCAATGATTTAATACATGTTAATTTGCATCGGGAGAAAAAATATTCTAAGGGCACAAACCAAACAATATTCTTTATCCATCCCGATAAAAATTTAACAAGATTGTGTTTGTCACTGGCAGGCTTGAGCAAGTTCGGGTGGGCGACTAGAGTGACTAGACTGACTAGAAACCATTAAGCACAGGGAGATTGACTAGACTGACCATGCACTGGAGCATTGTGGATCTAGTAAATTCGAGAGCTACGTCACACACTTTCACGCTGTTTCTGGTTAGTCTAGTCACTCTAGTCGCCCATCCGAACTTGCTCCTTGGCTTCAATGGGAAAGTTCCTCTCCCTTATATATTCAACATTTACCTTTTGATAATGCAGATGAGTAACTCTCTGTTAGTTTCTGTACAGCAGACTCCACTGGTATTGCTGCTTTCTTCTCAGCGATAAAATATCTGATTTTTATTCCGTCAAGAAAAAACAAACACTCAATACTGATAAGAAAAATAAAACACCAAGATTGTTAACAATTATATTTATGATGGCCAATTCTGTTCTTAAAGATGCTAGGTCTGATTTCTGGCCAATTTGACATGAATCAACGTGATGACATATCATTCAAAACCCAAGTTGAAAACATATATTTTAATTATTTGGTGCCTTGGGCTCTCCTTAGAGACTGCCTGATCACAGCAGTAAGAAATGCAACTTTCTAACTGCCGAAAAAAAAAAGGAAAGAGGAACGAAGATTACTCAAAAAAGAGATGAACTGGTGGATTGGTGATTCCACTGCTTCCTTTGGAACCACAATTACTACTCAAAAGAGAGATTTACCTACATGGTGTTACCTCAAAATTCTTACTTTACTGCATTTCCACCATGCAAACCTTCAAGTCTTAGTGTTTAAAAAAGTTTTTCATGGCAATATTTTATTTAAACCAAGAGGAGATATCATGTTTTTTTTTCTCCTGAACTCCAAAAGGTTAACGTACAGAAAGACAAGGATACACTCTGAGAATGCGACATAACTCAGGAAGTCGTTCCAGCATGGAGATTCTCTCTTGGTCTGCTGGGCTACGGGTCATCATAGCCGTCAAGTTCTTCGCTTCTTTGGCTCGTATCTACAGTACAGAACAAATTTTCATTAAGGACTGTTAAATGCTACAATGTAATCTAATACAGGTTCTGTGATTTTGGGGTTTAAAAAAGAAAAATTAACTACAGAGACCTCCTGATTAATGTGCCGGCGCTTTACCAACCTACAATCCCGGCCAAAATGCTTGGGCCACCCGTTCCTATAACGTTAAAATAACCATACAATAACCATTCCCTGTCTCACAATAAACATTCTCTCCCCCGTCCCCCGTCCCCCGCTCAATGTTGTCTGGAACGCAGAAGACCGTGCAACAATGTGATTCAATTTCAGACAATCCCGGCCAAAATGCTTGGGCCACCCGTTCCTATAACGTTACAATAACCATACAATAACCATTCCCTGTCTCACAATAAACATTCTCTCCCCCGTCCCCCGTCCCCCCGCTCAATGTTGTCTGGAACGCAGAAGACCGTGCAACAATGTGATTCAATGGAACGCAGAAGACCGTGCAACAATGTGATTCAATGGAACGCAGAAGACCGTGCAACAATGTGATTCAATGGAACGCAGAAGACCGTGCAACAATGTGATTCAACATTGAAAGGGGGCAGGGGGGCCCAACGAGATATGGCCGGGATTGTAGCCATCTAGCCGTAATATTGGTGACACCCCCATTTTGTCAACAGTATTGTTCTGCCGCTTCCCAGGTTGTACTGAAAACTTGTGTGTGATCCCTAGTTATGCGGCAGGTACAGGTTGAATGGCGTCCGACTGGCAACCCCCAAGTAAAGATATTGACAAAATACGGAGACCGGCAACATTAGGGCTAGATAGCTCAGTTGGTAGAGTTGGTAGTTTTTCTTGCCTTGCTTTTCATGACAGAAATTGACTTTATAGTCTGGCCCCTTGTAGAGTGCACCTCGGTAACAGATTGTCAGCCACTGCGGCGAGCGTACACGCCTGTTTAAAGCTAAACTAGGCGACTGTCATATTACCATGAGTGTGGCTAAGCATGCCATGCATGGAGTAATATGCATTGACCCATGCCCAAAATAGCTGCTTTATCACCCGTTTATTCTTTCTTAATATCAGTTCTTCCTTCAATCAAGAGAGCCTAACAACAGCTTTTCCTTCAATCAAGAGAGCCTAACAACAGCACAATGAGTTGGTCGTTACTTTCCTCACAGCCAGACAACAAGTTTGTTCTTGTAAGGGGCATGTAAAGGTGCCTGTAGACAGCCAGCCACATCCATCTACATGACAACGGGGCACAGCCACTGGTCGAAAGTATTTCATTTCTACGGAGGGAGGAAACCCCGGTGGGAAAAATCCCTCGAGGCACAGGAGAGAACCATCGCACAACTCTACTCACATAATGGCCCTGGCTGGGAATCAAACCAGAGCCACAGTGGTGAGGGGCGAGTGCTTTAAGAACTAGCCACCCATGTAACAAACAGAATGATGACTTACTCTATCTACTAACGATTGGTTAACACCTCTAACTGACGGCGTCTTGGTTTCATCCTTGACCGGTTGCTTGGAGGTGCTCCTCTCGTCCACTTTGGGTTTACTTTTCTCTTCTTTTAATAATGCTGAATTTTTGGCAACAATTTCCAGCGCTTTAGCTACCTGTGGTAATTGAAAATCAAATAAAACACAGTTCAAACGGAAAAACAGCCAACGCATAAAATCACACTAAGATGAATCTTAGGAAAACGAAACCTACTAATTAAGTCAAAGGAGAGATCAGCACTGAAACAGTTAGACCAGGTGGAGAGACATACACCTTGGGTAGAATCAATGCCACTGGTTCACATTATGTTTTACATTGATGCTGTCTATTCAGACAGCTATCATGTCACGCCGTGGGTGAGCAAGTCAAGCGCACTGGACTCATCAAGCTCTGGTGTTCCTGATCGGCAGAGTGTGGGTTAGAGTCACGGTCTTGACACTTGTGTCCTTAAGCAAGACACTTAACCATTAGTGCTTTGTCCTTTGGGTGGTGTATATATTGTGTAATGCACGTAAAAGACCCAGTTGCACTTGATCGCTAAGAGAAAGGGGTTCATTAATGAGACGTTTAATGATAGAAAATAAATAGGAGTATTGCCAGGACTTACCCTTGGGTTAACCATGACTCTGGCCTTGTCAAGGACATCTTTGGCTGTGTTGTATGTCTTGACCGTAGGGGGCTGGGGTAAATCAGCAGCCTCTACATCGGCAATCTGATCTAGAGGAAACTTGGGATGCCAGCTGGTCAGCTTGTCGTTTGGAACACTCAGGGGTTGGTCCAACTTGGACAGAAATTCCTGAGTGTAGAAAACAAGGGGAAAAATCCTAATTTTTAATCTTGTAAAAAAAAACATCAACCCTAACGACCCCAAATTAATCAAAATCCATCTGCATTTTGATTATGTTGGACTGAGGACTTCACTGGTACACTGAAAATGCTTCGAGTGGGATCAGACATGCCACCATAATCATAGTCCAACAGTTTGGGTGTTGAGTTACCGAATGGTATTGGACTGAGGACTGCACCAGTAAACTTATTATGCTTTACACGAGGTCAGGCATGCCACCATTATCAGAGTTCCAACAGTTTGGGTGTTGAGTTACTAAATGGTGTTGGACCGAGGACTGCATTAGTAAACTGATCATGATTTACATGGGATCGTGGCCGAGTGGATAAGAGCACCGGACTCAAACTCTTGTGTTTCTGTTCAGCCTAGTGTCCCGGTCGTGACACTCGTGTCCTTAAGCAAGACATTTAACCATTATTGCTGCGTCCTTCGGATGGGACGTAAAGCCGTTGGTCCCGTGTGTTGTGTAATGCACGTAAAAGAACCCAGTGCACTTATCGAAAAGAGAAGAGGTTCGCCCCGGTGTTCCTGGTTTGATTGGCTGCATATTGTGCTACAGCACCTTGTAAACCATTACATGGTGCTATGTAAAGGAATAGGTCTAATACTTAAAAATGTAGCTCCACAATAACTTGCAGGAAATACTGACTGTTAAAGTGCCTTGAGCGTCACCAAGTGAGGGATATGAGCGCTATATAAGAAGCCACTATTATAAAAGCTTGAGGAAATTTTGACTACACGCAATTTAATTATAATGTTCAAGGAAAACAGACTTACACTGTGATGCTCCTTGACAATGTCCAGCAGATTATTATGAAAGATGGTACGTCTGGCAATCAGCAACGAGGGAGTAAACCTATACATGAGTTTACATGTGGAGCTGTTCTTGGTTGGTACTGACGGCTCACTGCTGTCCTGACCTGCAGGTGAAGCAAAAACACGTTACAGACAGGGGGATTTAATGAAAACAAATCACTGATGCCAAAAGGTACAATGCCAGGCCTGGTACTTTGTTCCTGTGCAGGGCAAGGCAGTTTTTCCCAAAGATTATAAGGGTTCTCACCCATGCACAAGCTAGCTTATCAAGCCGATACGTGCAAATTGCGTGCTGATACGCTGGAATTGCGGCCGATACAAAAACAAAATTACACATTTTTTTGTTTTACTTTAGATCAAATTCACAAAAATCGTCAAGATAAAAAAACGATTTAGAATGCTCCAGATTGCACAGTAGGGCTTTTAAAACCAAGATAATCGCCAAGAAAACATTTTGAGGACCTCGTTTTAATCCAGCGTGCTTTGGTCAAACTTCCAAAATGTTGGTCTAGAACGCCCCCCAGTTTTGAGAAAATCCTTGAAAGAACCCTGATTATAGAGCGTCAAAGGTGAAGATGGGTTACTGGAGCTCTATCTATCGCTAGAACGTGGAATACTCATGGTGCTATTTCAGCAAGAAAATGTTTTGTTATGTATGTACAGTACATGTTTAATTTATAACAATGGTCATTTTCTGCACTGCGGCATCAAAAGAGTTGCTTGCTGAAATGGCGTCCGTTGCACATTTCAGCCTGATTTACCCATCTTGCAGTGCTCCTTAGGCACTCTATAATCTTTGGTTTTTCCATAAACCTCTATGAGGGAAACACAAAGTTGTTCAGGAAAATTAATAATGGGCACCTAGGGGCATGGTGGAAATGACCAGGAGCATGGAGACAATTGACCAGGGGCATGGAGGCAATGGCCAGGGGCATGGAGACAATGACCAGGGGCATGGAGACAATGACCAGGGGCATGGAGACAATGACCAGGGGCATGGAGACAATGACCAGGGGCATGGAGGCAATGACCAGGGGCATGGAGGCAATGACCAGGGGCATGGAGACAATGACCAGGGGCATGGAGGCAATGACCAGGGGCATGGAGGCAATGACCAGGGGCATGGAGGCAATGACCAGGGGCATGGAGGCAATGACCAGGGACATGGAGGCAATGACCAGGGGCATGGAGGCAATGACCAGGGGCATGGAGGCAATGACCAGGGGCATGGAGGCAATGACCAGGGGCACGGAGGCAATGCCCAGGGGCATGGATGCAATGCCCAGGGAGGGGCATGGAGGCAAAGACCAGGGAGGGGCATGGAGGCAAAGACCAGGGAGGGGCATGGAGGCAATGACCAGGGAGGGGCATGGAGGCAATGACCAGGGCATGGAGGCAATGCCCAGGGGCACGGAGGCAATGCCCAGGGGCACGGAGGCAATGCCCAGGGAGGGGCATGGAGGCAATGCCCAGGGAGGGGCATGGAGGCAAAGACCAGGGAGGGGCATGGAGGCAATGACCAGGGAGGGGCATGGAGGCAAAGACCAGGGAGGGGCATGGAGGCAATGACCAGGGAGGGGCATGGAGGCAAAGACCAGGGCATGGAGACATCTGCCTACGTTGCCTTTGAGCAGTATCAGGCCTGTCAACATGGCCATTCTTTCTGCGTGTTCTCACACTCTTGCTTTGCTGAGATGTTGAACAAAGGGCCCTTCCAACAGTTTTATTCCCTGTACTGCATCTCTTTGAAACTCCTTGCCTGGTGCATGTTTCCCTACATCCTACAATCTAGACTGTTTTAAGAGGAATATCAAGTCCTACCTTCATCTCCCCTCTCCCCCCCCCCCCGAGTTATTTTTATCTTAAATTATTTCTTTTTGTAGCCCCTTTTTAGCCTTGTTTGGGGCGAACTTGCATACTTGCCTGGTGCATGTTGCCCTCCATCCTACAATCTTGACTGTTTTGAGAGGAATATCAAGTCCTACCTTCATCTCCCTCCCCCCCCCCCCCCGAGTTATTTTCATCTTAAATATTTTCTTCTTGTAGCCCCTTTACCAAAAGAGGCTTTTAGCCTTGTTTGGGGCGAACTTGCATACAAAAAAAACCCAAAACAAACAAACACACCCCAAAACCCTGTAACTATTTTCAAATTTAAAAAACTTATTGATGAGATAACAAAACTCTTTTCTATACATACCAGCAGAAGTCTGGACCCCTGACCCAGTATTTGTCTCAATGATTAACACTGATTTATCTTTGGTGCTTTTTGAATCTCTCTTCATGAAGTAGGCAGTGGGATAAACTGTCTTGATCTGACCAACGTTTCGCAATTCAAATGTCCTGCAGAAAAATAACCCACCAAGAAACACATGACTTGAAATTAGTTAAAGGTGACACCGACACCAAAATGAACACGACTTGAAACTTACCTACTCTGAAAGCCGATAATTTAGAACATAAAAGAACAAGTGACAAAGCAGAAATTAGAAAATAAGTGTGCAAACTTTGGGTGTTTGGATATTTTACCAATACGGTCTACCACTATTTGTACCAAGTGAACTGGTTAGACAGAAATGGGAATGTTTATATTTAAAAGAGCCCCCCCCCCCCTAAAAAAAAAAACATATCAAAAACCCTGTTTAATTGACTATTACCTTAAAAGAAACTATTATATGTGCAGATTGTATTATTAAAACCATCAGCCAACTTCTAAGATTGAAAAGAAATGATGTAAAATTACCCTATATATATCACAATCTTTGTCCAAAAAAAAAACCCCACTTTCAAATTAGTAAAATTAAGCAGTGCTGTATGACAAGATACTATGATACAGTTGGTGATCATAAGGAAAGGAAACACCAACATCAACATCTGTTTTAAAAATGCTGCAATATTAAAAAACTATCAATGATTTTTATCATAAAATGTAGCAAAAGTTTTCTTACAACTAAATTGACCAATCCTCAGATGAACTGAAAACGATAGTAAGTCTGTTCGAAACAAATTGTGGATCAAGATTTCATCTGACGTGAAGTTGTTAATGAAAAACAAATTTAAAATATACATGTAGACAAACCTGCGGCACATTTCTTGAACAGCTATTTTGAGTTTGGGGAAGGAACAAGTCTCCGATCGATTATGGAGCATGCTGACGACAGTGTCCATACTGCGAAACATCTCCTCTAGGATCTTATACTTCAAAGGTAAGGTGAGGGTGGATGGTGAAGACTTGATCAGGGAGCTGTACTTCTGGTAAGCTGGCATGAATGACTCCTCCCTTTGTGCATTTGAAAGAAATTCTTTGTTATTTAATTGGGATGTCGTAAACTCAAGCGATTCCTAAAGATGAAATAATTTCATGAAAAAGGTTCCTCAAAAATAGGATGGGTATTTGACAAGTAGGTTTTTAATAGGTTAAACATTTAGATCTTTTTTTTTAAACTCTTGATAAAGAATTGTATAAAGTTTTATGAAAAATGATAAAAAGAACAAACTCAAACAAACACCTCTTAGTTTCGTAGTAACTTTTTCTTTAGTTTTTGTTTTAAATTGAGTTTCCTGCCTGCCAGAATGCAAGTGCATTTGGCGGAATGTAAAAAAAGGTTTGCATTTTGATGTGGGTAAAAAAGGAGTGATGTCAAGCATGAAGCGTTGGTCAGACCAGTCGGGCAGCACTTTTCAAACAAAACTGCTAAGCGAAAAACGCATTTTCACCAGAGATATTGTTTGGGTTCAGGCTCAAAATCTTGTATGTTTCTTTTTGTGCAACATAAAATTCCTTGATTGACACCATATCAAGTTTTTGAAACATCACTAACTTGAAGTAGGAGAATTACTTCTCAGTGATTCAACAATCAAATCATTTTACTCTACAGAGAGATAAATACTTCGGTTTGATTGTTTCTTAAAGGCAGTGGATACTTTTAGTAATTACTCGAGAAATACACTAATTACCATAAAAACTTACTTGGTAAAGAGCACCTGAGAGCTGCTGATAGTATAAAACATTGTGAGAAACGACTCCCTTTGAAGTGATGTAGTTTTTGAGAAAGAGTGAATTTCTCATTAAAATATTTGAATCTGAAAAAGGCTTCAGGCATGAAGCCTTTTTCAGACAACTGAAAGCACACAAGTCTATGCAACAAGGGTGTTTTTTCTGTTATTATTTTCTTGCAACTTCGATGACCAATTGAGCCCAAATTTTCACAGCTGTTATTTTATGCATATGTTGGGATAAGCCAAGTGAGGATACTAGTCTTTGATAATTACCAAAAGTATACCTGCCTTTAAACAGCCATTTAGCGACGGATTGCGCACAGTCTTTTGAACACCTACATGTAGCTATGAGGACTTCCTGTTGTTCTATTGTTCCCTTTTCTCAAGAAATCCCTTGTGGGGGGGGACCCAGTTGAACAAAGAAAAAAACATAGTGGGGACCTTTGTTCCATTGTGTAAAAGTCCCCACAATTATGTGAATATCCACCCACCCAAGTTTACATACAACCTGGGAAACGACAATACAGAAATCACCTTTAAGAGGGAATATTAAGTTATAAACCACAAGGGACTTCCTGAACAAAGATACCGACAAAATTAAGGACATTCCGTTTTCTGGCTATATTTGTTATAGCTCAGTTGATTGAGTGCTGGCACCTTAATCTGGAGGTCATAGGTTCAAATACCTATTTTTTAGTCAATCTTTCTTTGTTCAACCCAGAATATATTTTAAATAAGCCCGAGTCAGTAATCCTTGTAAGTCAGTGTATCTAATTGATATTTTATTGTTTCTTTTACCTTTTCTCACTGCTTGCTTCTGTTGCCTTCGTGCTGCTTCTCGCGGGACTAGAATCTTTTGTAGCTTTCTGCTGGATTTTGGACTGATCTACAAACTGCTTGACTTTACTTAATCGGGCTTGAAGATCGCTCAGCTTACAGGTCTTGGACAGACGCTCTCTCATCTCTGCTGGTGACAACTTTGTCTGCTCGAAAAAGAAAAGAGAGAACAGATGCAGAAATGACAATTATTTTTTTGTCATTTTAGAGCTACTCCATGGTACTCCCAAGGTTGTGAAGACCTTACTAAAGGGCTTGAATATTTTCTTCTTTTCAGGGAGAGGGGACCGCAGGCCTGAGGCCAATGATTTTAGCATCGTCGGGCCACTAAACTCAAGACCGGACAAGTCCGGCAGTCTTGTGTAATATCTTTGTGAAAAATGGTTTACTATGACTCTGATGAACATCTTTTACTTCTGTTGAATATTAGAGTACATACGCTTACCCATAAGACAAATGAAAAAGATCTTCTGTTAGTGCTTGTTCAACTCATTTTCATTCTGGTCTTGTAAAATAAATTCTGGTCCAGTAAAGATCCTCAAATTTGAGGCATGATGAGGTGTGGGTTGGTTGTCTTGAGAAACACACTGATAGTTGATGGGTTTTAATCAGTCTCAATCATACAACATCAACCTCATCACTATCGATCATATGTGTCATTTCATAACGGCTTTCAGGTTTTTTTTTAAAAGTTAAACAGGTATACTTACTTTAGTTTTGCCACCATTAGTGTTTAGACTGCCTCCAGCTGATGTTGAGGGTATCTGAAGGACATCTTTGACTGCCCCTCTTATGCGGTCACTCATCCCAGCAGTCAACTTACTTCCCTTGACTGTCGAAGAAGAGACCAATTGAGAGGACCTTCAATGAAACTTTGCAGCCTCCCAGAGTCAAGTGAAGATGAGGCCGGTTTGGAGACTTCTTGGATGTTGGGTAATTCGGAGCTTGCTCCATTCGGCGCAGTCTTTGTTTTTGACGGTTTCGGGGATTTACAGCCATCACCAGGGCTCTAGTTTGATAGAATGTAAAGTTGGTAAGAAACTCTCTGATAAAACTCCATAAATGCTCATAGATCCTACTCAACTGGGTCCAATTTCATGGATCTGCTTACTGCAAAATTCTGTCCTTGCGGTAACCTGTATAGCACACAGTTCTAGGGGTCGTAAGCGCAGAATTTCGCAGTAAGCAAAACCATGAAACTAGACCCATGAAACTGGACCCTGTATGGGTGTGTGTGGTCTCTTACGTTCAGTCCTTAAAAACAGACATGCAACTCTTTAAATGAAAAAAAAAAGGAAATGGCCAAACACACTTAGCTTTGTACAATGTTTTTCAGTTTTGTATAGCACTGTTTTCAAAGAAAAAAGAGGAAATCAGCTGATCAGCTGAAAAGTTGCAGGACTGTAAAAAAAAGCTTACACTTGAAGTCTTACACTTGAAACTGAGTACTCACTTGTGAGCAAATAAGGCATTGTACCAGATATCATTCAAAGCTTATCTAACTCGCAAATGGCTTACTCTACAAGGATGTAGTATTACCTTGGTTTCTACGCACTCCAGCAGTGAGGACTCAAGACTTTTCCTAGCAGACTGTCTGCCCCGAGTTGACACCACTTTCCTCCCAGCATGCACTCTCCTTCTGGAGGCGCTCGATGGGGTCTCTGAGATCACCTGGTCACTTGACTCTGCCAACGTGTCTATACTTCCGACCCTGCATCTTTTCTTCTGACTGGGAGCTACGTCAGCAGACTGTTGAGGGCGCTTTGTTGGAGTTGACGGGGGAGAGCGTCTCACAGGCGGACTCTTGGAGACAAACTGTACATGTTTATCCAGAGGGCCGTTTGCTTTCCTTGACGGTCTAACACTTGTTGTACGACTTTTTCTCTTGGATTTGGTTGTTGCATTTGGTGTGGCATGGGTGAATTTTTCCTGAACACAAAAAAGAAAACATAGTCTTAGTTAAATCCTTATATTCCAAGTAGTTGCCAGAGAATTTATAAATGATGCATCAAGTTATAGCCCTATAAACAGTGCCAATTCTTCGATTCTCAACATCCAATTCTTGGCCCTAATTAATTTGTTGGTGCTCCAAATAGATGTTGTCACGTCCACAATCTGACAATTGATGTCAGTTGAGCTATTCGACTCCATAAATTGATGGGTGCCCTATTGACAGTCGGTAGATACATGTATTGGGTCACGTGTCCGGTTTACCATTGATGCATTATGGGTTGTGAATGCAGTCTTTGGTTTACATCATTGATCTCCATAAATATTGACTTGATAAGGCATCCGTCTACTGAGGGAGTCATTAGTTCAACTCGTCATCGAGATTGTTTCTCCGATTGTGGACTTAAACAACATCAATCTTGGAGCACCAACAAATTATTGTAAGTGCCTGATGTTCAGATGTTGCATCTTTGACACAACGCCAAAACGGGAAGCAAGTCTGCAATTTTCAAGCATTTATTATTATTACTTATTTATTATTATTATTATTTTTTTTTGGGGGGGGTCTTTTTTGTCATTTTTTTGTAGCTGGGTATTTCGAAAAATCATAGTGCTATGATTTAGTACAAATACGCTGGACTCCATCCGTTTCTCTATTCAGATGGGCAAGTAGCGCTCGTTTTTAATAGGCATTTTGATTAGGAATACCACACAGTTTTAACCTTTTTTAAAGTTAATCAGAATTCAGCGTAAATAACCATGCACGCTTGTTACCTCAATTGTCCAAGTCATGTGGCCGGCCAGCTGGACAAAAGACCTGTGTCTGTGAATCACGGGCGTGCGTGCGTGGTTATTTACGTTGTTTTTTGGTAACTGCTGAATTCTGATTAACTTAAAAAAGGTTAAAAAGGAGCGCTACTTGCCTATCTGATAGAGTAACAACGGGACACTTTAAGTTTTAATACACAAAGGTTGGTTTAACATGGAGGAAGAAACCCTTGTGATAACAATCCTACCCAAGTCATTATGCAAATGACTTGACTTGGTACGAATGACTTGGGTACGAAGTGACTTGGATTTGGTACGAAGTGACTTGGGTACGTGAAAATATAGCCGTAGGGGAATATTAGAAGAAACCTAATCTAGTCCAGTTTGGGGGGGATAAGTTTACTTTGAAAATCGTACAGTTTTGATTGAAGATTTCATCTCGCATTCTGACAAAGCCCTTCCCAACACCTGAACTGAACACCGGATCATGACCGGATTCAGTGCGTATACATAAACCTTCCATTGATATTTAATGGTTTATTTATGTTCTAACGTACTTTTCAGTGCATTTAAGACTTGTCAGCTTGTTTTCGGCAGTTGTCGTCAGTTAGTTTAGTCATGGATGGAGGTAGAACTCCATGGTTTAAGCGTCTTAGGCCTTAGTCTTATCTATTCTTAGTGTTACCCCCACGTTACCTTCAATTTGAGGGTCTCCTCCGCCGCAGCAGACGTGGCAAATAAAGTGTCATTTTGCTCCTCAGTTGCACTCAGAAGAAGTTTACGTCTTTTCGACGGCTGTGCACTGTCGATTCGTTTTCTTCGAGAGAAATAACTCGTCAATTCGGTCATGTTGATTCAAAATTCGGGGCATAAGCTACGCTGATTTCAACAAATTCGGATTTGGTGGCAGTATTCTGAAATTGTACACATGACATTGGCGCGGTTAAACGGTCATGTGGTCTTTGGATTCGTCGATGTTCCAAAATAGGGGTGTCTTCTCTACGATCATTTTAGATTACTTAAATTTTGACAACATTGTTCCTCTGAACTGTTGCTTAAAGAATTTATATACATATCTCACCTTACAAGAATAGTTCACAACATTTATTTTAACAGTCAAAAAGCTTTTGTTTCCGCTAGCTATTCTTAAATATTGTATTCTCTTTTCCTCTTTCATGAATGAATGAATGGTCGGTGCGGAATGGGCTTTAAAAATTAGCTATTTATTTGTGTAGCAAATTTGTATGAGACTAACAAATTTAAAAATATATTTTGTAAAAAATAAAACACGTATAAATTTATTAAGCAAAATAGTTTATTTGTAGCTTTTATAGAAATTTGTGCGTATAAACAATTATAGAGATTTGTACGTACAGATTGATTCACACCTGATTGATGATCATTCACAATATCGCATGTGTGACCGAGATATATTCACATCTATTCATGTGCAACAGTGAGGGCGTCCTACATTGTTGTCTCTCGACCTAGCGCGAGCGAGCGGTGCACCACACACTGGGGAGAGAAACTCATGCACGAAAACTCATGAGTACATTTAATTCCACAACTTTTCTCTGTAAATTAAGATCTAAAGGTCGTTGTTTTTATAGAGTGTTGAAAAATGGACTTTCGACCTGGAGCATTTTGGATGCGCGAGCCCTAAATAATGTCCCCTAATTTGCTAAAAGGTGGAGGGCACCAACATGGAATCTGGTCATTTTTATACTCGTCAGGGGTGTTTTTATTTTGGATGAGCTAAGCTCAAAGGCTAAACGGCTAACTTACCAAAAAATGAAAATAAAAATTAAGTTGTCAAAAACATACTTGGTTTGTTTTTAACACGCCTTCCCCCTAAATACAATGGGGGGATGGGGGGGGGGGTGGGGGAGGGGGGGGGGGTTATATTGTAACCCTCCTAGCGTTACTTATAAAAAACAAGATTCAATTCAGTTTACATACATTATAACACATGAAGTACATCACGTGAGAACGCGCCGCTGCGTAATTGTAGGTTCCTATTGGTGGCTTGGTAATTACTCAAGAAATACATTACCATAAAAACTTACTTGGTAACGAGCGCCTGAGAGCTGCTGTGTGAGAAAAGACTCCCTATGATGTAATGTAATTTTTGAGAAAGAGGTAATTTCTCACTTAAATATTTGAATCTGAGAAAGGCTTGAACAGGCATGAAGCCTTTCTCAGGCCTTCTAAAGCACACAATTGTATTCAACAAAAGTGTTTTTTTTTTCTTTGAAAATTCATTATTTTCATGCAACTTCGATGACCAATTGAGCCCAAATTTTCACAGGTTTGTTAGTTTATTTTGGGATACACAGTGAGGATACTATAGTCTTTGACAATTACCAAAAGTAAATCCTGCCTTTAAATAAATTAATAAAATAATAAATATTTGTGTATATGCATTGTATAGTTTCCCTTGTCTTGTATTTATGGATTAGTGTTGTATGCATCAGGAGCTGCAACGAGAACAGAGGTCTTACTACCGTGGTCCCTGAATAAATACGAAAAAAGTAAACAGTAAAAATGGGACCCTTTGTTGCATGGCTACTGGCTGGACCAACATTCTTGTTCAGTTTAAACAAACACCCGATATTGGCACTAGGAGTTACCCCTTACCGTGCCTCTTCTCTGAACAACGAAAATGTATTTCAATATAAAATAAATAAATCATGAAAAAAAAGTTGCGTTGCGTGGCTTGTATTTAAACTATTATCGTAGCTTATCAACCACCATCATCGCTGTGATTATATTGACCCAGCTTGATACGTAAGTAATAATGATAACGGGTGCGTAATAAAAATCTCATCTTGCTTATGTAAAACATGGCAAGACACATTTTGTAAAAGTTGTGACAACTCGATCCGCGCCAGTTATAGATTTTACCTCCCGCCGTCGTACTTAAGTAGTTGACTGACAGAGTGAAGTGAGTTTTCTTTTAGTTTACTGTAAACTTTTGAAAAAGATCAAGAGTCACATAAAAAACACTGTTGTATATATCCACCTACAAAAAGACTGCATAACATTATCGTGAACTGACAAAAAAACGGTAAGCATTTATGCATATATTGACACAATCACTCAAGCGGCGCCATTTGGTTGCTGCGAAGCCACAACAGCAGCCAAAATTCACAACTGCTCGTTAAGTCAGCTAGTACTTCAGGAATAACTTTAGTCTGACCTTATTATTCACGATCCATGGTCTGGAATACTAGGACTGTTTCCATACAGAGAGCACCCGACTGCTGGAGAAAACCCAGGTTGAGTTTTCGAGGTAACTTTTTGCAATGATTTGTAAATTGTGTATGGTATTATTACGATATCCGTAATGTTACAATTGACAGAAGTGGACCCATTCGTGCACTTCACTTTTTATGTTGTTGGCCACGTGCACTTCATATTATTATTAACTACTAACTACTGTTGATTCAATTGTACACATATCAACGGCGACAAACCACATTATCATGGTTGAACTGGATTCCTATATGAACGCTCTAGATGGGCCACCATTGTACGAGAAGAGGCCAAAAAGAGGTACCACAATCACGATTTGGAACTCTCTATGAAGTCTGGCTATAATGGCCTTTGCAGCTGCTCATTGCCACAGTAACAGATTTTGAGAAGACGAGGGTATTAATATACAATCTTTGTGGAAATACATTTTGTAAACATTTTGGGATCGATGTTTGTTTGTTCTATAAATCAAAGAGGTTGAGAGGTCATTATAGTCTGTAAATAATTCAACAAATCTCAGCTTTAAAAGGAACACAGACACCAAAAATTGATAATTTTTGAAGCACCGGTTATAGGCCTAATTTAAAAATCTTTGTTGAGTGTGTGTGTGTGTTGGGGGTGTGTGTGTGTGGGGGGGGGGGCTACTGTCTAAAGCAGATTAAATGGTTCGTGCGTAATGTGTGTCGGATTGTCATCCATGTAGATTTGTTTTAAAACTCACAGGGAAAAGGAGTTTGGTTTGGGTGTTAAAGTGACTAATACGAATTTCCGCTCTGAATCCATTCGTTTATAGAGGATATGGCAAATCGGTTACGCATGCGTTATTTTCAAGTTCTGTCGTTCAAGTGCACGCTTTATAGACATCCCTAAAATAGCACAGTGTGTTTTGGCGCGTAAAGCCCTGCTTGGATTTGGAGCACCAGTGTTTTATAGCAACAAGCATGAGTGTAAAAAGCGTATTGTGTTATTACTGGGAATTTTGCCTTCGAAGTCGATGCATCGCCCCCCCCCCCCCCTCCACTCTCACAGCAAATAATCACTTGCATTGGTTGGTAAATAATACCTCAAAAGAAATACCCAGGCCTGTGATTTCACCCTTTGGAAATCACTACCGAACTTGGACAAAGGGCACTTTGAATAGAATGGAAAGTGAAGTTCACTGAGACCGTAGAACTTACTAGGTGAATAATAATACTGTCTGCTCACTCGGTGAATAACCGTCTGCTCAAGTGAACAATTCCAATAGGAACCCCGAAACTGCGCATGTCAGGCGAGTTCTCACGGTAATTCATAAAGTATGTGTTACAATTGTATGAAACTTAGAGGCACAGTATACACGTTTGGTAATTGGAGCCTACTGATTGTGTTAATCCTATATAAATGTATACATACAATAAAACTAACGCGTGAAAATTTCACTTCAAAAGTTGGTCGCCTTTATTAAGATATTACCGAAAAACCGAAGCGAATATTTCCACGCAGGAAGAATATCCCCATATAGGAATACACAGTCTGAGAAGCGTTTCTGACAGAAGCGCTTCTCAGATTCAAATTTGGGGGAATAAAAAGGGATATATTTTCCATAACCGTAGTACTTCGAAGTTAAAAGTTTCTCAATTGTACTACCCAAGGCTGCTGTACTTCTTACCAATTAAGTTTGTATTGCAATTAATTTTCAGAGTCGTTACCAAACGTGTACTGTGCCTTTAACGCTGATCGAACCTTGCCTCCATGTTATTAGTATAACGGTTCGGGGGTAACAATGTGAACCCGTCATTGTATTTAGGGGGAATAAAGCGCCTTAATTACATTACCGGTGAAGTCATTTTCATCGCTAGTGTTTATTGAAAAGCATTGGTGACCTTTTTTGGTTCTTCAAAAGACACTTTCTCGACTTTGGCAGTGTTCAGATGGCAAAACTGGAAGGTGGAGTGTTGAAACTTGAAACTATGAACTTTATAACCAATTAAGAGCATCCAGATGGAAACAACTTATTAAGATGTTGTTCGATATTATTAATGCCAATCACATAAACTTCGGCTTTGATGAAACTTTCCACTGACGATGACATGTCATCAACGGCTCAATGATCAAGTAGGATTAGAGACTGCGTGAGACTCTCAAGTTGGTTACACACCTTTGTTCTGACACCCCTATGTTCCACCCCACCCCTATATGTTCCGCCCCACCCCTATGTTCCGACTATTTTTTCCTAATCCTAACTCTAACCATAACCCTACTGTGTAAATCACGAGGGGTTGTCGGAACTAGGGGTGTCGGAATATGGAGCAGTCATCCTCAAGTTGATAGAGCCATAAACCATAAACCAAGTAGAACAATAAATTGGGAACTAGCATGTATGTAAGTGCGTCACGTATCCATTGTAATACCGCGACCGCTACATTACCAGAGGAGAAGCCAGTAGTAGATGAGAGCGTTTATGACCTTCCTTTTTAGGAGGTGGGTCATGTCCCACGGTCCTGTGGTTCATGACCCACAGTGTGGTTTCATGACCCACGGTCATGTGGACCATCTCGATGTATCTTAAATGTTGAATTTTTGTAATAGGCCTATTCATTGTACTTTTGTTCTGAGATGACCGGCTTGACTTGATGGTGGGAAATGCACATTCCTCAGGGGAGGACAACTAGGGTGCGCTTTCGTGGTCGCAACCGATTAAATTACTGTTTCAGTTGACTTGGCCGGGTCAGCCTGATCGAGAAATGGGTCAGGCCCTGTTGGCCCTGACCCGGGATCCGGGAGTCAATTCTGACCCGGGAGTGTTTATTAGACGTCACACGATGCAGTCCTGTTATGTGAAACTTGTAGCAACGAGAGGGATCTGATCCATTAACTACATTTCAATTGAGACATTTAAACTATATCCTTTTTACTCGCAACAAACTATACTCCTACTTATGACTATTCACGTCGAGCAAACCAAAAAGCATAGTTAATGATAATGGTGACACCCCCCCCCCCTGCAAACTGTGTATCCGTATAATGGACATCGTGAAAGACCAGGAGTCACGTCATGTACAACCACAGCGTATGTCACAGATTTAAAGAAAAAAAAAACAGACGCATATATTTGCGATATCGTGACGAAGCATACATCTCCAACCTTATGCTGTTAACTGTACGAGGAAACTACGGACGCATTTTCCTGCCTGATGAAGACGGTGTTTAAAGGCATGTAGTTTTTTTTGTGGCAGAACCTCCCATAAACTCGTTCACGCCTCAGTATTTATTGGCAGAGTTAGGTTTCTTTTTAATGTGGGTGGCATCATCAACACGTGGAGACTGCACGGAAACGCACAAGTGTTGGCAAAGTGGATGGCATTTATTTTTGGATGTCGTCTTTCCGTGCACCGAGCTGCACATGTCCGTTTCGTACTGCAATCTACATGGGGTATTCCACCCCCATGTTCACCGGTTTGGCGTACTAGCCCTAATGGGTTGTGACGATTACCCCCCCCCCCCCACCACCACCCTTGAGACTCCTCGCAGTGTAAATATTTGGCCAAGACAAACCAGGAAGCTGAATAACCAACTTGAAAGTGGGTATTCAGACAAAATGCAGACCCGGTAGATGGGGGTTTGGATCAGCATGAACCGTTTGTTACCGGTTCGGGAATTCAATCCCCCTTAAACACCAAATGGATTGCAAAAATTGGACAAATGTCACATCTTTACACGACAGGAATTGACCGTCTGTTATTAAAAGCTATACAAATCTGCAATGTCAAAAGACCGAAAATGTTCAAAATAAAATGTCCTAAATATGGAGACGTGCACTCTAAAAATTGACCAGGATTCCAGTTCCCTTGCGGCCTGACCCATTCCTGGGTCAGGAGGGCTGACCCGGAATCCGTGTCACAATAATCCAGAAATGGGTCAAACTGGCAAAGAATCCGAGTTAAATCAAATTTTTAAACCACTTTCTGGGTCAGCCTGACCCCAAAATGGATCAGGTCGCAAGGGACTCGGAATCCGGATCAGCTGATCTGGAAGTTTTTAGAGAGCTACAATATACATTCGCTCGGCCCCAGTGGCCTATCCAGGACCGCTGGGATGGGCTAATCAGCTTGCACAGATTCTTGTTCAGGAAGTACGTCATACGTGCAGTGCTTGCAGTGAGAGTGTGATGCATGATGGGACTGAGCATGGGACTGAGCATTAACGTTAACGATACGTTTGCCCATCCCAGCGCCTTTGGTTTTAAAGCAAGGTGCTGGGGACGAGCGAACAATATACATTGAATTGTCCTCTCGGGCTTAAATCTACTCAAAACTTCGAATGCATTTTATATTATGGCCCTTTTCGAAACCATGGCTTGTGCTTGGGCTTGGGCTCAGGCTCCGTCAGCTTTTTAGAAGACTTGCGCTTTCCTTACGGGGGGTTTAATCAGGTAGACGGATTCTAAGCCGAATCCCAAGCCCAAGCTGTGGGTTCGAAAAGGCCCTATAGGTGTCTGTTCTTACCTTTGAAATGACCAGACTACAAATGAAGAATGCTGAGGTATAAACTTGGGTTTAAATATCACCCCCTCTTTTTATCATTTGGGAGAGGGGGGGGGGGGAGATTGGCTCTTGAAAGGGGAATTAAGTGAAGAGGAGGGCAAGTTGAAAGGGCTGACATGATTGAAAGAAATATATTAAACAAGCAGACTCATGATAAAACAATTCAAAATACTGAACAGAGCAACAACCAACAAACACGAAATCAAACTTGGGTAAGAATGGAACAACAATTGATTAACCGGTCAACTGAACAGTGTAATGTCTGTTGCCATGGTTACTAATTATCTTTTATCATCCGGAAGATAAATAATTGTCGATGGTTAATCTAAAAGATTATATGGTTCACAATTTTGCATATAGGCAGGACCATTAATGTTGACATATTTCCGTTTTGCATAACAACGTAAGGTTTAAAAAGTTGTATTTATTTATTTAGTTATTATTATTTTTTACATATAAATCCTTCGGTGAGATACATCATTGTTTTTGAGAAAGAACTTTCTAGTTTTTAAACCACACACAGAAACAATCAAAACGGAAGACAAGAGGTTTTAAACCAATTTTAAACAAATTTAAACCTCTGAAAAATTCGTCAACGTTTCAAATAGGTCAGACACATGTTCACAAAAATACTGTTCGGTTTGTGTTTTGTCGATGATCTTTTGATCGTTCTGACTCATTCATTGTGCTTATTTAAGTTGTGCAAATCAGATTAAGAAAATAAAAACTATAATGAGTAATTTCATCCCTTTGTATTAGTAGAAGCTTTAAGGGATGTTTACCATAGCAACTTGAGAATTGGTAACGATACAGAACAGCTGTTGCTATGAGATGACCAATCAGGAAGAACTGATTAAGCAATTAAAAGTCACCGAAACTTTCTTCCACATACTGTGGTTGGATTGAGTTTTACGCCCTTTTCGAAACTACCGTTTCGGAATGGGCTCCGGCTTAGGCTCCGTCAGTTGTTCTGAAAACGTGCTCTTTTGGAACGGGGTTTCAAACTAGCGTAGGCGTGCCTAAGCCGTAGCCCAAACCGAAGACGTAATTTCGAAAAGGGCACTGAGATTTGGCACGTTCTGCAGTCCAGTGGCCATCTTTTCCCTCCAAAACAAGTCAACGCAACCCAAGAGCAAGAGTCTGACCCTCATGAGTGTACACTCTAAAAGAATTCCGGGTCAGAATCGACCCATATCTCTGGTCCCAGGGGGCCTAACCCATTCTTGTGTCAGGCTGACCCGGAAACCGATATAAAAAAGGAACTTGATTTTGGTTCTCTATCAGTTTGACCCATTTCTGGGTCAACATAGGTCATTTTGACAAAGATTCCGGGTCATACTGACCCAGAAATCAGAATGACCCAGAAACTGATTTAAATTTGTTTTTGATTGGGATTCTATGTCAGTTTGACCTAGTTCTGGGTCAATATGAGTCTTTTTGACAGAGATTCCGGTCATGACCCGGAAATGAGTCAGGCTCCAAGGGACTTGGATCTGGGTCAGTTCTGACGCGGAAGGTGGAAAGCATACTTTAATATCATCGTGATATCAAATTAGAATACTCAAACTTTAGGGTTTTAACAATGGACATAGTGTAATGCACAATGTATACGATATTTTGAAGTGCCTTATCGTAGTATTATGCAAACTTATATGACCTAATTAGTTTAGTGATAACGTAGAGGGCAACCGGCAAAATATTGTATACAATGTCCATTACATACACTATATCCCTTGTTTTTACGGTGCATTGAAACAGTTTATCGAAACAACAATGCAACTATCAAATTTGATCCTGGGAAACTCATTGACGTCTCGCGTCCACGGTATTTCATGTGCAGAGGCGGTCAGTGATGCTGGACTTTTCAGCCAATGTTGTAATAGTGAATTATGTCTGTTTGATGTGTATTGCTTTGTGTTTGCACATACAGTGATAACACCGCGTGTACACTAGGAGACACGTTCTACATCAAACATACGGCGGGGCTGCTGGTCAAACTTTGGACTACGTCATGGAAGGAAGTCCAGATAAGACAACGACCCGCTCGGATTCTAAACATGCTCTCGCCAACCGTGACGAACCGCGCTCGGGCTCTGATCGCGGTGGTGGCAGCGGATTCGACAACCCGGGGGCCGATCTCAACGACAGTCACGAGCCATCCGTGGAGGGCGGGAGGAAGGAACGTGGCCACAACTCGACGCCGACGATGCCAGCGATGGAGATGAGGGTTACGGCCCGCGAGAAGGACGTGGTGCTGGTGTTGGACGGGGCCAGGCCGCCGGGGGAAGGGGCGGAGGTGGCGTTTGCGGCCGATGACGGAGGCACCGGGGACGGACGGGAGACCTGGGGCGGGAAGATTGACTTCTTGCTCTCTGTAGTTGGCTTTGCTGTGGATCTGGCTAACGTGTGGAGATTCCCATATTTAGTCTACCGAAATGGTGGAGGTAGGTCAAGTGCTAAAGTAAACATAATTACTGCGTCAACAGAGTTATATTGAAACGTGCGGCATACTGTCAATAAGTTCTAAAAATGTTTCTTTGAGTAAATATTGTCAGTCTAAAGGTTCAAATTAGCGACGTAATACAACGAGTGTATAAAAACATTGTAATAATTCTCACGGTAATAATTGCATAATATTTTACCCCAATAATGTTTACCCTGGTGTGTTTTTTAGAACAGTTTTAACTACAGATAGTTGCATCATTACGATTAAAGGCAGGATATACTTTTGTTAATTGCCAAAGACCAGTATCCCAACTTGATGTATCCCAACATGTGCATAAAATAACAAGCCTGTGAAGTTTTGGGCTCAATTGGTCATCGAAGTTGCAAGAAAATAATGAAAGAAAAAACACCGATGTTGGAAAGAAATGTGTACTTTCAAATGCCCGAGAAAGGCTTTTGCTTGCAGCCTCTCTCTCAGATTCAAATATTTTAGTGAGAAATTACCTCTTTCTCAAAAACTATTACTTAATAACCAAAAGTATCCTCTGCCTAAAGGGCATATTTATTAAATGTTTATCGATTACTATTGATTACTCTTATTGATAACTCATGATTGACTACTCAGTTTTCTTCAGCCTTATATAGTGCGTTTATATCGATTGGGGGGGGGGAAGTTGATTTATTACTTAACAATTTCCAATTTAGAATGTTCATCGAACATTATTCTAAATTGTATTATTTTCCCCTGTGCACCGGAAAAGACAACAACACAGGGTTTATCATTTTTGTAAAAGTTAATACCGTCTTAAATTTCCTTTTTAATTAAAACGTTTATGTTGGGCTTTCATTCCGATTACATGCCGGACATAACGACGCGTCGGGTGGGTTGTCACGGTCAGACCATGCACGTCACAATACACTATTGTTAACACCATAGCAGTCCTTGGCTAATCGGCAAGGTTATGTTAATATGCGGGTTAGAGTCAAGTCACGAACTATTGACGGTGTTAATCCAAGCCGCAACGTTTAATTTTGAAGCTGTCAGATTGAAAAAAAAAAATAAAAAATGCATTGTCATGAACAAAAATATATGTATGTATTAATGAGAAAACAGAATTAGCTGTTGAAAAAACTGCTTACCAACCAAAAGGACATATGTATGGATTAATGAGAAAATAGAATTAGCTGTTGAAAACTGCTCACCAACCAAAAGGACATAAACATAATGGTATACATGCATAACATAATTTGCCGTACGCTTCGAACCTAGCACAGTCTTTCTCGAAGGCTGAATGACAACACACCACATATAAACCGGTATGCTGGTGTAACAGAAGCAGTCAAGTGGATGGAGATGAAAAGCGAGAAAGAGGCAGAAAGCAAACAGAAAAAACACACCAAAAAATACGCTTCAATTCACTTTGGACAACCATGCGGCTTACCACCTGTCCTTACCAACAATATGTGTTAATTGTGCTTATTTACAACAAGGGCCTCTCAAACTGGAACACTCTTTATATATATTTTAAAATTGGACATTCGTGAGCCAAGGATTTACACAATAAAGCTGATTGTGAGGATACTCAAACCCACAGGCTTCACGACGGCGAAACACTAATTAGGTCGAACTATCTTTGACTGAGTGTGCACTACAATGATTCTTTTCCCACGACCAGTAAGTTTCGTCGTTTTTTACCCCCATGAATTCTTTTATTAATTGGACTGCTTCAAAATTTGCAGGAACAAAAATCAACATAACGCAAATGTTCATGTTTTGTTGTTAAGACCAAAATGAAAGCCAACACTCTGACGATTATGATGCGGTCATTTTCCCTCCGTTTATCGTTCCGTAACAAAACTTGTAAAAGATGTTTCCTTCATACTGTTTAATTAATATCTTAAAGGAACATTACATAATTGTTTTGTGATAACAAAACAGTTGCTGGCAGCGTAAGCACTTTATGTAATCCAAAATATACATAAACTGACAAACCTGTAGAAGTTTGAGATCGATCGGCCATCTGGGTCACGAGAAATTAGTGAAAAACCGATTACACATTTGCATGAAATGTAGATTCAACAAATGAATAAAACGCTCACTGAGCGATAAACTCCAATCGGAAAATTAGTTTATTCATTTCTCATCAAATATGGCATTTCAGACAGAAATATTTCACGGGATGTTTTCTAGTATCATCATCATTAGACCGTGTAAGTTTTATGTAAATCTATGATCAAAAAGTATATTTTACAAGTTTTTTTCTTACCAATTCTGTAATGTTCCTTTAACTTTAACAACGTCTAAATTATTATTGCTTGAATCGGTAGAGCTGACAAATTAGTCACAGACAGTGTTCATGTTTTGTATGATGAACAATGTACATGAAATAACAAACCTAGAAAATGGGGGCTTAATCCGTTGTGTGATTCGGGAGAAACCAGGCACAGTTTTCAGCATGTAAACACATTGCCGTTAAATTTGGTTATTACAACCGAAATCTGCTGTTGCGTTCTGTTATTTTATTTAAAAAAAAAAAGTTTTCAGATACAGTTTCTCTCGAGTAGGCCTATGACTTTGTTTCAGAGGCCTGGGAAAATTTTCACACAAAAACATTGTTCCAGTATGAACTTCTCAATCAGTAAGATTCACACGATTAAACAACTATTTTTTAAAATCCGTACCAATCCTGTATAACACATTTTCAGCTCAATTTAATATTACTTACAATGGTTCATGTATTGTTTTTTTTGTAACCAGGGGCTTTCTTAATTCCATACGTCATCTTCTTGATCTTTGGCGGTCTTCCTATGCTCTACATGGAGCTCGCAATGGGCCAGTATTTCCGGCAAGGGGCAATCAGTGTTTGGGATATATGCCCCATATTCCAAGGTAAGACGCTGCTCCGGTGTCAAATGGGATTTTGGCACCCGGTGTGTGCATGCACCCATGCGGTAAATTACCATGGGGTGAAGGAATTTGATTGAAAATATGGCGCTATCAGAATAAAATTCGAGGGACAGAACCTCCGGGGGGTGGGGGGGGGGGGGAGAGGACACACACAGAATCTCCTGCCAGTGCCACACCGGCACAGATAATGAGACTTTTGTCTATGAGACAATTGTCTATACTTTGGTTTTTCTCATTTTAATTTGCGTCCTTCCCTTTAAACCGTGTCGTAGCCAAGCAGGCTTAGGAATCAGAATCGAGTTCTAATGGCCTAACCATTAAGTGGGCTCGATTCCAGGTCAAGACACCTGTGTCCTTGAGCAAGACACTTAACCATAAATTGCTTCTCTTCACCCTGGTCTATAAATGGGATGCAATGGCCGAAACGGTATGTTGGATTAACCCCTTATAACGCTTATCCAAGCAATCTGGGGTTGTATGCTCCCCAGTGAGTTTGGAAAGCTTGGGGAATGGTCTAAGCATGCCCGAGGAACAGGGATAGCAATGGTGTAAAATGCCTTAATCGAGTAAGCAGGATGTTTCGGGTATTATTCTGAATTTCTTTTTGCAACAATGAGTCATTCTAATCGATTCAAATTGTTTAAGTTTTGAAACTTTGCTTGGTTGGACGATCCATTTTGAATGAACCATTTTGGAAATATCATAGAACTCCTTTGAGGTATAAGAGTTGTTTGAAAAAGAACCGGTGGTGTAATTACTCTACGTTTCGATCAGTATGATCTTGTGTCCTCATTAGAAATGGAGTGCAAGCGTTCTGATTCATTGTACAAACCATCCGAATCGAAACAGCCAATTGAAATTAAACAACATTATACATTTCCTTACAGTATAACCACTTGCACATTACCGCAGGTCTCGGCTGGGCTGTTGTGCTCATAGCCTGGTATGTTGGGTTTTACTACAACGTCATCATAGCCTGGTCTCTGTACTACCTCATCTCTTCGTTTACGTCGTCATTGCCGTGGAAGGACTGTCAGAACGAATGGAACACACCGCTCTGCTACGATGGGTCGTTCAACGAGTCATGGGTCGCGGTGGGCGACGAGGCCTTCCTTGTCAACTCTACGACCGGGAACTCGCCTGCCAAAGAATTCTACGAGTAAGACAGTGGCGATTCTTTGCCTGTTGGTAGATAATAACTTCGGCAAAAGCATTGTAACAACTTTACGAAGTCACATTAGTAGTTTTGTTTTAAAATTAATATTTAATGTTAAAATGAATTAATTTTCAAATCACATAAGCAATCTGTGTGAAAGCAGCCAATCATCAAACAAGAAGTGTGCGATAATCATTACCCTTTTCATAATATTATGTTTATTAGAAAAATGCTTAAAACAAGAGATTATTTTGTGTTTATTAAAAAAGCTTTCCCTATTCGTCATAAAGGAAACCGTCTTTTTTGATTTATAAAAGTACTAAGCAACTTTATTTAAGCGAACTTGTGTTATAATTATATTATTTGGGTAACCGTAAACGTAAGGACTAGCTCAGTTGGTAGAGCGCCGGCACGTTTATCCGGAGGTCTCAGGTTCAAGTCCCGCTCCAGTCAATTTGTCTTTGTTCAACCCCAAATTATTTTTAAATTTTACCCAGTCGGTTTCCCTCGTGGTTTATTACTAATATTGACAGTTATGTTTTACAAACCATCAGACGAAACGTCCTGGAGATGCACCTGAGTGAAGGACTCCATGATCTAGTGGGACTCAAGTGGCAGTTGGTTCTGTGCCTGATGGCTGTCATGGTTGTGGTTTATTTCTCCCTCTGGAAGGGAGTCAAGTCGTCAGGAAAGGTGAGTTCTGCTACTATTATGTCGCCCTCAGGCGGGATCTTCTGCGGCTACTCCGGTGTCCACTTTCCTCTGTAGCAGGCAGCCGATTTCTTGGCAGCCATTTTTTGGTCACGGTGTGACCCGGAATCTGTGTCAAAATGACACCGAAATAATTCAATTTGATGCAGAATCTGGTGCATCCCTTTATCTGGAGGAGTTTCAAGCCATTAAGGAAAGAATAACCCAGACTAAAGTCGTTGTATGTATTTCTGTCATGATCGCTAGACATGGCTACTCCTGAAAAGGTTCAAGTCATAATGAAAAGTAGATTCAGAGAAGGCCTAGGTCAACCTGAAGGACATCAGTAGGACTGACTTAATACCAACACGACGATGGTGGATGTCACTACCATAGCCTATCAGTCAGGCCCTCTTTGACTCGGAATCCTCTTGGAGGAGATCGAATTAGCCGCAAGAGATCTGACTGTCTTCACCTTAACTCTTCGGGATCATCAAACCAAATGGATGTACTGTAAGGGTTCAAAGTCAATAGTTCTACTGTTATCCTTCTTGATAATGAACTTTGTTAGAAGCAGCGGTACACTAACTTTGAAATGAAAAGCGGAACATCCACTAATGCAGAACTTCCACTCTTATTAAAACATCAGATCTATACAAATTTGAATCTGCACTTAACAATAACGCGTCTCTAATTGTCTTACATTGTCAATATTAACACATTGTGAATTCACACTTCACAAGGTGGTGTGGGTGACGGCAACTCTTCCATACATAGTCCTGTTCATCCTGCTCATACACGGCTGTACTCTACCGGGCTCACTGAAGGGCATCCAGTACTACCTGACGCCGGACTTCAATCGACTGTTAGCGGCCCAAGTGTGGATTGATGCAGCCGTACAGATATTCTATTCAATCGGAGCCGGGTTTGGAGTCCACTTGGCGTACGCCAGCTACAACAAATTCCACAACAACATATACAGGTATGCCATGTGGATATTCACTTGCAAGGTTTGAAGGTAGGGTCTTAGATTGGTATTTGTCAACGTAATGCTGATTTATAAGCCAAATTAAAAAAAGAAAGATACAATAAAAGTCACATGTGAAAGTTTCAGCCGAATACACTGTCTACTTGCTGGGACATCAGCACAAAACTGTAGATGTATTTTCACAAGAAAGTCTAACCCATCCACGTTTAGAGAGGTGACTGCGGGTACCCAGCCGCATCTCTGGCCACAGCATTCTCATAAATCTGAGAAACGATTTAAATAATATGAATCTTTTCCCAGATTCAAATGTTTTGGGGTGAATTTTATCCAAACCATATTACTTCGAAGGGAATACTTTCTCAAAATACGTTTTTCTACCAACAGCTAGCTTGCAGTTCTTCTCATCAAGGAAGGTTTTATAGTCATACATTTTTGAAGTATTTACCAAAATGATCCTATACTTTAAAGTGGGAGATGGATTTCAAAAACTCTCAAGCATTTTTTAAGTGACGTGATAGTAATTTTTATTTTCTTATTGATGTTTGTTTTAGAGACGTACTCTTCACGAGCTCCGTCAACTGTGTCACAAGTTTCTTTGCTGGCTTTGTGGTGTTTGCTGTCTTGGGCTACATGTCCACGAGGACTGGCAAGGATATCGAGGATGTCGCAACCGAGGGTAAAAGTTCAATGAAAACACGTCTATCTCAACACCTTTGTGTGGCAAAACGAGAAGCAACGAGATTGAAATTGGTTTTCAAAACGTCCTTTCATGTGTTTAACAATAATAGTGTTTTATCCTTGACAAAATAGTCAAGTTTGTAGCTAATTGGGGACTTTTGCGACGATTGGTGGCAGCAGACTTGCCTGGTAAATCCATCGTTCTCGGCAATGTGCACATGCTTAGAAGTTCTTAGAACTACGTGAACAATTGAACTTTACCTGGTATAGTTATCTGCTGCCATCTAGCGTTCAAAAGTCACCATTCAAAGCATTTAAATAACAAAAAACAACAACTGCACTTCCCAGTAAACAATGAGACATTATAATGACGTCAGAATCAAGTGTCAACTGATTTAGGGTGAATCAGTTGTCAAATGTTTATAGTTGTCTTTCTTGTATTTAACTGATTGCAGGTCCTGGGCTAGTATTCGTGGTGTACCCTGAAGCTATCGCCACCATGCAGGGATCTACAGCGTGGTCAATTATCTTCTATCTCATGTTGATTACGTTAGGCCTTGACAGTTCAGTAAGTAGTCTCGCAGTATTTTTCAAAGACAGCAGCAGCAGCAACAGCAACATCAGCAACAGCGACGGCAGCGGCAGCAGCAACAGCAAGAGCAACATCAGCAGCAACAGCAACATCAGCAACAGCGGCGGCAGCGGCAACAGCAGCAGCAACAGCAACATCAGCAGCAACAGCAACAGCAGCAACAGCGACGGCAGCGGCAGCAGCAGCAGCAACAGCAACAGCAGCAACAGCGGCGGCAGCGGCAACAGCAGCAGCAACAACATCAGCAGCAACAGCAACAGCAGCAACAGCGACGGCAGCGGCAGCAGCAGCAACAGCAACAGCAGCAACAGCGGCGGCAGCGGCAGCACCAACAGCAACATCAACAGCAGCAGCAACATCAGCAACAGCGACGGCAGCGGCAGCAGCAACAGCAACAGCAGCAGCAACAGCAACATCAGCAAAAGCGGCGGCAGCGGCAGCAACAGCAATTTGATGTTTTTCGATGCTGTGAAGACGATCGCTGTCTTAGTTTTTGTGCGTGTCTATGTGTGTGTGTTTCTATAATACAATCAACGGAGAAAAATTTCATTGACACATTATACCAATACCAATTATACCAATTACACCACGTACACCACGTACTTCCTATTGAAGGTTGATTGCAAAATGAAACTGTAAACATTATATGCACGTGAGTTTAATTTTGGTTGACACGGATGAGCGTGTGCCGGTGATTGGTCACGCCAGTTTGAGTACGATGGGTATTTTGCATTGGGGGGGGGGGGGGGTTCGGCTCGTAATTCATGCTACAGTCGTTTGTTTGTACTTTCTTGTTTGTTCGTACTATCTTGTTTGTTCGCACTTTTTTGCTTGTTCGTACTTTCTTTTTGTTCGTAATTTCTTGTTTGTTGGTACTTTCTCGTTTGTTGGTACTTTCTTGTTTGTTCGTACTTTCTTGTTTGTTGGTACTTTCTTGTTCGTTCGTACTTTCTTTTTTGTTCGTACTTTCTTGTTTGTTCGTACTTTTTTTGCTTGTTCGCACTTTCTTTTTTGTTCGTAACTTCTTGTTTGTTGGTACTTTCTCGTTTGTTGGTACTTTCTTGTTTGTTCGTACTTTCTTGTTCGTTCGTACTTTCTTGTTTGTTCGTACTTTCTTGTTTTTGCAATAGATTAGGTTGTATGTACACATGTTCAAGCTACCCTTCGCTCGGCCCCAGCGGCCTATCCAGGACCGCTGGGATGGGCTCATCAGCTTGCACAGATTCTTGTTCAGGAAGTACGTGCGTGCAGTGCTTGCAGTGCTTGCAGTGTGAGTGTGATGCATGATGGGACTGAGCATTGACGTTAACGATACGTTTGCCCATCCCAGCGCCTTTGGTTTTAAGGCAAGGCGCTGGGGACGAGCGAAAAGCTACCCCTGCTAATACTGTGCAAGCCTCGCGCGTACTCGAACTTCCGGGACCAAGATGGTCCCAACCGTATAAGTGGATTGCACATGACGTCATTGACCACCATCTTTGATGAAAAACACTGGAAAAGTGCACGCGTGTGCGCACTGCGCACAACTCTCAGCCAATGATAGCCTTTCACGCGTGCACGTTTCATCAACGATGGGCGGCCAGTGCAATGGGTTCTATTGAGTTTAACGTGTGCGTGATTGTGTTTCTTCAAATACTATAGTTTAACGTAGTTTATGGTCATACAACATACAACATGGTCACCATCACTGAGCGTGCAACAGTTGTATAATGACCAGCCTGCTGATCATTAAAACCTCTCTGTATTTATGTTATTTGGAGGACATATTCTATGCTCACATTTATTCTTTTTTTTTTGCATCATTTATTTCTACAGTTCGGAGGTCTCGAAGCCGTCATTTCTGGTATAACGGACAAATTTCCCAAGCAGTTTAGACATCGACGTGAACTTCTAACTCTCCTTGTGGTGGTCAGCGTGTTTTTCTTCGCATTGTTCAACGTGACCTACGGCGGTATCTACATGTTTGTGTTGCAGGAAAGATTCGCCGCGGGCGCGTCACTGCTCTTTGTGGTCATGCTAGAAGCAATCGGGATATCATGGTTGTATGGTGAGTTGATACAGAACTGTTGAGATATTAGACTTGATGACAAGTCGTTAGTCAGTGTCTATTAATTGTCTGTCAGTGTATATTTGTCTGCCAGCGCTGCCTATTACAAACACACATCCTGCCGTTCATGCAACAGTTACAGTGCGATTATACATTCATGCAACGGTCGTAGGTAGCGCGTGGCAAGGTCCGCTAGCTCTAACACTTCGCTCGTCCCCAGCGCCTTGCCTTAAAACCAAAGGCGCTGGGATGGGCAAACGTAACGTTAACGTTAACGTTAATGCTCAGTCCCATGCTCAGTCCCATCATGCATCACACTCACACTGCAAGCACTGCACGCATGACGTACTTCCTGAACAAGAATCCGTGCAAGCTGATTAGCCCGTCCCAGCGGTCCTGGATAGGCCTCTGGGGCCGAGCGAACTCTAACACACATATTGGGATCGAGGATATGTATAGCGTCTCCACAACTAGACCGCACAACAATACCGAGACCGCACACCATTACCGACTTGATTTCAAGACTATTGAGATATTGGCAAGATAGGGAGACTGTCATCAAACGGGCTAGAATAGCTCAGTTTGTAGAGCGCCCGCATGTGGCGTGTCGTGGCCGAGCGGTCTAGGATTGCGAACCGCCAAAGGTCGAAAAGGTTCGTCCGTGACACTACCGTGCAAAACGTAGCAAATTGTAGTCAAGAGATGAATCGTCGTCGTTTGTACAAAGTGACACATTTGACAAAAATCGTTTTTCAAATCGTTATTTCGAAAATATAATTATTGATATACTCACGGCTGTTAACCTCTCAAACAATTTTCAGACCTAATACTTATTAGGTTCTTGGTATAACTGACGATTCATTTACAAAATGAAAAAATTACAAGGTGACAAAATCAAAACTCACCACTTAGGAACATAGCGCGGGCTCGGTGCAAAAAGGGTTGTAGTTTGACTTTTAGGATTTTACGAAGTGACAAAACTTTTTGATGCCGTTTCTACGAAGTGACAAACCTAAAAATTGAATGCGCTGGTTTGTACACAGCGTTCTGCAGGCAGGTCGTTTTCGTCTTTCTTTACAAAGTGACCAATGCTTAGGAATCTAACTCATAAGAACAGTTGCAAGATTGAAAAAAATACTGACACTTCTGTAGACCTATGACTAAAGATTTCTGCTTTTTTATGATATTAAACTTTATTAAAAAAAACTAGTACGTAGTGTCCGAAACGACAGTTTGGAAAATAGTTCAATTTTAGACATGACTTTCAGAGAAGAAAAATCTAAAAATTCGGCGAAAATCGGGCCCTACAACTATATGATTATGGCACACCTATCAAAATTGATAAGACATAAGAAACTTTATTACTCTCCAAGAAGAAGAAATTACATTGCTCGCACAAGTTTAAAAACACTACAAAGATCAAAAAGTTAAAAAGGTACGAAAGGCAGATAAAAATATTGCACAAGAAACAATGCACAAGGATAACACCTTAATTTCTTTCACGCCAATTTTTGCCTTTTTGTTTGTAGGAATCGACAATTTTACGGAAAATATCAGAGAAATGATAGGATTTACGCCAGGGGTATGGTGGCGACTCTGTTGGAAGATCTTCGGCCCTCTGTTCTTAGTGGTAAGTGACATCATGTTAAGGAGTGAATGTACTTAGCATATTTCTTGGGAAAGGCTAATTTGTCATTAACTAGAGCTGAGGCAAATTCCATAGAGCTGCTTAAGCAACAAATATTGCTTAAAACCTTTCTGCTAAGCACAAAATAGCAGGATAGCAGTCACAAATTGAATGTGTGGGATAGTATACTTTGGCTGGTAACTTTACTTTGGTAAACGTCATTTTGTTGTGCTTAGCTACCATTTTGTGCTTAGGCAGCTATATGACGTTGGGCCCACAACCACTAAGACTCATTTTAGGACTACCATAGTGATTTGTAGTATGACATTGCACTTTGCAATAGCAGTTAAGACTGATTTGAACTTCTCTTTGTGAAAACGAGCCCAGCATGCGCCTCATTTCACAACGCGCGCGTATACTAAGTAATATACACCCTTGCAATGGCCGCCATCATTGATGAAACGTGTACGCGTGAAAGGATATCATTTCCATTGTTTTTCATCAAAGATGGTGGTCATTGACGTCATGTGCAATCCATCTTTTGCGAAGTAGATATCCCAGACATTGGTGTATTTCACTAATGTGTACTTTTTTTGTCCGCAGTTTATATTCTTCGTCAGCTTAGCGCTTAGTGAACCGTTGACGTATGACGATTACCTGTACCCACCTTGGGGCCAGGCGTTAGGGTGGCTTCTAACAATTTCTTCGATGATAGTAGTGCCTGTCTTTGCTGTGTATAACGTAATCACATCTGAAGGGGAGAGCTGGAAAATGGTATGAATTTAAGACATAAGTACAATTTGAAATCTGTCCATGTTAGGAAGACAGACCCCTATGCATTGACGTCACCACACCGCCATCTTAGATGTAAGACGGTGGTAAAACAATGGAAAACGCACATTTATAGACGCGGTGCACAGGATGGGCCAATGCTAAGCAGAAATCAGCAAGATACCAGTCACAAATTGTACATGTGACATGGTAGTTTTGCAGGTAACCTTTTTCTTGTAAGCATAATTCTGTTTTGCTTGGCTACTTTTTGTGCTTAAGAAGCTTTATCAAATTGGGTCTTTAAACAATCTCCTGACGATGACCAGAGCAGGCAAGTCGAACCATGGAGGAATAATCCTTCCTCCATGGTCAAACGTTGATACCAGTTAATAATTAACTCCGCAGCAATGAGAATTTCACGAGAAGTCCTGTCGATCAACGAGGCTAATCAGTTGTCCAGGCCAATTTCCAACCCTTGGGTAGTACCTTATAGCAGGACGGTTCTTTTCAGAGCTAAGAAGCCTCCCAAACTCCTGGGATCATGTACTTTAAATTTGCTCTTACAAGCTAGTTTCACTTTCCACGAAACCTTTTTATTTTGTTCTTCTTCAGAAACTAGCATTTCTCATCACCCCTGTTAAAGATCACGACGATGTACGGAAAGGAAAAATTGTCAGATTTGAGGTAAGTTTGAAGTACAGGTCCTACATCATATGATGTTTTATAAGTCATTTCATTCAGAAATGATAATCTTATAAGTATTACAACTTATATCGCATATGGACGAACATTGAATTGGTAAATTAATCCAATGCAAACTTAATCTTTAAATGTGACTGATAACAGGAAGGTTAATGTGACACTCATATGGATGGGTCCGCACGCTATTCTGATGTACGGTTTAACATTTTATTTTTCATATCTGTGAAATGAAGAAAAAGACAAAGGACATGTCTAAGATGAAATGGAACTGACAAATCTAAAACATATACTGTTTAATCAATTATTGCGAAGGTACTATCGTAATAAATAACCAATAAACGAGAGTCCCTAAACTATCGATTAGTACCGATAAGGGACAAAACTGAAGTATATAATAAGGTGCCCTCCAAATCTTTCGGTGGGCCGCTCTCTTGGATTACTAATAAAACTGTACCATCAGTAAAACATCAACTTAATTTTAAGAATAAAAGGGCAGACTCTATCACATTCTGAACTTCTTGTCAAAGATATAATAAGTTTAGTTGGTAAACTCAAAACGACATTTTGTTCTGGTAAGATACAAAAATGGGATATACCCGGGTAATAAAGACAGTGATGAACGCCATGCCAAATACGTCATCATAGAATGGAAATATGGGAGCGCCTGGAAACCTGACGTGGAGGGCGCTCGATTGAGTTTTAAAATTTAATGTATTACTTAGTTGAGAAGTTTATAAAAACTTAAACTATTGGGGGCATGTTGTTACCTGTCACAATAATCAAAAACAAAAATTTAAAGGTAAAGACTGAGATACATTAATAAAGTTAAAATAAAATAAAGAAAGAAGCTGCCTTCAAAACAAAAAAGTGAAACAATTTAAGAAAAAAGAAAGAAAACCAGACTGAGCAGCCGCGAAAGACAACGACAAAGTAAAATCAGGATCATTAATTTTTGTTTTCATGTTTTTTTTTTTTTTCGAAGCTGGTTTCGAAACATTCCGGGAAATTTACTAAAAAGCCTGAAGAAAAAATGAAAACCTCTAACAAGTTTGGAACTGAAGCTGAATTTGTAGGAAAACAAATCTGGTAGGAACAATTAAAAGAGAGGTATCTCAAAATTTATGAAAGTTTTTGTTCTCTCTCTCTGTTCTATTTATTTTTTCAGAGGAAGCACTGGCTCTCAATATGACAAATCGGATGAGAAATTTCTCGTGTAGCCACCTCATTGATCGTGTTCCCGAAAACACGCAATTAAAATCATGGATACTAAATCTCGTGATTGCAGACCTAATCTCCAACTGGCCTCGGTTTGGTTATACTGATTCGAATGAGAACAAAAGATGGCTGCCCAGTTAACAAAAACAAAATAAAAATCCGGCGATCACCCGATTTTAGCATCACCAGAAATTGAGAGCAGAGAATTGGTGTCACTAAATGTTTTCCCGCTCGAAACCGAGTACCTGTAACAAAAACAAAACGGGTGACCGGTTGCTACAGCAATGTACCACAGAATGAGGATGAATCCAGTCTCATTCAAACCGAGGACCTGTGACAAAAGAGGCAACAATGCGCTCTTGGTTGGTGACAACAATGGATAACGGATTGAGAACGAATCCAGTGCCTACGTGTTACTCCATTCAAATCGAGGACCTGTTAAAAAAGGGACAATAAGGCGCCCTTCATAGCTACAACAATTGGCCACAGAATGAGAATAGGCTCTCTTAAACAATGGACCACATGATGAGAATAGGTCAAAAAAGAGTCTGTACATGTTCACACATTCAAATCGAAAACTTGTGACAAAAGGGATGGGCCTAACAATGCCTTCTCGGCTGATATAACAATGGACACAGAATGACAATGGGTCCCAAAGAGTCTCAAAATGGTTCAATATTCAAACCGAAGATTCGAAGCAAAAGGGACAAAGCGTCATCGGTCGCCAGCGTAATCGACACCATTACATAAATAGTCGTCATCACATAAGAGGGGACCATAACGAAGGTGCACTGCTGAGACTAGGTACAAGACCATGTTGTTCCATTTAACAATAAAACTCCCAATATAATAAACGCTGAGGAATTTGGTGGGTCAAGTTAACACAGCTACTTGGAAAACGTGAGGTTCTTTACTACACTTACAGGTTTAGAAACGTAATTGATATCTGATAGATTATTGTATTTTTGTAACCAGGATTTTCAAAGATTGTACACACATTGCTGCCATTATATTGGTCATGTACCCTGTTCTCCCTAGCAATAAAGAACACTCACTTCAATAGTTTAGACTTTGCCCACACAGCATAAGTTTGATTACATTGATTTATTGGTTAGTGGAAGGATGCAACATAATACTGTACAAACATTTCAGTCTACACCGTTTCTTCCACCATTTCGACCGGCACCAAGTGCATATAGTTCTTCCCAACATCAGTCCTTATTTGTTTTAAATAAAAACCAATAAATAAAGTATACTCAAACAAAACATTTAACAAACGCATTTGTCATGCATACTGGTATATGTATTGTAATCTTTAAGTTATAGTTTAGCAAAGTTTACCCACAACAATATTTTATTTGATTATATACGGATCAATGATTATTAACCATTACCATTACTACGGTTGACCATTACGATCAACACTTTACTCGCACACGGCTCCCAGATTTCGACTGTTTGATTGTTTTTTATTATAGTGATTAAATTGAAACAACAGAGGGCACTTTATATAATGCTCTACCACTCTACGGTTTCTAAGTGACTGTCTCTTTAACCTAATGTTCATCCCCAATTTTAGGGGGGAAAGCCTATTTAAACGCGATTTTCAACCAAGATCGTTCGTAAGTTTTTAATAATCCATGTTTTTACAAACTTAATTATGTTTCTGTGTGACACTCAATTGGGTTGGTACGCTGTTTGAGGTACGGCAATCTTGTCATTTCCAGATTCATGTAATGAAGACAGGAACGACATGCTAAGGGATGTTTTTATGTAAAGGAATTATAATATTTACAACATACGTACAATGAATTATAGCAAGGTGATATCAGAATAAAAGACTGATGAACGAGAATCACCAAAACTATCAAAACAATCAGTAAGAGAAAACATCTTAAGAATGTGGTTCCCGCCAAAGCCTTTGGTGGGCTGACATCTTGGATTACTAGGGTGTCATGGCCAAGCGGTTTAGAGCATCGGAGTCAGGTTCTAGTGGTTAAGTAATCGGGTCGTGGGTTCGAATCCCGGTCATGACACTGTCCTTGAGAAAGATGCTTTACTATAATTGCTTCTCTTTACCCAGTGGTGTAAATGGGTACCTGCGAGGGTAGAGGTTGATACAGAATTGCGTTTAAAAAGCCTTTGGAGCGCCACGGCAGCCCCGGCTGTACTCCCAAGGGAGCTGAGAAAGATTAAAGGAATATTAATGGCCCATGACAAGGGCACTAACGTATAGCGCAATGATACATTATTTTAAAATGCGCTATATAAGAACTAGTTATTAAAAAGGCAATATCTATAAACCATGTAACCCTTGTTTACAAAAGTAGTGACCTTGTATATTGCATGGCCTTTCTGGCAGGTATGTGGAGCTACATTTTGAAGTATGAGACCTTTTTCCTGTACATAGCACCATGTCATGGTTTACAAGGTGCTGTGGCGCAATATGCTGCCAATCAAACCAGGAACACCGGGGTGAGCCCCTTCTCTTTACGATAAGTGCACTTGGTTATTTTACGTGCATTACACAACACACGGGACCTATGGCTCTACGTCCCATCCGAAGGACGCCGCAATATTGGTTAAGTGTCTTGACCGGGACTCGAACCCACACTCTGCTGATCAAAAACACCAGAGCTTGAGTCCGGTGTTCTTATCCGCTCGGCCACGACACGCATATTATAGGAACTTTTACATTATTTGTGTCATAAATTCATGAGTTATTAAAGCAATAGCCGAACAAGTTTTAAGATGTGCCCTCTTTCTTCATATCAAAAGTAAAAAAAAAGATCAGAAGTGCAATCTGCTTGAAATTCTATAAAAGATGATGGGAGACTTTTGAACGCTAGGTGGCAGCACACTTACCAGGTAAAATTATTTCCATTCTTTATGTAATTCTGAGCATGCGCGAATTTCCGAAAACAATAGATTTACCTGATAAGTCTGCTGCCTCCTAGCGTCACCAAAAGTTTCCCATTACGCGTTTGGGCAATCTCCTCGGCCCGCAAATTTATGTTCAGCAGCACACGCTGGCTACGGAGTCAACAGTTAAGGGATAGGGATGAACAGCCTATCCATTAACTGTTGACTCCATAGCCGACGTATGCTGCAAAAAAAAAAAAAAAAAAAAAAATCACCCTCGGCCCACAGTAATGGAAACATAACAATGCACGGGTTCACTCTTCGGCCGCCATCTTAGCCTCGTTCTGAAGTTGCGATAAAAAGTAACGCAACAATCGGCAGTTTTCCTTTGTTTAACTTGGACCCCAATGAAGAATTCTTGGAAAAGGGAATAATAGGACAGCAATAGCAGGACCCCACAAGCCCGATCCTTAAGGTTGCGTGTTCATGTAGTAATATTCCAACTGAGGGACTTATAACAAAAGGGACAAGAGGTCCGGGATTTCTACCACAAATGAAAACAATGGGTCCACGTTTGTCAGGACAAAGAGTTGAACAAAGGAGGGTTCATGATAGGAGGTCACTACACACTTGTTTTAGTAATTCAGTTTAATATATTCAATTAAAAAATGGTTTATTTAAAACATGTATTGCAGTTAAAAACTTAATTGCACATGTTAACACATGTGGACCGAGAGCAAAACAAAAAAGGGAAATATTCGGTCTCAAAAGGTGTGCTCCACAATGAATTGTGCGTACAAAGTAAATGTGAGAAGTTAAGTACAGGAACAAAAGAAAAATAATTCGTTAATCATTCGCGAGTAATTGTTTCCACCGTCATTAATTATTGTATTCAATTCGAGAAATTGCTGATCAACAGGATGCTGTCGGTGTGGAGGCGATGGGCTCATCTTCACTGTCTTCTTCCGACACATCATGTGATGAATCAACGTCAGAGGACATGTCGAACCGCTATCGGCAAAGATTTCGTCCAAAATGTTAGCATTTTCATCGGCCATGTCAGAATCTAGGACTGAAGAATGCGTGGATGCTTGCTGCAAGTGCCATGGAGGGGACGCGGGCAGGTTTTGGGATTTGAAGTGACATTTGAAAACGAAGTCAAAAAAGCTGTGGTACTCATTTATTTGATTCTTACAATGGTAAATTAACATTTTGCTTACCAGAAATTTCATGTGTTAAACACAAATTTTTAATTTTTTTTCGGAAAAAATTAAAGATAATACACAACAATAATAATCTCGACAGAAACAATAGCTGTTCTGAATGCAATGTCGGAGCAGCTAAAAATAACACGGCATTGTAATGCACACTTTATACGTTGAGTATTCAAAATCATACAAAAAAATTATCAGACGTGTTCATAGTAAGCCAATCTAAAGTGGATATTTTTGTTGAAAAGAAAAACCAAATCATTAAAAAAACATTATAATTGTTTCACAGAAGGTTTCCATGGTAACAGCTGATCTCAGACCCTTGGGAAAGGTCAAACCTTTAAGACAGTTATCAGATACAGTGTTGAAAAGATACGGGAAAAACTATTGTGGGGGGGGGGGGCGCATTACACATTTTCTATGAATATTTTGTCATCATAACTATACGCTTGCAATGCATGATTTGGTTAATTGGCCATTATTGGCCTCGATGGAATATTTAGCACACTTTAGCCTTGATGTGTCGCTGCCGAATGGTTTTGTTTTTACCAATTTTCTATTTGATGTTGTTTTATGTTAAGTTAATTTTTGTGTGTTGTCTTTATCTATTTTTTCTTATTTTCCCCCCTTACTTTATTTACTTTATTTTACTTTAGTTTATGTAGTAGCATTTTCTGGCATTAAACGTACTCATAATAATAGGAATGTGGTTTTAAATAATTCATGTGCGAACAAAGATTAAACGACCTCTGCAGAACGTTTGACTGCATTCCCTGGAATCTGCTCGAAGCCACAGGTAATTGTGATGAAGCAACATCACTCTTTTATTATTTTGTTGAAGCTGCCATCATAGATGTTGTTCTAGTTGTTCGCCCACGTCACCCATCTCCTCCGTGGTTTGATGGACAAGTTCATGTTGCACTTAAAGCCAAGGAACGAGCATTCCGAATGAAGAAGGCCAATCAGACTCCAGGTCGATTTCACAAAACTTTTCCTAACTTAGGACTAGTCCTAGGCAATGCTAAGAGATAGGACTAGTCCTAAGTACTGGTCCTAACTTAGGACTAGTCCTATCTCTTAGCATTGCCTTGGACTAGTCCTAAGTTAGGAGGAGTTTTGTGAAATCGACCCCAGAGAACTTAGCATGTTACAAGCAAACAAGACTTGAATTCAAGACCTAAGTGAAGATCGAGTACTCCAATTATTTGAAGTCAATAACTGGTGACATTAGCACAATTCCAAAACTTTTTTTGGAGTTTCATTAAGACTAAATCACGTCAACACTAATTGCCTTCAGTTCTATGCAGTGAAAACTCTGGACTCGAAGCTACGGACTCCGCTGGAAAAGCCTCTATTTTTATGAACTTTTCCCAGTCTGTTTACCTGCCATCATTTAATGGTACAAATAACACTTTACCTAAGATTGAGAATTTAAATCTAAACGCCATGCCTGATATTATATTTCTGACTCAGAGGTCTTACGTAAGATAATTGATATTGATCCTTCTAAAGCAACTGGATCAGACAATATTTCAGGTTATTTTTAAGTCCTGTGCTAATGCTCTTTGTGGTCCCTTAAAGGAACATTACAGAATTGGGAAGAAAAAAACTTATAAAATATATTTTTTGATCACAGATTTAAATCAAACTTACACGGTCTAATGATGATGATAGTAGGAAACATCCCTTGCAATATTTCTGTCTGAAAGGCCATATTTGATGAGAAATGAAATGAAACTAATTTTCCGATTGGAGTTAATCGCTCAGTGAGCGTTTTTATTCATGTGTTGAATCTATATGATTTCATGCACATGTGTAATCGGTTTTTCACTATTTTCTCGTGACCCAGAAAGCCGACCGATCTCAAACTTCTACAGGTTTGTCAGTTTATGTATATGGTGGATTACATAAAGTGCTTACGCTGCCAGCAACTGTTTTGTTAGCAAAAACCAATTCTGTAATGTTCCTTTAACTTATATTTTTTAGAAAAAGGCCTCCAAAGAGGGTTGCTTTCCTTCAAGCTGGAAATCTGCAAATATTGTTCCCATACATAAATCTGGTAAAAAACTTAGTGTTTCTATTTACAGACCAATTTCTCTTATCCCTTAGATAGCAAAGGTTTTTGAAAGAATTCTTTCTGATCAGATTATGTCTCATGTACGACCTGCACTTTCTAAGCAACAGCACGGCTTTGTCTCTGGTGGGGATTGTTCCACAAACCTCACATCATTATTACAGGCGCCATACCGTGCTGTTGATAAGAAAGAGCAGTTGGTAATACCGATTTCTCTAAGGCCTTTGATCGAGTTAACCATACTTACTTGATACATAAACCTGAGTCATACAAATCCATCAGAATGTCTTAATCTTATTTCAAAATTATCTAACTGGTAGAAAACATAGAGTTATTGTCAATGGATTTTCATCTGATTGGAAAAAAGTGCCCTCTGGCGTTCCACAGGGTTCCATTCTCGGACCTCTCCTATTCACTTTGTTTGTCAACGACCTCCCTAGGTGTTTAGATAATAACAGTTTGTTATATGCTGACGATTTGAAAGTTTTTCGACAGATTAGTAAGAATGCAGATACACTTTCTTTACAGGCTGATTTAGATAAGATTTTGAGTTGGTCTAAAATGTGGCATCTATCTCTAAATGTTAATAAATGTAGTGTTTTAACTGTGACTCTTAAGAAGAAGCCGTTCAAATTTGACTACACCCTGGGTGATACTATTCTTAATAGGGTTGATGTTCAGAAAGATCTTGGTATTTTTATTGACCGTAAACTCACCTTTGTCCCTCATGTAAATTACATCATAAAGAAAGCTAACTCATGAGTGGTCTGGTATGGCGGAATTTTTGTTCAATGAAAGATGAACACGTTTTACGCACCTTGTTTTGTTCACTAATTAGACCCAATTTAGACAATTGTACAGTTGTTTTTAATCCAATCTCCACTCATCAGGCACATTATGATAGAAGGAGTTCAATACCGTTTTCTTAAATTTGTACACAGGACGCTTACTAATGTCAGTGCTTATAATTGTAATTTGGATTATCTTGATTTATGTGAAATGTACAGGCTTCCACCTCTCAGACAAAGAAGAATTATTAATGACTGCCTATTTATCTATACATTTTTCCACAATCGTTATAACAACACTGACTTCAACCCATTTAGTTTACATGTTCCAAATCGTCGTACAAGGCAAGCCAACAAACACATCCTACATGTTCCATGGAATCGTGTTGAGGTGACAAAGCGTGGACATATATCCAGGATTTCATCCACCTACGACGGGTTCCAATGTGAAACTTGTGATGTTTTGGGGGGCACCTTCACTCAGTTCATTTCGTAATCAGATTTCACGTGCTTTAGTCTGTACAACTACCAGTATCTGATGAAGTCAATATTTTTTACTTACTTATTTATTTATTTACATTATATACACATTAATATATATATAAAATTTGTAGGGTAGATGGCCTTAGCTTTCGATCCAAACCGGACCTTCGTCAGAGGCATAAACAAGCACAAACGAAAAACATATCCATTTATAGCCAAAAAGAGAGGCAAAGAACAATGGGATGGTATCCAGAAAAAGGAGGGAAAATTATAGCCAATCAAAGTTACAGTGGGCTGGCTAAGAACCAATCAGAGTTATGTGGTGGGGACAAAAGGATGGTCAGTGAAAGGGAGGATTACTGGACCAAGCGGGAAACATGAAGGGACAGGATTAAGGGGCACAAGGCATCGGGTATGATGCATAGGGAACAAGACCAAAGTATATACAACAATGTGAAAGAGAGGTAATTATAGAACAAGTCTGTGGAGAGAAGGGGTTATTAGGAAAAGAACTGGTCGATCTCCAAAAAACTTGTTGAGAAAAAAAGAACGGTAACAGTAAGCCAGTGGAGAAAACATGATTTTTAAAACAACTTATTGGGAAAAAGAATGGAAAACAAATTAACATTGAAAGAACAGGTTATTAGCAGTAATTCCACAAAGCTAAAGTAGTAGTCCAGGCCGATTTCCTACCTCCCGCCCAGGTAGTAGTTAATAAGCAGGACAGTTCTTTTCAGAACTGAGAAGTTTCCCGAATTCTGAAAATCTACTCTGCGGTAGTAGAATAAATAGCAAGACAAGTTCTCTAAAGAACAAATCTACACAGCAAGTAGATATGTTTACACATGGTGTTACCGCAAACCGAATATATATTGATACCTCACCATGCAATGCCCCAAAACCCATATATGTATTTATATTACATAAAATAAATAAGTAAGCAGTAAATGAAATGGGGGTGATGGGAATTTATCTGACACCGGTATTGATGTTTAGTCCAAAGGGTTGGACTGTCTTAAGTTGGTGAATCCAGTGCGATTCTTTGAGTTTGCGGTGTGTGTCATCACCATTGCAAGCCTCAATCACCATAAGTTCAACATCTTTGACGTTGTGATTAGGGCTGTTGAAGTGGATGGAGACGGGGTACTGTTTCTTGGTCTTTATGGAAGAGACATGTTTCGCAAAGCGAAGACTAAGTTTGGTCTTAGTCTCTCCCACATATTGTTGTCCACATTTCTTACATGATATAACATAGACTAAATTAGGTGTGCTACATTGGGAGTCGGTCTTGATGTTGTAAGAAGAGCCAGTGCTATGACTCTTCACTTTAAGTGCCGGTTTGATATAGAGACATGTTCTACACTTGGAGCGGGTACATTTGTGACAACCTAGTATTTCTGTTAAGGGTGGTGTTTGGCATGTACCTGGTGGGAGTTTAGCCCTGACTAGGATGTCTCCCAGGCTTAGGCTTTTAGGGCGGCGGAATGCAACCACGGGGAGCTCAGGGATTGCTGAGCATAACCTGTTAGAGGAGTGAAGTATATTCATATTGTTGTTGAGGATTGATGAAAGTTTAGGCAGTTTAGGGTGGAAGGTGGTGACTAGGGCAACTCTCTTGGTCGGGACTTTTTTGTTCCCGTGTTGGTCAACAGAGTATGACGAGGTATGTTGAGGGCTCCGTTGATGGCAAGTTGGACCCTGCGTCCGCTGTGGCCCCTTGAAACAAGGTGTTTCCTTAGGTCGGATGAACGACTTTTGTACAAGGTATCTGTGGAGCAGATACGCCTTATACGTAAAGCCTGACTGTAAGCAATTGCCTTCTTACAGTGACTATAGGGTAGCAACTGTTGGAGAGAAGATACTGGTGGGTGTCAGTGGGTTTGCTGTATACATCCGTAATAATGCCATTAGGGGATTTAGTTACGGTAACATCTAGAAAGTTCACACTTGTGAGAGAACACTCGGTAGTGAACTTGATGGTGGGGTGGAATGAGTTTATATGGTCGATAAACTCATCCAAGCTGTCTTGACCACCACACCATATGGAGAAAATGTCATCAATAAATCTCCACCAGACTAGTGGGCGGTTGGGGGCAGAGGACAGGAGTCTGTCCTCTAAGTCAGACATGAATAGGTTGGCATGAGGGTGCCATTTTTAGTACCCATGGCGGTACCCTGTACCTGTACAAAATGTCTGTCAATAAATGACAAATTGTTCTTAATAGTGAGAAGGTGGCTGATGAGTTCCTTTATTTGTCTCACTGAGGGGCGGGATTGTCTATTGGCCCTGAGAGCAGAGACACAGGCACTCATGCCTTCATTATGGGGTATGTTAGTACACAATGATGAAACATCCAGAGTAACTAGAATAGCAGAGTGAGGTATTTGATGTTTGACTTCCTGTATATATATAACTAGTAGGGGAGATGGCCTTAGCTTTCGATCCGAACCGGACCTTTGTCAGAGGCATTAATAAGCACAAACAAAAACATATCCATATATATATGTTTATATGTACTTTTTATATTGTTGTTCTTTTGTGTATTTATTTGTTATGTATGTATGTATGGATGGATTTATATATTTATTTGTGTAATAATTTATATTTTCGTGTTTCAATTCTTAACATTTATGTATTTAGTTTTTATCTGTGAATTTGATGATTCTGTTGTTTTTTGTTTTCCCTTACCTGTAATTGGCGGTTCATCCACTGTTAGTTTGGCCAATACATACAAATACAAATATGAAAACACGGCCTGATTGCATCTCATTGTTACCGTACCACGCTTCTTAATATGGTTTGTTTTCCTCTACAAAGGGTTGTGCTACTGAATCCTCCAAATCATTTACTCATGACAACCATGGTAAGCTGGAAATTAATTTTCTACCTAGGCTCAGTGCTAGGTTATTTGTCTTCCAGTCCAAATTTGGCCTTTGTTGTCAGTTTTTATCTCAGATTTAAGAGTCTTGATTGGTGACGCTATTTTCTATAACAACGGTAAAGGACGCAACATCGACTGGCTCGGAGCAGAGCTATGTAGTGAGAGAGTTGCGACATGGAGGGACCAGTTTTCTGCGGTCACGTAATTGCTGGATACCATTTTCGGTCAAAATGTACCAGAACCTAACGTGCAGTCTAGTCTGGCACCCTATTTGCGCTCATGCGTTTGTGTTGTTGTTGTTGTTGTTGTTGTTTACCCAAAATGGCTTTCAAGTTGCTGCACCTCTCTCAATACACGGCTCTGGCTTGGAGGGACTGGGGGTGCAGCACATTGAAAAAGCTCCCCACAGCAACAAATGTCAAATGTTAAAATATTCAAAAACACTCACAAAAATACTTAAAAGTCTCTCTGCCTCTTTGGTAGTTAAGCAGTTAAACCTTTGATCTAGGATCATCCAAATTAAAAAAAAGTACCCATGAACGAATAAGCTGGTTAGACTCTAATTTGAAAAGATGACTCCGCGCCTTTTAGAAAATAGAGTCATTTTTAGGGGGCTAGTGTACCAGCAAATGCTCCAGTTTAAAAGTCAACGACCTCAGGGGCACAATATTGGACACATTTTTTTTCAATCTATCAAAGCCAAGTCCCTCAAATCTTTAATCCCCTCTTTATATATTTTTTCACTCCTATTGTGTAACGACTTTTCAAGCGAATTAACAACAAACTTACTTTTTTTGTTGAATATCAGAAATGTTTATATAACCTGATGTCTAGAAGTTCCACCCTGCAAAACAAGGTTTGTGGCTGGTTAATTTGTTGGTTTAATATTTTTACTCATCTTTCAATGATATTTGATTATATCCTCCTCTTGTTTGGTGCTGTTTTAATTATAATTTTAATTTGTACAGCTTCTTGGGGTCCAGTCATGGATGTAAGGCGCTTTCTAAGCATGTTTTACAATATTATTGATGTGGAGGATGCACTAAGACACTAATACCTTGTGTTGTCATTCATGCTGCATTGACATAAACCCTTCCCCGTGAAGCGACTAATAAGGTTCCTTACATCTACTTGACTCCTAAGCCTGCAATTATCTCATGAAGCCAACTGGAACATATAAATAAACACATGTAAATAAAATAAATAAAATTATTAGCTGTTTAACCAATTAGCCCAAACGCCCAAAGCGAAACACCGTAACATGCGGTAGGAGGAAACACCCACCAGCTTGTGTTTGGAGAGGGGAAAAAAGTAGCATAATAATAAAACTAGATAGTCATCGGTACGCGTTTGTGTCAGGACAATGGCAATCGTGTATTATAGAAAATGTTTGTAATTTTTGCCCTTCAAAGTTGAATTGTAAATATAGTAACGCTAATGATGATGAAATTCTGTAGCTCTAATTATACACCACGCTCACTTTTAACACAACAACTGAATTTTCGTTCATCATGATGATAATGTCAAAAACTAATGCCTTGGCAATTAATCAGTATGGTCATTTGATGCCAGGTAACAGCCTCCTAAACCATTAGGTTAATTTAAACCTTATAAAAAAATAACATCCATAATAATTAGCGGTATCCGTTAACGAGAGGCATATATTTGTTTCCTTGGGAACATCTCCGAAGTTGAAATAATATGTTAATCAATTACAATGTTAATAAAAAGGACGAAAATTGTAGGTAAAAACAAGCTTGGGGTATCTTTTGAAATCAGTAGCAAAATATTTGGGGGCTAGTTTTTCCTTTGTCCAAAAAAACACTATTTTTGTGCGTTTCACACATGTATTTTTTAGACAGGCTATCATGACAGGTGACACATAAATACAACAAAACCCGAGATAAAGTGACACACTAAACACCAAGAAGATTGTTCGTATTAGTAACAGACTGACTCATTTTCGGGCCAAGTTAAGTTGAAAAATAAAATAAAAAATGAAAACAGACATTCACCATTTATCCAATCTTCAATTGCATGTTTGAATTTTAAGACGTAAAATTAGTTCTTGCCAATTAAAGTAAATTATTTTGAATTTTGTGGAGCCACATATTGACACTCTAATTATTGCGCTTTGTACAATTAGAAAAAGCCCCGGGTTCGAGAGAACGGTTAAGAATTGTTTTTTATTTCTACGACCGTTCCGCCAATGTTGTTTATAATTGTTCGCCACTGTCCGTTTGCTCTTTAAACTGTGCCAATTTCGTCTTCACAATGTTTGAAGAAGACAACAGCTTGCCTCCAAAGAAGAGGAATTTATTACAGTAGTATACACCAAAACCATTGTTGCTACGCTCAGTGATAGGGTCCATAGGTTTTTGTACACCGTCGGGGCAAATGGCACACTCGGCTTCGCCTCTGGACAGGTGCCATGTGCTCCCTCGGGTGTACAAATTACCATGGACCCCGTCACAGCGTGCAAACTGTATAATGTGCGATCATCCATATCCAAATGTATATAGACAACCGCTGTAACAGTAGACATTGGATGTACCATGTACAAACGTACGTGAAAGTCTACGTTGAATTAATTACAAGACATTCGAAAGTCCATGTCAAAAATCCCACAGAAATGTTTTTTTCAGAGTAGCCGGCTCTAGGCCAGACTCCTGTCGTGAACAATGAACTGTTGGTTTTCTCTACGATGACGGCAGACATTCGATGTACAAACCTATGAGATTTCCAATGTCCAATAGCAAACTAACTTTACTGGCATTAGTGAAAAATGCTTTACCGGTGAGCGTTTTGACCCTTACTTTGAGTTGGAGATTTTGGCAACCATTGTAAATTGTAGCATTGTAATTAATTAATTGAACACGGAGTTGTTGCACCTATTGGAGTTTTTCTTATGTCCAAGTCGGTCAATATGATTTGAAGAACAAATTTGATTGAAAGACATTTTTTTTGCAAGTGTGGTGATCAAACTTGCAACCATATAGAAATCCCATATGTGTTTTCCAAAGTTCTTGACCAATTTTTGCGAAACTTGCCATATGGTGTAATTTTACCACGTTTTAAAGGCAGTGGACACTATTGGTAATTACTCAAAATAATTAATAGCATAAAACCTTACTTGGTAACGAGTAATGGGGAGAGGCTGATAGTATAAAACATTGTGAGAAACGGCTCCCTCTGAAGTAACGTAGTTTTTGAGAAAGAAGTAATTTTCCACGGATTTGATTTCGAGACCTTTAGAATTAGATTTTGAGGTCTCGAAATCAAGCATCTGAAAGCACACAACTTCATGTGGCAAGGGTGTTTTTTCTTTCATTATTATCTCGCAACTTCGACGACCAATTGAGCTCAAATTTTCACAGGTTTGTTATTTTATGCACATGTTGAGATACACCAAGTAGGAAGACTGGTCTTTGACAATTACCAATAGTGTCCAGTGTCTTTAAAGGAACATTACAGAATTGGTAAGAATCAAACTTGTAAAATATACTTTTTGATCACATATTTACATAAAACTTACACGGTCTAATGATGATAATAGTAGAAAACATCCCTTGAAATATTTCTGTCTGAAATGCCATATTTGATGAGAAATGAATAAACTAATTTTCCGACTGGAGTTTATCGCTCAGTGAGCGTTTTATTCATTTTTTGAATCTATATGAGTTCATGCAATTGTGTAATTGTTTTTTTCACTATTTTCTCGTGACCCAGATGGTCGATCGATCTCAAACTTCCACAGGTTTGTCAGTTTATGTATATGGTGGATTACATAAAGTGCTTACACTGCAAGCAACTGTTTTGTTAGCAAATACCAATTCTGTAATGTTCCTTTTTAAAAGGATGACGTAAAAGAATGCTTCGAAAATAAACAGAAAGCATTGAGAGGAAATCAATGAACGATCGAGACTGGTTCAACAACCCATCAATAATAAAAAAAAACACCCACTAATGTCCACTATTGATTATTATCCGTACTTCGTGGTGGATTGGGCCCAATTTCATAGAGCTGCCTATCTCGCGTTAGGTTTTAAATATCACCTTACGTTTTCTGGGAACCAGACTAACATTTATGTTATCTGTTGTTATGTGTGCAAAGCAGGCTACCACACCGCATGTACTGGATGACACCGAATGCACTACTTACTCGTAAAAAATCTAACGTTAGATTGAAGAACTAACGCGAGATTCAGAACGTAAGGCGAGATTGAAAACCTAACGCGAGATTCAAAATCGTCCTCTGTGTGACCTTCGCGAATCCGTGCAAGGGGTTTCTTAAAAGTTAAGATCAAATAAGCATCCTTGGCCCAGAGTTTTAATTATTCTTAATAATAATTAACACATTATTTGTGTATTTATTATAAATTCTAAAACTAATTTTATAAAAATTGTATTGAGTATTTTTGTTGTTCAGATTTTGTCATTAGATATAATTTAAAACACAGATTTGATTTCAGAAAAAAATGTACTTCGTTTGACGTGTTTTCTCGTTCCGATACGCGCGAGACTTGTACAATATATTGTCACAGCGAGTGGACCGATACTCTGCGTGGTTTTTGCCATTTTACATATTCAGTTTGTAGACGAGAACTGTTGTCTTCGTTTACATCCAATTGTTTCGAATTTTATTGTGATATGGCAGTGTAATGGACAAGTACTAATAATATAAGTAAAGATATGGCCTTGCCCTTGCATGATTATTCCTGCAGCCTTAATTACTGCAGCCGACAAATTGGGTCTGGATGACTTTCGCACTCAGCATTTTATGTGAATTTGGGAATACTTTGGTAATATCTAAATCTAAAATGTTGCGTATTCTCCTCAAAATGTCAGCTCTCGAGTTATACGATGTGGGCAGGAATGACATTAAATGAGGTTGAAAGAAGCAAATTGTTGCATAGTATTGTACACCATTTTCCATCAGGAAGACGCTTTTCTGAAGATGTTTTTTTTTAACGGCGTACGGGACTGGCCACATGCAGTGCAGTGACAATACTGTACTGACAATACTGTACTGCATGCAGTGCAGTGACACGCAAACAAGGCACGCTAGCTCTGGCGGCCGTTGTGCGGCGCAAAGTACGGAAACACGTACACAGTACATGTAGCCATACATGCGCAGTGTGTAGTACATACATGTAAAGTAATGCAGTGGCTTTTTAAGCCATGCATTGGCTTTTGTATTCATACTTTAATAGGGAAAACCCATCTACCCAAGTGACGAAGCGTTGACAACAATTTGTTTAAAACGTGAAGGTAGAATTCACCCCCATAACAACTAGGTGCAGAAACTGAGTCAACCCCACAACAGCGGCCCAGGGCCACCTGTAGACATGTACAATACATAGTTATTGGGAATGACTGAATTCTGCCAAACTGTCCATACCGTAAAAAAATGCAACCTTGGAAACTGGGAAACTTGACGGGGATATTTGGTATTTGAGTCACTGTCCCACTTCTTGCTTTTCCTTGCGTCGTGACACTATTCGATCCTTATACATTAGCTCATTATATCTGAAGTAAGTTCCTACAGCTTTCAGTTTAGTCCCTACTTATTCACGAGGTTCATTTTGTTCTATAGGTTAAGATAAGGCATACATGTAAGCTAGTACGGTTTTGAGCTACAGATATGTTCTACTTGGGTCACCAGATGAATACTAATTAGCCACCCTTCCCTTATACATTTTACAAAACCCTTTTCACAGTCCTGCCAAATTCCTCTGTCCACCCAGTCCACACATTCAAGTCCCACGGTTCCCACATTAATGACCACCATTCAGTGACCAAAACATAGATGTCCTCAGCCTGAGTTGCTCTCTGTATACATGTACATGTACATGTACCTCATATCAAACTGTTTTCATTGAGGCACAGCGAAAAGTGCAAAGCGCGCACGCGCGAAGACTGATTCCGGTAGAAAACACGCCCTATGCTAAGTGGCCTCATCTGTCCTGGGGAAGAAAAAAAACCCGTCTCCCGCACAATGTACATTCCGTAAACAAGCTGTTTAAATTAGCGTCCACTATTGAGAAACCAGACTAAACGGTTTGGCTCAGCTTGGACAAGCACATGATCATGCTTCTCCCGTTTGCTTTGACCTTGATGTTGCTGATGATGACACCCGAGTCGCTAGTGACCGGGTCGAGTTGTATCCGGTCCCATGGAAGCCTTTTCCATCCATCCCAACACCACGCACTGACCGGTCACTCGTTCCTGAATCAATCAGGGACAGTTCGGACTCAGTGTATGATGCTTTGCGTGAGACACCGTCTGTGCTTGTCATTCAATCACAATGACATAAATGGCATGTGTCAGCTCAACGACGCTAGGAAAGAGGAATTTCCTGAAAGTTACAAACAAGATGATGGATTTTCCTATTTTGACAGATTGGTATCCAGGTCTTGCGGATCAGTGGAAACCACCACAGAGGCTGACAAACAAGTAAGTAATGCATAAATATTATCAATTAAATGTGTTAAAACTCGATTTAATAAATGTGTAATTATGAACAAATTTATGGTACTTTATTCTTGATGAATCACATACTAGTCTATTGCGATCGTCTATTGTATTTTTATAACAACGCGGCGTGGCCAAGCGGACAAGTGAACTAGACTCAAGCTTTGGTGTTACCAGCAGAGTGCGGGTTCGAGTCCCAGTCTTGAGTCCCGTCCTTCGGATTGGAAGTATAAAACCGTAGGTTCCGTGTGTTGTTTAAACTATTTCTGTGACGTCACTCTATGGATAAAAGTGTTGATTATTTTACGAATATACACACAACTGTAGATTTGTTACAAACTGAAGTGAATTGTTCAACTGGAAAATATCTTTCAACATTAAAAGATAACATGATGTACATCAAAACACATACAAAACTAGACCTTAAGTGTTTGTAGAAACAAACACTAGGTGTTCGGTTATCGCTGATAGGGTCAGTGTTGTGTCAACGCGTGAGCTATTTCACTAATTTGAACTTTGGTGCTATTATTACTGTTTTGTTGTGTGCCTAACAAGCTACACGCTTTAGCAAAAGTCTAAAAAAGCACGCGATCAAAAGCCTGACATTTAATTGTTAGCGAGGTTTGCATGGACGGCTGTTTTAGAGACTAACAAAATCAGGTTGCGTGAACCTTGAACAGAGACTAGAGTACAAGCATGTTTGGACATTTGCCCTTTGCGGTCAATAGAACGAAAAGCCGCTCACAATGCAACCGGTATATATTACGCATTGTGTGTGTTTTCAGTGCTGTTATTTTTCCGCGGTTTAACAGCGGGTCAATACGTACCCGATTTCAACCGGAAGTGAAGGTCAAATAGGTAACATCTCTGTGGCAAAGTTTGAGACCGCTTATTGACCTACAACATGGTGTAACATTTGTGAGTAATGTATGTGTAAAAAGTATGGATATTTCTTAAAGTATGAAATTTGAAATTTTCAACTTCCGGTTTGAACAGGAAGTCAAGGTCAAATGAGGTCACACTTTGAGTAGCAACTTTGCGTAAGATTTTAAAAATACTACAGGGTCTTTCACATGGTTCAAAGATCTTATGTGTGGCAATTATAGTTCTTCAGATATGAATTTTTTTCAATATTAAACATTGATTGAATGTTATGACGTCATCGATGACGTCATCGATGACGTCATCATCCCCAAAACCTTTACGTCTAAGTACATGGTTAGTTCAAATGCGATGAATATAAAAACAAGTAAATGGAACGAGCGGATCTGGTTAGGAAGCATTATACCTCCATTCGATGGCCGTAAAATAATTTCCTAAAGACTGTCGTTTGCAAAGGTAACTCTAGCGGGCGCTACATTTATTTGGGATGGATGTGGATCACTGATCTCTAAGAATGCACCAACGTAAACTTGGGACATAGTTGGGACATTATGATACAACTGTTCAATGCGTGATTCGTAGGTACACCTGTACGTATTCCACGAAGTCCAAACTGCGCCGGAAAAGGGTAAATCTATTGGGTTCACCCTATAAAGGCAGTTGTTCATGTGAGCTTTCCTTCGTGATGTGAGTGCAGTTGTGTGAAATACTTTTTTTGGCCAAAGTAAACATTTTTAACGGGCACCTCATTTTATACGCTGGGCGGATTTCTAATTAGCCCTGGCGGATTACTATTTCGTCCGAACCCTTGTCCTTAGCACTTTACAGAGTTTTGTAAAAAAAAATATAAAGAATATAAAACAAATGAAATAATAAACTACAAGTCAATAAACCCCAAATCAAAATAAATAAATAAATAAATAAAAACACAGGCAAATCCCTCGGGTGTGTGATTCGATCCCATGACATTTGAACTGCTAAAGCAGATGTCTCACCACCAGACCACCGAGGTAGTGTGTCTTTGATGACCGATAATAGTGCTACGTATTTGCGTGGATTAGGCTATGGAGCTCCATGATTAGATGATTAAACCATTAAACTAACAAAGCCTCATGCCAAATCAGGCTTGGTGGACTTTCTGATCAATCAACCGTCTGATCAATGGAGCGGAACAGCCAGCCACAGTGCTTTTTGATGAAATGATGAGGAGTTAATATTGAGATAGGCCTATCAATTTTTGAAATTTTCATCTTCCAGTTTGAACCGGGAGTCGGGGTCAAATGGGGTCACACTTAATGTATCGTTTGTTTAGTGTTCAGTGCCCTTTCCGATAATGTATAGATTGTAAAGATCCAATGGTTGGTTCTCGAGATATGATTTTTTGAAATAATAAACTTTGAATTAATATATTTCAATACCCGATGACGTCATATGACGTTACTAAAGCGGTTTCATCTCCTAATGGATATCTAACTATGTGAAGTTTCAAGTTTATATGTGCTTAGGAAGTGTGCTTTTGTTAGCGGAAAAGCGACGGGGAGAAGGAAGAAGTATTAAGAAAAATTATAACAAATTCGAAGTGTTCGGATTTTTGGCCTGAATTAATGAGTCATCTGTTTTCAAGTAAAGCTGACTGGAGTGAATGTGACCTGTGCTGTTTGTTATTGTGAAAACAGAATGAATAGCTATTAAAGAATCTTTTTTCTAAGCGTTTTACAGAACTTCCAGTTTCACGGTTATGAGTTAGGGTTAGCAATCCGTTATTATGGATTCACAATCCGTTGTTACAGATTTTTCAGATTTAATTCCAGTCAGTTATTAAAAGCCATACAAATCACTAGAGCAGGTGGACATTTCAGTGAAGCCTCCTCTTATATTCCTTGGGAAAGTTTGCGGAGGAAGAACAACATATAACCTGATGTAAACATTGAGACTAAAGTATAAGTAGTTCTTGAGATATGATTTTTTGAAATTTTCAACTTCCGGTTTGAATCGGAAGTCAAGGTCAAATGGGGTCACACTCTGTGTAGCGTTTTTTGAGTTTCCAAAGGCCTTTCCGATAATGTATGGATTGTGAAAATCCATTATGTAGTTCATGAGTAATGATTTTTTTAAATAATAAAATTTGAATTAATGTAATTCAATACCTGATGACGTCATCATGACGTAACTGAAGCGGTTTCATCTCCTAATAGATATCTAACTATATGTGAAGTTTCAAGTTTGTATGTGCTTGGGAAGTGTGGTTTTGTTAGCGGACAAGCGACGGGGAGAAGAAGAAGAAGTATTAAGAAAAAAAAGACTTAAGTTTTTGTTCTAACAAAAACAAGGTGTTCGGAAGACACGTCACCAAATTAACAGAGCTGGTGAAAAAAAACAGAGGAAATTTGGTAGACATGTCTTCAAAGTAACATTTTTGAAATAAAGCTTAACTTGAAAACTGATGACGTCAACGCGACGTCCTTATAGCTAGCGTGCGTTATGAAAGAGGGTCAACTAATACGTGTGCTTTAATGCCGGTTTTGACCAGATGTAAAGATCAAAATGTTGTCATCTGTTTGCAAAAGTTTAAGCAGGATCATATATCTACAACCTGATGCAAAAATTATGCTGAAATGATTTATAGTTTTTGAGATATCAATTTCTGAAAATGTTCACCTTCCCGTCTGAACTGGAAGTTAAGGTCAAGTGGGGTCATAATTTGTGTAGCGTTTGTTGAAATTTTAACGATCTATCCGATGATGTGTAGATTGTAAAAATCCAATATGGGGTTCCGGAGTTATGAATTTTTCAAATGTTAGACGGACTATCTTTGGGTATGCAATATCGATGAAACAATTAACAGCGACGATGTATTCCAACATGTAGCTGTTCAGTGCAATGCACACGTAAACTTAACTAAACGTGCAATGTACAGGTGGCTGTACAGGTAAAGCGTATTTGTACAAGTGTTCTTTCACTATCGTGCATCGTCAATGCGGGTCAACTTAAACGGGCGCTTTTTCGACCAGATGTAAAGATCAAAATATTGGTATTGCTGTGCAAAAGTTTGGGCAGACTAAACGTTCTACAACCTGATACAAAAATCATGCAGAAAAGTTTATTAGTATTTAAGATATTAATTTTTGAAGTTTTTAACTTCCGGTTTGAACCGGAAGTCAAAGTCAAATGGGGTCAAGTTTTGTGTAGCGTTTGTTACATCTTCAACGACCTGTCCGATGATGTGTAGATTGTAAAAATCCAACATGTGGTTCAGGAGTTATGATTTTTACAAATATTAAACTTAGATTTATTGTAATTCAAAACCCGATGACGTCATCATAACATCATCAAGTTTGTGTCGGCTTGATATTGAGGTTCAATTGTATTATAAGTTTCAATGTTCAATTCGATTTCAATCTTGAGTTATGCCCCAAAATTGAAATTTTTCACGAAAAAACACAAAGGCAAACTTTGACCTTCCGGTTCGACCGGAAGTAAAGGTCATGAGATTTTGGCGTAAACTTTTCAAATGTTGTCCCAGTCTTGATCTATCAGATGCCCAAATATGAACATCATAGCTTTCCAATTGTTAATTCTACAGCAAAAAGCAAATGGGACCTTTTAAACTTTAAAAACCTTGTAATTTGACACCTGGTGACGTCATCATGACGAAATTAAAAACCGTTTCATCTACTAATGAATATCTAACTAAGTTTCAAGTTTCAAGTTTATGTGAGTTTGGGAAGTGTGTCTTCGTTAGCGGACAATCGCCGTGGAGAAGAAGAAGAAGTGAAAAAAAAAAAAAAAAGGAAAAAAACAAAAAAAAACAAACAAAGACAAGAGGTGTTCGGAGCAAAGCTCTCCGAACACCTAAAAAACAAAACTAGAGCTTAAGTGTTTGTACGAACAAACACTGAGGTGTTCTGCTATCAAAGGGGTCAGTGTTTAATTAATCAATGAAAAGATTGTTGATAGCTTTTGAAATTTCACGGAAAGTACATTTATTACACAGGAAATAAATGCAAACGTTAATACTTAACTTCAGCTTTTCAACCGGAAGTCAAGGTCAATTGAGGTCACACCGTGTGTAGCGTTTGTTTATTTTTGGAAGACCTCTCCAATGATTTAAGGATTGTAAAAATCCAAGCACGGTTCATAAGTTAAGAATTTTTCAAATATTAAACTTTATTTCAGTTTAATTGAACACATGATGACGTCATTATGACGCCAAGAAAGCGGTGTCTTCTACATGTGAAGAGCTAACTATGTGCGGAGGTTGAAGGTTGCGTGATCTTGCGAAGTGTGTCTTTTGTTATCTGGCAAAAATGATCACATTTGGATTTGACCAACACAGCCCATACAGCCTTGCTCTATGCATAGCCAAATGCCAAATGGACTTTGCCCCCCTGTGATCAGTAGAGCGGAACAGCCAGCCACAGTGCTTTAGCACTATACACAGTTTAAACGCGGGTAATCACACTCGTGGGCTTTAACGTCTGATTTCGACCGGAAGTTAAGGTCAAATTGATATCATTTTTGTGCAAAAGTTTGAGAAACCTACAACCTGATGTAAAAATTGTGACTAAAGTAAAAGTAGTTTTTGAGATATGAATTTTTGAAATTTCAACTTCTGATTTGCACCGGAAGTCAAGGTCAAATGGGGTCTAGCTTTGTGTAAGGTTTGTTAAACTTTCAACGATCTGTCCGATGATGTGTCGATTGTAAAAATCCAACATGCGGTTCACGAGTTATGATTTTTTACAACTATTAAACTTTGATTTATTGTAATTCAAAACCTGATGACGTCATCATGACATCGTCAAGTTTGTGTTGTCTTGATGTTAAGGTTCAAATGCCTGATGAGTTTCAATGTTCAATTCAATTTCAATCTTGAGTTATGCCGTAAATAAGCCCGAAAGTGATGTTTTTCAAGAAACAAAAACCAAAGGCAAACTTCGACCCAGGGTAACGACCCAGAAGTAAAGGTCATACGATTTTTTCAAAGATTGCCCGTGTCTAGATCTATCATATGCCCAAATATGAATACTGTGGCTATAATATTCAGAGACATACAGGCATTGGCATGACGTCACTTTTGGCACTTAAATTTGCTTGTAATTTGACACCCGATGACGTCATCATGACGCCATAACTTCTGTATCATCTGCTAGTTGCAATCTACCTACATGTGAAGTTTCATGTTGACTTAGGCCCCGCAACTATGCGTTTTTTTGTCGACAAAGCCCTGTGAGAAGAAGAAAAACTAAAAAAAAAAACAACTAAAAAAACGAACAAAAACAATGAATTGTTCGCGCTGTTGCACGAACACCTCAAAAAAAAAACTGGAACAAAAACAAGAGGTGTTCCGGGCAGATTGCCCGAACACCTAAAAAAAAAAACGGAACAAAAACAAGAGGTGTTCCGGGCGGATTGCCCGAACACCTAAAAAAAACCGAACAAAAACAATGAGTTGTTCGCGCTGTTGCATGAACACCTAAAAAAAAAACGAACAAAAAAAAGAGGTGTTCAGGACGGAGTGCCCGAACACCTAAAAAACCGAACAAAAAACAAGAGGTGTTCCGAGCTATGCTGCGAACACCTAAAAAAAAAAACCCGAACAAAAACAAGAGGTGTTCCGAGCTGTGCTCCGCAATAGGTCCGATAAAATGATTACATTTTCATGATCTGCATACCAGCATATCCGAGCCCCCCCCCCGCCCGTTTACGTCCAATAGTGGACGGTGAAAAGAGAAAAACATTAAACCCGGAAGTTACAGACCCTACAAGGCTGTCGTCCTGCAAATTTACGGCTATGGAGTCAACAGTTAAGGGATAGGGAAGAACAGCATATCCCTTAACTGTTGACTCCATAGCCGACGTGTACTGCAGAAAAAAAATCGCTGTCGGCCTGACGGCCTCCGCATGCGGACAGTAATACGAGTGCGGATGACCTGCGCATAGTAGTAGTACGGGCGTCGTGCGATGTGATACACACATTATGCACAGTACGTGTTGGCACAGTGGTGTACAGTAAATAGGTTACGGTGAGTTTTACGGCGTCTTTTTCGGAGTGAAAACTGCGACTGCCTTGAGCAAGGCTAATACTGACCCAGAAAAGGGTCAGGCCCCACCAGAACTGGAATTTTGCTTTGACATGCCTCATTTTGGTTTCAAATAGATTAAAAGGTCAATATCTGTATTAAAAAAAAGTGGGGATAAGAGATGATTTTAAAATATTCTTTGTGAGATAAATATTTGATGAATTTACGTAACCAATAACAATATCACTTGAAAATGTTGGATATTCATAAACAATGCAAGAGCGCAGCGTGAAGCTAAAACAGCATGTGGACTGGGGCCTGCTCAAGGGCACTATAAGAAAATTGAAGAAGACGCTCGTCGCTGGTACAATCTGTTTTATTTTACTAGAATAGAAAACAAAAGTCATTTGGCGAAAAAATGGAAGTGTGCGAGTGTTTATCGTAAAGCTTACTACGACAGGTTGGAGTCGGAGAAAAAGTCTGACAAATAGATGCTCTTAGGTGCATCCCAATTCGTTGGTTTCGGGCCATTTTTGAGAGCCCCGGGGAACGATTCTCTTTGATGTATACTCAGCCTTTTGGGGTTATCTTCAGAGCCAAAAGTAGTTGCAAACTGTAGGTTTACCACTTTCACAGCAAACTACAACATTCTTCATTACCCTCTTCTTTAGTTTGTGTGAACAAAGTATGAAATCACGGCCTGATTACATATTATAAAAAAATTACATTGTACCACGCGTCATAATATGGTTTGTTTTCCTCTACAGAATGGTCGTGCTACTGAATCCTTCGAATCTTCTACTCATGACAGCCAAGGTAATAGTAGGAGACCAGCCTGTAGGTCCCGTGACCAAATTCTGGGAACAAAGGTTTGAAAGTGTTTTTGTGTTCCCTGATGAATACCAAACAATTTGTACTTGGGCTGCCCCCTTAAAAATGTCAGGCATTTCCGGGAGGGGTCAACAAAGGTCATACGGGGGTCAAAATTCAATCATATTCCAATCGCGTCGATTTGCATATCAAACTACTCGTCTAGTCATGAGGATTCCAAAAATGTATGGTTTGTTATACCTCCAACCATTAAACGGCGCCATGGTCAAAATGTTGAAAGGTCAAGGCACTTTTGACTGGCAGTCAAATTCACCAACATCCGATTTAAATGTTTTTAGTGTCTTATAATATGTTTTTTGACATGGCAAATTCATCTAAGCAACTTTTAAAAGTAAAACTGGTTGCCATAACCTTGAAATTTCAAAATGGCTTAAAAAGTCAACATAAAATGATTAGTCAAAAACAAAAAAAATCCCCCAAACCCATGGATAAGAAATTATTAAATGTTTGTCCCGAAACGTCACGAACAATTGAAAAACTCCATTTTAAAACAAATAATGATTTTTAAACAAATGGATCGCAAACTAGCGAGATAACACACACGCTTTCATGCTTGCGCTGCAGCTGCAAGCATGGATCGCAAATCGTATGCAATGATGTGCATAGCGTGTGAGTATAATACGTGAAAGTATTTACGTGAAATGACTCTGAAGAAACCTTATAAAAAGAAGTCTTTAACAGTGTAACAATTTCAGTAGGTTTCTTTTCCTACTTTTTATTTATTATTTACTCACCTGTTTGATATTCAACTCTCCATTCTTCCAAGCATTGTACAGTGTTTCGTTTCGATAGTTCCCGTGGTGCTCAGAGCCGCTATCCCAGGTCGTGTTAGTCCACAGATCATACAGCTTAATTCCCGTACCAGCAACCCCTTTGAAGACCAATTGCCAGGGCTTGAATGGCAATTGGTCTTCAAAGGGGTTGCTGGTACGGGAATTAAGCTGTATGATCTGTGGACTAACACGACCTGGGATAGCGGCTCTGAGCACCACGGGAACTATCGAAACGAAACACTGTACAATGCTTGGAAGAATGGAGAGTTGAATATCAAACAGGTGAGTAAATAATAAATAAAAAGTGTGGTAAATTATTAATATTGACTTCTGCTGAGAGCGTCCCTTTATATTCGTTCGCTTGGCCCAAGTCGGGGTATGACTTCACCCGGCTAACGTCAGGGACTAGAACACGCACTTCGGCCACAATGAAACAAATAGTCAAATAGAAGCAAAACAAAGACTTGTCTGTGTACAAAGCAACAAATTGATTTTTTAGATGTTGGGCAAGTTTGAGTGCATCACAAACCTAAACTTGACCTTGCGGTCCCTCTTTGCAACTTTTTTTTTCTACCATTAAGCTTAAATTTTGAGTACTACGCAACCTTGATAAACCTTCTAATTCCTGAAGCCAACCAACCTGATGAAACATAAGTAGACATTTTTTTTTAAACACAATCAAAATATTACTATACTTATACCTGGATTTAGTAATTTGTCAAGACATTTTTGTAACGCGCAGGATGAATGTTCCTTTTGAAATGGGCTACTGGTAATCGTTGGGGCCAGTTTGTTTGAAGTGGGCGTGACTTACAGCCGAATTTATGCAAATGATTTTTTCGAAGTCGGTACGATGATACAATTCTGTAAAATAATTGTTTGAATCTCTGTCCAGGTTAAGCTGTCCTTGTATAACCACACTGGGGGCAAAGTTGAATTGGTATTCAATGGAGTAGACTCAGACATTGTGAGCTGGTTCGCCAAGGAGCACCTTGAATCCTCTCCTTGGGATGACCTGACAACAACGGCCACTACAAATTACTTCTCTATTGCTGGACATCTGCGGTTAGGGTACGTTTACACGATGGTAGTAAGCCCAGCACACGTAAACTATTTCATTTCAAACTCGTAGTTTCCATATCAGTTACACCTGGCAATAGGTTACAAACTGTGACTGAAACAAACGCTTGGAAATTTAATTACTGAAAATTAATGTTCGCAGATATTGGAAAAAAAAAGTTCTGTATGCTAATTAAAAATTTCAATTTAGAAAAACGTATAAAAGAAGATGGAAAGACAAGTTCGGAGTGAAACTAAAACAGTGTATAATCAGTTGGAAAAAGGTTTTACATCACATTGTCCGTGTCTCGTGTTGTTTTCCATAAAATGTAGAATTTTTACGTCAAGAAATGTCTGCAAATAAATGATGCATGCTTCCGGAATAGAAGCTTGATGGAGTTTACGCATTCCTGGAAGGTGTTTCCAAGATTGTAGATTGGTTTGCTGATACGACGCCATGTTAACCTTATAGATTTGCACTTGTCGGCATTTAAACGCAAACAGCTCAACTTAGCCCAGTAACTTGTATCGGGATCTAAATGTGCAGGCAGTTACTTCGAAATGCAATAGACTGATTGGTTTGATTCGCCTCATTTCTGGCAACTGTCCTTCTTGCGTGTGGCTTCATTTGTATAAGCCTGTTGTCAAGGCCATCGTGGCTTGGACAGCTTTGTAAACAGTGGAGCGACTGGAACGAGAGACCACGCGCGCGAGCCGAGTGGCGAAGCCACAAGGGCCTTTTCCAACTTGTTTGCGGTTTTTGTAACGAATTTTTCATGAAGTATGATGAATGACTATGAGCAAGCTAGTCGAAACGTTGAGACCAAAAGAACTCACTCCGCGGCAGTGCAGTTAGTTACGAGAAGTCCCCCGATCCACAAAGCTAAAGTAGTAGTCCAGGCCGATTTCCTACCTCAACTGAGAAGTCTCCCGAATTCCGAAAATCTACTCCGCGGTAGTAGAATAAATAGCAAGACAAGTTCTCTAAAGAACAAATCTACACAGCAAGTAGATATTTTTTACACATGATGTTACCGCAAACCGAATATATATTGATACCTCACCATGCAATGCCTCAAAACCCATATATGAAACGAGCGTTATGCACTTTTGATTGGTTTGGACTTTTGCTACCGTTTCGGGTAGCAAAAGTCGAGATTATAAAGAAACACATAAGAAACCGCAAACAAGTTGGAAAAGGCCCTCGTGGCTTCGCCACTCGCGTGCGTGGTCTCCCATTTCAGACGCTTGGGATCGCAGCTCCAAGACACGAAGGCCTTGACAAAAGGCTACATTTGTACAAGACATTAGTCCAGCCTATCTTAGACTTATGCTCAACCGTCTGGTGGATTCACCGTACAAAACATTTAGCTGAATCGGTACAGCGCAGAGCCAGTAGGATGATACTGCGGCAAAAGTATCTGGAACAACCTTATCAAGATAGACTGAGGACTCTGGGTCTTAATGTTTCTGTCTGACAGAAGAACATTTCTAAATATTTGCTTTATTATAAAACTGTTGATGTCCACTCGGTATCCTTTTATGGATAATTTAACTAATTCGTCTAAGGTTAACTCCCGTCACTCAGAACTACTCACTTTTCATCACCTGAAACCTAGAACGGATGTAAATTTTCAACAATTGTACACTTTTCTAAAATGTTCTCAGAACTCACAAGAGATACCAGGGATATTTTGATTTTGGAGGGTTGCAAGTCCTTTTGAATGATGCTGAGGGGGGACTTGGAGGGTTGCAAGTCCTTTTGAATGATGCTGAGGGAGGATCTTTCAGTATGTTAGTGCGGGTGGTTTTTAATTGAATGTAATCATTGTGATATGTCTAAAGATTTAAAATAAAATAAAATAAAATAAATAAATAATTTTCTGGTGGGGATGGGGTGTGAGTTTATATAAGTGGAATTCATTTATTAAGTGAAAGTATTTCTGACACCATCTTTCGTATTTAAAAAAATAAACGTCGGCTGAGATTGCTGATAAATAATTTACTTTGAAGTAGGCGGGAATACGGTGGGATTTACACAAATGTGATTTTGTTTCAAATTTGGTTCACTTTATTATCAGAATTCTCTCCCTTATCATTCTTTTCATACAAACTTTAGGCGATGGCCTGCTGATCGACGGTTCTTCATCAATAGGAACTATGGCAGCTGTTCCATTGACAGCGGCTGGCTGGTGGTGCTAGATTCAGAAGGGGATTGTTCATGGGGGAAATCACACAGCAGTTATCCCGTCATACTGTACAGCACTCACAACATTGGAGTCAAATGGGAGACACTAAACGGTACACCATATAGTAATTGTCTTTATAAATATAACAATCCTTCTCTTTGCTCAATGTACCCAAATCTATCATTTTTCTCGCTCTTCCTACCTTTGATTTTGTCTTTTGTGTTTCCAACCTCTTGTGGTTAGACCAGGTCCTTCTCTCTACCCCACCCATTGTTTATCCTTTGCTTTTTCTGTGTGCTTTAATACCGGTCTCTGTCTTTCTCTTTAATTCTATCCAATTGACTACTTCTAGTGTTACTCCAGTGTACCAGTGTATGTGCGTTGTGTTGTCATTCAGTCCTTCGAGAAGTACTCTGCTAAACTCCTATAAGCATGAACAAAGCAGACACCCCTCCAAAATACATGTTCTCAAAGCCTTAAATCTAAACATCAAAATATGATAATTCTTTTTAGATGAATCACAATTTACCTTAAATAACAAAACAATTATTTGCATCTTAAGCATTCTTCTGAATATTTCAACAAATCTGCGCAATGTTCTGCTCTTACAGGGAAACTAATTGGTTTAAACTGAACCTGATATTGCACTGGTACATTCCCATAATGAACTATCTGGACATTCAACCTGTATTGAAAGAAATTGCAATTAGCCTCTGAAAGTCCTTAATTGGCACAAGGCACATGCAGAATTCCATAACTGAATGGTTGAACTTAATCTAAATTATTCCGAATAATAATATAGTACTACAATTTCATTTTAAAGGTTTCCCATTAAACCTTATTCATTTTGAATGTGCTCCAACGTTCACGGCGAATTTGTATCAATACCGTCCCAGCGTATTGATGATCAAGACAGAACGCATCGGGAAAAGAACAGTCTTGTTTCATCAACAACAACAAAAGTAGCGGGTGTACTGAAACACGTTAAATTCCCAAATATATTTTTGAAAAATAAAGAAAGGACAATAATAAGAACACTCAAGCAAATATATATACAACCCAAGTTAATGTGATAAAAATAAACTTATACCTTTTACAAGTTCCTTTTTGTTGCACTTCTTGTTATTGTTTGCAGCTGGAACGCTGGGCATAGCGGATTACTTGACCATCCACATCGAGACTGAGTGAGATGAGCTTTTGGAGTGAGCATATCCGCACCGAGCATGACCTACTGGTGTCGCAGTAAAAGTATATTCACCACGTGTAACACTCTTACAAATTAACTTAAATAATGTCTTTAATTGATCTTAGCATGCGCGGATAAATTTGACTAGAAAAAGAAGAAGAAGAAGAGAGAGAGATGGGGGAGTAGCGACAGGGAAGGGTAAATCACTAAATAAAATGCTAATTACTGTACAAATGCGCATTTTACCACAAAATATAATGCAATTAAAGCAAAAATATCATGTTTTTTAACTAGGGAAAAAATAATGTGTAGAACGCCACCGAAATATCATAGATTGCACCAGAGAGAATCTAGGTCCCCGGACCCACGCCGTCAAAAGAGGCTTCGCGTTTCCTCGTTCTTCTTGTAAAATGTGTAGTGCCTTACACTATTAATACAATTACATCCTGGCTAGAATGCTCTTTCTATATAAGCATCTAGCGTATTATTAGCCGACGTTTCAGCATTAGCGGCTAGCTTATTTAGCCAACCGATTCCCCTCCCCCACCCAAAAATTTCAAAAAACAAATTTGATTAAAAGCGAACAAAAAGGGTCATTTTAAACTAGGTCAAAATATGTTTAAAGGTATTGTACACTTTTGGTAACAGCTCAAAATCAGTGTCCACATTTTGTGTGATTAAACATATACATGAACAAACAAACCTGTGAACGTTTGAGCTCAATTGGTCATCGAGGTCACGAGAAAATAGTGAAAAGAGATCTTATGTGTTTTCTGTTTTTCAAATTATCGCGCGCGATAATTACTATTGTTTTACTCGTTTCTCAGAAACGATAGCATTTTAGGCAAAATATTTTAAGGAACCCTTTCTACCATTACTTACTTTAAATCATGTAAGTTATGTGTGAATCTGTGAACATTGTGTTTTTCGATCTTACTAATAGTGTACAGGGCCTTTAAGACGCCTCTGAAGTGTCCAATAGAACGCACCAGAGAGCAAGTAACGTAGAACTTTTCCTGGGCCCTACAGCGAGCCCTGGACCCAACGCCGTTTGCGCTTCACTTGCTGAGTCGTCTTTTAGAACCCCCCGCTATATTTTAGCTAGTTACTTGATCCATCTTTTACCCATATTTATTTTACATTGTATTCACAAGCGGCACGATGTAGAACAACAATCAGACCTTGTTGTTCTTATCAACACAGGTCATTCGGATGTTTATAAATTCTTTTGCTAGAACATTCTTATTGAGTTCCCTTATGTGTGGAATAGCTAACAACCCAAACCGTAAGAGAAAAAGCTGGTGGCTCCTGCAAGTATAAATAAGAATTCCACAAACAAAATATTCCACCTATAACTAGTTTGCTGTATATCGCATCGTCCCTACCAATCTCATTCTTTTGTAGATTTTGGTTAAACTAAGGCCTGCGCTAAACGTCGCACTTTTGCCGAGCCGAACTCAAATGTTTTCAGTTCGATTCGACACGGCAAGAGCGCGACGTTTGTCACCGTGTCGTGCCGCTACCGTGTAGCACGGCAGGGCCGAGATTAAATAAAAGGTTTGCGCTAAACGTCGCTCTTTTGTCGAATTTAATTCCTAATTTTACTACTGTTTGAGTTCGACACGACAAACGTGCGTCGTTTAGCGCAGGCCTAATTTTGTGCAATGTTTTTCACTGTAACACTTGCTATTGGTTTTATATTTGCCTGATGTAGTAGTTTTTGTTTAATTCATTGTATGCCGAATCTCCTCAGTTTGAGTTGAACTGTTTAGTTACGTATATTGCATACTTTTGGACAAACAAACCCTCGTGGTCCGTCGACCAGAGGCGTGCGAGCTTGTCAGCGTTGCTCTTCCAGTAAAGTTAGTTTGATATTGGACATTGGACATTCACATATAGCATTGTACAGCGAATGTCTACTTTTCAGTCCGACATAGAAAACTAAATCAGCCTACGCAGTTTTCTAGTAAAATTGATGTCATTTTAAATACCCTTTTCAATTATATACGAACAAATCAATTTGTCCATTTTTGTCAGGAGCCCCAAAATAGGGTCTTGAGTCAATCGATAAGAGAAACTACTCTACAGACACATAAGAGGAACAAATATATAATTTTCCTAAAAAGAGTACTGATTGTAAGAACACATAGCCCAAAATATTTTAATAACAAAATAAAAAACTTAAAAATTCAGTGTGGTGAACTCAATGGGGTTGTTATGACAAAACCAGTGACATCCCATCTGCAATCGTCCACATCCAAATGAGAGTAGACAATCGTTGTACAAACGAACATGTATGCAAATGTCTCCTTTGGATTGGTTAGAAAACATTTGCTTTACAAAGCTAGGTCTGCACGAAACGTCGCACTTTTGCCGTGTCGAGCTCAAAGGATTTTCGCTCGGCAAAAGTGCGGCAATTAAAACGAGTCGGTGACAAACGTCGAATTTGGTAAAATAGTTTGCCGGACTTAAAGTGATTCAAAATGGCGGACACATTGAACACTTTTAAAGTATCAAGTTTCTTGATGGCAACTCGAGCTGTGACATTCAAATATTAATGGCAAAATCACAATTTTATCATTCCCCACCTTCAATTCTGTCCTAGTTATTCCTACCGCTGTTGAGAGGCGTCCATCGTCTTATTAGAGAGTCATAAAAAATCGAATAGTCTAATTCTGAATTCTACATAATTTGTTTTTCCCCCATCAAACGTTGTTTCCCCACCCATCCCGGAAAACTCACAGCTACGGTACTAACAAGGAGAACGTTCACAACAAAGTATTCTGTTTGGATTTTGATGATTTCAACGTTTGAAGTTAATGTCAAATTTGCGCATGTGAATTCCAAATGAGCATCGCCCACCATTAAAGGCACCTGGCAGTGGTATTTTGTAAAAACAAAGCTTTTGTCATTAATATATGTATTTTGATGAGTGGAATGTAAATAAACAGTTAACTAAAGTTTTAAAAAATTAGTTTTTATTTTAATTACAAATTTAAGAGTAGGCCCCCCTTTACCTTGACACATGGTGGCGCTGTTCGTGACGTCAATCAAGGCACGATATTTGAAGAAGAAAAAAATGTAGTCTGGCCCCGTACGATGAAACTCTGAACTCGATGATAGTGTTTGATTATCCTGTGTGATTTAGTAAACTACCATAAACCAAAGGTTACAATTGTTAATAATTTTGGGGCACAATAGTAAATATAAAGTATTGGACTCAAAGCACATTACGGACGTGACTTTTTGCTTGAACTTACTTTGTTAAGTCCAATCCCGATCGACAAAAACCAAACTGCCGCTGCCAGTGGTGTTCAGGATGCTTGCAAACCCATGTATGTGCACGTGGGCACAACAGTGAATATGACAGCCAACGTTTATGAACGGACCTGCATACCACTCAGCATCTTTTCAGTTGGACAATCAACAGCATTAACAACAATTTGTTTTATCTGTGGCTGATGCTCTACGTATCACAAGATCAAATCCAAAGACAAGAACTGCATGTTAAGTATGTTGTCTTCATAAAACTGCCTAATATATGATTAATGTCAATGAGCAGCCAAAACCGTTAAATGAGTGAATGATGCAAGCAAGATAATTTTAAGTACGCAAAAACAATTTTAAACACATTTGTTCAACTTTCTTGTATGCAATACAAGCAAGATAATTTTGTTCTTATTCTAATTTAATTACGTACATAGCAACAATTTTAAACAAATTTTTAACTTTCGCTATGCAATACAAGCACGATAACGTTATTCTTATTCTTATTTAATTACGTCCACAGGAACAATTTTTCACTTTTGTGTATGCATTACCGTTATAACCGATAATTTAATTATGTACAAAGGAACAATTCGAATTAAATTTTTAACTTTCGTGTATGCATTACTGTTCAACCGAAAATTTATGATAACCACTTTCAAGAATACAATTTGCTCTTATTGCAAAATGACGGTGGCTCCAAAGGGACATCAAACCACGCAAATAATCTTTTCCGAGTTTTGTAACCAATAATATGTCTTCGCAAATATTTGCGACAACTTTGCAAAAAGTGCAAATCGATGGAAAGGGTGATTTAATGCATGCAACCATTCGTTTGTATGTCGAAAGACGGGGCAAGAGGGCGGGGGGGGGGGGGGGGGGGGGGGGCAAGGGCGTGGGGGGGGGGGGGGGGCAAGGGCGTGGGGGTTTGGGGCTTTTGCCCATTGCAACCCCACCCCCCCCCCTGCACCACCACTACCACCACGGTTACGCCTCTGCTCGGCAGCGCTAGGAATTACGAACAGGATCGAAGTATACGCTTGCATTAGATTTTAGTTAAAAACATTAAACAAATTAGGATTAGAGATAAAAATTAAAAAAAAACGTAACACAAATTGGGAAGACACTCTATTGGAATATCATTTGTTGTTACTATTCTCAACAAGTATGAAAGTAGCTGTTGAACAGATGAACGGTTATAGACAACTTGGCATTATAGTTTTCTGGATGAGCTCTTCGGAGCCTGGCTACTGTTAAGTATAAAGTAAAAATACTGTGTAAAGTAATAATAATATTGTGGGAAATAAACAATGAAGATACTTCTACAGACCAATAAATCAGGTATGATTCGTCACCGGGGCCTTTAAACAAACAGGTTTAACAACTCATTCCACCCAATGCCATCCGCAGTTTAAACAGTAGATTTATTAGATACATTTCTATGTGTACAACCTATAGATTCGTTTTGTCTTTGTGACTCTCTCTCTCTTTTACTTTTGTGTTATTGCGTTGGACTTTTTTGAAGGTTTTTAATGATTTATTAAAGGTACACACCGGCTTCGTTGGGCTATTTGGGCTACAAAATAGACTAAAAAATGATTCTAAAGGTCTTCACTGAAATAGAGAAGATTGGTTCATAAAAGAAACCATCAAATTTGGCCGTTTTTGAGCATTTTTCAAAAACGAAGGTCACGTGACTTTTCGGAACCAAAATGTGGTTCCGAAAAGTCACGTGATCTTCAGAATTAGTTTTACTTACAGCCGTATAAAAGTAAATTACTGAACCAAATTCAAGTATTTAAAAAAACCAATTATTCATGAGTATTTGGCGAAAAAGACTATGTATTCAGTTTATGGATGCAAATGTAAATAATGATGAAAAATCGAACGTAAGATTCGCATTCAGAGAGTCCGTGCACGGAAGCGTGTGTTACGGCGCATCAGCGTGGGGAGCTAGCGGGTAAACCTTGGGGGCATGTCCCGCACAACCGGTGCAGTGTCTCGCCGGGCCAGAGAGACAAACCACGGAGGCATGAACTCGGAGCCTGTAGAGGGGTAGTGAGCCAGACCATTTATTACGTTTTGTTTTACGAGGGTTTTAGTCTGTAACCCTAGCTATTATCCCCTAAGTATTGTCACGTTACGATGATGCCTGCGCTAAACACGCGGCGGCACGACGACGAATAGCTGCACTGTGTGAATCGGACTGTGTTTATGTCGTTTTTTTTAATTACACGTGAATTTGTGCTGGATGGATATGAAGACTGGATCCTTATGCCTCGCCATTGTTATAATTAATAAATAAACAGATCACTAGTCTACTTAAAAGCAATGTCACGTAAACTTGACAGTTGTAACGGCTGGAAAAGCGTATACGCTGACCTTTGAATGCGTTTTGTTTTTTTCACATTTTTCGTTAATTACGTGACATTTTGATGATTTGTTTTGTACAACAACCATCGAAAAATTATTGTCTGTGATTCAACATCACTAAATTAGGTAAACAGTAAGCCGGTGTGTCCCTTTAAAATGCCGTACAATGGATCACAAATTGCATGTGCTTTCACATAATGAATAAATAAATTGAACTGAATTGAATTGAATTGAATTGAGATTGACTACATGCTTCTGACGCACAGTATCCTTTCTGAAATCTCTCGGACCACTTTCTTTTTAGGTTTCTGCACTTTTGGTTATACTGATGTTTATACAGTCCCGTAATATAGTGATCTTTATCGTGCCATTGTCATTAATTTATGGGTCCAATTTGAGAATGGTAGCTGGCCATACATCGTTATGGTAAATTTCCAAACATTGTTTGTATAAATAATGGCCTATTCTGAGTTACAGCTCTTTGTTCACGTAAATAGCTGTTCAGTGATAGTGAACCATCGTGTATTTTCCCTTATTGTGTGATTCAACTGCAATTTACTATTTCCTCTTTACTCTTTACTATTTACTCTTTTTTTGCGTGGGTTGTATGACATGATAACTGCTGACTGATTCCTACAAAAAATCTACCACCAGCAACCAACCAAACTCTTGTTTTAAATTGTTTAATTAAGAAATTTTGTACCGCCTGTTTCATTCAATAATATGGTCTGATAACTGTACAAAGATATAAACCCGTATTTAAAGATCTTTTGTCTTTAATTATTTTGTATATTGTACCGCTGGAACATTGGGGGAAAAAATAGCTTCAAAATCCCGCACCAACTTGTCTGCAGCTGAAGTTGTCTGCCAATCTGCTCAGTGGTGAAGTGGCAAGAAAAAACCTACCGTGGGTTAATCATAAACGAAACAACATTGGAAACAGTAGAAAACCAAGGCAACGATGTTATTGGTTTGTTAAAACACATGTGACCAAAAAATAAATGACCGGGAAAACTCACAGCACAGCTTCGTTTATGAGCTGGTTTAAGAGAACACAAGTTGGGAAATTGTGACGCCCTTTTTGCTTCTTTAAAACGATAACCGGACTCCGGTGCAGTTAGTGGCTCCAGGCGTTGGCTTCTATATACACCTCGAGTAATGTATTCTTTGTTAATAAGAAACCTATAATAAATGTAAGTGTCAGAATAGTCAATGTTTCCAGAATGAAGTAATTTCTGCCTCAGTTCCACTCCTTTGGTTTACTTTATGGAAGCATAACATGAGAAAAGGGGATTGAGCAAAAGTATTGATCGTTCTCCGTCACTCTCGTATCATCATGACGAGTGAACCATTTCAACAAATTGTAGCTAAATCACACTAATAGGAACATATATCATGGTTCATTGGGTGTTGTGAAAGGCCGATAGATGAACAATGAACTGTCACCCAGAAGGGACCATTAAATTAGCAATGTGTGTGTACTGGCACTCGTTCTCAAATGGGACCCTAAACAACTGACAATGCCAACAATCAACATCAGCTACTCGTCTCTAGACTAAAAGGTGCAGTAGCTCTTATAGGCAGATAATGCATGGGGTTGTCTATTAAGTATTGCGATATTCGTTTTAAAATATCACCAGATGTTGAGATTTTTATAAATTGCGTCACGCAACTTAGGTGTGTTGAAATGTCATCCGTTCATTTATACATCCTCTACCCACCATTCTATTTATATAAAACTAATTAAAAATCATATAAGGCCTACTAGAAATGTTTCCTTATACCCCCATCACCACTCGCCTTCCCATCTCTTCCCCCATCCCCGGAAAAGATTACCTCACACGCATAAAGAATCAATGCGTCCTCGTGACAATTTGTCATCAGGTTAAATCGAAAAAATGCACATTCAATTGCATTCAATTGAATGTGCATTTTTTCGATCATTTAAAAGCCACCTCCCCCAATAAATTGTGTCTTTTCCACCCCAAGAAAATGTATCCACCCCCCCCCTCGATGAAATTGTCTGGTTACGCCTCAGCTGAGATTGTTCCTGTGAGCTAATGAGCATTACTGCACATAGAGAATCGTTTTTGTTGTATTTGCTTGGTCAACTGAAACCAGTTATGGGAGTGGTACGCAGGTCCATATGTATGTGTTGAAAGTCAGATTCTCTGTTGTGCCTGGATGAAAAGTTCAACATGAGTTCACAACCGCCTTGAAATCCGGTGACAGTCCTGGTTTCTGGTTTCTACGATCAGGAACGCTGGTGGATTTTCACCACGGATTGTCACTGTAGTTTGACTATTTGTCAAAATAGTTGCCGACGGTGCTGCGTTTTTATTACAACCACATAGATCACACCACGCTGCTTGTACGATAATGGCGTTCCCACGTTCTTAATAAGACCTTGCCCCGCTTATGTTTTGGCCACGACCCGGCTACGCTAATTTTGTGCACGTTCAAAATAAGCGTGTGGAGAGCATGCAGCTTCCCGACCTAGGAGATCCCACCCCGACCAAACCACTCTCAATGGAGATCATCCCACGTTTGGTCCACGTTTGGGCCACGATTGGCTCCAATTGGCCACGCTCTCGGCCACTTTTCCATCGTAGTAGAAGCGGCGTCCATGTGTGACCGGGTAACTGCACTGCCGCGGAGTGAGCTCTTTTGGTCTCAACGTTTCGACTAGCTTGCTCTCGTCATCGGCAGGAGACGAAAATTGTTTAGCCATTCGGAATTCAAATAGACAAAGGAATCAAACATTTTTTGTAAGCCTTTTCTTTTGAATGATTTCGGCTTCAAAATTGTGACATTCTTGTGTTGAAAGTGTGTGACCACGGTCTTCCGTGTGACTACTGCTGGCCCCCAACAATCCGTGCGGTACTGGCTTTATTCAGCCACTCCTGTAATCTATTACAAACTTTGGAATATTCTTCACAGATTCAGGGGAAAAAAGGCTCGATCGAATAAACAAATGCAACAATCATCAAAAAATTTGCAAAAACTGCACCCTTTTTTCAATGAAGGACACCCTGTTTGTTGATGTTAGATACGCACTGTAGGTCACGTGACTTGGAGAGCGCAAGCGGTCTTCTGTGCATTGCTCTAATCAAGTTTTCGGGATGTAAAACCACAAAACGTAGTGCAGACTTGTTATGATGACGACGGGGAGGGAGGAGAGTGTTTTTCTGCAATGAAATCAAGCTCATTAATATCACTCCTGCCATGACGTCACAGATGCTTTCACCATCGCAGAAAACCGTGATACGAAGCAGCATGGTAGCGTTGGCATTTACGTGGCGGGTGATCAGAAGTTAAGCTGTTGTGCACACAATTTTGGTCAAACTCGCAGAATTACTGATTTTGTGTTTTCAAATCTGTACACAAATTTCTGTTCATAAATTGACACACATTATGGCTGTATATCTTCGCATATCGCTGTTTCTCTACGCGCTGTTACAAATAGCTTCGATTTACGGGAAAGTAACGCCATGGTGTGTTATCATTGACTATGCGTTGGTTGGACAGAACTACATGACCATCAATGCCATCAAGAATCAAAAGCTGTGTTACCAGGCCTGCCTGGAGGATTCACCTACATGTAAATCTGCAAATTACCGGCCTGAAGACCATGAATGCGACTTGAACTGTGCCTCACACTTCGATGTTTGTACAGATGGGAGATTTGTCGAGCAGAGTGGGTCCATCTACACCTTTACGGCATCTAAGGTATTGACATGTGTTTTTGTTTTGTTTATTGTTTATTCTGTCGATACTCTATACTTCTGTTTAAAAAGAAAAATGTTAAATCACTTGATAATAACTGACACAATTTATGCATCGGGGATACAGAATGGTATGATTTAGTTTTTCCCTACACCATGTATGATAAAAGACTCTGAGTCCGGTTGAGGAAAACATCAAGAGGCACCTCAGTCGGGATCCGAACCCACGACCTGCCACAATCTAGAGCAGATGAATTAAGATTCATTTCAAGAAAAAACACCTGACATAATATGTGTTCACGGTAAATGGTGATCATAATAATAATACTTTGTAAGATAAAGGGCTTGGGTGCAAGAAGACAAACTATACTTATACATTCAATATGTAGCCTGTTGCCAAACTTAAAAGCCGCTATGTGTTTTGGGCATTTGTCACATTTTGAGGATCTTAAGAGTAAGGGGACTAAACATATGAACCACAGGGTGGCCACAATAATAAAAAAACAAACATGTCTTCAAACTTTCAAAATTGATTGACTTCTCCCCAAAACTAACAATATGGGGAGAAAATAATACAAATAAATAAATAAAAAAGTAAACACTTCGATGCCATGGAAACAGCCGAACTAGCATTTCAAGGTGGTTTCGCAATTGTTTTTTTCATATTTTTGAATAAATAAGGAATTTGCCCTTTTCTTTTAAGGGCCGCGTTCCCATTAACAATGTAAACAACGTTATTTTCTTTAAATAATTACAAGGTATGTGGGTGGGTTGGTTTTCTTTTACTTTTTTTAGAGTAAGAAAATATACCATCTCTCGACTTGTTGTTCGAAAGAGATATGAATGTTTAAATAATAAATTTGAATTAATGTAACTTGACAAATAACAAATAACAATCTTGACGAAAACAATAGCTGTTCCGACTACTATGTCGGAACAGGTAATAAGAATAAAACAAACTAGATATAAGTTGTTTGTCATTTGGACGAACATTAAGCTGGATCTTTATGATTATAAGATCCAAACCCTGAAACTGATTCCGAGCTTGAGGGAATTAGAACAGCACCCTAAACCTTACACAAACCCTCAATTTGACTTTAACTTTCAAGCCCTAACTGTAAAGCTGAATTGCAGTCATGTTTAAAAAAAAGAAAGTTATTTGTACTGTATGCTACAAGACGGCACAAAGATTATGATTTTTTGACATGTGGTTAAGATTGAAAACCTTACGCGAGATTCAAAAACGTAAGGCGAGATTGAAAACCTAACGCGAGATTTAAAACGTAAGGCGAGATTGAAAACTTAACGCGAGATTTAAAACGTAAGACGAGATTGAAAACCTAACGCGAGATTCGGTGACACGAGATGCGAGATTGAAAACCAGACGGGAGATTCGATAACGCGAGATGCGAGATGACATATATGGGACACCATAAGACTCAAGTAAGTCGTAATCTCGTATGGGTCCATGCTGCAGTGCATGAACCATACAGAGCATATATCGCTATCATGAACGTGACTGGTCTATGCTAGCACTACGATATAGCCACGATGCCAGGATGTACAAATTAATGGTTAATTATAGTGTTACTTTGATTACATTTAATGGCATGAAACGCCTCTTAATAAAACCCTTACATTTTTCAAAACAATTTATTTAATTTAGGAAACTGACATTTAACTTATTTTGAAAATGTTGTGTTTTAAATCTGCCAAATATTTACACTCTTAGCGCAATGTGTTTTGTACACAGATATAAAACGCGCTAGCAAATGATGTCATGATGACGTGCAGACACAAATATACAACGATTCACATCTACAACACCCAACAACTGAAAACAAGTTTGATATCGGATGTATACTTCTTGAGATTTGATTGGAACGATGTTGACTAATTAAATTTTCACATCGCTGTCACGTGTTTGATTGATTAGGATTTAGAATAAAGTGACATTTGAAAACTAAGTCAAAAGAGGGAAAAAGCTGTCATGTGGTACTCATTTATTTGATTCTTACAATGGTAAATTAGCATTTTGCTAACCAGAAATTTCATATGTTAAATCAATTTTTTCCGGAAGAAAATTTATAATAATACATAACAATAATAATCTCGACAGGACCAATAGCTGTTCTGACTGCAATGTCGGGGCAGCTAAAACTAACACGGCATTGTAGTGCACACTTTAAACGTCGATTCAAAGTGAACGAGGTCACACACAAAATTATTAGATGTGCTCATAGTAAGCCAATCTAAAGTGGATAGGGCCCTATTTTTGTTGAAAAAGAAAACCTAATCATTAAAAAAAAAACAAAAAAACATTACAATTGTTTCCCAGAAGGTTTGCATGGTAACAGCTGATCTCAGAACAACCATTTGTGGTTGATAAATACTGGGAAAGGTCATACCTTTCCGACAGTCATCAGATACAGTGTTGAAAAGATACGGGCAAAAATATGGTTGGGGGTGGGGGTACATCATACATTTTCCACGAATATTTTGTCACCATAACAAGTACGTGATGCTTACAAGAACAATGCAAATTTGGCCTTGTACAGTATGATGAAGTGGGGTATACATAAAGCTAATCAAACGCTTGCCAATATGCACGGTTTGGGTTAATTGTGGGGGGAGGGGGCGCATTACACATTTTCTATGAATATTTTGTTATCATAACTAGTACCCAATGCCTACAAGAACCAGGGAAGTTTGGCCTTGCACAGTATGATGAAGTGGGGGATACATAATGCTAATCAAACGCTTGCTGTGTCGCGGCCGAATGGTTTTGTTTTTATCATTTTTGAGGTGTTCGTGCAATAGCGCGAACAACTCTTTGTTTTTGTTCGTTTTTTTGAGGTGTTCGTGCAACAGCGCGAAGAACTCTTTGTTGAGGTGTTCGTGCAGCAGCGCGAACAACTCATTATTTTTGTTCTTTTTTTTTATTTAATTTATTTTTAAAAGTTTTTCTTATTCTTCCGAACGATACCTGGCTGCAGGCAAACGCATAGTTGCGAACTTTTGATCAACTTGAAATTTCATGTGAAGTTAGAACATAACTATCAGAAGGTAAGTAAGTTGTTCACCAGGTGTCAAATTACAAGCCATTTAAGGTCAAAGGGTGACCTCATGCCATTGCCTGTATGTCTCTGAATATTTTCGCTACAGTATTCATATTTGGGCATATGATAAACCAAGACACGGCCAACATTTGAAAAGTTAACGCCAAATTCACATGATCTTTACTTCTGGTCGTACCGGAAGGTCAAAGTTTGCCTCTGTGTAATTCTTAAAAAAATCACTTTCCCGGTAAAAACATTAACTTCTGTATATCAGATCAACTTCAAATTAACACCATGTTAGGACCGTAATACAACCTCCATCGAGTAGTTGTGACGTCATGATGACGTCATCAGGTGTCAAAATACAGTAAATCAAACTTAAATACTTCAAAAATTCATAACTCGAGAAAGACTTTAGCTATTATTTCAATTTATACATCATCGGAGAGGTCTTGAAAAATGTAGCAATTACTACACAGAGTATTATACCATTTGACCTCGACTTCCTGTTCAAACCGGAAGTTGAACATTTCAAATTTCATACTTTAAAATGTATTCATACTTTTTACGCACACACTACTCACAAATGTTACATCATGTTGTAGGTCCATAAGCGTTCTCAAACTTTGCCACAGAGATGTTACCTATTTGACCTTCACTTCCAGTTGAAATCGGGTATGCATTGACCCACCGTAAACACACACATTGCGTGATCTATACCAGTTGCATTGTGAGCGGCTTTTCGCTATTTTAACCGCAAAATCCAAAGTCCAAACATGCTTTGTACTCTAGTCTCTGTTCAAGGTTCACGCAACCTGATTTTGGCAATAGCTTTAAATTGTTAGTCTCTAAAACAGCCGTCCATGCAAACCTCGCTAAAAATCAAACGTCAGGCTTTTAATCGTGTGCTTTCTAGACTTTTGCTAAAGTGTGTAGCTTGTTAGGCACGCCACAAAACAGTAATGGCACCAAATTCAACTAATACCAATAGCTCATGCGTTGACACAACCCATTAATAGCCGAACACCTCAGTGTTTGTTTGTACAAACACTTAAGCTCTATTTAAAAAAAAGAAGTTTTTTTTCTTCTTCTGCAAGGCGATTGTCCGCACCAAAATGCACAGTTGTAAAAATTGTATCAACTTGAAACTTTACATGTAGGTAGAGTATAACATGTAGATGGACCTAAAAGTTAAATCGTCATGATGACGTTATCGGGTGTTGAGTTACATTAATTATAAGCTTAATATTTGAAAAAATCATAACTCATGAACCACACATTGGATTTTTACAATCTATACATCATCGGAGAGGTCGTCCAACACTAAACAAGTGCTAAACACAGTTTGACCCCATTTGACCTCGACTTCCGGTTCAAAACGGAAGTTGATAACATCAAAAATTCATATCTCAAAAAACTGCTTATATTAGAGACTAAAATGTTAACATCGGAATGTAGGTCCTTGAGCCTTCTCAAACTTTTGCACAGAGATGAAATAAATTTGACCTTAACTTCCGGTCGAAATCAGACGTTAAAGCCCACGAGTGTGATTACCCGCGTTTTAACTGTATAGTGCAGCCGTGTATAGTGCAAAAGCACTGTGTTTTGGGCTGTTCCGCTCGACTGATCACAGGGGGGGGGGGGGGGCAAAGTCCATTTGGCATAGGCTGTGCATAGAGCACGGCTGTACGGGCTATGTTAGTCTAATCCAAGTGTGAGCATTTTTGTCAGATAACAAAAGACACACTTCCAAAGATCACACAATCTTCTAACTTCGCACATAGTTAGCTCTTCACTTGTAGAAGACATCGCTTTCTTGATGTCATAATGACGTCATCTGGTGTTCAATTAAATTAAAATTTAACATTTGAAAAATGCATAACTTATGAACCGCGCATTGGATTTTTACAATCTATACATCATCGGAGAGGTGTTCCAAAAATAAACAAACGCTACACAGTGTGTGACCTCAATTGACCTTGTCTTCTGGTCGAAAGCGGAAGTTGAGTAGTAACCTTAGCATTTATTTCTTGTGTAATAAATGTGCTTTCCGTGGAATTTCAAAAGCTATCAACAATCTTTTTATCGATTTAATTAAATAGTTGACACATTAACACAACGCTGACCCCATTGATACCCGAACACCTCGTGTTTGTTCGTACAAACACTAAGTTCTAGTTTTATTTTGGTTCGGGGTTGAACAAAGAAAAGATGACTAGAGCGGAATTTGAACCAACGACCTCCGGATTAACGTACCGGCGCTCTGCCAACTGAGCTATCTAGCCCTATGTTGGCGGTCTCCCTATTTTGTCAATATCTTTGTTCGGGGGTGCCGGTCAGAAGCCATGCAACCGTTAACTGCCGTGTAGCCAGGGATCACACCCAAGTTTACGATACAACCTGGGAAGCAGCAGCCACAGGATCACCTTGAGGGATGCGACTTTCTTAATTTAAATGTCAACTAATGAACCACAAGGGAAACTGACTGGGTAAATTTCAAATGGTTTGGGGTTGAACAAAGAAAAATTGACTATAGAGCGGGATTTAAACCAACGACCTCCGGATTGACGTACCGGCGCTCTATGTTCTATGTTGGCGGTCTCCCTATTTTGTCGATATCTTTGTTAATTTCTTTTGTGGTGTCTTTATCTATTTTTCCCCATTTCCCCCCATTACTTTATTTACTTTATTTTACTTTGGTTTATGTAGTAGCATTTTTTGGCATTAAACGTACTTATAATAATTGTAATGTTTTTTTTTTTAAATAATTGTGCTAAGTTCATGCGTGAACAAAACATGAAAACACGGCCTGATTGCATCTCATAAAAAATGCTAATGTACCACGCGTTATGATATGTTTTGTTTTCCTCTACAGAGTGGTTGTGCTACTGAATTCTTCGAATCTTCTACTCAAGACAGCCAAGGTAAGCTGGAAATGAATTTTCTACAAAGGTTCAGTGCTAGGTTATTTGTCTTCCAGTCTAAATTTGGCCTTTGTTGTCAGTTTATATCTTAGCCTTGACCAAGGCGTTGGAGATTAATTTGGTCTTCATTTATTTATTTGTTTTCTTTGCGCCGCACAACGGCCGCCAGACTGCCAGAGCTAGCGTGCCTTGTTTGCGTGTCACTGCACTGCATGCAGTACAGTATTGTCATGCTATGCGCCCGCTCTGCGTGTGCGTACGTGTATGCTGCGTGTACTAACCGAATAAACGCCTTGATGTGTCTGTGTTTGAAGCCATGAGGTCATTATTATAATGCGCGCGAAAGACAAGACCCCATTGGCCAGCGGCGGAAGTCTTGTTTACTAATTCTTATGCATATGCATGCAAGATCCAGCTGCGGCTGGCCAGCTCCGGCTACTGCATACTGCACTGGAGCGCCGTGGATTAGCTGATTGATGTGATCATCCAGTGTTCTGTTTAATCATAGAGAAAGGAATTCAAAATTTACAGGATGCAGTCACACATGATACATGTGAAAAAGAGTTTTCGCTGATAACCTTATTTTAGTAAGCTTATTTTTAGTTTACTAAGCTTTGGTGCATAAAGACAGCTTTTGGGCCGGCGCCGGCGGCCCGCAATATTAAAACATGGAGCGAGTGCAATAAACTGTACCTCCAAGATAAAACAACCAACAACGATAGCCTATTTGGGTAATGTTTTGTATAAATCCACCAACAATGATTCAATCACTGTTGTTGCAAAATGGAGGTGGGAGATGGCGAGTCTCGTACGCCGTTAAAAAAAATATCTTCAGAAAAGCGTCTTCCTGATGGAAAATGGTGTACAATATGCAACAATTTGCTTCCTCATTTAATGTCATTCCTGCCCACACCGTCTAACTCCAGAGCTGACATTTTGAGGAGAATAATATGCAACATTTTAGATTTAGATATTACCAAAGTATTCCCAAACTCACACAAAATGCTGAGGGCGAAAGTCATCCAGACCCAATTTGTAGGCTGCAGTATTTAAGGCTGCATGAATAATCATGCAAGGGCGCGCAAGGCCATATCTCTACTTATATTATTAGTACTTGAGTCCATTACACTGCCATATCTTAATAAAATTCCAAAACGATGAAAACGAAGACAAAAGTTCCCGTCTACAAATTGATTATATAAAATGGCAAAAACCACGCAGATTATCGGTCCACTCGCTGTGACAATAACATACCATAACGGAACCGAATTCAACGGAACCATTATACACACGAACACCATTTTGTTGGTAACTACTCACATCGCAGGATGCTCAGCAAGCATAACACACGGTACAAATGTCATAATGAGGGAAGCTCGTGACTGGACGTCATTCATTTATTTCCCATCCTGCATTGTCTGCAATAGATCCGATGAAATATGTGAATATTAATGATTTGCATACCAGCATATCCGAGAGCCCCCCCCCCCCCGTTTTCATCCAATATTGGACGGTGAAAAGAGAAAAAACATTAAACCCGGAAGTTACAGACCCTACAAGGCTGTCGGTCTGACGGCCTCCGCATACGGACAGTAATACGAGTGCGGACGACCTGCGCAAAGTAGTAGTACGGGCGTCGTGCGATGTGACATGTATAGGCAACGGGTGGGTTTTACGGCGTCTTTTTCGGAGTGAAAACTGCGACTGCCTTGAGCAAGGCTATTTATATCTCAGATTTAACAGCCTTGATTGGCGACGCAAGTTTCTGTAAAGGGTAAAGGCTCGGAGCAGAGCTGTGTAGTGAGAGAGTTGCGACATGAAGGGACCAGTTTTCTGCGGTCACGTGATTGCTGGATGCAATTTTCGGTCAAAATGTACCAGAACCTAACGTGCAGTCTAGTCTGGCACCCTATTTGCGCACATGTGGGTGTTTTCTTTTGTATACCAAAAATGACTTTCAAGTTGTCGCAACCCTCTCAATACACGGCTCTGGCTTGGAGGGACTGTGGGTGCAGTACACTAAGAAGGCTCCCCACAGCAACCAATGCTAAATGCTAAATATTCAAAAATACTCACAAAAATACTTAAAAGTTTCTCTGCCTCTTTGGTAGTTAAGCAGTTTAACCTTTAATCTAGGATCATCCACAAAAAATAAAAATAAAATGCAGACTCTAATTTGAAAAGATGACTCCGCGTTTTTTAGAAAATAGGGTCATTTTTAGGGGGCTAGTGTACCAGCAAATGCTCCAGTTTAAAAGTCAACGATCTCAGGGGCACAATATTGAACCATTTTTCTACAATCAATCAAAGCCATGACATTCAAATCTTTAATCTACAGGAAAAGTTGCAGGTTTACATATAGCCTATGAGGCTCCGCGCATGAGTTTCTCTCTATTAAATGCACCACTGGTCAAGTCGACGAATCTGATCCAGATATAATTTTATACGGATATCTCTTCTCCACTAATTTGTGTTGCGATTATTATTGGTGACTATGTTAAGAAAACGAACGTCGCCAAACAAGACTAATGTTGGATGTGCTGCTCTCTGTATGTTTTGGTTTACAGATTGTGTGTGCCTGTCATTGTCGGTCTATCTGTCAGACGAGCTGTTTTGCGTCCCAATCTAGTGTGAGATACTAGGAGTCATCTTACGTAAATACTTGACGTATGTGTCCACTGTCAAACATCATTTATTTGATTTGTATACTTCGTGGAACGAAAGGACTTTGGTGCACGTAAACAAAATTTACTTTAAAAATCAATAAATAGCCCGGTGCCATAATAACAGGCCGTTTTGTGTTTGGGGAATTTTGGGCCAATTTGGGGTCTTAGCCAATATTTAAAAGTTTACCTAGCCAAAATGCATTTATAATATAATTATTTATAATTGTATATTTATTAAGTAACATCCTTGCCCTTACTTGAGGAAAAAATAAATGTCACCCTTGTGCTATTTTTAGAACATGTATTAAAGCATGTTTATGGAACTTGCAAAGTCTAGATTTTTACCCTCTTTTGCCCTTCAAAATGTCAACTTGACAGGGATCTTAGAATATTTTCCTTTCGGTTGTGATTAGGGCTAACATTGTCTTTTCATATCTGGTAAGAAAAACGTGGGTGATCGTATGCTGTTGTGGCAGTGGTGCCTCAAATATTGATTTTTCCCCCCTAAATATCAACTAAAAACTGATTTTTAAGACCCCTGATTTTGGCAACTATGCCCAAACAAAAAATAACCCGTTTTTATTTTTAGTCTATTCATCATACAAAGTGAAAACGAAATGGATTTTTGACCGTGGACACAAGTCAAGTATTTACGTGAAATGACTCTGCAGAAACTTTATAACAAGAAGTCTTTAGGAGTAACAATGTCAGTGGGTTTCTTCTTCTACTCAGGTCTTGAATGGCAATTGGTCTTCAAAGGGGTTGCTGGTACGGGAATTAAGCTGTATGATCTGTGGACTAACACAACCTGGGATAGCGGCTCAGAGGACCAAGGGAACTATCGAAACGAAACACTGTACAATGCTTGGAAGAATGGAGAGTTGAATATCAAACAGGTGAGTAAGTAATTAACAAAATGTGCAGAAATTTATTAATATTTACTTATTTTTTAGAGCGTCCCTTCATATTCGTTCACTTGGCCCTAGTCGGGGTATACCTGTGTGACTTGACCTGGCCAACGCCAGGGACTAGAAAACGCACTTCGGCCATAGTGAAACAACTAGTCAAATATAAGCAAAACAAAGACTTGTTTGTGCACAAAGAAACAAATTGATTTTCAGATGTTGGGCAAGTTTGAAGTCTCAATACCCATTACGATGTTGTGGCCACGTGCAAAGTCGAAGTTTTCACATTTGTTTCGTGAAAGAAACAACAATTAAATGATGGACTAAATAAAACAAAATATACATTTAAACACAGTACCCACTTGGCATCATTTTGAATATTTCTTATTAAAAAAATAATTAATTAATTAATTATTTACTTAAAATGGTGTAAAATGATGTAAAATGCCTTGTTTCTAATACTCTTTCAGAGCGAAATTTGATACATAACTCATCGGACATAGAATAAATTGGGTCTGTACTTCCCAAAGGGGAATTTTTGCGCCAGCCAAAAGGTCAAATTTAATACCGTTTTGAATGAATATCAGTGAAATTCAGGAAAGAAATGAAAATGATCTGTACAAAATTTACAGACCACATTATTTGAAACGTGGCGTCTTTGAAATTTGTTTTTATTTTGTCAAAATTTGCACTTAAATGGTACTAAAACAGTGGCATTTTACATCGTTTTAATGTGAGGTTAGAGACGTGTAGTTGTTTTGTCCAACTTTCATAAGGACACTATCTATTTGAAAGTGTATGCATTACTAATCTGAATTTGACCTTGCAGTCCCTCAATTAACAACTATTTCTCTACCATTGGTTCTTCTCTGGCCAGCCAAATTTCATATACGATCGCTTATTTTTCCGACTATTTACGCAACCATGATAAACCTTCTAATTCCTGAAGCCAACTAACCTTTTGAAAATCAACTTAAAGAATGGTGTAGGCCTAGATATCAAAGGTCTGCTGGAACATAAGTCGTCACATTTTTAAACACGAGGAAAATATTACTATACTTATACCTGGCTTTAGTAATTTGTCCAAACATTTTTGTATCGCGTGGGATGAATGTTCCTTTAAAAATCTTTTTAAATGAGTTTCTGGTAATCGTCGGAGCCAGTTTCTTGAAGTGGGCGTGACTTACGGTGGGATTTACGCAAATGGTGTTTATTTCAGATTCGGTTCGATGATAGAATCCTGTAAAACAGTTGTTTGAATCTCTGTCCAGGTCAACCTGTCATTGTATAACCACACTGAGGTCAAAGTTGAATTGGTATTCAATGGAGTAGACTCAGACATTGTGAGCTGGTTCGCCAAGGAGCGCCTTGTATCCTCTCCATGGAGTGACCTGACAACAACGGCCACTACAAATTACTTCTCTATCACTGGAGATCATCAGTACGTATACTTTAGCCCAGCACACGCAAACTATTTAATTTCAAACTCGTAGTTTCCATAACATAACTCCTGGCAATAGTTTACCAAAATTGTGACTGAAACAAACGCTTGAAACTTAAAAACACTGAATGATACATACATAAAATAATGTTTTTTTTATTTTTGAAAAAAAGTTCAGTATGCTAATTAAAAATTGTAAATTAGAACAACTTTTAAGATGAGATGGAAAGACAAGTTCGGAGTGAAATCTAAACAGTGTTTAAACAGTTGGAAAAGGTTATACATCTCATTGTCCATTTCACGACTTGTAATCTTCCATAAAAGGTAGAATTTGTACGTCAATAAATCACTAGATAAATGATGCATTTCTCACTCCCGGGGATGGAATGTGTACTAAAAAACAAAAGATGAAAAGACCACATAATATGCATCGGACTATTGTGTTTGCGAGCGTGTCTACTCGTTGAAACGAAGGAATTTAAGAAAAGGGATCCGGGGACATTGCTAAATAACAATCAAAGTCCAAGCAATGAACGAACAAAAAGAAGTCTTCGATTTACCGGGTAAACAAACATATTTGTCTGGTGGGGATGGGGCGTGAGCGTTTATAAGGGGAAATTATATATTAAGAGAAAGTGTTTTCTGACACAATTTTTCATATTTCAAAAAACAAACGTCGGCTGAGATTGCTGATAAATAAATTACTTGTTGTTCACTTTATTATCAGAATGATCTCCCTTATCATTCATTTAATACACAATTTAGGGAAAGCCATCTTGCTCGACGGTTCTTCATCAATAGGAACTATGGCGGCTGTCACAATGACCGCGGCTGGCTGGTGGTGCTAGATTCAGAAGGGGTTTGTTCATGGGAGCGATCGCACAGCAGTTATCCCGTCATACTGTACAGCACTCACGAGTGTGCATGTATTATGCCTTCCTGGAAGGATACATTAGAAGGTACACAATAGTAATTGTATTAATAAATAAAACGAAAGTTCGCTTTGCTAAGTGTATCAAAATACATAATTCTTCCCAACTTTGATTTTGTCCTTTGTCTTTTCAACCTCTTGTGAATAAACCAGGTCCTTCCCTCTATACCCCGCCCCTTTGTCTCCATTGTTCATCCCTTGCTTTTTCTTTGTGCTTTCTGCCGCTGTCTCTCTTTAATTCTATCCAATTGACTGCTTCTGTTACCCAACGATACCTGCTGTGTTGTCATCTAGCCCTCGAGAGGGATTCAGCTAGGGTCGAATCGTCAGGCCAATTACTATTCTTCGCAAAATCTATATAAGCATGGAAAAACAGACACCCCTCCTGAATACATGTTCTCATAGCCTTAAATCTACAAATCTAAACACGAGAATGTCCTTCTAACTAATCTTTTTAGTTGAATCTATCAGGTTCACATTTAATATAAATTTACCTTTAATAGCAAAACAACTATTTGCTTCTATAGCATTTTTCTGATATTTCAACAAATTTGCGCATTTTTTTTATCTGTCAGGGAAATTAAATGGTTAAACTGAATTGATATTAATTGCACTGGTGCATTCCCATAATAAACTATTTGTAAATTCAACCTATACTGAAAGAGACTGTGTGGTTGACACAAGGCACAGACCTCCATAACTGAACGGTTGAACGTAATTGAAATTATTCTGAATGATAATAAAGTCATACATTATCGTTCTAAAAGGTTTTCTCTTTATCGCTGTTTAAACCGTTTTAACCTGATCAATTTTGATTGTGCTCCAACTAACACGAAGTCCAAATGTTGTCAATACCCTCGTTTTAGCCTGTCGATGATCTGACAGCAACGTTAACATATATAAATTTCCAAAAGCATTTTCGAAAAATAAAGAAAGGATAGTGATTGTGAAATGAACAAGCCAAATTAATATAAATAAACTTCAATTTTCTATATGGTGCTTTTTACCGAGCTGTTTGTTTTGTTGCACTTCTTGTTATTGTTTTCAGCTGGAACGTCGGGCATAGCGGATTACTTGACCATCCACATCGAGACTGAGTGAGACGAACTTTTGGAGTGAGCATATCCGCACCGAGCACGACCTACTGTGGTGTCGCAGTATAAGTATATATTCTCCACGTGTAACACTTGTACACAATCATGTTAAAGCGTTTTTGTTTGGTCAAAGCATGCGAAGATCCAGGGTGCCGCGGGGTCACGTGCCCCGGTAAAATTTCACCCAAAAAGAGAGAGAGAGGGGGGGGGGGGGGGAGAAGAATTGCAATTTTTCTCCTGAGCAATACGTTGAAATTTCAATCTGGCTATAAATGATTCTCCTTTATGGGTATATTATGGGTACTTCGGTAACTACTTCGGTAACATCTGGCAATGTATTTGTAGCAATGTCAATATTTCAATTTAAAAAAAATTATTAGCTGTTTAACCTTTTAGCCCATTAGCCCAAAGCGATACGCCGTAATATGCGGTAGGAGGAAACGTTTATCAGCTTGTGTTTGGAGAGGGGGAAAAAAGTAGCATAATATTAAAACTAGATAGTCATTGGTACGCGTTGCAATAGCAATCGTTATATAGATCATTTTTTGTAATTTTCGCCCTTCACAGTTGAATTGCAAATATATTAACGCTAAAGATGATGAAATTCTGTAGCTCTAACCAACACCACGCTCACATTTAACAAAAACAACTGAATTTTCGTTCATCATGATGATAATGTCAAAAACTAATGCCTTGGCAATTAATCAGTATGATCATTTGATGCCAGGTAACTGCCTCCTAAACTGTTAGATTAATTTTAACCTTATGAAACATAACATCCATAGAAATTAGCGGTAGCCGTTAACGGGAGGCATTTAATGTTCCCTTGGGACTAATCACCTTCGAAATTGCAACAATATGTTAATCAATGACAATGTTAATGAAAAGGACACACATTGTAGGTAATAACAAGCCTTGGGTATCTTTTGAAACTTAACCACGATTCCAATTGAGTAATTTACGGCAAGGGTCTTCAAAACTAATTTGTTTTCCCCAGCAAACTCGGGTGGTGCAGGGACTGAAGGGTTAGCATATGTTATTGCGAAACTTCAACCCTAATTTTAGAATACAATCTTCATCAAAAGTCATTGCAACAAAACAATAATATTATGATTTCTTGTTAATGCTAAAGGAACAGTACGTTTGCATGCACACGCCATGTGGATAAAGAAAGTTAACCACGAGATCTCTTTAAATAAAATAAAAATTTGTGCACTTAGTACATGTAAGTCTTTTAATTGAGCTATCAGTTAAACAGTAGCTTGTAGCTTGGTTTCTTCCTATCCTTTGATGTACCCAATCTACAATCAGCATAATTTAGGGGGGCCCATAGTCCACACGCTAGTATGATTTTTACGGACCCCCTAATGGCCTTCAAGCTTGGTTTTTCTTTTCTACTGGCTATAGTTTAGTATTTACTGTTCAAATTCAATGTATATATTGTTCACATTCTTGTTGGGATTTAGAAATAAAGTCAAGTTAAGTCAAACGGTTATCGGTTGGTGACAGAGGCAACGCCAAAAGAGATGCGGTTTGAGATAGCTTGTCTTTCTCTTCATGTCTCTCTGTAGTCACGGAAACCAGTACAAATGATTCATTATAAGTTTGCGCCGCATTACCCGAAACACTTAAAACAAAAAAAATATGCTGACGTGCACTAATTGCAAAGTAAAATTTGCTGGTTGCCAAGTCTTAAAAGCTAAAAACACAAACCAACAAAAATAAATCAATGAAAACACAGGTGCGCTAAACAATCGAGTCAGACAAACACCATTTCTCCAATCTTCAAATATATATTTGAATTTTACGACGTAAAATTACTTTTTGTGGAGCCACATATTGACACAGGATGGAATTTAGACAAATTCGTGACCTCTTGAAAACTTTCTTTGAAAACAGAATAGCTAACTTTGTGATTTATGTGACAGATTAAAGAGACATAATTTCTCTAACTTTATGTGGTCATATTTAGCCTCCCTATGTACAAGTTTATCTACAATTGCAGGCTCATGATTGTAGATTTTAATTTCTTTAGCTAGAACTATATGCTTTTAAGCATTTTATATAATATTTCCTTTACGTGTGGAATAGCTTATTACCCCTATTCGTTATAGAAAAGGCTGGTGACTCAGTATGAATCAGTAACGCACAAACAGATTCTACCTTTAATTAGTTTGTTGTCATTCACATCATCCCCGATTCTCATTCTTTTGTGGATTTAACCCATTTTTGCAATATTTTAACTGCATATGCCTGAGGCTTTATACATGTGTGATGTAATAATTTTAGTTTAATTCAATGATTGTGGCCTGATCTATCGATATGAGGAATGTGTCAGACAGAACGTATTGCGTGTAATTTGCGTGTAAAGTTGGTCACAATCAAAATCCATGAAAAAAACACTACAAAAAACGATTCCGCGATTTCGGTGGTATTAGGTAAAATTAAACTTTATCTTTCTTGTCGTGGTCTTGAATAAATCCACAAAAAGTACGTTTTCTTAAGCATGTTAGTACACAATTGATTCTCTTCAAAGTTAATTAAAACGAGTATCTAAACAAACACGTCGTAAAAAATGGAAGTGGCCTTGTCTTGTAGACTTTCTTCATTTCCCTATAACTTCTGACTGGAATAAGCTACGGAAAAAATAATGGTATTGCTGGAAAGCCAGTGAGTTACTTGTTAACACGGTATATGCACAATTCAATTTTATTAAGGGGTCTATATATTCCTCATTTTCGACGGATCGGGTCACTATTACTGTATGCCGAATGCCACAGTTTAAGTTGGAATGTTTTATAACGTAGTTGGATAATGATCAATAATATAAAACCCATTGGGCACATAACCTCGTGGTCTGTCGTCCAGAGGCGTGCATGCTGGTCATCGTGACTCTTTTACTTTGATCACAGTGTCCAAAGACAGTACATTCACATAGCTCTGTACAGCGAATGTCTACTTTTCAGTCCAACATAAAAAACTAAATCGGCCTACGCAGTTTTTCTAGTAAAATCGGATGTTATTTTGCATTGCTTTTCAAGTTAAAGTGTCCCTTTTTGTCAGGAGCCAATCGGGAAAAACTACTTCAAGCACACAAGAGGAAAAAATCCTATTTCACTAAAAAGAATTTCCTGTAAGTACATTTTACATTTTTCATTTTATTTTTTTATGATAAATTATTCGTACCCACCGTCGGTCGTTTCGAGCTCTGTGTACAATTAGAAATAGCCCTGGGTTCGAGTGAACAGTTTTAATGACCGTTCCGCCAATGTTGTTTACAATTGTTCGCCACCGTCTGTGTCTGCTTATTAAACTGTGCCAATTTCGTCGTAACAATGTTTGAAGATGACAACAGCTTGCCTCCAAAGAAGAGGAATGTATTACAGTAGTAGTATAAGAAAGCAATTGTTGCACGCTTGGTGATAGGGTCCATGGGTTTTTGTACACCCTCGGGGCAAATGGCACCCTCGACCTGTGGCGTGTCGTGGCCGAGCGGATAAGAGCACCGGACTCAAGCTCTGGTGTTTCTGTTCAGCAGAGTGTGGGTTCGAGTCCCAGTCGTGACACTTGTGTCCTTAAGCAAGACACTTAACCATTATTGCTGCGTCCTTCGGATGGGACGTAAAGCCGTTGATCCCGTGTGTTGTGTAATGCACGTAAAAAAAACCCAGTGCACTGGAGAAGGGGTTCGCCCCGGTGTTCCTGGTTTGATTGGCAGCATATTGCGCCACCGCACCTTGTAAACCATTACATTGTGCTATGCAAAGGAATAGATCTCAAACTTCAAAAAGTAGCTCCACATTATATACATTGTAGGAAAATACTGACTGTTTAAGCGCCTTGAGCGTCACCGAGTGACGGATATGAGCGCTATAGAAGCCACTATTATTATTACTTCGCCTCTGGGCAGGTGCCATTTGCTCCCTCAGGTATTACAAATCACCATGGACCCCGTCACAGCGTGCAACAATTGTATAATGTGCGATCATCCAAATGAAAGTACAATCGCTGTTTTAGTAGACATTGAACGTACACACGTATGCGAAAGTCTATGTTGAATTAATTAGAAGACATACACTGTATTCGTATTACCACTTTTGGAGGAAAAGGTGTGGAAATTGTGTCAAGGTGTATGTCCAAAGTCCATGTCCAAATAAAACAAAGAGTGGTTTCTCAGGGTAGGCCAGACTCCTGCCGCGAACCACGGCAGGTCGCGCCTGACGCACCCGCTCCTGTTGGTTTTTGACACATAACGTGCCAAATCTACGATGACGCCAGACATTCGCTGTACAAACCTATGATATACCCAATTTCCAATAGCGAACTAACTTTACTGGCATTAGTGAATAATGCTTTACCGGTGAGCGTTTTGTCCCTTACTTTGAGTTTGAGATTCGGCAACCATTGTAAATTGTAGCATTGTAATTAATTAATTGAACACGGGATTGTTGCACCTGATGGTGGTTTTCTTATGTCGGTCAATATGATTTGAAGAACCATTATCATTGGAAGATTTTCTACAAGTGTGATGATCAAACTTGCAACAATAAAGTATCCCCCTCTGTGTTATCTAAATTTCTTGACCGATTTTTGCAAAACTTGCCATAAGTGTTAATTTTACCACGTTTAACATGATAACGTAAACAAAATGCTTCGGAAATAAAAAGAAAGCATTGAGAAGAAATCAACGAACGATCGAGACTGGTTAAAGGAACATTACGTAATTGGTTTTTGCTAACAAAACAGTTGCTGGCAGTGTAAGCACTTTATGTAATCCACCATATACATAAACTGACAAACCTGTAGAAGTTTGAGATCGATCGGCCTTCTGAGTCACGAGAAAATAGTGAAAAACTGATTACACATTTGCATGAAATCATATAGATTCAACAAATGAATAAAACGCTAACTGAGCGATAAACTCCAATCGGAAAATTAGTTTGTTCATTTCTCATCAATTATGGCATTTCAAACATAAATGTATAGATTGAATTAATAGCTAAAGTAATTCTCGAGTTATGATTTTTTGAAGTATTAAACTTTGATTTACTCTATTTTGACACCTGATGACGTCATCATGACGTCACATTTACCTGATGGAGGTTGTATTACGGTCCTAACATGGTGTTAATTAAAAGTTGATCTGATGAACAGAAATTATTGTTTTTACAAGGAAAGTGTTTTTTCTAAGAATTACACAAAGGGAAACTTTGACCTTCCGGTACGACCGGAAGTAAAGGTCATGTGAATTTTGCGTCAACTTTTCAAACGTTGCCCATGTCTTGGTCAATCATGTTGCACGAACACCTCCAAAAAAAAAACCCGAACAAAAACAATGAGTTGTTCGCGCTGCTGCACGAACACCTCAACTAATCTTACATTAAACAGTATAACATTTTTCTGTCCATCCAGGGTATCCTAAATGGTGTCAATTTTTTAAACGAAGCCTCACTCTGTGTCGTTTTTAGTAAATTACAAGCTAAATAATTTCAAAGGAACTGTGCTCCGCGGACCGTGTGCGTGCAGACAAGCGACGACAGTTTTGTATATGGTTTTAGCGCTGTTAAATTGTATATTGCCAACCTAAAGATAATTCATCTAACATTTGAAAATTTCATAACTCCTATTTGTTTTTTACAATTAATATATCATCGTATGTCTCAACAAAATTTGACAAACGCCAGACAGAGTGTGACCACATTTGACCTTGATTTCTTGTTCAAACCAGAAGTTGAAGTTTTATTTTGAAAAATCCAACTCCTGAACCAGACATTGGATTGATAAGCTAAAATTTCGTCACCGATTCATTCAATCAAATTGCTGCGTTCTTTAAAAGATACTTTGTTTGGGATTTTGTTTATCTCTGATAGACTGTAGCCACTTGCTAATAGTTTTTCAGATAAATTATTCACTTTGACCAAAAAATCATCTTTATTGTTAGTGTTTCTGGCATAGCAGAGAGTTTCTCCGTATATGAATGCCTTGAAAACATGGGGGTGTGATGATGCTTTGTGTACGTATTGATAGGTTTCCGTGGGTTTGGTGAAGACCTTCGTGTCCAGAATACCAGTTTCTCAGAACCTATTACCCTTGAAAATTGTTAGGTCCAGGTAGTTGATTGAAGTATCAGATACCTCAGAAGTAAATTAGAGGGTAGGGTGCATTTATTTCAAAGTATGGATCAGACTCTTGAAATTGTCAAGAGTATTGTCATAGATGACGAGGATATCGTCTATATGACACCACCAGGTTAGGATGTGATCAGCTTGTTGAAGGATTTTGTTGTTTTAGATCATGTAGTGTGATATCACAAATATCCGGGCCTGCAGTTGAGCCCATGGCCCAACCGATTTTTTGCAAATAGTATTTGTCACCGAAATAAAAGCAGTTTCTCCCTAACATCGGTTCCAAGATTTTGCGTACGTAATCGGAGGGTGGTTTTGTGAAGGGGTATGGACGGAGGTTGCGGTTGAGAGCATGGCAAACGCTGTCGATTGCTTCATTGTGACGGACATTTGTGCATATGGAAACAACATCTATACTCGATTTTTTTTGTGGGAATTTTGAGTTTTCCCACTTTGCACAGTATGTCCGTAGTGTCGCGTACATACGTGGGTTTTCTGCGGTAACTATTTGAAGGATAAATAGTCCACTAATTCTGATATTGTGGCCGTGGGGCTTGGGCATGATGAATTCATGAAATAGACACGAATGTGAAATGGGGGACCAGGAGTCTGGGTCAATTTTGTCCTGGGAGTTTTCAGTGTGTGGTAAAGCACAAATAACATAGTTTGTTTCGTTTTTTACTGAGTTGAAGACAAAGTGACTGGTTAAGAAATGATGGTGTTTTTGATCGGCAGAGGGTTTAAGTCCCGGTCGTGACACTTGTGTCCTTAAGTATAAGCAAGACAATTTACAATTATTGCTGCGTCTTTCGGATGGGACGTGAAGCCATAGGTTCCGTGTGTTGTGTAATGCACGTAAAAGAATTCAGTGCACTCGGAAAGATGAGGGGTTTGCCCCGGTGTTCCCGGGGGTTCATTTTCGCGGTCGTATCCAATAAATGTTTCGGTTAACTCGGCCATTGGTTATTCACTGGGTAATGACCGAAACAGTTGTTGGTTACGGCCGCGGATTGTCACTGTAGTGTGTTTTCAAACTGGCTGGAGTCAGCGCTAGTAATGTGTGTTAAGCACGATAATTTCCTTATAATCTGTCACCCGTGAAGCGAAGAACAACCATTGGTAACCTTTTGAGTAGTTCAGCTAAGCACGGGATATTCAAAAGCGTGTTCATATTAGTCTTGGTTCAAGCCGTCACATTATTATACCTTGCCTCAGCTGAGTTTGTTATTGTGAGTTAATGAGCTTTAGTGCCCATAGAGAATCGTTTTTGTTGTATATTCTTGGTCAACTGAAACGAGTTATGCGAGTGGTATGCAGGTCCATTCGTATTTGTTGGACGTCAAATTCTCTGAACATGAGTTCGCAACCGCCTTGACATCTGGGGTGCGGTCGTATCCAATAAATGTTTCGGTTGACTTGGCCATTGGTTATTCACCGGGCAATGACCGAAACAGTTATGGGATACGACCACGAAAACGTACCCCCAGTGTGATTGGCTGCCTATTGCGCCAATTACCTGGTGCTATGTAAAGGGAAAGGTCTCACACTTAAAAATCGTAGCTCCGCATACTTTGCAGAGATAAAATACTGAGCGCTTTGAGACGACCATGTGATAAAGAACTATTACAAGAACTACGTATTATTGTTGTATTCGGTTCTTATCAGTACCCCCTCCCGGAATATTTTTTTGTCTGTTTGTCAAAGTCGAGGAAAAGCATTTTGAAACCCAAATTCACCCTTGCGTATCTCCATCGTTATCAAGTTCTTACGAGTAATATCAGTCCTCCAGAGAAACATTTGTTTGTTGAAATAGTGTCAATATGAGAAATTAGCATTTAATGGCAACTCGTTCATGGAAATGAAAATACTACAAAGCCAGTTTTGAAAAGTGTTGACAGCTTGACGTATTGGCCTTTCTATCATGTTGGATATTATATTTGAAAAAAGGGCCAGAAAAACTGACAACTACTGCTTTGCTTTTATCTAGCTCCGCCTTTCTCAGCAAATTATATCATTTGAGATGATGGGTTTTTATCCTGGGCTTTTCGACGCGCTGTAGCCCCACTACGGTCCGATCCACGCACTATTGGTCGGACTTTCAGAATCTAAAATTCGAGTTGGATATTCAAACGTTATTATTAATTTTACAATCTAAAACTCCCGGTTCAGAATTGACCCAGATTTCGAGTCCAAGGGGATCCTAAACTTTTCTGGGTCAGGCTGACTTGGAAACTGTTCAACAAATGGGATTTGGACTCAGATTTGGCGTCAGTTTGACAAATATCTGGGTAATTTTGAGACGAATTACAGGGCATACTGACCCAGAAATGGGTCAAGCCCCACAAGAACTGAAATTTTGTTTTGACATGCCTCGTTTTGGTTTGAAATCGATTAAAAGGTCAATATATGTATCAAAACGAGTGGGGAGAAGATATGACTTTGACATATTCTTTGTGAGATAAATATTTTTTGAAGTTACGTAATCAGTAAAAATATCACTTTATGAAAATGTTGGATATTCGTAAACAATGCAAGAGCGCAGCGTGAAGCTAAAACAGCATGCGTACTGGGGCCTGCTCAAGGGCACTATAAGAAAATTGAAGAAGACGCTGCTCGCTGGTAAACCTGTTTTATTTTACTTAAAATGAAAACAAAAGACATTTGGGGGAAAAATGGAAGTCTGCGAGTGTGTATCGTGAATTTCACTACGACGGGTTGGAGTTGGAGTAAAAGTCTTGACAAATAGATGCTCTTAGGTACATTTCAAAGCGTTGGTTTTGGGCCACTTTTAAGGGCCCCGGGGCGATATTTTTTCCCCGCTCAGTTGCGGCAGAACCAACAGTGGGCGCTGTTTGCAAAGGTTTTCGTCATGAAAGAGATTATGAATAATGCATGTTTAGCTGTTGTGCGCGCGCTGTCAGCACAGCTATCTATAATGGCGGATCGCAAGGCGTTAATGATGACAGACGTTTGTCTTGACTCGTGGCTGATGAGGCGCTGGTGTTAGTGAAAAAATGGACCTGTGCATGATTCATCAAAATGTTATGTTGTTGTTTTGTTTTGTCATATACAAGTGATGTATTCTTTTGCATAAATTCCACGATACAAAGCGTTCTAACATTAGTTTTCATATCAGTAGATTTTAACGTTCATACCAATTTGTTTGCGCTCTTTTTCAAGCGTCCAAGTCATTGACTTTTCCGCTATGGAAATTGCCGTCCAAAACTGCCACTCGATGTCATTTTTGTACTTTACCGATAACACAAGTAGGCCTAACGCTTTCACCTCATTTATTCATATACTTTTTTTTCGGTGGAGGAGAAATACACCCTCACAAAAAAGAAACACAAATCAGTTACAACGTAGCTACGCGACAAGCAACATTGCCAAGTGTATCCCTGACCTCTGCATGTATGTAGAAACTGTAATACTTTGCTTTGGCAAAACATTTTATCATAGGTGGGACTGTAGTGTGAAGAACAACGTGCTTGCAAACAGCGCCCCCTGTTGGTTCTGCCGCAACTGAGCGGGAAAAAATATCGCTCCCGGGGGAACGATTCTCTTGGATGTATACTCAGCCTTTCTGGGTTATCTTCAGAGCCAACAGTAGTAGAAAACTGCAATGTTACCCCTTTCACAGCAAACTACAACATTCTTCATTATCCACTACTTTGGTTTTTGTAGTAACATTTTCAAGAATTAAGCGTAGGCCTACCCTTAGTAATATATAAACGTGGTCCTAAAATACAATGCCCTAAGTTCATGTGTGAACAAAATATAAAATCACGGCCTGATTGCATCTCTTAAAAAAATGCTATTGTACCACGCGTCATAATAATATGGTTAGTTTTCCTCTACAGAGTGGTTGTGCTACTGAATCCTCCGAATCTTCTACTCAAGACAGCCAAGGTAAGCTGGAAATTAATTTTTCTACAAAGGCTTAGTGCTAGGTTGTATGTCTTCCAGTCCAAATTTGGCCTTTGATGTCAGTTTTCAGATTTCTCAATACACGGCTCTGACTCGGAGGGACTGGGGGTGCAGCACATTGAAAAAGCTCCCCATAGTAACCAATACTAAATGCTAAATATTCAAAAATACTCAAAAAATTGCTTAAAAATCTCTCAGTCTCCTTGATAGGTTAGCAGTTAGGCTTTTGAGCTAGGCTGATCCACAATTTAAAAAAAAGTACTATGAACGAATAAGCTGGCAAGACTCTAATTTGAAAAGATGACTCCGCGCCTTTCAGAAAAAAGAGTCATTTTTAGGGGGCTAGTGTACCAGCAAATGCTCCAGTTTAAAAGTCAATGACCTCAGGGGCACAATATTGGACCATTTTTCAACAATCCATCAACGTCATGACCTTCAAATCTTTAATCTACAGGAAAAGTTGCAGGTTTACACAATGAGGCTCCACGCATAGGTTTCTTTCTATTTAGTGCACCACTGGTCAAGTCCACGAATCTGATCCAGATATAATTTTATACGGATATCTCTTCTCCAGTAATTTGTGTTGCGGTTATTATTGGCGACTATGTTAAAAAACGAACGACGTCAATCAAGACTAATGTAAGATGTGCTGTTTGTCTGTATGTTTTGGTTTACGTGTTTGCTTGTCATTGTCGGTCATCTGTCAGAGGGGCTGTTTGGTCGCATTCAAACTTTTTGTGCGTCCAAATCTAGTGTGAGATACTAAGAGTCATTTCACGTAAATAGTTGATTTTTTTTTGTCCACTGTCAAAAAATCCTTTATTTGATTTGTATACTTCGTGGAATGAACGTAAACAAAATACACTTTAAAAATCAACAAATAGCCCCGTGCCATAGTAACAGGCCGTTTTGTGTTTGGGGCATTTAGGGCCAGTTTGGGGTCTTGAAAATTGGTTTTTAGCTAATATTTATAAGTTAACTTAGTCAAAATGCAAATTTACATCACAAAACCATTTGTATATTTTCTAAGTAACATACTTGTTCTTAATTGGGGGAAAAAAATAAATGAATATTACTCCTGTGCTGTTTTTAGAACATGTATTAAAGCAAAACTTGCAAAATCTACATTTTTACCTTTTTTTGCCCTTCAAAATGTCAACTTGACAGCGGTCTTAGAATATTTTCCTTTCAGTTGTCTTTTCATATTAGTGAGAAAAACCTGGGTATATATCGTATCCTGTTGTGACAATGTTGCCCCAAATACGGATGTTTTTCTTAAATGTCAATTAAAAACGGATTTTTAAGACCCCCTAAATTTGGCAACTATGCCCGTTTTTATGGCAACGGACTAGGTATTTAGTTTAACAGTTTATTGTGTTGTTAAATTGCACCACGAGTCCTTTCGTCCCACAAAGTATAAATGATTTTTTTTTTTTGGACGGAGGACACATGTCAAGTATTTACGTGAAATGACTCTGAAGAAACTTTATAACAATAGTAGGGTCAATTTATGAAAAAAATGCCCCTCAACCCCCCCCCCCCCCCCCCACCCAAATGTAACTGTCAGGGTCTACGAGGTGTAGCCTGGGGTTGGTGCGTGGTCACACGACACCGGGTGAAGAATTACTCCTTCGTTCATGCAGCCAGGAACACTCCAAAATAAAGTTGCTACTATGCAAGTCAAGTCTCGATGATTGGGTTATTAATTATTTTAATAAAACTCCATAAAATTCCCTACAACAAAGGCACAGAGAGATAACAATACATTTAATCTGGTACAATAAACTATCTCACTTTCCTTGTTGTAAAAATAATACTTAGTATAAGCACTTTTTCTGGACTTACCAGACACCACTGGGAATGGGGCACCCTTTACGACTACGAATCGGTACGGTCCATGCTACAATCAAGCTAACTGTAATAAATACACACATACTTTATACAGTCATGGTATTTGTATAGTACAGCGGTAAAACATACCCACCGACAAATGATAGCCAATGTTAATTTTATACCCATAAATAACAGATTTACACCATGAAATGTAAAACAAATGCTAACTCACCAGAATCCACAAACAAATTCAAGTTGCTTAACAACTTTTCAAAGCACGTACATATACATGTAGGCGGGCACTGAAGGCAGTAAACACTGTTGTTGCTGGTCACACAGCTAGGCCTATCGAAAATTACAGCAATGGCGACCCGGTCAATACATCACACTTTGGTTTAACGTAGGGAGATACTGCAACGCTGCAGACCTACAAAAGCAAATCACTACGCGCCGAAAGAAAACACGTTTGTGGACTACTCAGTGAGTTAGAGTACCCAATGATAATCTGATCATGAATGAAATATTTACTAATAAATCTCCTGTCACTACTAACGTAACAGTTAAATGAAAAAACTTATTGAACTGATTGCGAGCGGCACTACATTAATGCGGTATGTATACAAAACACTGCACAATGTGGCTCTCTGCGTTAAAGGGGCTCATGAAGTTGCAAAGTTGCCAGATCCCGACATAACAAAAGGTTTTTGAACGGATTATGGTAGTATTGACCATCAAGAGTAACATATCAAAAATCTAAGAAATTCGGAGCAAAGGAAAAAGGTTATTTTCAAGATGGCGTCCAAAATGGCCGCCATTACAATAAAATGGCATTAAGTCATTTAATATTTACCCTGGAGTCATCATTTTGGTGTCTACACCCATGTTTTTGGGGTCAAGAATTCCATTAAGACCAGTAAAAATGTCATTGAGTAATCAGGTGACCTAAAAATCCAAGAAGGCGTCCAAAATGGCCGCCAATACATTAAAATACACTTAAAATGACTAAAAGTCTTTTACTATTCACATTAGAGTTTCAATTTAGGTGTCTACATTTATGTTTTAGGGGTCAAGAAACACATTAAGACCAATAAAAGTTTCATTGAGTTATCAGGTAACCTGCAAATCTAAGATGGCATCCAAAATGGCAGTATATTTCCCTTTTCTAAAATGTCCTTCAGAACCTCAGGTTCCGTGTAGTAAGTTTACGCTAGAGGGCGCTAGACTTCACCCCGGAAGTCGGGATCACAAAGCACCAGAATCAGTCTGTTACAGATTTAGGTCATCAGATTTGTCAAGTTTTATAGGACCCTGGATCCCAAACCAGCGGTAAGAGGACTTATTAGGTTTTACTAGTTTATACAGCAATACGGAAACTTATGATTGGCGTCGATTGCTGCCTAAAGACTATGAATTTCTAATAGAACAACTTGTTTGCATCATTTTGGTACCACATTTAGCTGCGACAACATGCGATACACGATTTTAGAGCAGTTTTAAAAAGCAATCACTCTACGTTTTCGCCCCTTTTCTGACCTACTTATTTTACATGTGGCGCGCTCCACTGAGAAACACGACTTTGTTTCTCAGTGGAGCGCGCAACATGTAATATGGAGGTCAGAAAAGGGGCGAAAACGTACAGTGATTGCTTCAGAAAAACTACTGATTTTACGAAGTTCGTTTGATGTATCAGCTACTAGATTTTGAAGGCCGATTAAAATGTGAATTGACACTATAAACACACTTTAAGTGGGGCCCATATAATACCCATATGGGAATAATCCATATTGGGCCCGTTTGGGCAATTTAGGTTGGCCCTTGCTCATTTGGTCCATGGGTTTGCTACCTGGTATAATATCCATGGACCAAATGAGCAAGGGCCAACCCAAATTGCCCAAACGGGCCCAATATGGGTTTAGGTTGGGAGAATTTTTCCCATATGGGTATTATATGGGCCCCACTTAAAGTGTGTTTATATTATATTGTCTTCTTTTTTGTAATGTATGGCTTTCCATTTTTAATGAACAAGCAGATTCATCCGCGGGGAATTCCCAAACGAATGCAACGACAGCAGTTTGGTAAATAATGTTGCTGGAAGGGTTATTATTATCTTTTGAAATACATTTTTACTATCAACGGCTCCTTCTTTTACCGAAAAACGTTATTGTGTATCGATGGTAGCCTATTTGTTTGTGTATTGTATTTATTGCTTTATCTATTACTATTTGTTGTAGTGCGTAGGGATTTTATCCCCCGACGACCTCCAGGGCGTACGTTGGGAACCATTACTGAACATTCTACTGTTCGTGGAGAGACTATTATTTACAGAGAAAAGACCAGCAAAGTTTGAAAATCACGAAGGTAAGTGAGCACATAATCCGCTAACTTTCATTTACAGGGGGGGGGGGGGGGTTAGGTCAAGATGTATTAAAGCGTGTACGTCATTTCACCGGCTCAAATCGGTGTTAACAAAAAATAATGTTTGGTAAATCTTTTGGCAGGGACCTGTTTGGTTGCAACGTTCCGGCTATGGTACGTGCACTGCAAAATTTGTTGGTAAAAGATTGTATTGGGTAAACGCATTACCAATTTGTTGGTTACAAATAATATTAGTAGCTGGGTAAACGAAATCGTTACCCAACACGTTTGGGCAGAGTTGATCAAATTGTTGGTTAAATGGATGGTCCAATGTTTATAATATTATAGTAGGGCAAAGACGCATACACGCATGTACCCGTTGAAACTTGCTGAACATCCATTCCGTAAAATCGTTAGCGATCAGCAACGGATTCCATAATCCCCTGCAATCTTTGCCATCACTTGTGATACATGCCAACATAGTAAATACTTAATCAAATAACTTCACATGAAGGCATATTGGAGACAAAAAGAGGTGTATAGTGGTGTTTAATAAAGTGTTTTCTAAAGAAATTAAATGCGTTTCATGGATCTGCGCATTACTGAGCAATATGCAAATTAGGCTCAGCATTTTTTTGTGTTTAGGCCCTCAAAATCATTCGATATTAGACAGATTTGAGAGCCCTTATATAGATAGTGTTTCAGTGTACACAAAAATGCCCAATTGTGACCTGGGGGCTGCTGACTTCCAACTTGAAGTTGGTTGACATAAGCCCTGAAATAAATGGTCCTATTTTAAAGATTGATACTCGGACGTTTTGAAAATGACACCTGTGTATGGGTGTTTTTATTAGAAAGGGAGAATAACTCGACGGGCCAAGGGACTCCCCATATTATAAAATTGAGCAGAGGATAACAGTTCAAGAGTCAAATAATAATTTTCCTTTTACCGTTAAAAGCTGTGAGACTTCTAAGCATTCTTCGTGTATTTTTGAATATTTAGTATTTTGCACGGTATGGGAGATTATTTGGTGGGGTGCACCCCTAGATATTGTATTTCACCATTCCAGGGGCGGATCAATGAATATTTGAACGGGGTGGGCTCAGGTTTTTCTTTGTGCTGATAACGGCCAATTTTTATGTTTTTTTTAAAATATTTTGTTTGTTTATTAAAATTAGTTCCTCGCTAACCCGCCCCTATAACCCCCCCCACACACATGCACAATCTGGAGTAATCTACTACATCTCACTCATTAAAGACTACAACTCATTCAGAAGGACTCTTAGACCTATCAACCAAGTATGTAATATCTGCCTACAAAAGACTGAATGGGGAGTTCAATAACCCAAAGACCAAAGCTTGTTTGTGTATAAAAAAAGGGCATTATGGGAAATCACTTGAGTCTAGCAGACTAGTCGAGATCCAAAGCTCAGATTTACTTTTCTAATTAATGGCTTAAAAGTTGTCGACCGATTAACCAAATCGACCAACAACAATAATAAATGCACACTGTAGAAGCACACATGGAATCATCAAGCACTTCGTATGCAATTTGTTTACATTACAGCACTGGGATGTCTATCGTTTTGTATTATTGTCAAGGCAGAACCAGGGTATGGCAAGAGGAAGACTCGTGTATCAATGCACAGCCCGCTCAATGGCCCTGAATTGTTTTGTGTGTGTATTCAAATTTATATCTTATGTTTAATGACAATGCCCGGTATTGCATTTTGGTCCATTATTATTAAAATAATAATAATGTTTTTATTGTTGTCCTTGCAGCTCACAAAATTAAAATCCATAGTTTAACTTTACATTCAGGTACACGGTGACACAGTAAAGTCGGCTACGCATTGTCGACAAAAACAATTATTCATAAATACCTGGGACAGTTTATCCTTTCTGAATGGTCGAGAGGACATCATATGGCCATGTTTAAACTTGTGGTATAAACACAGTCAAAAGTCTTTAAACATACACTAGCAACTTTTTATCAAAGAGGTCATCATTCTTATAAGAACCATGGCCTTCGGCGGGTTTAGATCACTAGTTTAAAACCTCTTCACCACACATTGATTCCCTTAATAATAAGGGAATAATGAGTAATAAGTTTTGCACTTTTTTTTTGCATTTTGTTTTCTTTTTTCTAGCCGGGTATTTCTAATGAATTCCAAGTCATTTCCAAAAGTTAAATGTGCTTGCTATACGTCGTTTTGCCGTGCCATTCGTACACAAATATGTGACCGGGGATTCAATAAGATATTGTGAAAGCGGATCCATGGTATGGTAATAAGTGGGCGGATAGTCATGTCACGTGCTGCTCGCTCCAGTGCCCCGTGAAAAAAGGTGTAAATGACAATGCCCTCTATTGCATTCTGAGCACATGTCTGTGGTATCTTTTGAGCAAAGTACTTTTAACATTTTGTCATTTATTCCTAGTTTTGTTTTTGTATACAAAGGAAAAATGTCAGTCACCAAATGTGCATGTGAGTGACCTTCACGAAGCCCACCAAGTCGTGGGGCCCGCTTAATGCCCCCGAAAACAGTTGAAGATGAAGATGCTCCCTTGTATATTATCTGAATCTGTCAGTGTTATTTTGTTTTGAGCAGGGGTATAGTCTGAACTGTTCGTGTTTTAACTCTTTTATATTTGCTGCCTTTCTACACAAAACAAAAAGTAACAATACAAATAAAAAATGGGCGGAAATCAGGGAAGCCCATCTAGACGCATCGTGGAGCCGACCACGGGCCCCGAAAATGTTGGAGGATTAATGTGCATTAACGACATTCAGGCTTATTTTTGGGAGCAAGATTAGCTTGAAGTGTGTTGCTGTTGTTGTTGTTGTTGTTGTTGTTGTTGTTGGTGTTGTTGTTAATGTTGTTGTTTTGTTTAAGTCTTTACTTTGCTCTCTTGTCTGGAAAAATCAGTGGAGCCCATGTAAGGGCGAGGGGCTCCGTAGCCCGCTGAAAGGCCCCTGGAAAGCTCTTTTGAAGTTTGCGACACAATCTTAGTTGCGTTCTCAGTATTTTTTATCTTTTATCTTTGGATGCATCTTTTTTCTCCCAACTTTTTTTCTCCTGTCAATAGAAATAATAAAGGGTGCTGATTGTACCTCCGTTTAGCCCATCCTGATTTTCCCCCACAATTCAAACGCATCTTAAGCACGGTTAATTTTTATGAAAAATATCAGAATTAAACTTTGTCAAATGAATTATTCAAATATCAGGCCAAATATGTTCACCATTTTGGAAAATATTAAGGTGATCTAATAGGGGTCACCCCTTCCGGATTTACACCAGTGCAAAACACGCTGATGACCAGTATATAGGTCATGTTTTAATACCACATCAACAGAAGCAAAAACTTTATATAAGAATCCTATCAATAGTGGAAACTGGAATAGAAACAAGATCGATACTTCACGAGAGAGCCACAAGTTGGTGTTTCAAGATTTCCAATAGTGCCATGGGTTTTAGGTTTCACCAGTTACCTTTAGTTTTATCTACAATATAAATCACTCAAAATGCATACAAACTATTGATGAACTTACTTATTTTTCAGAATTCGAAGCAATACATTTTCTTCAGTGCTTGCATTACATAGCTGCTGACCACCGAGATGCCGCTGCCATCTCTGAAACAGTGGGATGAAGACCGGAAGACCTTTGGGGTCGTCTATGGCAATTCCCAGGCAAAACCGGTCGAGAGGAAAAACAAAATCAAAAAGAGTAGGCAGGAGGCTTTCAAGTCTGCTTTGGCAGATAGGACGAAGCCATCAGGTCAGCTTCAGTGCACCGAGACGAACACATCAGATTCATCATTGGACCAAGACCAATGCGGAGTACAAGTAATAAGGTACCGTAAGTCCAAATTAATAGAGTTTCCAACCATCAGTTCACGAAACCTCTTCCGTCAGAGGCGGCTGAGGCCAATAAAAGCCAAGCACTATGTGCATACTCATTTACGGATTCCTAATTCGTCAATGGAACTGACTATTATGCCACATTTATAAAATGGTCAATACATGCTGCATACGTGTGCAGGACTAACGCATGCAACAAGACGAAGTATTTGTTTTAAGTTGTAATCAGTTGTCTTGTAACATTCTTACCTGGGCGCCGTGTACTACTTAGTGACAGTGTGACGTTATGCGCAGAGTGTCTAATTACCTATAATCCTGCAAGCTGTCCGACGGTCATGAACACAGGCTGAAGTTACAATGTTCCATGATAACTATAGAAAATTACTGCGTCCGAAAAATCTACGTAGTATAGTGACACACAAAGTATCTTTTTAAAAGAAAAGTTCAGTTTGCATTTTGTATTTTTAGGTCTTAGTATTTTATTACGATTATTATATGTCCACTGTGTTTACACAAGGTGGCATAATTGAGATATTGACATTAAAAACTTACATGCTTCTCTTGACCTCTACAGAGACGAAGCCCCATCCCAGAGACGTAAGGAAAATCATCACATGATACAGATCTTTATCAAGACGTCGATCTTCAACCCTAAAAACCTCTGTCTACGACTCAATCATAACACAACCATCTTCAGTCTGAAAAAAATAATTCACAGGAGGTTGGGCATTCGTCCTGCATTACAAAATCTGAACACAGGAGAGCATCAGTTCAAGGTAGGCATTTTACTCATTTCTTCTTCTCCTTCTTCTTCTTCTTTGTTTGTCCCCGTTGTGTATATCAGGCCTTCACCCACTGTTTCCATTTTGTCCGTGTCTTGTGCATTTCTTCTGGCTACATTTAAGGCCTTTCAACCATCTTGCTTTTTGTCCACAGATCTACTCTACCTCGTTTTTGGTCTGCTTCACTTTCCTTTTCTACTCTTACTGCTTTGCTCTGAAAGCCATGCAAAGGTGACTAAATGTATTCTTTCTGAAACAATCGAATTCCATATCCTACAGTATTTACTATATTCCTATCTCTTAATGTTTTGTTTTTGTTTAACTGTTTCATGTTGATTGTGTTTGGCCATACAAATTGTTATACTGTTTTCAAAGATTGATGTTGGAAATGAGTCCAGCTTGTCTTCGTTATTTTGTTCATTTCCCAAGACATGTGATATCTTCTACATCCTCAATTAAATTTCTATCAAGCTTAATGGCGTCGGTCTTTATAACGTTTAACATTGAGTTGTTAATCGTCTTCTACTTTGTTGATCTTTACTACTGTATACCTTTATTGGAAAGTAAATCGAGATTGTAAACTGTCAAGGTTTCAAGAGCTATAAGTCTGTCGTATAATCTTATATGAACGTTTCTTTTTCTTGTGTACACAGTCGTGTGATGCTTTGACTCTTCTTGATCTTAGCATTCAGCCGGAGACGAATATTACTCTATCACTAGCACCAGGATTGCTTGGAGGGGCTCCAAAACGTGAGTAAAGTTTTACAAAATTCAAGCCTTATTTTGTTCACGTAGTTTTTTTTATTTCACACACACACCTGACAGACTCGCAGTTCAGCAAAGAGAATCATTTTGCGAAACCAAGTAGAACTGAGTTTGATTTGTGTGTGTTTTTAAAGAGTGTTTTCCACGATAGAGTCTTATACTGGAATGGTTTTAATGTAGAGCTTAATTGCTCAGTCAGTATCCCATTCTTTTGTAACAAACCAAACAAAAACAAAAATGACTTATTCACACACCACCTCATTAAGCTTTTATATCTTCACATTTATACTTCTTAAAAATTTACCAGTTCAAGAAGTGCGTTATTTGTAGGATCTCACTCATCCATGACCTGATGTCCATACTGTTGTTTGTCTTGTGTCTTTGTACGTCTCTTTGTCGTCTGTCCATTTTTCTTCTCTATATCTTGTCTGTCGATAGGTTTACGGTTTCAAAAGCTAAGGTTAACACAAACCTATAAGCTTTCCAATGGTTTGACCAAAGGTATACTCGTATACTCTTACTCTGCTAGAAAAGTACTCGTACTCGGCTAGCAAAGTACTCCCCTCATAGTCAGTACTTGACACTCGGCGTGTGGCCAAAAAGTTTGGCCAAAAAAAAAGGGTTGGACTGCCTTGGCTACAATCTTAATTGTTGGAGATCATTGAGTTGGATTACTCTGGTCCAATCAATCTACATCATTACTTAAACAAAAATTACAATTTACAGTTCCGTTTTTACACAGTTGGTCGATAGGTTTTTGATGACATTGAAGTCATCATTGTAATGTATTATCCATCTATTCTTTCAGGCCCACCAACAAAGCAAGCTACGTCAGTGGAACCAGAAGAAGTAAATCCAAACTTTCAAAGTCATGAGTCCCAAGGTAAGAATAATAAAATAAACTTTATTTAATTAAATGCAATCAATGCATTTCAATGAAAAAAGGAAGCGCAGCGCTATAGTATTGAATTTCTTTTGTGTGATTCCAGATTCAAAAGAATTGAAAAGCCCCTAAAGTTTTAGCTCTTTTTTGAACTTTTTCCTTATAAATGGCGGTACCTCAAGTCTTGTATAAAACCCGTTTAGTTTCCGTTGTATTGGTCAACTAAAACGATACAAATTTGTAAGCTTTCTGAACATTATGAGTGCGTTCCGGTCCTACTATTTTTCTTTGCTTGTCCATTATGAAAACCTCTCTATACGATGCTTATATCGAATACCATCAAAATGTTTTTCGTGGCACATGATCTCATACTTTGACTTGATTGCACTCGGCTACATGTATGGTTTTATTCTTCCCTCTTTAAACCCGATCCGTAAGGTTTGGTGTGTGTACGTGCGTGGTGTAGTTTGTGTGTCGTTGTATGTATATTATGTCCACCAATGAAACCATTAAGTTTGTACAGTGCAAGTCTTTACCCTTACGAATAAAGACAGGGTACTAGTCTATAAAAAAATAAACAGATTGGTAAATCACATTATAGTATGTTTGCAACAAAAGTAATGTAGGACCCTAGTAATATTTTCTTAGTTGATTAATTGAACTGAAATTAAACGACATGGGTAATTTGTTTTTTTTTACTAAAAGTAGATACAACAGAGTTGAGCGAGGGTGGAACAACAGTCATTATTACTAACTACTATTTCACCAATTCTCCAATATTTACTGGACCTTCAACTGGGAATACCTTTAATTATGGTAAGAACTCGTATACGTTTCAAAGGTCATCGACAATGCTGGGCATTTAAGTTTGTAATTGTAACAAAAGTGCCCCAGTTTTTAAGAATTTTGATACTTGTACACAAAACCAATGTGGATCTTTATGAAAACAATTAACATGATGAGAGAACAATATCATGTGAACTAAACCGAGGACTTACCTAAACAAATAGATCCAGATTCGACAAAGTGAGGGCGTCTTCGCTTCGCTTTCGTGCGCATAGGGGATGTCGCTTGAAACAAAAAGTCCAAATAATTGAAGAACAAAGAGAAGTACTCGATTTGTTGGATCGACAAACATTATGAATGGCACTGTAAAAGTACAACAATGGTGTGCGTGTGTGAGTTTGTAGTGACATTCAAACCGAGGACTTACAACAAAAGGGACAATAGGTCTACGTTTGTTATCACAAAGGAAAACAATGGGGTCCACGTTTGTCAGGACAAAGAGTTGAACAAAGGAGGGTCCACGATTGGAGGTCATTACACACTTGTGTGTGTACCTACCCACCCGAACACAGAAACACAAACATGTCAGTAATCGAGGACGTATCTCCAAATGTTAAGATTTATGCGACATTCCTATTGTTTGTTTACAGACCTAGACAACCGCCCAAAGGTTTCCCAAAAGCTCGTTGATGATCCCTATCAGATTTGCACGTAAAACCAAACGTTCGTACACAGTCCTACATATTACAATTACGTCTAATCTACTGCCCGAGTCGTACGGAGCCACTAAGGGGACAGGTAAAGCAACAGGGAGCACACGTAAAGGGATTTGTTTTTGTTCCCTTGAAATAATGTTTCGTTCCTTCGAAAAAATATTTCATTTTGTTTCGAGGGAATGAAATACAATTTGGAGAAAGCGATTTGTAGAGAAACGTAAAGATTTATAGCATGACCGTGGTTTGTTTTTGCGTGTTTTCATTAATGCTTCAGCTAAATGTATCATAATTTCACAGGTTTGTTGTAAGATATGTATATTGAAAACTAGACAAGAATAAATTTGACTTTCACAGACACTAATTTTGTTCATATTATTACCCCTTGAATGTATGTTTTTCGTGTTTTGTATATCAGATATTCAAATGAATCTCATCACAGAAGAGAATAATGAGAGGACCTTATTTCAAAAACTTAAAGACGTGCTCGGATTTAAAGACGCAGACTGTGGACCTATACAGTCCCTTTTAAATCTCCTGAGGGATATAAAGGCAACATTACTTAGCTGCAGGATGGGATCTGTGTCGCTTAATTTACGAGTCTACAGTAAGGAAAGTCTGGAGAAACTCTGGCGGATGTATTGCAGTGGGGAACTCCTCAGACGACTGAAGGATGATTTACCTATACAAGATGTCTACATTAATGAGAAAGAATACAAGACAGGGTGTGAATTCTTTCAACATAAAGGACAAGGTTTGAAACACCCTAATTTGTTTTTACTGCTGTGTGCTTCATTAATGTCACCCGTTTGTTTTTTTCGTAATAAATTGCACGTCAGAAAGTATAAATAGCATGTAACAGTAATAATCAAATGAAAAGGACACATTTCACTGATAACGATTGAAAAATTTAAGTAACATTTGTCTATTTTGATCCGTGCAAATAAAAAAAGGCAACTCAGGCATGTGATTTTTCAGGATTTTTTTTATCAAAGCTTGAAACTTCTTGACAGACGTAAAGCACTCACCAAAGGGAGATAATTTACACGAAGTCCACATTATTGCCAAACATAAAGTTTTGTTTTTCGGGCAATGCACATAGTCTGTAAACCTCCTGAGTTGTAATCATTGGAGGTTCCGTGTCTAAAAAGGGCGAACCTAGGTCCGTAAACTACTTTTTAAGAAACTTTCACATTCCTCAAATCTCATCCCTGTGCTTAGAAAGAAAGCAAACGAACCCGAAATGAAGCCAGAGAAGGGTTGAGGGAGGCGCTTTTGAGACTACAACTCAATTAATGTTACTTTTGATGGTCCCATTACTTGTTTTACTATGTCATTTACAGTTCCCATGATAACAAGTTTTAACTAAACAAAATACGGCAGTTCCTCGTGTTTTTTAGAATCGTTTTCTTTTGTATCGTAAATAATAAGGGTACATTTCAAAAGCATGAACCAATTTAAAATTAATTGTTAGAAGCTGTTGACTTGAAATGATTAGAACCCATTTAATGTAGGTTTAAAATAATAGTTATTTTTTTTACCTAGAAGGTGTAAGAACTATTGAATTTGCAACCAAAGTTCGGCTTAATTAGTAATCATTCATCGGTACCCTTTTTCCATTTCTGACAAGAGAATGGATTTAAAAATACTAAACCGTGTACACACATATTGAATAGTTTCTTGAACATATGAAGATTTAGCTGATGGTCCTTACCCCCATACTGATATTGTCCAATCTTTCAAATTTATCCAAGCAAATTTTAAAACACATTTTGAGGAATTCATTCAATAAATATTATGCTTAGTACGTTTGATCAATCTGTTATTCAGCTCTTCTTGGGAGTCTAACTGCAAAGTCAGACAGTGAACATCATTTCCATGGAGACGAAGTGGATTTTGAAATCAAACAGGATTCAGGTAAACTGATCAAAACAAAAGGAAATATTTCAGGCAAAAGTAGTAATAGATTTTATGATGTCATCATTTCTGGCATACGTCGATGTATAAAAAGCACTTTATTCCAGTGATGCAGTACTAGTACTCAGTACTTGATATTGGTACTCGAGTACTTTTAAAGGTACTTGTTTACCGTACTCGTTCTCGACTAGCGAAGTACTCCCCCTAAGCTAAAACAGCACATCATTTCATCCAGCGACTAGTTGAAAAAAAACTAAAAAAAAAACGGCAAATTGTCAAGTACCTCATTTTGAAGCATAAATTTCATTTTTAAGTATAGCCGTACTCGTATTTGGATATAGATTTTGCTGCTAGACTGAATACTTAAGTATCCCAGTGCTTTGTACCTTTGGAACTAAGTACTCATGAATCACAATCTTCTTGATCTCCAATGATATAACTTCGAATGATTCTGGTACAATGATTGAATAAAAATGTATCATCGATGTCGGATCTAAAAGTTTCGTTTTTTAAAATATAAGTATTATGCACGACAATTTACAAATGTTTCTAGAAATATGTTCACATTCAAGAGAAAGTACAATTTGTAAGAAGGCTGTCAATCATTGTTTGATTTGCCATATCAAAATAAGCACATAACGATTGACAAGGTAATGTTTTTTTTAATTCGGCAAATATTTGCCGACAATACACTAGTAAATTTAGCACATAAAACTCCTTCTGTTTGCCATTCTCCTTTCAGGTTATGCACACACATCGCCAATAGCAGGGAACACGGACAAAGTTCACAGTAGACAGTCATCGGAACATCAGTCAACATCATCCGATACATCAGGTGTGGATGAGAACATGTTACGAGACCTAGCTCAGAATACTGGGAAAGATTGGAAGCGCCTCGCCACTTCTTTGGGTTTTAATGCTGCAGAGATTGAAGCATTTGAACACGATAACAGAAATAACCTCGGAGAAAGCATTTTTCAGATGCTCCTTACTTGGTCAAAAAAGCAATGGAATCCAAAAGAAGTTACAGACGGGTTGACGAAAGCGTTTGAAGAAATCGGCCTTAATGATATGGTCAACAAAATAACGTGTAAGTATTCAAAGGCACTCCTTTTGTTGTTCTTGTCCTTTACAATAATTTCGAATTTACAAACAAATAACAACCTCTTTTTGGAAAATAGTAGTCAATCACACTCTAGTTTGAACAAAATATACAACTTACCTGTGAAAATCTCATCAAATTGGAAGGACACATTTCACTGAAACGATGAAAAAATGAATGGAACATGTCTGTTTTGATTCTTGCAATTAAAAAAAGGCAACCGATGCATGTGATTTGTTAGGATTTTTCTCAAATCTTGAACCTTCTTAAAAGACGTATAAGCAATCACCAAATGGAGAAAGAAATACTTGAAGTCTACAATTTTGCCAAACATGAAGTTTTGTTTTTCGGGCGATGCACAGAGTCTGTATACCTCCTGAGTTGTTATCGTGTCTGAAAAGGGCGAACCTAGGTCAGCAAGCTACTTTCAGGAATTTTCACATTCCTCAAATCTCATCCCTGGCAACTGTGATTTGGAAGTCATTTTGGGCTATTTAGCTTCTTTATTTTCATTCCAAGTCGCTTTGTTTTGTTATTTTGTTTAAATTTACGCTTCGATGGTTTTAGATAAAACATGCTTGCAAAAAATTGTATTAAATTTAAAGCACAACAAGTAATTTAATTTAAACAACTATTTTGTTACAGATGTAAAGGGGATATCATTCATTGAGGCGTCTGGTTAAACTATGGTGAGTCGTTACAAAGAGACAATGAAAGTGAACGCCCATCCGATGTATAAGGATGTGGCTGTCGATATGGATTAACTCTTTGTCAGTTTTACTTAGAACTTTTGCAAGAAACCAAAGAAACTGATCAGCCGATTAAATTGCAGCTAGACTTCATTAAAAAAGCATAGAGTTAAATGGTAAACGAGAACAAGTTTCCACACAGCACACTGCATCCTGATTTTAAAGGCGGATACGAGGTCGGTAAAAAATCAAAACACACAATTCCCCTCAACTCATACAAAGACACGTTTAGCTTGGATAAGAAAATAATATTAACTAGACATGATTGCATTAATGTGAAAAATGCCGAGCTGTTTTGCCAATAAAATTTTTAAATTACTCAAGTAAATATGAAAGTCTTTTTGTATTCAAAGCAGTTATGACGTATCAAGCCTGTTTGATTTAAAAAAAAAGATTATACAATGTTCAGTTAGCAATTTATGACTTAAAGGTGCAAAAAGTAAAACAAATCATAAACAATCATGTGATGACGTCATCATGACGTAATTAATGTGATGACGTCATCATGACGTCATTAAAAAAATTAATAAGAACTTGCCAATATCTATCAACCTACCAAGTTTCAACATGGTCGCACTGATACTTCGGGAGATATAGACCTTTCCATTGTTGATAAAAAAAAAAAACGCGCTGGTTGGCATGGAAGGCCGAATGTTAGCAAAACACTCAATCGTGTTAATAGATGTTTCAACAAAATTTTAACATTTTCTGCAAACTTTCAACTGAGTTAAGTACCTCTCATGATTGGTTGCTTTGTTTCCAACAAATTCAACACTATTTTTGAATATTTGTGTAACATTGTTAAAAACTGTGGCGATCTGTTTTTGTTTTGCATTTATGGCTTTCCATAGTTTTCCGACCTCGGGTGGCAAAAACTCGGGCTGTGACGTTGCAATAGAAAGGTCTATACGACTTCAACAAAGGCACATTTAATGCCAAGTCACGTCACCCCCGATGAGGTCATTAATCTGAAACTTCACACATATGATAGCTGCCTGACGATTAACATATCTGTAAATTTTGAAGTGATTACACAAAACTTCTCTTAACACATCTTCAAAAAGTCCATTTTGAACAGTTTTCAACCTGCAGCTAGAGGGCGCTCGTGTGTATCATGACGTCATCGGTATTTTTTTTTAATGCACACCCTTGCCAGACACTTACATCGTTGAAAGAATTTTCATAACAATTAGCACTTATGTTATTTAATATTTATGTATTTCAACATAAACTGTTGAGTGTAGAGCTTAGTAAACATGTCATAGAGATTTGTATGAAAGATAGCAGTGTATAGTCGTTTACTCCTCCGAGCTGTACACATGACTGTGATGTCGTTTATCGTATAACACATTCGCTTGATCTGCATCAACATTCACCTATTAAAGTTCTTTACGGTTTCGGTTGCACACGCCATAATCTATTTTTACGTCATGGCAACTGTTGGTTGTGCACTGACTTCATCTAATCGACATGATAATGACATAGTCGTACAGGTACATTCAGCTCCATGTGTACTGTGCATACGTGTACAGTTGCAGCATGTTTACTGACCAGCAGTTTGAGGTTCGATGCAGACGGAGCAGCGCATTTCATTCCTGTATTTCTCTTTTGATATATTTTTTAACACTTAACTTTTTTTGTTGATCCTATTTAATGGCGCAGGTTTTACCAAGGAAGAAGAGTAGAGACTACCTGTTCATGGGCAGTCTCAACTACAACGTATGGCAACAGCCAAACTATTACGGCATGTCCCAATCTGAGCGAATCCTGACCACGATCGACTCGTTCAGTTGCCATCTCAGGTGGCAAGAGCTCACCGAAGTCGCCAAGGACAAGACCATCCTGAACCGAGAGAAGACTATCCTGGCTCTGGAGAGGTGGAACTTCGACGATAGACCGACCTACTACACAGCCATACGGAACCTGCAAGGGTTCATTGCCTACAACCTCCAGAAGACGGAGGAGGCGCGGGAATTTTTCGAGGACGCGCTGGAGAAGGATCCGAATAACATCAACGCCCTCGCAAACCTTGCCCACATGTGCCAGGAACTCGGCAAGTTGGACGATCATCACCGTTATGTGAACAATCTGGCGGTGATCCTTGGAAGGACAACCCTCAACGAGAAAGCCAGAGCGTATGCGGACAGGGCTCACGCCATCCGGTACTTTGAGCAGTTCAATCGATGCTTCAGATACATGAGATACATTGAGCGTGCTGCCATCGTGGGTAGATACTGTGTCGGACCACAGAAAGCAGAGTGGTTCTTCGACTTTGCCCTGGCTCTTTACCGGCGAGATGTCCATTTGCTTTACTTGAGGAAGCTTCACTCGGAGGAGAACGAGCCGCTGGAGAACTCGGAGTGCTACTCAAACACCAAAATCAAAGTGGGGTTCCTGAATGCGTGTAGACATTTCTTGGATGTGGCTAGGGTCAGCCCTTCAAAGGATTACCAAGCTTTGTCTTGGGTCTTCCTTGGGGTCCTTGTAAACCACGACCCAGAGCACAGGAGTCTTGCCGAAGTATTTCCAGAGGAGAGAGAATAGTGTTTTGAGAAAGGTCTGAGTATACACCCAGAGCATGAGATTGTACTCCGCAGGGTAGGATCGGAATATGTTAAACTGAAGAGGTTCGCAGAAGCGAAGCAATTGCTTGATAAGTCGTTGAACATCATGCCGTCTAGCTTTGGGTACCGCTATCGAGCAGACATGTTCCTCAAGATGTACGAGGATGCCTCTGTGCGAGGCGAACAGACAAGCGATTTGCTTAAAAACGCCGTAGCAGACTTTGACATGGCTCTCCAGTTCATGGAGAGCCACGCAGACTTCTCAGACCTTGGATATACATACTTCCTCCTCGGTGACAATGACAAGGCACTGGCAAAGTTCTTACAGGCCACGCGCAGCAAGCAGGACGATTTTTTTGACCCGGTGCTGACCCACAAGCGATTCCAATTGGCGAAGGCGAAGGAAATACGCAAGACGGTTCTGGACACACCCCTTGAGGAAGGCCAATGTGATTTATACTTTGCCCACGACTTTGAGCATTACAATACCAACGAGAAGCCGGGCTTTGTCCGCATTCTCATGGACTACCACTTCTGGAGTGCCTCCTCCAACAGGAGGCTGTCTGAGCTGAGCTCCCCCGGGCCGACCATTGGGAGACACGCCTATCGGTTCGACTTGTTTGTATGGCACACTGAAGAGAGCAGTCGATGGGCCGTGGCGTTCGTCGACAAGCTCGAATCGGAGCACAGGCTCAAATGCTGCATCGAACGGAGGGATTTCACGGTCGGCGGTGAGGTCTCCGACAACATCTTGGAGTGTATGAAGCGGAGCTACCGGTGTGTGATCATCCTCGCGGGAGGGGTCCTGCCCATCCCGGGAGACGAGTGGACGGAGTTCACCATCGGTCAGGCGCTGTGGGTGTTGGACACCAGGAAGAATTTCATCATACCGATCAAAGTGACGGACTGCCCCGTGCCGGAGAAGCTAGCGCACCTGACGATTTTGGAGTGCGAGGAGGGCCAGATCAAGCAAGAGCACTGGGATGAAATAGTGGAGCTATGCCAACAGACATAACAGTGGACATTTTAAAAAGGCCGCTATCAGGTACAGATGATTTTTACAAGCTTTCAGAAATACAGTGCTCAGGTTAGTCCACTATAAAACTGAAGTTACTTGGGTAGTAAATAACTTCTTTTTAAAAATTCGTTTTAATGTACGTCTTCAGTCGGGCGTGTGATCACTTTATCAGTCTCCTTCATTCAGTATTTTTGACTGGTCAGATAATAAACCCTTGCTGGACATTGTCCAGAGAGGTTGAACTACACGACTTTGTTAGACCAGAAAAAAACAAACATGTTTAGCGTCCCCCGCACGCTTCCTTTTTAGAGGCCGCCTCTTTTTTTTTTACTGATCAATTTTTAATTCCTCTGACGAAAAAAATCTATTCTAAAATACATAACATCGTATTTTTCACTCGAGCCCACCAAAAAAACACAACGGAAAAAGCTGGCAACCCATTTTGAAATAATTCCCGGCCGTTTGTTTTGAAAAATGTGTCGGGCGGCCATAATTTATATTTTGTTTAGAGGCAGGAACTAAACATGTTTTTTTTTAAATTTATTATTTTGCCTTATGTGTATGGTATGCAAATGACGCAGATGAAATAGTCACCAATCGGAATTACCCCCAACACTTCCCATCAGAGCCGTTTTTTAAAAAGATCTCTATGTGTCGTTTGAACTTCTGTACGACAAGCTTAGGCGCCATTTCCACATATAGAGCAATTATTATGCACAAAAAGAAGCTAAGCACTACAAAATAATGCTTACAAGAAAAGGGTTACCAGCCAAACTACCATGTCATATCTACAATTTGTGACTTGTGTCCTGCTCATGTCTGCTTGGTTAAGCAAGATTTTGTTTTTAAGCAGCTCTATGCAATTGGATCTTGATCTTCCTCTCTGTGCGCGAAATGAAAAACACGAGCTGCCTCACAGTCGCCGCGACTGAACGCAAAGGCGCGTGTCGAAACAATTTAATATTATGCTTCAATATAGTGTTACAACTCTACTAAGTATAAACATGAACTTCGCGTGATCCCGCGTGAATTACCTCCGCATGTATCACATTGCAGGAAGAATCATGTACGTGGAGCATAACGGCAACAGTATAATGACCTAGATGCTTGACAACATTCTTGTTAATTCGCATCGATGCTAAATCATAAGATTTTCGCCGGAATTCAAAACTCACTCGGTATGGACCCACGTGACTTGTGGCGTCACATTGTTTACAAAAGAGCCGCAGCTGCAGGCACAATTTGTACACGGCCCAATGGAAGAAATACTTCAAATCTTGCATTTAAAGGAGATTGCACAGCACGATTTTATATCACCCTTTCGTATGAAGAAAGGGGGAGCATTTCAAAACTTGTAAAGCTGTTTTTTATATGTAGAATTTATAATACGAAATGTAAAACTTCCCATATAACCAGTGGAGTATAATGCCTGCCATGAAATGCCCAGGAATGTGCAAGGTCACTCTTTTTGTAAACAAAGGTAACGTGGTCTCTTGGCCCAGTTCACTGGACATCCTCATCACGGCAACCTCGTCCCAGTGATGGTGTCACGTTCACAAGTTGACTCTCACAATGAAAGGTATTGTACACTTTTGGTAACAGCTCAAACTCAGTGTCCACATTTTGTGTGATTCAACATATGCATGAACAAACAAACCTGTGAAAGTTTGAGCTCAATTAGTCATCGAAGTCACGAGAAAATAGTGAAAAGAGACCTTATGTGTTTTCTGTTTTTTCAAACATCAAGTTTTTATCACGTGTGATAAAAACTATTGTTTTACTCATTTTAGGCAGAAATATTTTAACTAACCCTTTCTACTATCACTTACTATAAATCATGTAAGTTATGTGAATCTGTGAACATTTGTGTTTTCGATCTTACCAATAGTGTACAGGACCTTTAAGAGGAGAGTATGACCGCGTGTGTGATGGTTGTGGTCAAACAATGGCAACGCGCAACGCACAACTCTCGGCCAATGATAGGTCTTCATTGATCTCAGTGAGGGCGCTGTCTTGGCCTCTGACGTCACATGCGAGGGATTTATTGGGGAAGATCAATAATGAATGATACCAGTGCTCCTTAGAGAAACAGTTCTACTGTAGTTTAGAAAAATAGCATTTGAATTGGTCCTTTTTTCTTGTTTTCTTATTCAAAAGGGTGCCCGGAATTCCTTACCTTTGTAACACTTTTTCCTTATTATAACTGTAAGCTAAGATTCCGATCACATGGGTCCCCAATTATTAGTTAGCCACCCTTCCCCCACTTACTCACCAATGAAATTGGGCCCTGGTCATAGCGTGGGAATTATTTTTATAACAGCATCTGCAGAATTGTGGTTAACAATAAATTTGGCAAATTTGGCGTTCCCCAGTAAAAAGCTATGCTTGAGAAGTAATTTGCACCACCTTTTTACCCTCACATTACAAGACGGTGCATGAAATGCATTGAGAATCACCTTAAATAACCTTTATTCATATATATGTATGATATGGTTCTTTTTGTAGCACCGCGTATAGCTGTGATACAAACTAACGAATGCTTTGAGACACTTGATGGGTGTGACACTACATAACTAGCTTTGCATCAATGTAAATGTTTCAACTTTGATACATTGGTAGTAGCTCATTAGTTTATTGTGTGTTCTGTTTATTTTTGTCTTGTCTTTTTAGGAAATCAAATAGGGGTTGTCCTTGACACCGTGACAGTCGTTTTTTTTTGCTGCTGCAAAGAACATTCGGCATCCTCAGCAAAGAACATTTTCATACAGGATTAATGCCTGACTAATGTTCCCTTCGTTACTTGTACCAGAACACCTATTGCCTGCTCACATGTGATTGACTGATTCACAATATTGATAAGCAGCACAAGATGTACTGATTGTGTTATTTGAGACATATCATTCTGGAAACAAATCATCAATTCGACTTCAATCTTTATCTTTGCTATGAATACTTTATTTTTGACCAAAATACACTCGGAGATACCTGCAAACCCCACAAATGGTTTAACCCTCGGAGCAGCGGGCCCTTCTGTATAACGCGCGTCCTCCAGGTGGAGGATTTTATCACCACTCAGTTTTGTAGGTCAATGACCCCCTCCTGCAAGCCCAAAGCAATTTTAATCCCCACAGGGCTTTTGTCTGGGCCAGCAGTGTGTGTTATTTACGACCTGTTTTAGCTCTGGGCGGCACAGGGTTGTCACAACGAGATAATGGCACAAGGAGTTGGCTCACTAAGATATCAAGTTACAATTCCCAAGGGCATAGCTGTCCCTTGGGACTGCTGTCATTCAATAATTCTTACTCGGCAGTGGTTATAGCCTGGCCAATGGGAGTATACAGGCTTGTGGTGTAAACAAGGGGTGTCGAATACAAAAAATCGTGGCTTTTTTGGCCCATTGAAAAAAAAATAAAAAAATTATGACCATATTTGGAATATGTGGAGAATTTTTTCACCACGTTGCTTCCCCGAGGGTTTTAAAGTAAAAAAAAAATATAAAAATAAAAATGTTACTAAATAGACATTAGTAAATACCTGTGTAGTACTTAACGAGACAAGGACAATGTTACTTTAAAGGGGTTGACCACGCTAGAAGTTTCTTTTTAAAAAGGGAATTTTACATCCCTAAATACACTTGTATCTACCAAGAAAACACTGACAGAATTATAGAATGCATGGTTTTTCTTTTTCAAAGTCAGTTTTCAACCCAGGTAGCAAGCCCATATTGAACCCATATGGGAAACATCTGGGAAATATATTGGCCATATGGGCGGGGGCTAACCCATATGATACCCATATGGGGCCCTTATGGGTTTAGATTATAGGGATCATTCCCATATGGGTCCCATATGGGACAAAAACATGGGCTAACCCATATGGGCAAAATACGCAGTGTCCCATTTGAGTATCATACGGGGAAAACATGGGCAATCCCATATGCGCAAAATATGCAAAGGCCCATATGGGTTTCATATGGGGTAAATGTGGGCAATCCCATATGGGCAGAATATGCAGTGTCCCATATCGGTATCATATGGGGAAAACATGGGCAATCCCATTTGGGCAAAATATGCAGTGGCCCATATGGGTATCATGTGGGGAAAATATGGGCACTCCCAAATGGGCAGACTATGCAAAGGCCCACATGGGTTTCATATGGTTGTGGGGCCGCGTGAGGGCGCTCTCAAAAATAATTGTATCACTTCCGGGGGTATAACTTAAGCGATTATCGTCTGCTCGGGTAGCTGTGTACAGTTTTAACACTCGGCGTTCTGTCACTTCACTTCAGAGCGATTGCAGATTTAACAGAACCATCCAAATTATTCCAGTATGTAACACCACGATGAACAAGGTTGTTTTTATACATTGAGGTTCGGTTACGAGAAACAAAAATATTTTTCTTTGTAGTGCTTCGAGTTTTGTATGAAAACAAAATGAAATAATTTCGGATGTGTTACAGATATAATTAATATAAATAATAACAAGAAGGGGACCCAAAACAAAACCTTGAGGTACTCCACAAGAAATAGGTTTTTCAGATGAATGGACAGAATTATATGAAACAAACTGTTTTCTATTAGATAACAATAGCATCAGTAAACAGCAAACTAATCAAATTGAAAGAGTTCAAAAAAGAGCGTGTCATGTCATCCTTGGTAACACCTAACATACACAGATGCTCTTGACCTCATGAGTCTCCAGACGCTTGAAGATAGACGTCATCAATTATGTACTAACTTTGCTCTGAAATGTAGTACTTCTGAAAGATATGCTGGTTGGTTCCCTCATAATAACAGAACTCACAGTATGGGACTTCGACTTGCAACTAAATATATGGTGCCAAAACTTAGGACTAATCGTTATGGAAACAGGTCAATCCCATTTCTTTCTAAACTTTTGAACGAATAGTCTAAGCCTGGAGCTTCAATCTGTTTATGTAATCTATGTGTGATAGGACTGTTCAGTTTTTAATTTCAATGCAAGGACCCCTGTTTCTAACGTGGTTTTGCTCATAGTGGGGCTTCAATGTAAAGGAGGGCTCCCATGATATCATGTGCATTTTGTAATGTCTTCTCAATGTTTTATCAAATTTGTATTCCTATACTTTTGGTCATCTTTTATAAAATGTTTTTTTAGGGCTGTTCAGTTTTTAAGTGCAAAGGAACCCTAATTTTAGGTGGTTTATTTCATAGCGAGGTTTCAATGTATAAGAGGGTTCCCAAAACACCCTGTGCATTTTTATGCCTTTCATTGATTTATCAACAACAAAAAATCTATTTATTGTCATCTTTGTTTAAATATTTTTGTGTTCCCCCGTACTGTGGTAATGTTTTTTTTTTTGTCTTTTATCTGTGTAACTTTTAAAAATATTTTTACTTTGTAATGCCACATAATTCAGCTTTGTGCTGCCAGTTTTTTTTTTTTTAAATAAAAATGAATGAATGAATGAATGAATGAATGAATGAATGAAAGAAGGGATGAATGAATTCAATATTACCCCGTAATTACGTTTTTACAAAGGACAATTCTTAAACTATTGACTCTGGATACTATATTTACAAAACATAAGGACGGCCACTCTCAGGAATACCCTCCACCGGTAAACGACTAAAGATACGAAATCTCAGCAGAAGAGGGCGCTATTTAAAGCTTCCAAAAGATGACTCTGAAACATTGAAATTAAATTTAGCGGCGTTACCGGGATTTTTACTATAGGGGGCGACTGGGGGTCTGGAGTGTTACTTATTTATACGATTGTCAAGTTTACAATCAAATTTAAAATACAAAATTGAATACCATTACGAGATTGATTTTATTCTGTATAATTAAAAAAAGGCCTAATGGTAAAATTGTACTTTTAAGAGGATATAACGTGACGAGTGATGACGTCATGATGCCATCATTTCGTTTTCAAAGCATTTATGAACTATCAAGCCTGTTTTTAAAATAATTTTGATTATAGAACTTTCCGTTAACAATTTAATCAGTTTTATAAAAATAGAATGGTGGGGAAAGGAAGTACAGTTGAATGGATGTCATTTTAAACATAATGTAGGGCCTACTTGAATAATTGAATGGATGTCATTTTAAACATAATGTAGGGCCTACTTGAAATTACTTTCACTGCAGCAATCCTGTTGTGGCTGGGCATGCAGTTCTTAGTTCACCCTGCATTCGCTTTAAACATTTTGAGAAAACTTAACCCAATTATGAGTATGGAAATAAGATAATCGTTGTACACACCTAAAAAGTTCAATGCCGAGTGATTTGTTTTAAGGTAGCTTGCCCCTCTCCACCACTCCCCTTTCCTTCTCTTCCCCCATTCTTGGAAAAGATATTTTACCTTACACGGATCAAGAATCAATGCGTCTTCGTGACAATTTGCCATCAGTCTGACCCTCTACCGCATAAACGGACTTGAGTTTCAGTGGCGCAACCCCCCCCCCCGATGAAAATGTCTGGTTACGCCCCAGCTGAGTTTGTTATTGTGAGTTAATGAGCTTTAGTGCCCATAGAGAATCGTTTTTGTTGTATATTCTTGGTCAACTGAAACGAGTTATGCGAGTGGTACACAGGTCCATTCGTATTTGTTGGACGTCAGATTCTCTGTTGTGCCTGGATGAAAAGTTCAACATGAGTTCACAACCGCCTTGAAATCCGGTGATAGTCTGGTTTCTACGATCAGGAACGCTGGTGGATATTCACCACGGATTGTCACTGTAGTTTGTTTTCAAACTGGCTGGAGTCAGCGCTAGTAATGTGTGGTAAGTACGAAATTTTCTTACAATCTTTCGCCCATAAAATGAAGAAAAATCATTAGTAACCTTTGGGGTAGTTCAGCAAAGCTCAGGATATTCAAAAGCGTCTTCATCTTAGACTTGGTTCAAGCCGTCACTTTATTATGCTTTGTTATAAGTTTTTAGCTACTATTCGCCAGTTGGAAAAAAAATACCAACAGAGGGCGTAGTTATTTACTTCCAGCGACAAAAGGCAAATCGATTCGAACACAACGTAGTGTGTAGGTGGTACATTTCCTTCGTTATTAAATGCGAGATTCATGTCAGATCTGTTATGTGTTATGATTGCGTTGGTATGACTTACTATAAGAGTACATATGTTTCCTTCAAATATATTGTCCTCATGCTAAGAGACAACGCACGCGAGTGGCGAAGCCACAAGGGCCTTTCCAACTTGTTTGCGGCTTCTAATGTTTTCTTTATATCTCGATTTTTGCTGTCCTAAAAGGGTAGCAAAATTCCAAACCATTCAGAAGCGACTGGGGTCAACGGGTCAGCATACATTAACAAATAATTAACTAATAATGCAATTTTACATTGCCACTTTACTTATTTGCATACAAGTTATGAACAATGCTTCATACTTAATGAATGATTCATCCCCCAAAAAAGAAAGAGTTGGAAAAGTTCATCGTGGCTTCGCCACTCGACTCGCGCGCATGGTCTCCCCTTCCAGTCGCTCGCTGCTCTACAAAGCTGTCCAAGCCATGAAGGCCTCGACAAAAGGCTAAGTAACCTGTACCTTTGAACCATAACAGTCTGGCCTTGTACAGTATATTTAAATTGGATATACATCATTAATTGTATACGTGGTACAATGCTCATCAAACGCTTGTTAGTATGCATGGTTTGGTTATCAGCCGTTATGGATACAACGCAGTTAGCTCTTTGCCTTGATAAAAAATTTAGCACCTCTTAGTCAAGAAAACAAAATTCAGAACAAACTGCATATTGGAGCTTAGATGCTATGCACAAACGATTATTTAATTAGTAAAATGAAGTCCTTCAAGGAAAGCATGTATATGCGTAATAGGAAAGCATGCATATTGAAGAGGGATGAGAAATTCAAATTTTTCTCTGAATTCTGACGCTTTTGTTGTCAAAGTGGTGGGGAAAAAACATTTTAGTCGCTACTTTACCAGCGCTGTACTTTATAATAGATACACAAAATCTCTAGGAAATTTATATATCATGGGTTACCAAATGGTGGAAGTGTCATTATTTCAGCTTATCTTCCAAAATTTGGATCCTACTTTTAGTTCGTTTTTTACCCCTCAGCCCAAATAGGCTGAAGGGGTATTGTCATTGCAAACGGCGTCCGGACGCGTCCGTCAGTCCGAGCGGACTCCAATCCGCCCTTACAAGATAGACATTGTGGAGGATTTTTAGGTAGGACCTGTAGTTGTGTTTTGTTTGTATGTTGGGGGTTAAACACACAATATTTGTAACAGGAAAGATTAAAGAAAATGGATAATTGGAAATACATGGGAAAAGCCCACATTGTCCCTCTATTATAGATGTCCGTCTAGCTTTCATTTCTGGACCGTAGAGTGGGTCCCTTTAATGGCAATTATTTATTTTAATTTTTTACCGAGTACAACGTGGTGAAATTAACATTTGCGGCAAGTTGCATAAAAATTGCTCAATAACTTTGAATATTACAAAGAGGGGGCACTATGTGGCAATGTGAACATCGAAAAAAGAAAAGAAAAATGCCTAGCAGCACCGCAAATAATTGAGTATTTATCCCAAGCAATTTGTTTAATTTTCGACAAGAACAATGTCTCATCTCAACAATATGTGAACGCTGTTGAAATCGGAGCACTACCATATGGGTTATGAGCTGCCCAAAGATGGTATTAATTTCATACTTTAAACAAGTCGAAAAACACCCCTATTTGAAATTAATGTGATCAGTTGTTTACATTCAGTGCAGCCTCTATTGTCCCGCCCATTCATAAAAACGTAACGTCATAATAAAGGAGTCGATTGGTAAAAAATATTTAACTTGTTTAGATAGGTGACATTGTTAATGCTTTGTTGTATAACGATACCTGTTTATGGCGGTTAACCGCTGATGATTACCAACAAATAAACAAAGAAAGAAAATTGAATGAATTCTAAAGAACCGTTGCAGTATATTAAACTGTAATAGATATTAAAATTTGTTGTTGTGTGTTGTCGTCATTCAACCAAGTTTACAAAGCAAGACAATAAGAGACCTAAAATTTCATTGTTAAGGCAAAACCTGTCCATTCATATCGTCAGCAACACCACGAACTGACACCCTGTGTACAAAACAACTTCTTTTTTTAGTTTTCAGTTTTTTGCATGTATAGACAATGTTAACCGAGGCCTACAATTTCATGAATTTTCAGCGCTTCAGGAGCCTTACTTTTTGAATTATTATGATGAGGCTAGACAACTTTACACCGAAACTGACAATTTTCGTCGCCACGAACTGACACAAAAGTACATTGCAACACACGGCGCGCACAAACCTCAAAAGTGAAAAAAAAAAAAAAAAAACCGAACTGACACAAACCTTGGTGTGTAGCGCGCGCTGACCTACATTGTCACAAACTGACACATTTGCATTGTAACACATTGGATGGTGTCAGTTGGTGGCGATGGAAACTGCCTGGATGCGTAAATTTTCGTTGCCACGAACTGACACAAACTTTTCTTACTTTATTGCTGACAAATTTAGGACGAAAAGCAGTAAAAAGCACCGTATGTACGAAGTTCAAAGGATCAAGCCCCCACTAGAGGAAAACTAGTTAAAAATATCCCGGAATTTTGTAGGAAAGCTTGTTTTAAAAAAACGTTCAACTTTAAGTGCTGTTTTCTCCGATTGCTACTTTTTACTGGTATCTACGTGTGTGTCAGTTCGTTGCGTCGGTGACAATATTTTATGAGAAAATAGAATTAGCTGTTGCAAACTGCTTACCAACCAACAGGATCTGTGGTATAAATGCAAAACAATAGTTAATGGCCTGACGTTTCGACCCTTGCAAAGTCTTTCTCGAAGGGTAAATGACACGGTATAAGAGCGTACAGCTACTTGTTAATGCTAATTATCGGTTCATGACGTCTATATAAAATTTACATATTATAATAGAAGAATATTTTCAAATAACAAATAGTATTTTCCGGTCTGCATCATACGCTCTCTCGACAATAATCGTTAAATTACGGTCCGCATATAAAATATTTGCATTTTTATCGAGATAAATTTTTAACCAAGACAACTTTTTAAAGGGTGTGTACAACATTGGCAAGACTAAAATTATAAATTTCACAGATTTGCTCATAACTTACATGGTATAAAGATGGTCATGGTGGTAAACTTCCCTTGATTTTGCTTGTGATGCTATATAGTTTTTAGGAAATGAGTAAAACAATTATTCTTTATTGTCCCAAACCCGATATTTGAAAACAAAGTTTTTCACTGTTTTCTCATGACTCCGAAGACAGATAGAGCTGAACATGTCATACGTTGATTATTTCATGTATACATGCTGAGTCGCATAGAGTGCGGATACTAGTCTTTGAAAATGACAAATGTTGTACATGTGATTTAACATTAATTTTCCAGTGAGGTAAACTGCACGGTAGAAACAGGACTGCCGCATTGAGGGTAGCGAAACCTGTCACGTACATGCTTTTTGTGGGAGGTGGGGGCGGGGGGGGGGCTTAGTTAATTTTCAAATAAACGGTTGGTGGAGGAATAAATGCACGTGGTGTCATTTCAACAGACCTAAAGCGCACAATGAGTGAGCAATTAAAACTGTAATATTTATTAACATATTTGACCCTTCCTTCAGGGAACGAGGCTGAAGGGGACGATCACGCGACGACTCCTTTTTCTTTGATCCTGAGGCGAAACTCTTTCGTGAAAAGGGAGGGGAAAAGGGAGGAGTTGCAAGCAGCTTGCAAAGATTATTATTATTTTTGTAACATTAGTCAAAACGAAGTCCTGCAACTTTCTTTATGCAGCACACGTCGGCTATAGAGTCAACAGTTAAGGGATAGGAAGAACAGCCTATCCCTTAACTGTTGACTCCATAGCCGACGTGTGCTGCAGAAAAAAAAATCGCGCCCCGGGTGTGTTAAAAGACAGCCTTGCAGTGGAATCAGTGTATGCTATACTGCGTTTGCATGGACGATGCGTGGACTATGTGTGCGTGGACAAACATCCTTGCAATTAAGGTTATTTGTGTGCAGGGTTTATTTTCGCGCACACTTTTGGAAAGTGGAGATTGAACAGCTTGGTTCAGCCAGGTTGGCAATTTAAACATGCCGCTGCTAGTTGCAATTACGATGATATTGCTCATGATAACCCATGAGTCGTCAGCGACCAGGTCGAGTTGTTTCCGGACCCATGGAAGCCTTTTCCATCCATCCTTACACTACGCACTGACCGGCCACTCGTTCCTGAATCAATCAGGGACAGTTTTGACTCAGTGTATGATGCTTTGCGTGAGACACCGTCTGTGCTTGTCATTCAATCACAATGACACCAGTGGCATGTGTCAGCTCAACGACGCTAGGAGAGAGGAATTTCCTGAAAGTTACAAACAAGATGATGGCTTTTCCTATTTTGACAGATTGGTATCCAAGGCTTACGGATCAGTGGAAACCACCACAGAGGCTGACAAACAAGTAAGTACTGCATCAATTGTTAAGCGTCTTTTTTTTGTTATATGATTCACATATTACCATTTGACGTATACGTCAAGAGGGTAAGTCGGTCCCCCCAAAAAAACGTTATCCTTTTCACTAATGTCTCACTAAGAATAATGCAAACCACGTACTGTGTTGTACCCATGAGTTAAGTCACGTTGTTTCTTTATTATACAATAACATTCAAGATGAAGCTGAACTAAATTGTATTTTCACCAAAGCTTCCATCCCTATTCTCTTTGATTGAATACGAGACAGTATCGAGGGACCTTTGTCCTTTTATGATCTGTCATTAGCCCTTAAGAAAAATCCGAATTGCAAATCGGTGGCTCAGATGGTTTCAGTTTCGAGTTTTACAAACTTTATGAAATGAGTTTATTTGGTGTACTGGTCCATTACCTTAAATTTGCGTATCTCTCGGATGCGAAACTATCTTTAACTCAAACGAATTGTATTACTCTCTGCCCAAATGGTGACAAACGTCTTTAACAAAAATGCGCACTGTTTCACTTTTACCACTATGAGAATATATCGTCAGCGTTTTCACGAAGTAGCACGCATTGCTATACCAGCAAAAAATAACAATCAGAAAAAACGGCCTCTGAAGTTGAACATTTTTTAGAAACCCACTTTCCTTCAAAACTTCGAAGTATTTCCATTTAAATTTCTCAATGTAGATACTTGATGACTTGAACTTAAAAATTAATCTTATTATGACTCATTTGCATAATTAATTAAGAAACTAGACACGAGAGAAGTTCCGTGCTACTTCGTGAAACCCTAAAAGTGCGAAATATGTCTTTTTTCGTTTTCACGAAGTAGCACGCGCCTATACTAAAACACACAGCATTTTGTGTTACTTCATGAAAACTAGGTCAGCGCGCGCGCGCTCACACAAGTTGCGTGCTACTTCGTGAAAACGTTTTTACCTCACTTTGACTTGAGTGCGTGCCGTGTATTACAATGGCAAACAGAAGTCGGGTGCTACTTCGTGAAACCCCAAAATGCCATAATTGTGCGAAAACAATAAGTCGAAAACACTCATTAGCTTAATTGAAAAAGTAAAGCTGTCTGAGCTTTGAAACTTCATGGAATTGTAGGTCTTCATGCATTATCAACAGAAATGTAAAAAAAAAAAAAATGTAAAAAAAAAATCCTTAAGCACATAGCGTGCTACTTCGTGAAAACGCTGACGATATGTCCACTCTTGTTATTTAATCACTGATAATTGTAAATAATCAGAATTTAATTTGGTTCACTAACAAACCAGTGTTACGACTGGAAATATTATCACGATCTTGTTAAAACAGGTACGCACTTTTTTTAGCTGTGGAGTTCATGCAATGTCACGAGTATCCGACACTTTAAATTGATATTATTATAGACTACGTAACTTCATAAAATATTTATCTCACAAAGAATATTTCAATTCGTCTCTTCTCCCCAATTTTCTCTTTTAAAGATTGTTACCTTTTTAATCTATTTGTACGGAGCCCCTAAGGGGACAGGTAAAAAAAGAAAGAAAAGTAAACAAATATATATATATATTATTTCGTTCCCTCGAAATATTATTTCGTTCCCTCGAAATATTATTTTGTTCCCTGGAAATTTTTTTTCGTTCCCTCGAATTAGTATTTCGTTACATCGAAATACTTTTCGTTCCCAAGAAATATTATTTCGTTCCCTCGAAATATTATTTCGTTCCCTCGAAATCATTTCGTTACTTCAAAATCATTTCGTTCCCTCGAAATGTTATATCGTTCCCTCGAAATGTTATTTTGTTCCCTCGAAATGTTATTTCGTTCCCTCGAAATGTTATTTCGTTCCCTCGAAATGTTATTTCGTTCCCTCGAAATGTTATTTCGTTCCCTCGAAATATTATTTCGTTCCCTTGAATTATTGTTTCGAGGGAACGAAATAGATTATTTCGAGGGAACGAAATAACATTTCGAGAGAACGAAATAACATTTCGAGGGAACGAAATAGTATTTCGAGGGAACGAAATATATTTATTTCGTTCGAACGAAATAATTTAGCTGGTACGGAGTCCTTGATATGCCAAGAGAATTTCTGGAATTTTAAAGCCATTATGTTAGTGTGTAATTTCCAAATTCTCTTACAACTACATCAGGTTTTACTTCAATGACTTTCTTAACTAAGCGAAGCAAATACTACAACGCCCGGCAGAATTTTTGACAGCCCTTTTGTTTCCAGGAATTCATCTTGTCTTTAACCCTATTAGAATGTTATACAGTATTTTTTTTCTGTGTACGCTAAAAACTTAAGCCTTCAAATAATTTCATTATCAACCCTTTACTTCTCACTCTACCTGAGACTATAATAAAACTTAAATTCAATTATTAAGAAAACAACCTGAACCCCACGAAGAAAAAACAAACAATCAACAACAACAAAACATAGAAACATAGAACAAATTAAAATGCTGTTAGTTTTACGGTGATCTCGTAATGATACTTGGAAATTAAATGGCATATCAAGGCCTCCGTAGCCGCTTAATTATTTCGAGAGAACGAAATGTTATTTCGAGGGAACAAAATATTAATTCGAGGGAACGAAATAATATATTATTTCGTTCCCTCGAAATGTTATTTCGTTCCCTCGAAATAGTATTTCGTTCCCTCGAAATCATTTCGTTCCCACGAAATAACTTATTTCGTTCCCTCGAAATGTTATTTCGTTCCCTCGAATTAACATTTCGAGGGAACGAAATGATTTCGAGGGAACGAATTAATATTTCGTGGTAACGAAATTATTTCGAGGGAACGAAATACTAATTCGAGGGAACGAAATAATATATTTCGAGGGAACGAAGTAATATTGGATTTTTTTTTAACCTTTTCAATTTTTTCTACCTGTCCCTTTAGGGCTCCGTATATTTGAAACCAAAACGAGGCATGTTCAAACAAAATTCGAGTTCTCGTGGGACCTGACCAAGTTCTGGGTCAGTATGCCCCGTAATGTGTCTCAAAATTACCCAGAACTTGGTCAAACTGACGCCAAATCTGATTCAAAATTCCATTTGTTGACCAGTTTCCAAGTCAGCTTGACACAGAAAAGGTTAAAGTCCCCTGGGCTCAAAATATTATCACCGGAAAAAGTTCTCTTCAGTAAGTCTTGTCTTTCTTTAACCCAAACCAACGTACCAACCCCTCTTCTTCTGTGAAATGAAATGCGTATATCAAAGAAAATGTATGTTTTAACAATTGCCGTTGACTTTTCATAGGAAAGAGACCGTTGTCTTCTACGAAACAACATCCAAACAGTCATATGATGGTTTAAAATTACCCAAACCATGTGTTCGTCTTCTTAACCACCCTCTGCCTATTTATTTTTCCGGCTGGCTTCCACCGTAATTTGTTTCAAATTTCCCGCACTGCCTGACACATCACTAATTCGCGGAATATTTATTGGGCAGACTGCTCTGTCTCCTTCCTTCCTTCCCACCCTCTCCCTCCAGGCCCTCCACCCACTTGCACCTGGCTTTCTTGTGTTTTGCCCTCCCCCCTTCTATAAAGAATTGCACATGACGCCTCAAACGTTTTTGAAGGCTTGCTTTTTGATACAAAATTCTCGCACGACCTTTGAAGAATGTTCATATATCTCAAACCCAAAGCTTTTTGAACATCTTGAGTGCGTTCCGGTTGGACTTTTTTCTCTGCTTGTCCATTCAAACTTTCAACTGTGATGCATATATCTTATACTGTCTTATACTGGTTACACTTGTTCTTATCTCATGATTTGCTTGCACACGGCCACATGTAATAATTTCACTCTTCCCTACACACACATTACGTGGGCCTAAAGATCAACTGCACACCGCGCGTGCTGACCATTTATTTATAACCTATCCCATGAATCACTGCGACTCCTTTCGACCTTTAACCCGCATGCTTTTGGTTTTGCCGTGGCTCTTTTGGTTTTGTCGTGGCTCTTTTGGTTTTGCCGTGGCGCTTTTGGTTTTGCCGTGGCGCTTTTGGTTTTGCCGTGGCGCTTTTGGTTTTGCCGTGGCTCTTTTGGTTTTGCCGTGGCGCTTTTGGTTTTGCCGTGGCGCTTTTGGTTTTGCCGTGGCGCTTTTGGTTTTGCCGTGGCGCTTTTGGTTTTGCCGTGGCTCTTTTGGTTTTGCCGTGGCGCTTTTGGTTTTGCCGTGGCGCTTTTGGTTTTGTCGTGGCTCTTTTGGTTTTGCCGTGGCTCTTTTGGTTTTGCCGTGGCGCTTTTGGTTTTGCCGTGAGAGTTGTGGGCCACCGTACTTATCTCAGAGGAATCATGATCACCGCCGAAAATACCTTGCAGTCATAAATTATGCTTATCAGATTGTGACCGCTGACACAAACATCCACTTTGCCTTCAGCCAAATTTTACAAAGCAGAGCGGCGCAGTGCACTTTTGGTAATCGGCGTGTGCAGTACCCCCAAACCCGTAGTTCTGTTATAAAATGAAAGTGTGACAAGAACAAAATGTTTTAGGTCTTCAAATGTTATAATGGTGGGTAGGAGTTGGCAACTGTTGGTCACATCTTCAATTAACATGTTCAAAAAGACAACTGACTCCCTTCTAGATGCACAATTCTCTGACCCAGAAAATCCATGACAACTGTATTGTCAGTTTGGACAAAAGTCATAAATCTCGCACGAATCTTGAAAGATTTTGTGTAAATTCCCTTAACCCTTTAACCACTGGACCGCCCAGCCGCCCAAAGAGGTACACTGTTACACGTGGTAGGAGCAATCGCTCACCAGCTTGTGTTTATTTGGAGAAATAAAAGTATTACATTAAAATGAACAAGGTCAAGTCGATAGTAATCATTTTTAATTTCCCCCTTCCACAGTTGTCTTGCTAAATGTTAACGCTAATGAAGATTACATTGTAGCTCCTAAAAGTTCCGAAAATAAAACCGAGAGTATAGCTGTAAGCTTTGTATACGAATAGCTTTCTTATGTAGCAGGTATTACAGTTTGTTTGAGAAGTTGAGTATCCCCCATAACAATATCGCTTAATTTAAATATGGAAGAATGAATTAGTTATACAATGTTAAAAGACTAATATAAAAAGAAAACGTTTTTAAAGATTATATACCAGCGGACATGTGTTTGTTACATGTTTAGTCCAAGAACGGTTGTAATCATAAATTCCTTTTCAAAAATTAGAGTTTTTAGTTTAATTCAGATTGGTGCCATTGAGATAGAGAGATTCGGTTTGGAATTAGATGTACTTTTTTTGCCTAGAATTAAGTGTCATATAAATAGTTAGAAGGAGATTAATTGACTTTTTTGCTAGAATCCAGTAGTTGCTAAGTTTAACTATCTCTACATTTAGGTTTTGTATACCAATATCAACATCAATGTGATTATATAAAAGGTTGGTGTCATCTGCAAATAAGCAAAAAGAGATCATGTCCGAAGAATTACAAATGTAGCCGGGAACCTGCGCTACTCGTGGGTCCCGCTACTTTAATTAGTTTCAAATAGGGCCGTAAAAACACCTAAATATTAAGACTTGTAAGACATAAAGTGATAATATCATTTCATTTCTTGAATATTCATGATGCACCGTCGACGATCTGATGATGATTTAAACAATGACCACGTTGCAACAAAGTTGTAATGTTACCAGATCACCGTAGGTCAAACGATGTTGTATTTTATGATGTTAACACACCGGGTCAGATTGGCGCGGATTCCTGGTCCCAGTGAGGTTTAGCTCATTTCTAGGTCAGGCTGACCCAGAAATTGGTTAACAATTTAGTTTTGACTCGGACTCTGCTTAAGTTTGACACAAATTCCGGGTCATGCCCCCAGGGCCCTGACTCTGGATCGATTCTGACCCAGACTTTTTACAGTGTGGGGTTAGGATTCGAAACATACATGAGGTCGGCCAATAGGAGTGTCGGAACCGATTCCGGGTCATACTGAACCTTTAATGGGTCAGACCCAATGAGACCCGGAATATGGGTTAATTCTGACCCGGAAGTTGTGCAGAGTGTAACGCTAACCCTAACTATAAACCCTAACCCTAGCGCAGGCCCGCGAGAGCGGAGGTGCTGTGGGTGCTGCAGCGCCCCCAACTTTTTGGATCGGGGTGCTGGAATATATACTAAAGCACCCCTAATTTTAGTTTAAAATGTTTCATAAATTCGTCCTTACATAAACGGAATTCTTGGGAAAAGGGTCAAATACGTGTAGCATGTCATATTAAAAAAAAATAACATAAAAATAAAATCTTTTCCGGCACAAAGCTCTGCCCGGGTGGCCAGCATTTTGATATAATAATTATGATATACCCGGTTTTTTTGTGTGTGCCTGCTCGGCCGGCTTGTCGGCCGGCTTGTCAGCCCTGCCTGTGTGTACGTATTCTCCATAGGACATGCATAGTATACGATGCAGGATTGAACGGGGGTGTGCAGGTATTTTCGGTGTATAGTCCTATGTTTCAAAAGAAAGCGGTTTTCTCATGTCTTTGTGTATAAAACCTCGTGCTGCCAGTGTCCCCAGTATGGGGGGCCAACGGGGCAAAGCAAAAGACAAAACATAAAAAAAAAAAAAAAAAGCAAACAAGCAAATAAAAAAATAAATAAATAGTTAAAAAAACGAAGAAGAAACAACTAAATGCTAATATAGATTCAAACAAACGAGGCCTACATCAAATAAACATGATTAAAATAATTCCTAAAAAAAAAATCACAATGAAATGAGTAAACTAATTTAGATGAAAAATAAACACATATTTCACCAAACAAAAATTACTATACTGCGTACAGAAACCATTTAAAAATATTAATAAAAAAGCTTAATACATGAAATGGCTTTTACAATGCAGATTGAAAAAAATGCAAAACTTTGCCAAAAGTGACCCCTAGAAAAAATGGTGCACCCCCTTGTGTCTCCTAAAATATTACCCTAGTTACGGCGCTGCACATCGAATAGCAGCTACAGCTTGTATTGTGACAATTGTTCTTGAAATTTGTTTTATATTAAGCTGACTTAAATCTTCGCTTCACGTTTGGCCATAAAGAACATGCAATAAAAGGCGATCGTGGGGATCCTTGACGTACACCAATGCAAACTCGAGCAAGCTGTTACATGCGCGAAATTAGGATGTCGTTGTCCCGGCGACTCCATGTAACGTCATACGCAAAAGTCCATGCGACACATGGTATGTTTTTGCGCTAAGAAACAAAGCACTTATATCCCGATTTAGAATATTACCTAACTTTGGTTTGTTATTGCAGTCGACACGGTTTGCATTACACTGTCGGCGTAAATTCGCAATTTGACACCTCGAGCCGGATGTTGGAGGTCGAGCAATATTTCTTCATTTTTAAACGTTTCCAACATTTATGTGAATTATTTTTTTTTAATTGTTAGTTATAAATGTACATGTAATCATTCCACTAAAATGTTTTTGGGTGTCAAAAAAGTGAAGTGACAAAAACAAAATCACTCAAAATTGCACCCACGTTAATCTCCCATAGATAACGGCTCAGAGGTACCGGCAGGTGAGGAGACCGTATCGTCGCGAGACTTACACGGTCTATTGAACGTGACCACAGGGTACCTAGTCTACCTATTGCTTACTCCATCTTGGTTCAAAGACCCTCATTGTTTGAGTATTTTCGACCCCATCCCTAACGCTCGAGTTTGATGAAAAAAATGTTTAGTCCTAGTTTTCAAGACTCTTGCAGTAGATTATTAGAATCGTGGCTCAAATTTCAAAAGATACATAAGGCTTGTTATTTACGTATAATACTGTCCTCCTCGTTAATATTGTCATTGGAAACAGATTATGTCTGGTTCAGAAGTGACATGTCCCTGTAGGGAACGATAAGTGCCTCTCATTAACGGCTACCGGTAATTTTTATGACGATTCTTTGTATAAGTATGAACACACATAGCTTTTAAAGGCTTTTACCTGGCATCAAATGCCCTTATTGAATATTGTTAAGTCATAGTTTTTGACATCATCATGATGATGAAAGAAAGTTACATTAAAGCTAAATAATTTAATTGTCATTAACATTTTACAAGTCAACTGTGGAGGGGGAAATTAATAATGATCAATCAAAGCCTTTACAAATATTGTGTTCATCCTTATTAAAGAATAATCGCCATAAAAAACACGGTAGCCGTTATAAACGAGAGGCAGTTATTGTTCCCTTTGGAATTGTCACTTCTGACCCTGAAATAATTTGTTATTCAATGACAATAGTAACGAAAATCACGATATTTCACCCTTTTACTGTGCATTGTAAAAGCAATTTCATATGTAATTTTTAGTTATTACTATTTTTTAATAGTTTTTATACGCAGCATTATTATTATTATTTTTAAATGTAAATTACGTGCTTATCTTTGAGTTACTCTTATATATGTATCGTCTAAATTCATTCATTGGCTTGTTTTTATGTTAATTTATTTAGGCCTAGAATTGGAGAACAGTTTTTGTTTGTATCTATGTATTCATATTTATTTTTTGCTAAAGGTTTTTTTCGGCTAATGAGCAGACAGTTAAACCACTGCGCCATTCCATTTCACGCGAAATCGAATGCTTCTGAAAAGGGTCATTCGATTTCGTTCTATGACTAGTCAAACGTACTGTTGCGTCATTCGATTTAACAAAATAATAATTCAATTTAACAATTCAACAAAGCAGCAATCAAGTTCGCAGGAGCTTTTTGAGGCGTGTGTTCAGTCATTCAAATTCATTTTTGGGCAGTCATTTCTGGAATTTGTGCAATCTAAAAAAACGCGCTGTCAAACTTTTGTTTCCTTTCGATAATTGTTAAAGGCAAAAATACGGTTTATTTATTGGCACTTGAGTAACTTTGCCGATGTACTTCGAAAACGAGCTTTCGCCACAGTTTTACACGCATATTTCGAGAAATGGCAGCCCAATAAGAAACCAGGAAAAACATAAAGGAACATAAGGTCTTGGTCAGTTAACTGATAAAGATCCCCCCAAAAATTAAAGAAAAGAATAAAGAAGAAAACAAAGAAGAAGAAAAATCTAATGGGTCCCATGTAAAATCTACTGGAAACATAAATAAAGAAAATTATGGTTTGCCTGAATTGAAGTGAAGATACGAAACAGTTGCCTAGTACTGTTTTTTATTCACATTTCTTTATCTTACTTATTTGAATTCTCGTGCATTGTCGAATATATTCACTCTGAGTGAAATTTGGCTTTTCCATGTCACTCAGCTTCGCCTCGTGAACAAAATCTTTGTAGGGTAATCATTTTGCAAAGCTCATTAATAATATCCCGCCCCCAAAAGAGATACTAAGTGCCAAATAGTGTTTCAGATTGCACGACAGAGCATCTAGGAACCTAAAGCTTCTGGTGCCCTTACGCGGGCCGCGGACCCCACGCCGTTATGGCTTTGCGCTCAGCGCACGGCAATTGTCTTTGGAAAAATACCCCTTTGCAAACTTGTGTTTTCGCGGGCCTGCCGTATAGGGTGTAGATTACGTGGGGTTAGGTTATTTGGAAAACGGGGTTAATGGAACATAGGCGTGTCGGAACAAGGAGCAATCACCCCTAAATGGATTGTGCTAATGACATCTGATTGCATTCTTCAATATTGATCAACCATTCTTTAAAAAAAAAAAAAATTCGTCACACTTTGAAAGCTTAACATGTGCATGATTTTACAATGTTTTGATAATCAAAAGCATCTCTAGGTTTTCCTGTTGTGGTGAACATGGCCGAAGCGTTTTTTGGTCACCATTATTTTTCTTCTTTTTTATTTGACCGCGTGATTGTACACCGTGATCTTGCTCTGAAAGGTTGAAAAGGAGCTGCTGCAATTTGGTTCCGATGATGCGCAGCTGCACGGCACACACGGAAATAATTTGTTCAGGGATTTGTTGTTATGTTTTTGTTGTTGTGCATGTATACAATGAGGGTGGCAATGTTTGTTCTGATAAGAACATTTGCAAACCACTCGTTCGGGGAGGGGGAGGGGGGGCGAGCGAAGCAAAGTAGTGTTTTATTTATATAGTTTTTGATTACAATTTGTTTTATTTATACATTTATTTATACTCAGACTCCATAATGAAAACAGAGAATAAACATTCTGACTTGTGTGAATTTATGCCACAGCCTTCGAAAACTGTTTTTATTCATCTATTCCGGATACCGAACTTTTGGCAAACCGGACACAACTAAAAACAACCGTCAAACCAATGCTAAACGGTAAATACATTAACTTGTCTTCTTAACATATTATTCAAAGTATAGTTGCGCTTCCACCACTGTGACCTGTGGTCGGAATCATAGCCTCATGAAACTCTGGAGCGCTATGGCAACTAAACAAATCACAAAATACAATAAGGATATAGACATTAAACAACTGGCTTAATGAGCCCTAAAGCGCCAAAAATGTGTTTGGTGGCTATCCGTACCGTGAAAACTTGCCCACCCCGAGGCACATTATATAAACAAAATAAAATAAAACCAACATCCCGCCTCATAAAATACCAGGGGCAGCCATGGAAGACTCAACTTCCCGCCCACAGGGCAGCCATGGAAGACTCATTCTTCCCGCCCATAGGGCAGCCATGGAAGACTCATTCTTCCCGCCCATAGGGCAGCCATGGAAGACTCATTCTTCCCGCCCAATCATTACCATTACCAGGGGGCAGCCATGGAAGAATTACCTTCCCGCCCAAAGGGCAGCCGTGGAAGACTCATTCTTCCCGCCAATCATTACCATTACCAGGGGGCAGCCATGGAAGACTCATTCTTCCCGCCCATAGGGCAGCCATGGAAGACTCATTCTTCCCGCCCGTAGGGCAGCCATGGAAGACTCATTCTTCCCGCCCAATCATTACCATTACCAGGGGCAGCTATGGAAGAATTAACTTCCCGCCCATAGGGCAGCCATGGAAGACTCATTCTTCCCGCCCAATCATTACCATTACCAGGGGCAGCCATGGAAGAATTAACTTCCCGCCCATAGGGCAGCCATGGAAGACTCATTCTTCCCGCCCAATCATTACCATTACCGGGGGCAGCCATGGAAGAATAAACTTCCCGCCCACAGGGCAGCCGTGGAAGACTCATTCTTCCCGCCAATCATTACCATTACCAGGGGGCAGCCATGGAAGAATTAACTTCCCGCCCATAGGGCAGCCATGGAAGACTCATTCTTCCCGCCCAATCATTACCATTACCAGGGGCAGCCATGGAAGAATTAACTTCCCGCCCATAGGGCAGCCATGGAAGACTCATTCTTCCCGCCCAATCATTACCATTACCAGGGGCAGCCATGGAAGAATTATCTTCCCGCCCACAGGGCAGCCATGAAAGACTCATTCTTCCCGCCCTTTTTTTAATATTTTTTTTAAAACTATATGGGGCAGCCATGGAAGATTCAACTTCCCGCCCACAGGGCAGCCATGGAAGACTCATTCTTCCCGCCCTTTTTATTATTATTAAAAAAAAAATAATAATATCAGGGGCAGCCATGGAAGACTCAACTTCCCGCCCACAGGGCAGCCATGGAAGACTCATTCTTCCCGCCCTTTTTATTATTATTAAAAAAAAAATAATAATATCAGGGGCAGCCATGGAAGACTCAACTTCCCGCCCACAGGGCAGCCATGGAAGACTCATTCTTCCCGCCCAATAATACCATTACCAAGGGCAACCATGGAAGACTCAACTTCCCGCCCAGTAAACAACAAAGACACCTTATGAAAGAATAAACTTCCGGTGTAATTACATTGTGCACAAACTTAGGTATAGTGAAATACCGGCAAAATTACAGTGAAATTTACGGTTGGTTGAAGGGGATGGTGGAGGGAAAAATGTTATGTCTAAACACTTTGGTTGACTGTGACAAAGTGAGGATTTCCCGCAAAAAACATACAACCCACGCTAATTCGCGAAGGCTGATTGGATAAAAGTAATACTTACAAACATCGTCTGATCATTCATTCGCTATGAAATTAATATAGCACATAACCCAAATAGTATGGTCAACAAGCCAACGCTGCACACGCACACACATATACAGCTATTGGCCGTGAACTCAAAATCGATATTCCAAGGTCACCATGTATGCAGCGCAGACCTAGCTTGACTCAGAAACCCAATTCCGAAGTCCCCGGTAAACCTGTTACACATTGCGCGTGCGCACCGACAATGTAAACATACAGTGTAACCCCAAAACACTAATAAGCCATAGGCCTACGCCGGACGGCATTGTAAATATACATGTTTACTGAGTATAAGGCATTTTATCATTTATTGATGATAAACTGAATTATTTATTGGTTTTGTTTCCTGTTTGTTATAAGTGTTTTTTTAATGGGTTTTTTTAGGGGGGGGGGCTTTTGATGTATCGAGCCACTTAACATATGCATTTTTTCTAGCTCATTTGGTAAGGTTATGAGCCGGTGGGCGCAACCCTGCCCCCCCCCCCCCTCCCCGCCACTGCCATACGATGATGTTTGCCCATGTACTGCAATTCGCAATATATACAAACCATTTCATGAGTGCGTGTTGGGTGTGGCGTTACGCGTCAACGTACGGCAGCCGGACTGGCTGGTTACGTAGGAACTGTGTGTACTTGTGGGGTTTGTTTACATTGTGGGGTTTGTTTACATTGTGGGGTTTGTTTACATTGTGGGGTTTGTTTACATTGTGGGGTTTGTTTACATTGTGGGTTTGTTTACATTGTGGGTTTGTTTACATTGTGGGTTTGTTTACATTGTGGGGTTTGTTTACATTGTGGGGTTAACATAAACAAGCATGGCATCATCGTCCTCATATTTTTATTTTTTTATGCAGCCGTTAAATACATAAATTCATCTGACAGTAAACGCAAAAAATCCTAATCACATGCCAATTTAATGTGCGTCCTCGAGCGCTTCAGTTTCGAAAAATCCTGGTAGGCCTACATCAATAATTTCGGATTTCTGTTGAAAGATGTTCGATACGTGGTCGTAGATTTGCAGCGCACATTATATCAAGGCTACTTTTTTGAAATGTTGTTTTATTTTAATGTATGTATTACCTTTATTTATAGATATTTATTTAACTGTTATAAGCACAAATAGTGGGGGGGGGGGGGGTCTTCGAATGTCATTTTCCCGATTTTGACAGGGTTCAAATTTCGTTCAGAAATGTTATTGGTATAAACTTTAGAATCAATGAGCTTGGATTGAAATGTTTACTAGATTAATACTTTCCAAGCTTTACACATTTAAACGGTTTCATTGTGTGAAGTTTGAATAAATAATGACAACCATATTTAACGTTTGAGAATATATCTTTTTAATACTGATGTGGTGTTTTCTCCTCTACAGACGATGGGATGCGACATTCACCCCGACACAACGGATGCCGATAATTGTGATATCACGAACAATGCACCTTCTTGTCGAGAAGATCAAGGTAAGACCCGTTTGAAGCGTCACACAAGTCGAGCTCAAATAATTCTTCTCCTGTCATGTCGAACTCAAGTATTCTTCTCCTGACATGTCGAACTCATTGTATCTGCTCATGTTCATGTGAACTCAAGTTTAATTAATTTAATATAATTTCAAGTAATAAACCACAAGAGAAACTGACTGGATGAATTTTAAATGATTGGGTTTGAACAAAGAAAAAATTACTAGAGCGGGATTTGAACCAATGATCTCCCGATTTACGTGCCGGCGCTCTACCAACTGAGTTATCTAGCCCCTATGGTGGCGGTCTCCCTATTTTGTCAACATCTTTGCTCGGGGGTGCTAGTCAGAAGCGATACAACCGTTAACTGTCATATAACCAGGGATCACACCCAAGTTTACAATATAACATGGGAAGCAGCAGTCAGGGGTTCACCTTAAGGGAATGTGACTTTTTCATAACAAATATCTAGTAGTAGACCACAAGGGAAACTGATTGGGTACATTTTAAATATTTTGGGTTGATATATATATACTGTATTTTGTATTACACCTCTTCACTGGCACAATACAAACAGAAAAGTATAGGGTAACAAACATATTTTAAAATATAAAAAAGTATAGACAATAAAATACAGTGAATGAACTTATTTTAAAGGTTACAACAAATCGCTTCTGAGTGGCAAGATTAAAAGGGTGACATAGCACCTTTAACATTAGGGTGCACCCTTAAACATTAACACCACCGGCCTCATGGACCGCACTAAAATCAGAAACATTTAAATCACTTCTAACGTCATCAAAATTTGCACGTTTAAAATTGTAGACAAAACAAGGAACACTCTTATTTCTATTGACTTTGGTACAAACATTACATTCGAGTAATCTGTGGTTAGTTTGGAAGTGGTCACAGGAAATACCCACATTAAAAACACCATCAAGATTTAAATAAAGTATCATGTCCAAAATGGTGTCACATAATATCCCTTGAACTAGTATATGGTTAACCTAGGTCTGAATATGACTGTTAACCGTATCACAAAAGGCTTGTTTGGACTCAATGATATTATGCATTCTGCTCCTGTTTTGTTGAAATCAATTAATCTGCTCTTTTTATGTCGAACTCAAATAATCTACTCCTACCATGTCGAACTCAAATGATCTGCTCCTTCCATGTCGAACTTAAAAATCTGTTTTCTGCCATGTCGAACTAAAATACTCGAAGTTTTACTCAAACATCTTGATTGTGTTTTTATATCGTTCGGGAATGTGGAATTGCGAAAAAAATGTTGAATTTGGTTAGGCCATAGATAGAGCCTCTTGACTCGATAGTCACTGCCGCTACTCACTGTTTCAAAGCTGGCATACGTATGTCTGTAATATTACCACTTCTCCTCGCTTCCATCCAATTGATATGATTAGGTTTTAAAATTCGAAAGCAAAAATACTATTTTGCAAACGAATTGTATACAATAATAAACCAAATATATAGTTTTGCTTCTGACTAAGAGAGGGGCTGGGGGTAAAGCCTCCCTCCCCACCCCATGGTTATACCACTGACGGGTTAGGACCTAAATTCCTTAAAGCCTGTCCCCACCTCCACTCGAAGATATAGAGAGCTCCCAAAGGGTATCAGTGGAAACTTTACCGTGACCAGCTATTCTCCCCCACCCCTAACCTATTTTGAATGGCAAAAGATTAAGAAGAAAAAAAAAGAGAATTTACAAATAACAACACTTTTCGTTTGTCCTTAGGGCTTGAATGGTAATCGGTCTTCAAAGGGGTTGCTGGTACGGGACTTAAGCTGTATGATCTGTGGACTAACACGACCTGGGATAGCGGCTCAGAGCACCACGGGAACTATCGAAACGAAACACTGTACAATGCTTGGAAGAATGGAGAGGTGAAAATCAAACAGGCGAGTAAATTTCTTTGAATAAAAAGTGTGGTAAATTATTAAAATTGACTTATGTTTAGAGCGTCCCTTTATAATCGTTTGCTTGGCCCTTATCGGGGTATACTCGTGTGAATTGACCCGGCGAACGTCAAGGAACTAGAAAACGCACTTCGGCCATAATAAAAAAAAATAGTCACACCCATAGAAGCAAAACAACGAATTCGGTTCGATGATACAATTATGTAAAATAATTGTTTGAATCTCTGTCCAGGTCAAGCTGTCCTTGTATAACCACACTGGGGGCAACGTTGAATTGGTATTCAATGGAGTAGACTCAGACATTGTGAGCTGGTTCGCCAAGGAGCGCCTTGTATCCTCTCCATGGAGTGACCTGACAACAACGGCCACTACAAATTACTTCTCTATTGCTGGACATCTGTTGATAGGGTACGTATAAATGATGGTGGTTAGCCCAGCACACGTAAACTATTTCATTTCAAACTCGTTGTCTCCATACCAATTACACCTGGCAAAAGGTTACAAACTGTGACTAAAACAAACGCTTGAAAGTTCAAATACTTAAAAATAATGTTCGCAAATATTGGGGAAAAAGTTCAGTATGCTAATTTAAAATATCAATTGAGAATAACTTATACAAAAAATGAAAAGACAAGTTCGGGATGAAATTAAAACAATGTATAAGCAGTTGGAAAATGTGTTACATCACATTGTCCGTTTCTTGTGATATTTCCATAAAATGTAGAATGCTGGCGTCAAGAAATGTCTGGACATAAAGTATGACTGCCTCACCCCCGGGGATTGAATGTGTACTGAAAATAAACCATGAAATAACCCCCAAACTGCACCCGGCGATTGTGTGTGCGAGCGTGTCTACTGAGGAATATAAGAAAATGGATCCGGGGACATTACTGAATGATCAAAGTCTAAGCAATGAAAGAATAAAAAGAAGTAAACATATTTGTCTGGTGGGGATGGGTTGTGAGCGTATATAAGTGGAATTTATTTATTAGGTAAAATTATTTCTGACACCATCTTTCAAAATTCAAAGATTAAACGTCGGCTGAGATTGCTGATAATTATTTTATTTTTTTGGTTCACTTTATTATTAAAATTCTCTCCCTTATCATTCTTTTCAAACAAACTTTAGGCCATGGCGTACTGATCGACGGTTCTTCATCAATAGGAGCTATGGCGGCTGTTCCATTGACAGCGGCTGGCTGATGGTGCTAGATTCAGAAGGGGATTGTTCATGGGAGAAATCACAATCAGTTATCCCGTCATACTGTACAGCACTCACGAGTTTATTAGCTGGAAGGTAACATTAGAAGGTACACCATAGTAATTGTCTTAATAAATAAAAACAATTCTTCTCTTTGCTAAGTATATCAAAATCAATAATTTGTCTCGCTCTTCCTACCTTTAACTTTGCCTTTTGTGTTTCCAACCTCTTGTGGTTAGACCAGGTCCTTCTCTCTACCCCACCCATTGTTTATCCTTTGCTTTTTCTGTGTGCTTTATGCCGGTCTCTGTCTTTCTCTTTAATTATATCCGATTGACTACTTTGTTACATCACTATACCAGTTTATGTGTGTTGTGTTGTCATTCAGCCTTCGAGATAGCCTTGTCCAAGCCTTCCTCTTTGAATTCACCGGGTAGCATAACAATTGGTACGGTACTGCAGTAGGGCCTACTTGATATACAGTAAATCGTGGGGTCGAAGTATGGTTTTCAACCTCGTATCAAAAACGAAGCCGAAACAGAGCCTTGTTTATACTGTAAAAAGGTCAGATTGTGGGCGGAGTTGCTTTATGCTAATATTTCCAGAATGTGCATGCTCATCGGTTGAAACACACATCAATACGTCACAACGAGAGTTTATGATTGGACAAATTATCCGCCCAGTACAAGAAATGAATATTCAACATCCGATTCCAGCACACGTAATTGCGCTGGAATCCCTGCGCAATGATAAAGAAAAACATAGGCTCTGTTTCGGCTTCGTTTTTGATACGAGGTTGAAAAACCATACTTCGACCCCACGGTATACTGCACCAAGTACTGCAGTACCGTGCCAGTATTGTTATGCTACCTGGTAAATTCAAAGCGGGGTGCTTGCGTAAAGAGCCTTTGGACAAGGCTACCTTCTAGACAGACTCTGCTAGGGTCGAAACGTCAGGCCATTAAAAAAAATTGCAAAACTCCTATAGGCACGAAACAAGCAGACACCCCTGAAAATACTTGTTCTCATAGCCTTAAATTTAAAAATCTAAACACAAGAATGTCCTTCATTTTGTTTTTTAGATGAATCTATCAGGTTCACATTTCATAACAATTTACCTTTAATAACAACACAATTATTTGCTTCTAAAACATTCTTCTGCCCTTCATTCCTCTTTTAGAGGGAAATTAACTTGTTAAACTGCATGAACCTGATATCAATTGCACTGGTGCATTCCTTTAATAAACTATTTGGAAATTCAACCTATATTGAAAGAGACTGCAATCAACCTCAGCAATTCCTAATTGGCACAAGGCACAGACCGCCATAACTGAATGGTTGAACTTAATTTAAATTATTCCGATTACTATCAAAAAGAACTACAATTTAATTTTAAAGTTTTTACACTGAACCTTATTCATTTTGAATGTGTTCCAACGTTCACGTCGAATTTGTATCAACACCTTCTTAGCTAATTAATGATCGAGACAGCACGCATCGGGAAATGAACAGTCTTTTTTTTCATCCAAAAAATAATGATTTGCACTGACCCAGCGTCTTAACAACTCCCTCTCCCACCCCTGGGTTGGGAGGGGCAGAAGTTTGCGGAACTAGACTATTTGAGTAGCGGGTCTACTGAAACACATTAAATTTCCAAAAAAAAAAAAAAAAAAAAAAAAAGGGATATTAATAAGGAGAACACTCAAGCAGCCATACGATATGATAAAAATAACTTCCATCTTTTATATGGTCCTTTTTACCGAGCCGTTTGTTTTGTTGCACTTCTTGTTATTGTTTGCAGCTGGAACGTTGGGCATAGCGGATTACTTGACCATCCACATCGAGACTGAGTGAGACGAGCCTTCGGAGTGAACGTATCCGCAACGTGCACGACCTACTGGTGTCGCAGTAAAAGAATATTCACCGCGTGTAACACTTTTACATAATCATTTTAAAGGGGTTTTTCTTTGGTCAAAGCATGCGCAGAGAAATTGCCATTTGTTCACTGAGCAATACGCTGAAATTTTAATCTGGCTATAAATGATTCTCCTTTATGGGTATATTAAGGGTACTTCGGTAACATCTGGCATTGTATTTGTAGTAAAGTGAAATAACACCTTTATTTGATCTAAGCATGCGCGGATAAATTTGACAAGAAAAAAGGGGGAAGGGGTAGTAGCGACAGGGAAGGGTAAAGCACTAAATAAAATGATAATAGCTGTATAACTGCGCATTTTACCGCAAAATATAAGGCAATTCAAGTAAAATCTCAATTTTCTATCTAGGGAAAAAAGAATGTCATAGATTGCACCAGAGAGTATCCATGTCCCCGGACCTCACGCCCTCAAAAGGGGCTTCGCGTTTGCTCGTTCTTTTAAAATGCCTTACACTATTAATGCAGTTACTTGCTGGCTAGATTGCTGTTTCTACATAAATAGCTATCGTATTATTAGCCGACGTTTCAGCATTAGCGGCTACCTTAATAGCCAACCGATTCCCCTCCCACCCCTAAAATTAAAAAAAACAATATTAAAGGCAACAAGGGCAAATTTCCAACTGGGTTAAAATAATGTTTAAGACGCCTCTAAAGTGCCCTAGATTGCACCAGAGAGCAGCTAATGTAAAACTGTTCCGGGGCCCTGAAGCGGGCCCTCGACCCCACACCGTTTGCGCTTCGCTCGCTGATTCGTCTCCTAGAGATCCCCCCACGATATATTTTCATCCTGACTAGAACGTTGTTTCTGCTATACGGCAAGAGTGTGACACACGGTAACCTTCACAGGTTGTTACTTGATCCACCGCCCTCTCCAGTCAAAAAAGGATTGTATTTCTTTAGAATCAATGTAACTGCAGTCATGTAGGCCTATGTATACAAACCAGTGGAACGGGGGGGGGGGGGGGTCTCGGCACGGACTAAACCTGTTTGATAAAAAAACGTGTTTGGTGCCCCCCCCCCCCTCGCTTAAACAAATCCTGGATCCGCGCCTGCATATACCGTTAGAAATACCCACATTTATTTTACATTGTATTCACAAACGGTACGATGTAAAACAACAGTTAGGCCTAGTTTTTCTTAACAACACAGGGTATTTGGGTTATTATTCGGCATAACTCTTTTTCATTTGGACAATAAACTAATAACAATAACAATTCTCTATATGGGGCTGATGCTCAACGTAACAAAAGATCAAATCCGACTCTGTTATTTTAACCAAGAGTGGTCAATTGGTGGAGGAGACAGGAACTTTACAAATGAATGTTCTACAACATTCAATTTAATTTGGTTTAACCCTTACACCGATGTGTAGTAAGCACTGTATGCTCAGTACTTTCACGAACTCTGTGAAAAAAAATCCACAGGCAAATCAGTGGGATTCGAACCCACGACCCTTGCATTGCTAGAGTAGATGTGTTGCCACTAGACTTCCGAGCTAGCCCGATGGCTAGAGGTTGTTCGAATCCTTCGCAGCGGGTACTGCAACGATTTATATTAGCCTTCGAAAATCTGCTAAATAGATAATTAAGGTCAATAAGCAGCCAAAGCCGCTAAATGAGTGAATGATGCAAGCAAAATAACTTTATTCTTATTCTAATTTAATTATGTACCAAACACAACTTTAAACTAATTGTAAACTTTCGTTTATGCATTACACACAAGATTTCTTTAATCTTAATCTAATTTAATTACGTACACAGGAACAGTTTTAAACAATTGTTTTGACTTTCGTGTATATACACATAACTGTTCTCACCGATAATTTAAGATGACCACTTTCAAGAATACAATGCGCTCTTATTGCAAAACTATGGTGGCTCCAAAGGGACATCAAACACCGCAAAACAATCTTTTCCGAGTTTTGTCACCAATATGTCTTTGCAAATATTTGCGACAACTTTGCAAAAAGTGCAAATCGATTGAAAAGGTCATTTAATGCATACAACCATTCGTTTGTATGTCGCAGGTCGGGGGCAAGCGGTGGGGGGGGGGGGGCAAGGGTTTTGGGTGTTGGGGGTTGGGGCTTTTGTCCATTGTAAACCCCGCTCTCCCCACACCACCACCACCACGGTTACACCTCTGCTCGGCAGTGCGGCCCAACAACGCTCTAGTACCGCTGATGTCAATGGACTATGCAAAATTGTTATAATTTATGGGCCAAGAGTACATGTAATCAATAACCTATTTTCAACAAGTGTGAAGGTTGCTATTGAAAAGATGAACGGTTATGAACAACTTGGCATTATAGTTTTCTTGATGAGCTCTTCGGAGCCTGGCTAGTGTTACGTATGTAAAATGTAAATACCGTGTAAAGTAATATTATTCTTGTGGCAAAAAGCAACGAAGATTCTTCTACAGACCAATAGATCAGGTATGAATCGTCAACAATGTCTTTAAACAAACACACTTAACAATTCATTCCACCCACTGCCATCCGCAGTTTAAAAAGTAGATTTATTAGATACATTTCTATGTGTACATCCTATAGATTCGTTTTGTTTTTGTGTTTTTTGACTCTCTCTCTCTCTTTTACTTTTGTGTAATTACGTTTGACTTTTTTGAAGGTTTTTAATGATTTTTTTTTTAATGTGGTACAATGGATCACAAATTGCATGTTTGTTCACATGATGATTACAAAAATTGAACTGAATTGAATTTGAATTGAACTGAGATTGACTACATGCTTCTGACATACAGTAACCTTTCTGAAATATCTCGGACCACTTTCTTTTTTAGGGTTCTGCACTTTTGATTTCACTGATGTTTATACACTAAATATACCGACGTTTATTGTGTATTTTTGTTTATTAATTATTAGTTAATGGTAGCTGGCCCTGTATCGTCATGGTAACCTTGTCAAACATTGTATGTATAAATAATGGCCTATTCTGAGTAACAGCTCTTTGTTCATGTATGAGCAGCTCTCAATAAATTAACCTTTTATATTTTCCAGTATCGTGTGATGCAACTGCAATTTATTATTTCAAGGCAGATTAAGTAATTTTGTACCGATCTTTTCATCCAATATTATGGTCAGATAATTATACAAGAATATAAGCCAGTATGTAAAAGTCTTTTGTCGTTAATTATTACATATACATGTATACTTCTGAAACATTGGGAACATGCAAAAAATAGCTCCAAAATCCCGCACCAACTTGTCTGCAGCTGAAGTTGTCTACCAATCTGCTCAGTAGTGAAGCTACAAGAAAAAACCTACCGTGCGTTAATCATAAACAAAATAACATTGTAAACAGTCAAAAACCAAGGCATTGGTGTTCTTGGTTTGTTCAAACACATGTAGCCAAAAATGACCGGGTTAACTCGTAGCACAAACGTTTATGAGCTGGTTTAAGAGAACACAAGCTGGGCAATTTGTGACGCCATTTTTGCTTCTTTAAAACTAACGGGACGCCATTCAACCGGTGCAGTTAGTGGCTCCGGGGCGTTGGCTTCTATATACACCTCAAGTAATGTATTCTTTGTTTAATAAGAAACCTATAATAAATCTAAGTGTCAGAATAGTCATTGTTTCCAGAATGAAGTCATTTCTGCCTCAGTTCCTCTCCTTTGGTTTAAGGGTACTCCGGTATACATCTGGCCATGTATTCGTAGTAGTGTGAATATTTCAATAGTTTGCTTACTTTTGGTTTCTATTTTATATGCGTATTTTAATCTCCAATTAAATTCCCAATTATTTTTAGCTTGAGACCATTTCATCTGTCTCTTTTAACAATTTTAATTTAGTCTCTGATTTGACGGTGGATTGGTTTAAATATTCAGTTTTTGAACTGAGGGCCTCCATGGAAAGCAGTGCTGGGCACTTATTGGAGCTAACCCTCATGACGTGAATAAAATTATAAAACACATTAACGAAGCAGCCATTGACTTCAAGATGTCTTAATCCCTCATAATATTTTTGTACACTCCTGTTATGTAATTACTTTTTCAAACAAGTTACCAACAAACTGACATTTTTGTTGTTGCATATCAAACATGTGTATATAAACTGATGTATGAAAGTTCAACCCTGCAAAACAAGAAGGATTGTGGGGTACTTTCATAATGTTTTGAACTTTTGTGAGGTGTAGTTTTAATTATTGGCTGGTTCATTTTTTTGTTTAATATTTTTTACTCATCTTTCAATGATATTTGATTATATCCTCCTTTTGTTTGGTGCTGTTTTTATTTTAATTTTAATTTGTACAGCTTCTTTGGGTCTAGTCATGGATGTAAGGCGCTTTATAAGCATGTTTTATCTTATTATTGATGTGATTGATGCACCCAGACACTAATACCTTATGTTGTCATTCATGCTGCATTGACATGTATCTCTCCCCGTGAAGCGACTAATAAGGTTCCTTACATCCACTTGACTCACAAGCCTCCAATTATCCCATGAAGCCAACTGGAACATATAAATAAACACATGTCAATAAAATAAATAAAATTATTAGCTGTTTAATATTTTAGCCCATTCGCTCTTACCAACACCACGCTCACTGTTAACAAATCAGTTGAATTTTCGTTCATCATGGTGATAATGTGACAAACTATACCTCTGGACCATTTGGGTTCATAAAATTGCTTCTCTTCACCCGGGGTATAATCGGGTATCTGCGAGGGTTGAGGTTGATATGAAAAAGCCTTCGGAGCACCACTGCAGTACAGGGCTGTGCACTGCCCAGGGAGCTGAGAAAGATTACAGGAATGCTATTGGACCAATGACCAGGGCCCTTAATGTAAAGCGAATTGATACGTTATTGTGAAATGCGCTATATAAGAACTAGTTATTATTATATTATTTTATGAACCCAAATGGTCCAGAGGTATAGTTTGTCAATGAATTAAGGCAACAAAACAAACAAAACATGTTTAGTGTCCCCGCCCGCTTCCTTTTAAGAGGCCGCCTTCATTTTACGAATAAAAAAGGATGAATTTTAACAACCTCTGACGAAAAAAAAAATGTTTAAAAAATAAATAACTCATATTTTTAGACTTTAGACACCGCGCAAAAACTGACAACCATCTTGAAAAATGTATCGGGCTGCCATTCTTGAAATAGAAAAAAAGAAGTAGAAGTATCTTCATCGTTTATTTTCCACAAGATTATCATTACTTTACACAGTATTTACCTTTTACATACTAAGCCAGGCTCCGAAGGGCTCATCTAGAAAACTATAATGCCAAGTTGTTCATAACCGTTCATCTTTTCAATAGCTACCTTCACACTTGTCAAAAAGAGCAAGAACAATTTATATTCTTAGAGAGTCTCATCCCTATTTTTGTTTTTGTTTATTGTAATCCATATCCTTAAAATGTTATGTGCTGTAACTAAAATCTAGAGTAATGCAAGCGTACACCACGATCCTGTTCGTAATTCTCAGCCTTCAAAACGAGAGGCAGTTTGGATTTATGCGATCGGGAACGTGGGTGGATTGTCATCACTTAATGTCAATGCAGCAAAATGCCAAGTTCGCATGATACTGTAAATATGAAATTGATTACATGTACTCTTAGCCCATAAAGTATTACAATTTTGCATAGTCCCTTTACATCAGCGGTAGTAGAGCGTTGTGGGCCGCGCTGCCGAACAGAGGTGTAACCGTGGTGGTGGTATATTAGGGGGGAGGTGGGGGTTGCAATGGGCAAAAGCCCCAAACCCCAAGCTCTGGTTCAAGTCGTCACTTTGTTACATATGGATTGCCCCCTTGTTCTTCTTGCTTATAAATATTTACTTCCTATCATAGAAATAGTACACGGAACTTATGATGACAGTAAAGGTAGTTTAATATTGGAAATTGCACATTTACATAGGTTTGCACAGCGAATGTCTGGCGTCATCATAGATTTGGCACGTTATGTGTCAAAAACCATCAGAAGTGGGTGCGCCTGGCGCGGCCTGCCGTGGTTCACGGCAGGAGTCTGGCCTAGAGCCGTCTACTCTGAAAAAGTACAAATACAGTAAATGTCTTCGAATTAATTTATAGTTATACAAACCGCTCGAAACGAAAAACCTGGGTACGAATGTAACACAAAAAAAAAAAAAAAAAAAAAAAAAAAAAAAAAAAAAACATGTCCTTATTTTATCATAAAAAGTTTAATTCAAATGTGCTTACAGGAAATTCTTTTTAGTGAAATAGGATTTGTTTCCTCTTGTGTGATGTAGTAGTTTTTTTTTTTCCAATTGGCTCCCGACAAAAAGGGACACTTTAACTGGTTTGTAACTGGAAAGCAATGCAAAATAACATCCGATTTGATTAGAAAAACTGCACAGGCCGATATAGTTTGTTTTATGTTGGACTGACAAGAAGACATTGGCTGTACAAAGCTATGTGAATGTACTGTCTTTCGACACTATAATCAAAGTAAAAGAGTCACGATGACCAGCACGCAAGCCTCTGGACGACAGACCACGCGATTGTGTGCCCAATGGGTTTTATAGTCTCGATCATTATCTAATTACGTTATAAAACAATCAAACTTAAACAAGGGAGATTCGGCATACAGTAAGAACTGAATTAAACAAAAACTACTTCATTAGTATAAATCCAAAGCATATGCAGTAAAAAATATTTCAAAAAAATGAGTAAAATCCACAAAAGAATGAGAATCGGGGACGATGTGAATGACAACAATCTAATTATAGGTAGAATCTGTTTGTGCGTTACTGATTCATACTGAGTCACCAGCCTTTTCTATAACGAATAGGGGTAAAGGAAATATATAAAAAAGCTTAAAAGCGTATAGTTCTAGCAAAATAATATAAAATCTACAATTATGAGACTGAAATTTTTGATAAACTTGTATATAGGGAGGCTAAATATAACCACATAAATTTAGAGAAACTATTTCTCTTTAATCTGTCACAGAAATCACAAGTTAGCTATTTTGTTTTCAAAGAAAGTTTTCCAGAGGGAACGATTTTGTCTAAATTTCCATAATTAGAGTGTCAATATGTGGCTCCATGAAATTTAAATTGACTTTAATTGGCAAGAACTAATTTTACGTCTTAAAATTCAAACATGCAATTGAAGATTGGAGAAATGGTGAATGTCTGTTTTCATTTTTTATTTTATTTTTCAACTTAACTTGGCCCAAAAATGAGTCAGTCTGTGACTAATACGATTAGTATTCTTGGTTGTTGGTAAACCTTGGTTTTTAGTGTGTCACTTTATCTCGGGTTTTGTTGTATTTATGTGTCACCTGTCATGATAGCCTGTCTAAAAAATACATGTGTGAAACGCACAAAAATAGTGTTTTTTAGACAAAGGAAAAACTAGCCCTTTTTTTTCGTCAGAGGTTGTTAAAATTCATCCTTTTTTATTCGTAAAATGAAGGCGGCCTCTTAAAAGGAAGCGGGCGGGGACACTAAACATGTTTTGTTTGTTTTGTTGCCTTAATTCATTGACAAACGATACCTCTGGACCATTTGGGTTCATAAAATAATATAATAATAACTAGTTCTTATATAGCGCATTTCACAATAACGTATCAATGCGCTTTACATTAAGTGCCCTGGTCATTGGTCCAATAGCATTCCTGTAATCTTTCTCAGCTCCCTGGGCAGTGCACAGCCCTGTACTGCAGTGGTGCTCCGAAGGCTTTTTCATATCAACCTCAACCCTCGCAGATACCCGATTATACCCCGGGTGAAGAGAAGCAATTATAGTAATCTTGCTCAAGGACACAAGGTGTCATGACCGGGATTCAAATCCACACCCCAATGACTCGACCACCAGAACTTGAAGCCAACGCTCTAAACCACTCGGCCATGACACCCTAAATGCGTGGAATCGGTTGTAGTGCGTGTGCTTGGACTGTGCGTGGATTCCGTGTGCGTGGACTTAATGCGGTGGCAATGCGGTGGAATTAATGTACTGCGCGTGCGTGAACAATGCGTGGCAAACATCCTTGCAATTAAGGTTATTTGTGTGCAGGGTTTATATTCGCGCACACTTTTGGAAAGTGGAGATTGAACAGCTTGGTTCAGCCAGCTTGGTAATTCCAACATGCCGCTTCCAGTTGCAATCACGATGATATTGCTCATGATGGCCCATGAGTCGTCAGCGACCGGGTCAAGTAGTCTCCGGTCCCATGGAAGCTTTTTTCATCTATCCCAACACCACGCACTGACCGGTCACTCGTTCCTGAATCAATCAGGGACAGTTCAGATTCGGTGTACGGTGCTTTGCATGAGACACCCTTTGTGCTTGTCATTCAATTACAATGACATAAGTGGCATGTGTCAGCTCAACGACGCTAGGAAAGAGGAATTTCCTGAGAGTTACAAACAAGATGATGGCTTTTCCTATTTTGACAGATTGGTATCCGAGGCTTGCGGATCAGTGGAAACCACCACAGAGGCTGAGAAACAAGTAAGTACTGCATCAATTGTTAGGCGTCTCTTTTTGAGGTGTTCGTGCAGCAGCGCGAACAACTCATTGTTTTGTTCGTTTTTTTTTTTTTTTTTTTTTTTTTTTTTTTGAGGTGTTCGTGCAGCAGCGCGAACAACTCATTGTTTTTGTTCGGTTTTTTGAGGTGTTCGTGCAGCAGCGCGAACAACTCATTGTTTTTGTTCGTTTTTTTTTTTTTTTTTTTTTTTTTTTTGGAGTTGTTCGTACAGCAGCGCGAACAACTCATTGTTTTTGTTCGGTTTTTTGAGGTGTTCGTGCAGCAGCGCGAACAACTCATTGTTTTTGTTCGTTTTTTTTTTTTTTTTTGAGGTGTTCGTGCAACAGCGCGAACAACTCATTGTTTTTGTTCGTTTTTTTTTTTTTTTTTTTTTTGAGGTGTTCGTGCAACAGCACGAACAACTCATTGAGGTGTTCGTGCAGCAGCGCAAACAACTCATTGTTTTTGTTCTTTTTTTTTTTTTTTTTTTTTCAGTTTTTCTTCTTCTCAGAGTCGTTTGTCCACAAAAATAGCATAGTTGCGAGGCCTATATTAACTTGAAACTTTACATGTAGGTAGATTGCAACTAACAGATGATACAGAAGTTGTGGCGTCATGATGACGTCATCGGGTGTCAAATTACAAGCAAATTTAAGTTCAAAATGTGACGTTAGGCCAATGCCTGTATGTCTCTGAATATTATAGCCACAATATTCATATTTGGGCATATGATAGATCTAGACATGGGGAATCTTTGAAAAGTTAACACCAAAATCGTATGACCTTTACTTCCGGGTCGTTACCCTGGGTCGAAGTTTGCCTTTGGTTTTTTTTCTTGAAAAACATCACTTTCGGGCTTATTTGCGGCATAACTCAAGATTGAAATTGAATTGAACATTGAAACTCATCAGGCATTTGAACCTGAACATCAAGACAACACAAACGTGATGATGTCATGATGACGTCATCAGGTTTTGAATTACAATAAATCAAAGTTTAATAGTTGTAAAAAATCATAACTCGTGAACCGCATGTTTGATTTTTACAATCGACACATCATCGGACAGGTCGTTGAAAGTTCAACAAACCCTACACAAAACTTGACCCCATTTGACCGGTTTACTTCCGGTTCAAATCGGAAGTTGAAAATTTCAACAATTCGTATATCAAAAACTACCAATTATTTTAGTTTATTTTTTGTATCAAGGTGTGGAACGTTACACCTGCTCAAACTTTTGCACTCAGATGACAATATTTTGACCTTTACATGAGGTCGAAAAAGGCGCACGTTTAAGTTGACCCACCGTGACAACGCACGATAGTGAAACTGAAAGAGCACAGGTAGACATACGAACGTGCGCCTACACAGCGCATGCATTGAAGGCTATGCGTACCGTGGCGTGTTCTGCTCTAATCCAAGTGTGAGCATTTTTGTCAGATAACAAAAGACACACTTCCAAAAATCACACAACCTTCAAACTTCGCACATAGTTAGCTCTTCAATTGTAGAAGACACCGCTTTCTTGACGTCATAATGACGTAATCAGGTATTCAATTAAATTTAAAAAAATTAATATATTTGAAAAATTAATAACTTATCAACCGTGCATCGGAATTTTACAATCTATACATCATCGGAGAGGTCTTCGAAAAATAATCAAACGCTACACAGAGTGTGGACTCAATTGACCTTGTCTTTCGGTTGAAAGCGGAAGTTATGTAGTAACCTTAGCATTTATTTCCTGTGTAACAAATGTACTTTCCGTGAAAATTCAAAAGCTATCAACAATCTTTTCATCGGTTTAATTAAACACTGACCCAATTGATAGCCGAACACCTCGGTGTTTGTTCGTACAAACACTAAATTCTAGTTTATTATTATGATTCATCTTTTACCATTTGACGTATACGTCAAAGAGGGTAAGTCGGTCAACAAAAAATGTAGCCCTTTCCAAGTGTTCTCCAACTCTGAAAATTAAAGGTTGGTTCTTGGGGGCGAAAACCAATGCGAGCGCGAAGCGCAAAGTCCTTACGGCGTGGGGTCCGGGGCACGGTTAAGGGCCCCGGTCAAATGCTTGATTCTACATGCACTGTAATGAATTCTGGGATGATTCCTGATGGCAACTTCTCCTGTTTTCTAAATAAAAAGTTTTAAATATTGAAAGGAATTTTTTTTTTTTTTTTTTTTTTTTTTTGGGGGGGGGGGTCACTTGGAGCTCGTCGCCCCTCTGAGCAACTGTCGGCTGGATATGCATGGGAGGGGCGGTTTGGACCTCAGGATGGCCCGACGGTAGCGTTCCGCAAGTGGGCGTCAGGGCCGGCGTTGGAGTTGCAGAAACCGCCTTCACAGCCGGCGGGGAGCTGCTGGGTTTCAGTTTTTGCACTTGAAATTTATGTTGTACTAAAAAATGAGGCACTACTTACCGCTTGGAATAGCTGGATATTTGGGAGCAGTAACAACATCAGGCGTTTCCCTTAACTTGTTTTTTCACTCGCCGGCCGGACGAATCAACCAAAACTTAGGGTCACCCGCAAGTTTTTTTTTAAACCCAGCGAGCCACCGATTTAAAATATTTACGCCTGTCTCCGAAGGTGCTGAAGCGGTAGGCGTTTTATGTTGGGGTGTTAATAACTGTGTTTGGGGGCACTTGTTTTAATGGTCTGAACAGATGAATCTAAGTTCACTGAACACACACACCAACGATTTTAACATTCTGGCAATTGACACATTGGTTCACCACTGATTTGCCAAAGCATGTCGAAATCCGCGATTTGCCAAAAACTGCACAAATGAATGCCGCCTTGGCTCCACCCACATTTTTGACAACTGGCCCACACCCGGTGAATGACCTCTAGGGCAAAATCGGTTCAGCCACTTTGTTAAGGACTGTTCAGGGTTGGATGAAATTAATTTCAGCGAAATTGAACCATAAAAAAAATTGAAAATGAAGTTTGTAAAATTGCGTTTATGGACGATCTTTTTTCAATATTTCTGCCCTTAATAATAGTGTTATTATCAACAGCAATTTTCATGGGCTCGTAATTTGAGGATCGGTTTGATAGAACTACTTTTGCGCGGAAATCTTCGTGATTTAAAAGATCGGTCGACGACGCACATTGGGAAAAGATTTGTTATGGCGAGAGCGACGGTTTTTGCCCCTGGAAATTCGAGTTGTACACATGTATGTTTCTCTACTCTCCTTCGTGTTATTGTACGGAACATGCAGGAAAGAGCCAGACTAATAATGTGCATGCGTGTTTTACTGGAAATAAACGATCGCAATCGCGATCGCGGCATTAAATCTAGCAAATGTCAAGACTTGTTAAACCATTTTTCTTGTCAAACCGTGTGGACGTAAAGTTATTTTAATAACTTTATGACAGGCAGACAGGTAGGCCGCGAGAACGGCGTGAAACTTTGGTTTTAACAGAAAGTACTGTGGTCTTTCTTGCTTCTAAACTATTTCTGTTGTAAATTTACAATGCAGAGTAAAAAATGTAAACGTGGCGGCACCATTTTAAAGCTTGGCGGCGGTTATAAAGCGTGGCGCGCGCCGCAGAAAGCGTGGCGGTGCGCCACGTCTTTTCTATAGGTTGGAGAACACTGTAAATAAATGACAGCAGGAATGTCTCACCAAAAGTGATGCAAACTACGTACTGTGTTACTCACATGAGTTAAGTCACGTTGTTTCTTTATTCGTACAATAACATTCAAGATGAAGCTGAACTAAACTGTATTTTCACCAAAGCTTCCAACCCTATTCTTTTTTGACTCATTACGAGATAGTATCGAGGGGCCTTTGTACTTTGATGAGCTGTCATTACCCCTTAAGAAAAGTACGAATTAGAGATCGCTGGCTCAGATGGTTTCAGTTTCGAGTTTTACAAACTTTATCAAAGGAGAATTTTGTTGGTGTATTTGTCCGTAAGCTTGCGTATATCTCTGATGCGAAACTATCTATAACTCAAACGAATGGTGTTACTCTCTGCCCAAAAGGTGACAAACGTCGTCCACAAAATTGCGCTCTGTTTCACTTTTCCCATTATGATGTCCACTCTTGTTATTTAATCACTGATAATTGTAAATAATCAGAATTTAATTTGGTTCACTAACAAACCAGTTATACGACTGGAAGTACAACAATATGGTCACGATCTTGTTCAAACAGGTACGCACTTTTTTTAGTTGTGGAGTTCATGCAATGTCACGAGTATCCGACACTTGTACACTATTGGTGAGATCGAAAAACACAAATGTTCACAGATTCACACATAACTTACATGATTTAAAGTAAGTAATGGTAGAAAGGGTTCCTTAAAATATTTCTGCCTAAAATGCTATCGTTTCTGAGAAATGAATAAAACAATAGTTTTTTTATCGTGCGCGATAATAAACTTGATGTTTGAAAAACAGAAAGCATATAAGGTCTCTTTTCACTATTTTCTCGTGACCTCGATGACCAGTTGAGCTCAAATTTTCACAGGTTTGTTATTTCATGTATAACGGTTAATCACACAAAACATGAACTTTGTTTGCGACTGTTTTGTCAGCTCTACCAATCCTGTATAATACCTTTAAAGTGATAATATTATGGATTACGTAACTTCATAAAATATTTATCTCACAAAGAATATTTCAAATTCGTCTCTTCTCCCCAATTTTCTCTTTTAAAGATTTTTACTTTTTTAATCTATTTGAAACCAAAACGAGGCATGTTCAAACAAAATTCGAGTTCTCGTTGGACCTAACCAATTTATGGGTCAGTATGCCCCGTAATGTGTCTCAAAATGACCCAGAAATTGGTCAAACTGACGCCAAATCTGATTCCAAATTCCATTTGTTGACCAGTTTCCAAGTCAGCTTGACCCAGAAAAGGTTAAAGTCCCCTGGGCTCAACATATTATCACCGGAAAAAGTTCTCTTTAGTAAGTCTTGTCTTCCTTCTCCCCTTTCTTTAACCAAAACCAACACACCAACCCCTCTTCTTCTGTGAAATGAAATGCGTATATCAGAGAAAATGTATGTTTTAACAATTGCCGTTGACTTTTCATAGGAAAGAGACCGTTGTCTTCTACGAAACAACATCCAAACATATGATGGTTTAAAATTACCAGAGACCATACCCAAACCATGTGTTCGTCTTCTTAACCACCCTCTGCCTATTTATCTTTCCGGCTGGCTTCCACCGTAATTTGTTTCAAAGTTCCCGCACTGCCTGACACATCACTAATTCGCGGAATATTTATTGGGCAGACTGCTCTGTCTCCTTCCTTCCTTCCCACCCTCTCCCCCAGGCCCTCCACCCACCTGCACCTGGCTTTCTTGTGTTTTGCCCTCCCCCTTCTATAAAGAATTGCACATGCCGCCTCAAACGTTTTTGAAGGCTTGCTTTTTGATACCAAATTCTCGCACGACCTTTGGAGAATGTTCATATATCTCAAAACCCAAAGCTTTTTGAACATCTCGAGTGCGTTCCGGTTGGACTTTTTTCTCTGCTTGTCCATTCAAACTTTCAACTGTGATGCATACATCTTATATTGTCTTATATTGGTTACACTTGGTCTTATCTCATGATTTGCTTGCACACGGCCACATGTAATAATTTCACTCTTCCCTATACACACATTACGTGGGCCTAAAGATCAACTGCACACCGCGCGTGCTGACCATTTATTTATAACCTATCCCATGAATCACTGCGACTCCTTTGGACCTTTAACCCGCATGCTTTTGGTTTTGCCGTGGCGCTTTTGGTTTTGTCGTGGCGCTTTTGGTTTTTCCGTGGCTCTTTTGGTTTTGCCGTGAGAGTTGTGGGCCACCGTACTTACCTCAGAGGAATCATGATCACCGCCGAAAATACCTTGCAGTCATAAATTATGCTAATCAGATTGTGACCGCTGACACAAACATCCACTTTGCCTTCAGCAAAATTTTCCAAAGCAGAGCGGTGCAGAGCATTTTTGGTAATCTGCGTGTGCAGTACCCCCAAACCCGTAGTTCTGTTAAATGAAAGTGTGACAAGAAAACAATGTTTTAAGTCTTCAAATGTTTTAATGATGGATAGGAGTTGGCTACTGTTGGTCACGTCTTCAATTAACATGTTCAAAAAGACAACTGACTCCTTTCTAGATGCACATTTTTTTGACCCAGACAATCCATGACAATTGTATTGTCAGTTTGGACAAAAGTCATAAATCTCGCACGAATTTTGAAAGATTTTGTGTAAATTCCCTTAACCTTTTAACCTTTTAAGCCACCGGACCGCCCAACCGCCCAAAGCGGTACACTGTTACACGTGGTAGGAGCAATCGTTTACCAGCTTGTGTTTATTTGGAGAAATAACAGTTTTACATCAAAATGAACAAGGTCAAGTCGATAGTAATCATTTTTAATTTCCCACTTTCGCAGTTATCTTGCTAAATGTTAACGCTAATGATGATAACATTGTAGCTGGGCAAAGATAACGTTGTAAACGCATGTGAAGGGTTCTGTAGATAGATTACACCAGGGAGCGCACAGTGTTAACACGAACCCCGCCGTAAGGCTTTGCGCTTCGCTCGCTGGTTCGTCTGTTAGAAATGCCCCCGCTATATTTTCATCCTGACTAGAACGTTGTTTCTACATACATAGCAATGGTGTGGTACACGGTAACATTCGCAGGTAGTTACTTGAACCACCACCCTCTCCAGTCATTAAAAGTGACTCTCTGTTACATCGGTGTGACTGCACTTAACTTAGGCATTGTTGTTCAATTCGACAAGGATCAAACTTGATTTAGGCCTAACGTACATAAACCAAGGTCAACGCTCCCTTGCTCCGCGCCTGCCTACTCACCCATTCTCACAGGACAACGTCAAATCCCGGTGTTTATTATGAAAATCTTTGTTATTTTTCCTTTGTTAAGTCAGGGTTTCATTGTGGCAACGACCTTTTCAAAGTAAAACGATTTCCCCAGAAGCTCCAAAAAGTTCCGAAAATAAAACTGAGAGTATAGCTGTAAGCTTTGTATACGAATAGCTTTCTTCTGTAGCAGGTATTACAGTTTGTTTGAGAAGTTGAGTATCCCCCATAACAATATCGCTTAATTTAAATATGGAAGAATGAATTAGTTATACAATGTTAAAAGACTAATAATATTTAAAAAAAAAAAAAAAAAAAAAAAAAAAAAAAAAAAAAAAAAAAAAAAAAAAAAAAAAAAAAACGTTTTTAAAGATTATATACCAGCGAACATGTGTTCGCTACATGTTTAGTCAAAAAATGGTTGTAATCATAAATTCCTTAGTTTTCAAAAATTAGAGTTTTAAGTTTAATTCAGATTTGTGCCATTGAGATAGAGAGATTCGATTTGGAATTAGATGTACTTTTTTTTGTCTAGAATTAAGTGTCATATAAATAGTTAGAAGGAGATTAATTGACTGTTTTGCTAGAATCCAGTAGTTGCTAATTTTAGCTAGCTCTACATTTAGGTTTTGTATACCAATATCAACATCAATGTGATTATATAAAAGGTTGGTGTCATCTGCAAATAAGCGAAAAGAGATTGTGTCAGAAGAATTACAAATAAAGCGGGGAATCTTCGCTACTCGTGGGTCCCACTACTTTAATTAGTTTCAAATAGGGCCGTAAAAACACCAAATATTAAGACTTGTAAGACATAAAGTGATAATATCATTTGATTCCTGTAATCTTCATGATGCACCGTCGACGACCTGATAATTATTTAAACAATGACAGCGTTGCAACAAAGTTGTAATGTTGTCAGTTCACCGTAGGTCAAACGATGTTGTAATTTATGATGTTAACACACCGGGTCAGATTGGCGCGGATTCCTGGTCCCAGTGGGGCTTAGCTCATTTCTAGGTCAGGCTGACCCAGGAAGTATCATAATTATGATTTGCCCGTTTTTGTGTGTGCCTAGTCGGCCGGCTTGCCGGCCCTCCTGTGTGTACGTATTCTCCATAAGACACGCATAGTATACGATGCAGGATTGAACGGGGGTAACAGGGATTTTCGGTGTATAGTCCTTTTCAAAAGAGGCGGTTTCTCTTTGTGCATAAAACCTCGTGCTGCCAGTGTCCCCAGTATGGTCGGCTAATGGGGCAAAATACAAAACAGAAAACACATAAACAAAAGCAAACAAGCAAACAAGCAAATAAAAAATCATAAAAAACGAAGAAGAAACAACTAAATGCTTATATAGATTCAAACAAAAGTGTTTTCAAAGTCTAGGCCTACATCAAATATAAATGATTAAAATAATTCATAACAAACTTCACAATAAAATAAGTAAATTAATTTACTACCATTTAAAAATATTAATAAAAAAGTTTAATACATAAAATGGCTTTTACAATGCAGATTAAAAAATGCAAAACTGTGCCAAAAGTGACCCCAGCATGTGAGGTCACCTTATCGTCGCGAGACTCACTCGGTCTATTGAACGTGACCACAGGGTACCTAGTCTACCTATTGCTTACTCCATCTTGGTCCGAAGACCTTCATGGTTTGAGTATTTTCGACCCCATTTGCTGAAAAGATGTTTAGTCCTAGTTTTCAAGACTCTTGCAGTAGATTACTAGAATCGTGGTTCAAATTGCAAAAAAATACGAACGGCTTGTTATTTACGTATAAAACTGTCCTCCTCGTTAATATTGTCATTGGAAACAGATTATTTCAGGTTCAGAAGTGATAAGTCCCTGTAGGGAACGATAACTGCCTCTCATTAACAGCTACCGTTAATTTTGATGACGATTATTTTGTATAAGTATGAACACATATAGTTTTTAAAGGCTTTTACCTGGCATCAAATGCTATTACTGATTATTGCTAAGTCATAGTTTTTGACATTATCATGATGATGAAAGAACGTTAATAAAAGCTAAACAATGTAATTGTCATTAACATTTTACAAGTCAACTGTGGAGTGGGAAATTAATAATAATCTATCAAAGCCTTTGACACAAATATTGTGTTCATCCTTATACTGCGCTGCACTCTCGCACAGTCATCGACTGTACCGTTTAAAAAAAAATGTGATTACTCATTAACGGTGCGGTCAAAAATCGCGAAATTTTTTAAGTTCCTCAATGGACCATAGCCGGATAACACTAGTACCAGCAGATTTAGCTTGGGGTGAGTCTTCGACCTACAGTCACCTTTAATTTCGAAGCCCCATAGAATTCCCCTGAGGCCCAAGGAATTCCCCTGAGGCTATCCCTAACCCCATAAACACGATCCAAGGTCTTAGATCTAGCCGCTGTTACTTGGGGGCAATCAATCATCCTGTCACTGTTCCAGACATCGGGCAGACACCAGGTGCAGGTTGTGGTTTCGGGTTGGCCAAGTAAATAAGATACCTTGTTTCTCAGAAGACTGGTAAGCACTGGAAAGCAGTGCCAAAAAAAAAAAAAAAATGAAAAAAAAAAATGATTTTGGTAACATTTTTTTTTTTTTGCAACTGAGTGTGCTTACCATCCAGGGACATTGTTTTGCATTTTTTTTTTCTTCTTCTGGGGATTCAGTTAACGTTTCTGAGTCTAATGATACCATGTTAGAAGAGTTTGTGAGCAGCCAAAGTAGTTTTACAAGCAATTTCACACCGTACGGTAGCGGACCGTGCGATACAGTAACGGTGTAATTTTGATGGATTTGGGTAAAAATTTGTTTTTTGTTTCAACTGAGTGTGCTTACCCCCTATGAATATTTTTTTTCATTTTTTTTGTTGTTCTGGGGATTCAGTGAACGTTTCTGAGTCTAATGATACCATGTTAGAAGAGTTTGTGAGCAGCCAAAATAGTTTTACAAGCAATTTCACACCGTACGGTAGCGGACCGTGCGATACTGTAACGGTGTAATTTTGATGGATTTGGGTAAAAATTCGTTTTTTTGTTTCAACTGAGTGTGCTTACCCCCTATGAACATTATTTTCATTTTTTTTGTTGTTCTTGGGATTCAGTGAACGTTTCTGAGTCTAATGATACCATGTTAGAAGAGTTTTTGAGCAGCCAAAATAGTTTTACACGCAATTTCACACCGTACGGTAGCGGACCGTGCGATACTGTAACGTTGTAATTTTGATGGATTTGGGTAAAAATTTGTTTTTTGTTTCAACTGAGTGTGCTTACCCCCTATGAATATTTTTTTTCATTTTTTTGTTGTTCTGGGGATTCAGTGAACGTTTCTGAGTCTAATGATACCATGTTAGAAGAGTTTGTGAGCAGCCAAAATAGTTTTACAAGCAATTTCACACCGTACGGTAGCGGACCGTGCGATACTGTAACGGTGTAATTTTGATGGATTTGGGTAAAAATTCGTTTTTTTTGTTTCAACTGAGTGTGCTTACCCCCTATGAACATTTTTTTCATTTTTTTTGTTGTTCTTGGGATTCAGTGAACGTTTCTGAGTCTAATGATACCATGTTAGAAGAGTTTTTGAGCAGCCAAAATAGTTTTACACGCAATTTCACACCGTACGGTAGCGGACCGTGCGATACTGTAACGGTGTGATTTTGATGGATTTGGGCAAAAATTAGGTTTTTTTTTGTTTCAACTGAGTGTGCTTACCCCCTATGAACATTTTGTTTGCATTTTTTTTTGTTCTGGGGATTCAGTGAACGTTTCTGAGTCTAATGATACCATGTTAGAAGAGTTTGTGAGCAGCCAAAATAGTTTTACACGCAATTTCACATGGTACCGCAGCAAACAGTGCGATAGTGTAACGGTGTGATTTTGATGGATTTGGGTAAAAAATTAAACAAAAATTGATTTTTCACTTTTTTTGATTTTTTTTTTTTTCTTGGGATTGAGTGAACGATTCTGAGTCTAATGGTACCATGTTAGAAGAGTTTGTGAGCAGCCAAATTAGTGTTATGCGCAATTTCACACCGTACTGCAGATGACTGTGCGATGGCGGGACGGACGCTTTTCAAGGTCATAGTGCAGCGGAGGGTTAAAAAATAATCGCCATCAAACTTACCGGTAGCCGTTATAAACGAGAGGTTGTTATTGTTCCCTTTGGAATTGTCACTTCCGACCCTGAAATAATTTGTTATTCAATGACAACAGTAACGGAAACTACGATATTTTCACCTTTTTGCTATGCATTGTAAAAGCAATTTCATATATGTAATTTTTAATTATTACTATTTTTAAATATTTTTTATACGCAGCATTATTATTATTATTTTTAAATGTAACTTACGTGCTTATCTTTGAGTTACTCTTATATATGTATCGTCTAAATTCATTCATTGGCATGTGTTTATGTTATTTTATTTAGGCTTAGAATTGGAGAACAGTTTTTGTTTGTATCTATGTATTCATATTTATTTTTTGCTATAGGTTTTATTGGTCAAATTCGGCTAATGAGCAGCCAATTAAACCACTGCGCCATTCTATTTCGCGCGAAATCGAATGCTTCTGAAAAGGGTCATTCTATTTCGTTTTTTGACTAGTCAAACGTACTGTTGCGTCATTCGATTTAACAAAATAATCATTCAATTTAACAATTCAACAAAGCAGCATTCAAATTCGCAGGAGCTTTTAGAGGCGTGTGTTCAGTCATTCAAATTCATTTTTGGGCAGTCATTTCTGGAATTTGTGCAATCTAAAAAAAAAAACCGCGCTGTCAAATTTGTGTTTGCTTTCGATTGTTAAAGGCATATATATGGTTTATTTATTGGCACTTGAGTAACTTTGCCGATGTACTTCGAAAACGAGCTTTCGCCACAGTTTTACACGCATATTTCTAGAAATGGCAGCTCAATAAGAAATAAGGAAAAAACATAAAGGAACATTAAGTCTTGGTCAGTTAACCGATAAAGATCCCCCCAAAATTAACGAAACGAATAAAGAAGAAAACAAAGAAAGAGACAAATCTAATGGGCCCCGTGTAAAATCTACTGGAAACATAAATAAAGAAAAATATGGTTTCCCTGAATTGAAGTGAAGATACGAAACAGTTGCCTAGTACTGTTTTTTTATTTTTATATACTGTTTTTTACATTTCTTTATCTTACTTGTTTGAATTCTCGTGCATTGTCGAATATATTCACTCTGAGTGAAATCTGGCTTTTCCATGTCACCCAGCTTCGCCTCGTGAACAAAATCTTTGTCGGGTAATCAAAGCACATTACTAATATCCCGCCCCCAAAAGAGATACTAAGTGCCAAATAGTGTTTCAGATTGCACGACAGAGCATCTAGGAACCTAAAGCTTCTGGTGCCCTTACGCGGGCCGCGGACCCCACGCCGTTATGCCTTTGCGCCCAGCGCACGGCAATTGTCTTTGGAAAAATACCCCTTTGCAAACTTTTGTTTTTGCGGGCCTGCCGTATAGCGTGTAGATTACGTGGGGTTAGGTTATTTGGAAAACGGGGTTAATGGAACATAGGCGTGTCGGAACAAGGAGCAATCACCCCCTAAATGGATTGTGCTAATGACATTTGATTGCATTCTTCAATATTGATCAACCATTCTTTAAAAAAATAATTCGTCACACTTTGAAAGCTTAACATGTGCATGATTTTACAATGATTTGATAATCAAAAGCATCTCTAGGTTTTCCGGTTGTGGTGAACATTATTTTTCGTCTTTTTTGTTGTTGACCGCGTGATTGTACACCGTGATCTTGCTCTGAATGGTTGAAAAAGAGCTGCTGCAAATTGGTTCCGATGCTGCGCATCTGCGCGGCACACACGGAAATAATTTGTTCAGGGATTTTTTGTTATGTTTTGATGTTGTGCATGTATACAATGAGGGTGGCAATGTTTGTTCTGATAAGACCATTTGCAAACCACTCGTTCGGGTAGGGAGGGCGAGCGAAGCAAAGTAGTGTTTTATTTATTTTGTTTTTGATTACAATTTGTTTTATTTATACATTTATTTATTTATTGGTTTTGTTTCCTGTTCTTTTTATAAGTGTTTTTTAATGGTTTTTATGGGGGGGGGGGCTTTTGATGTATCGAGCCATTTTACATGTGCATCTCATTTGGTAAGGTTATGAGCCGGTGTGCGCAACCCTGCCCCCCCCCCCTCCCCGCCACTGCCATGCGATGATGTTTGACCATGTACTGCAATTCGCAATATATACAAACCATTTCATGAGTGCGTGTTGGGCGTGGCGTTACGCGTCAACGTACGGCAGCCGGACTGGATGGTTACGTAGGAACTGTGTGTACTTGTTTACTGTGGGGTCTGTTTACATTGTGGGGTCTGTTTACTTTGTGGGGTTTGTTTACATTGTGGAATTGTTTACATTGTGGGGTTTGTTTACATTGTGGGGTTTGTTTACATTGTGGGGTTTATTTACATTGTGGGGTTTGTTTACATTGTTGGGTTAACATAAACAAGCATGGCATCATCGTCTTCATATTTTTATTTTATATGCAGACGTTAAATAAATAAATTCATCTGACAGTAAACGCAAAGATTCCTAATCACATGCCAATTTAATGTGCGTCCTCGAGCGCTTCAGTTTCGAAAAATCTTGGTAGGCCTACATCAATAATTTCGGATTTCTGTCGAAAGATGGTCGTAGATTTGCAGCGCACATTATATCAAGGCTACTTTTTTGAAATGTTGTTTTATTTTAATGTATGTATTACCTTTATTTATATATATTTATTTAACTGTTATAAGCACAAATAGGGGGGGGGGTCTTCGAATATCATTTTCCCGATTTTGACAGGGTTCAAATTTCGTTCAGAATTGTTATTGGTATAAACTTTAGAATCAATGAGCTTGAATTGAAATGTTTACTAGATTAATACTTTCCAAGCTTTACACATTTAAACGGTTTCATTGTGTGAAGTTTGAATAAATAATGACAACCATATTTAACGTTTGAGAATATATCTTTTTAATACTGATGTGGTGTTTTCTCCTCTACAGACGATGGGATGCGACATTCACCCTGACACAACGGATGCCGATAATTGTGATATCACGAACAATGCACCTTCTTGTCGAAAAGATCAAGGTAAGACCCGTTTCAAACGTCACACAAGTCAAGCTCAAATTATTTGCTCCTGCCATTACAAAAGTAATTTTCTCCTGCCATGTCGATCTCATTGAATCTGCTCATGGGTGAATTTTAAATGATTGGGTTTGAACAAAGAAATAAATACTAGAGCGGGATTTGATCCAATGATCTCCCGATTAACGTGCCGGCGCTCTACCAACTGAGTTATCTAGCCCCTATGGCGGCGGTCTCCCTATTTTGTCAGCATCTTTGCTCGGGGGTGCTAGTCAGAAGCGATACAACCGTTAACTGTCATATAACCAGGGATCACACCCACGTTTACAATATAACCCTGGGAAGCGGCAGCCAGGGGATCACCTCGAAGGGATGCGAATTTTTCACAGCAAATATCAAGTAGTAGAACACACGACGGAAACTGACTGGGTACATTTTTAAATATTTTGGGTTGAAAAACTAAAAATGTTGTAACAAAAAGTTTCGTATATTTTGTATTACACCACTTCACTTGCACAACAATACAAACAGAAAAGTACAGGGTAACAAAAAGATTTTACAATATAAACAAGTATAGACAATGAAATACAGTGAATGAATTTATTTTAAAGGTTACAACAAATCGCCCGTGAGTGGCAAGGTGGAACAGGTGATATAGCACCTTTAAACATTTTAAAGTGCATCCTGAAACATTAGAATCATTGGCCTCATGGAACGCACTAACATCAGAAACCTTTAAATCACTTCTAACGTCATCAACATTGGCACGTTCGAGTTATCTGTGGTTAGTGTAGAAGTGGTCACAGGAAAATGGGAAATACCCACATTAAAATCACGGTCATGATTTGAAGAAAGCATCAAGTCCAAAATGGTGTCACATAATATCCATTGAACTAGTATGATTAACCTCAGTCTGGATATGATCGTTAACCATAATTATCACAAAAGGCTTGTTTACACTCAATGATTTTATGCATTCTGCTGATGTCTTGTCGAATTCAAATAAACTGCTCTTTTCATGTCGAATTCAAATAATCTGCTCTTTTCATGTCGAGGTCAGTTGATCTGCTCCTGCCATCTCAAACTCAATTAATCTGCTCCTACCATGTCGAACTCATATAATCTGCTCCTACCATGTCGAACTCAAATAATCTGCTCCTACCATGTCGAACTTTCATACCATGTCGAACTCAAATAATCTGCTCTTTTCATGTCGAGGTCAATTGATCTGCTCCTGCCATCTCAAACTCAATTAATCTGCTTCTAATCAGCAAGGTGGAATTGTGAAAAAGTTGTTGAATTCGGTCAGGTCATAGATGAAGCCTCTTGACTCGATAGTCACTGCCGCTACTCACTGTTCCAAAGCTGGCATACGTATGTCTGTATTACCACTTCTCACGGCTTCCTTCCATTATATACGATTGGGTTTTTAAATTCCCAAATTACTATTTTGCAAAAGATTTGTATACAATAATAATCAAAATACATAGTTTTGCTACTGACTAAGGTGGGGGGGGGGGTGGGCTGGGGGTAAAGTCTCTCTCCCCACCCCACTGGTTATACCACTGACGGGTAAATACCTAGATTCCATGAAGCATAATTATCCTCACCGCCACTTAACGATATTGAGATATCCCAAAGGGTATCAGTTTGAACTTTAACGTGACCAGCTACTCTTAACCCGCCCCTTAACCTATTTTAAATGGCAAAATATTTAGAAGAAAAAAGATCATATAAATAACAACACTTTTCGTTTGTACTCAGGTCTTGAATGGCAATTGGTCTTCAAAGGGGTTGCTGGTACGGGAATTAAGCTGTATGATATGTGGACTAACACGACCTGGGATGGAGATTTGGGGTGCCACGGGAACTATCGAGACAAAACACTTTACAATGCTTGGAAGAATGGAGAGTTGAATATCAAACAGGCGAGTAAATATCTTTGAATAAAAAGTGTGGTAAATTATTAAAATTGACTTATGTTTAGAGCGTCCCTTTATAATCGTTTGCTTGTCGGGGTATACTCGCGTGACTTGACCCGGCGAACGTCAAGGAACTAGAAAACGCACTCCGGTCATAATAAAAAGGAAAAAGTCGTTTCGATGATACAATTCTGTAAAATAATTGTTTGAATCCCTGTCCAGGTCAAGCTGTCATTGTATAACCACACTGGGGGCAAAGTTGAATTGGTATTCAATGGAGAAGACTCAGACATTTTGAGCTGGTTCGCCAAGGAGCGCCTTGTATCCTCTCCATGGAGTGACCTGACAACAACGGCCACTACAAATTACTTCTCTATCGCTGGACATCGGGGGGCAGGGTACGTATACATGCTGGTAGTTAGCCCAGCACACGGAAACTATTTCATTTCAAACTCGTAGTTTCCATATCAATTGCACCTGGTTATGTAACAAACTGTGACTGAAACGAACGTTTGGAAGTGTGAAAACTGAACAATAATATTCGCAAAAATTTAGAACAGCTTGTAAAAGAAGATGGAAAGACAAGTTTGGAGTGAAATTTAAAACGGTGTTTAAGCAGTTGGAAAGGGTTTTACATCACATTGTCCGTTTCTGGTGTTATTTTCCATAAAATGTAGAATTTTTAAGTCAAGAAATGTTTGGAAATAAATGATACCTGCTCACACCCGGGGATTGAATGTGTACTAAAAATAAACCATGAAAGGACCCCCAAAACTGCATCCAACGATTGTGTTTGCGAGCGTGTCTACTCGTTGAAACTGAGGAATTTAAGAAAAGGGATTCGGGGACATTGCTATAAACAGCAATCAAAGTCCAAGCAATGAAAGAACAAGAAGAAGTCTTCGATTTACCGGGTTGACAAACATATTTGTCTTGTGGGGTTGGGGTGTGAGCGTATATAAGTGGAATTCATTTATTAGGTAAAAATATTTCTGACACCATCTTTCATATTTCAAAAATAAACGTCGGTTGAGATTGCTGATAAATAGTTTACTTTTGGTTCACTTTATTATCAAAATTCTCTCCCTTATCATTCTTTTCATACAAACTTTAGAGAAAGGCGTCAACGGTTCTTCATCAATAGGAACTATGGCGGCTGTGACATTGACCGCGGCTGGCTGGTGGCGCTAGATTCAGAAGGGGGTTGTTCATGGGAGCAATCACACAGCAGTTATCCTGTCATACTGTACAGCACTCGCAACATTGGAGTCAAATGGTCGGAGACACTAAATGGTACACCATAATTAATAAATAAAACAATAACCCTGTTTGCTAAAAGCATCAAAATCTATAATTTTTCTCGCTTTTCCCAACTTCGATTTTGTCTTATTATATGTGTTTCCAACCTCTTGTAGTTAAACCAGGTCCTTCCCTCTACCCCGCCCCTTTGTCTCCATTGTTTATCGCTTGTTTTTTCTGTGTGCTTTTCTGCCTATATGATTGACTACTTCTGTTACATCACTATACCAGTTTATGTGTGTTGTGTTGTCCCTTAGCCTTCGAGAAGGACTCTGCTAGGGTCGAAACTTCAGGCCATTAATTTTGTTTTGTGCAAAACTCAAATAAGCATGAAAAAGGCAGACACCGAGCACGAAATACATGTTCTCATAGCTTTAAATCTAAAAATCTAAACACGAGAATGTCCTTCATTCTTTTAAAATGAATGTATCAGGTTCACATTTTATAAAAATTTACCTTTAATAACAAAACAACTATTTGCTTCTAAAACATTCTTCTGAACATTTCAACAATACTGCCCTTCATTCTTCTTTTACAGGGAAATTAACTTGTTAAAATGAACCTGATATCAATTTCACTGGTGCATTCCTGTAATAAACTATTTGAAAATTCAACCTATATTGAAAGATACTGCAATCAACCTCAGCAATTCCAAATTGGCACAAGGCACAGACCGCCATAACTGAATGGTTGAATTTAATTTAAATTATTCCGATTAATAATAAAGTTTTCCATTAAACCTTATTCATTTTGAATGTGCTTTAACGTTCACGGCGAATTGGTATCAACACCTTCTTAGCATATTGATAATCAAGACAGAACGCATCGGGAAACGAACAATCTTGTTTCATAAAAAAAAATGTATGATTTGCACTGACCCAAGTCTTAACACCTCCCTCCCCACCCCCGGGTTGGGAGGGGTAGAAGTTTGCGGAACTAGATCATTTGAGTAGCTGAAACACATCAAATTTCAAAATATGTTTTTGAACAAAAAGAAAGGATATTGATAAGAAGAACACTCAAGCAGCCGTATGATATGATAAAAATAACTTGTTTGTTCTGGTGCACTGCTTGTTATTGATTCCAGCTGGAACGTTGGGCATAGCGGATTACTTGACCATCCACATCGAGACTGAGTGAGACGAGCTTTTGGAGTGAGCGTATCCTCACCGAGCACGACCTACTGTTTTTTTTTTTTTTTTTTTTTTTTTTTTTTTTTGAGATATCGCCTCACTCACAAGGCCGAACGGCCACTTCAAGATGAGGGCTACACTAAACTGATTTGGGCTGTTGACCCAAATCAACTGACACCAGGGGCACTTTGCCACCTACTCCTGGGGCTGAAATGGGGTTACCCCCTTCACAGTCCGTAATGATGTAGGCATGGGTATCATCCACTAGGGGCCTGGCTGGTAGTGCAGATTGCACTACCTTCCCAACTTTTACGAAGCAATTATGGTTAAGTGCCTTGCTCAAGGGCACAAGTGTTATGACTGGGATTCGAACCCACACTGTGCTGCTGACAACACCAGAGCTTGGGTCCGGTGAACTAGACCACTCGGCCACGACGCGCCACAGTATAAGTATATTCACCGCGTATAACACTTTAACATATTACCTTAAATAACGTCTTTATTTTGATCTAAGCATGCGCAAATAAATTCGACTAAAACAAAGGGGGGAGGGGGAGGAGCGACAGTTAAACAACGCATCACATTCAAAACATCAGTGAACATGCACAAAGCACTCTATGACGTACTTCCACAGTATATCACAGAGTCTCTAAAACTTAACAAACCGGGCAGGAGTGGCCTCCGCTCCAGCCAAAATCTAACAATCCCTCGTACGTACAAAAGGGCAGGGGACCGATCCTTCTCAGTTGCTGGTCCCCAATGCTGGAACTCACTACCAAATCAAATTCGCAACATCAACTCACTCCAGACTTTCAAGCAAGGGCGTCGATGGGTGGGGGACGGGGGGGGGGGACATGTCCCCCCCCCCCCCACTTTTTAGACTGGGGGAACAGCATATCAGATGTCCCCCCCCACACACACACACACTTTTTGATTGACTGTTCATCAGAAATATGCAACAAAATATAAACATATACACCATTTCCTTGATTCAATATTTCATTATAAATTTTTAAACGGTAAAATGTTTTCTTATTTGGCTCTGATGGACCACGCGCAGAATGATATTTTGGGCCTATTTTCATTTCTATAATACAGACATTAACCGACAAGTTTCGTCCAAGACATAAACGCCAAAATTCCGCTTACAAACCTTGTTTGCATTCAAGTTATGCGTCATTTGTGTATGCTATAATGTACGGTACATGATCCCTCCACGAAGAAAGTCTGTATGTGCGCGCATGTGCAATTGTGTTACATTTTGTTACAATCGCACAATGCACAAAATGTAGTGCAGTTTGGGCCATGACAAGATTTGTCGAAGAAGCAGTGTTTTTTCGAAGACACAAGATAAACGCCGGACTCCCGAAGCACAATAAAATGAATATTATAAAATTCTTTTCAGTGGCTACGTTCCAACAGAAACAAAAGTTCTTTTTAGCGAGTTCCAACAACCCCTTCCCCTTCCAACCACCCCCCCCCCCTTTAAAAAAAAAACTCTCTTTCATGCACGTGGTTACATAAAAACATCAAAAATTAGCTGTGTTCTAACCATTGCCTTGGGTACTTGGATAACGGAGACACTTGTCGTCCACCAAAAAGCAACATCCAAACAGTCAGGTGATGATTTACTACCAGAGACCACACCGACATGTGTCTTCCCTTCACTCCCTCTAGCTGCCAATCTATCTTTGCTAGCACCGGATCTGGTTCCGAAATTCCTGCTCCATGGTGCATTTCACTCAAGTTTATTTTGGCAGTCTCCTCTTCACACAAACCATCCTTTCCAGACCCCACCCCCTACCAACACCTGTTCCCCTTCTGGTTTTGCCCTTTAACTTAACCACAACCCCCATCGCCTCATACGTTCTTTAAAGCTTTAGTTTCCATACATGATTCTCCATTAAAAGGGAAGATTTCTATAATTTACTATAACTAAAGCTTTTTGAACACTTTGAGTGAGCTCCGGTACTACTATTTTTGTGCTAGTCCTCTAAAAACACTCTATATGATGCTTTTATACAAAACCATCAAAATGTTTTTTTTGTGGGCACACTAGTCTCATCTTAATGGTCTGTTTACACAAGGTTACATGTATGATTCACTTTTCCCTTACACACACACACAAAAAAAAATCAATTAAAACAAAAGAAAAACGACAAATTGTTCATGACTTGCTCGCCCGTCCCCCCTACTTTTCAGTAGCAATCGACGCCCTTGCTTTCAAGTGTAAATTAAAAACACATCTGTTTTCTTCTGGCCCATAAATTGACATTTTTGTAGCATTCTTTAGCAGCGCATTGTATCTCTGGAAAATGCGCTTTATAAGTCTTGTTATTATTATTATTAAGGGTAAGGCACTAAATAGAATGCCAATTGCTGTACAAATGCGCATTTTACATCAAAATTTAAGGCAATTAAAGCAAAATCTTAATTGTTTAACTAGGGACAAAATAATGTAAACAACGCCACTAAAATGTCCTAGATTGCACCAGAGAGTATTTAAGGTCCCCGAACCCCACATCGTCAAAAGAGGCTTCGCTTTTGCTCGTTCTTTTTTAAAATGCCTTACACTAGTAATACAATTACATCCTGGCTAGAATGCTCTTTCTACATAAACATCTATTTTATTATTAGCCGAAAACATATTTCAGCCTAAGCGGCTAGCTTATTAACCAACCGATTCCCCTCCCATCCCTACAATTTCAAAAAACAATATTAAAGGCAAAAAGGGCAAATTTCCAACTGGTTCAAAATAATGTTTAAGACGCCTCTAAAGTGCCCTAGATTGCACCAGAGAGCAAGTAAAGTAAAACTTTTCCGGGGCCCTGAAGCGGGCCCTCGACCTCACACCGTTTGCGCTTCGCTCGCTGATTCGTCTCTTGAAAATGCACCCCCCCCCTCCCACCATATATTTTCATCCTGACTAGAACGTTGTTTCTACTGTACGGCAAGGGTGTGACACACGGTAACCTTCGCAGGTAGTTACTTGATCCACCACCCTCTCCATTCATATAATGATGGTATCTCTTTAAAATCGATGTAACTGCAGTTATAAACTTAAGGTCATGTATAGGCTTATGTATATAAACCAATGGAACGGGGGGTCTCGGCACGGACTAAACGTGTTTGATCAAAAAACGTGTTTGGTGCCCCCTTCCCTCGCTTAAAAAAAAATATTGGATCCGCGCCTGCATATACCGTTAGAAATACCCACATTTATTTTACATTGTATTCACAAACGGTACGATGTAAAACAACAGTTAGGCCTAGTTTTTCTTATCAACACGGGGTATTTGGATTATTATAGATTCTTTTTCGGCATAACTCTTTTCAGTTGGACGATAAGCTGCAATAACAACAATTATCTTTATGGGGCTGATGCTCAACGTAACACAAGATCAAATCCGAGTCTGTTATTTTTAACCAAGAGTGGTGGAGGAGACAGGAACTACATGTTAAGTATGTTGTCTTCAATTTAATTCGGTTTTACCCTTACACCGATGTGTAGTAAGCACTGTATGCTCAGTACTTTCACGAGCTCTGTGAAAAAAAACACAGGCAAATCACTCGGTAGGATTCGAACCCACGACCTTTGCATTGCTAGAGCATATGTCTTACCAGTAGACTTCCGAGCTAGCCCGATGGCTAGAGGTAGTTCGAATCCTTCGCAGCGGGTACTGCAACGACTTATATGTTGCCTTCATAAAACTGCTCAATATATAGTTAATGTTAATAAGCAGCCAAAGCCGCTAACTGAGTGATTGATGCAAGCAACATAACTTTAATCTTATTCTAATTTAATTATGTACACAGGAACAATTTAAACATTTTTTTTTCGTGCATACATTACGAGCAAGATAAATGAATTTTTTTTCTAGTTTAATCACGTACCCAACACAACTTTAAATTAATTTTAAACTTGCGTTTATGCATTGCAAGCAAGATAACTTTAATCTTAACCTAATTTAATTACGTACACAGGAACCATTTTAAACAATTGTTTTGACTTTCGTATACACATTTACTGTTCTAACCGATAATTTATGATAACCACTTTCAAGAATACAACGCGCTCTCACTGCAAAACTATGGTGGCTTCAAAGGGAAATCAAACACCGCAAAGCAATCTTTTCCGAGTTTGTCACCAATAATATGTCTTTGCAAATATTTGCGACAACTTTGCAAAAGTGCAAATTGATGGAAAGGGTAAATTAATGCACACACCCATTCATTTGTATGTCGAAGGTCGGGGGCAAGAGGACGGGGTGGGGGAGGGTTCTGGGCGTGGGGGTTTGGGGCTTTTGTTCATTGCAAACCCTCCCCCTCCCTACACCACCACCACCACGGTTACACCTCTGCTCGGCAGAGCGGTCCAACAACGCTCTACTACCGCTGATGTCAATGGACTATGCAAAATTGTAATAATTTATGGGCCAAGAGCACATTTAATATTTACAGTACATTGCGGACTTGTCAATTTGCTGACTCCAGCCATGTTTTAAAACAAACTGCATCGACATTAAGTGGTGACAATCCACCCACGTTCCCGATCGCAGAAATTCAAACTGCCTCTCATTTTGAAGGCTAGGAATTACGAACAGGATATTGGATACGCTCGCATTACTTTAGATTTTAGTTAAAAACATAAACATTTTAAGGATTTGAGATTATTCAAACAAACGTATGAATCGTCAACAAGGCCTTTAAACAAACACTTTTAACAATTCATTCCTACCCACAGTTTAAACAGTAGATTTATTAGATACATTTTTATGTGTACAACCTATAGATTCGTTTTGTTTTTGTGACTCTTCCTTTCTTTTATTTTTGTGTTATTGCGTTGGACTTTTTTTTGAAGGTTTTTAAAGATTTTTTTTAAATGCCGTACAATAGATCACAAATTTAATGTGTTTTTACATGATGAATAAATAAATTGAACTGAACTAAATTGAGATTGAATTGAGATTGACTACATGCTTCTGACGTAGAGTATCCTTTCTGAAATCTCTCGGACCAATTTTTACTTTTGAGGGTTCTGCACTTTTGGTTATATTGATGTTTATACACTGATTATACCGATGTTTATCGTGTAAATCGTTATTAATTTATTAATTATGGTAGCTTGCCATACATCGTTATGGTAACCTTGCCAAACATTCTTTGTATAAATAATGGCCTATTCTGAGTAACAGCTCTTTGTTCATGTATGAGCAGCTCTCAATACGTTAACCTTTTGTATTTTCCAGTATTGTGTGATTCAACCGCAATTTATTATTTCAAGGCAGATTAAGTAGTTTTTTACCTCTCGTTTCATTCAATATTATGGTCAGATAATTAAACAAGAATATAAACCAGTATGTAAAAGTGTTTTTTTTTTCATTAATTATTACATATGTGACTATTGGGAACATACAACAAAATTGCTTCAAAATCCGGTCCCAACTTGTCTGCATCTGAAGTTGACCGCCAATTAGCTCAGTATCCTTTCAGAAATCTCTCGGTTAAACTGATGTTTATACACGTAATATAGCGATCTTTATCGTGCCATTGTCATTAATTTATGGGTCCAATTTGAGAATGGTAGCTGGTCATACATCGTTATCATGGCAGATTACCTTTTTTTTGCGTGGGTTGTATGACATGATAACTGCTGACTGATTCCTAAAAAAAAAAAAATCTACCACCATCAATCAGCCAAATTCTTGTTTTAATGTTTCAATTAAGTCATTTTGTATCGCTTGATTCATTCAATAATATGGTCAGATAACTATACAAGGATATAAATCCGTATGTAAAAGTCTTTTGTCATTAATTATTTCATATATTATTCATCTTGACCATTGGGAACATACAAAAAAGAGCTTCAAAATCCCGTACCAACTTGTCTGCAGCTGAAGTTGACTGCCAATCTCCTCAGTGGTGAAGTTACAAGTTAAACTGATGTTTGCAAACGTAATATAGTTATCTTTATCGTGCCATTGTCATTAATTTGAGAATGGTAGCTGGCCAAACATCGTTATGGTAACATTGCCAAACGTTGTTTGTGTAAATAATGGCCTATTCTGTGTAACATCTCTTTGTTCATGTTCTAGCAGTTCAAAATATATTAACCTTTTGTATTTTCCGTTATTGTGTGATTCAACCGCAATTTATTATTTCATGGCAGATTACCCTTTTTTGCGTTGGTTGTATGACATGATAACTGCTGACTGATTCCTACAAAAAAATCTACCACCAGCAACCAGCCAAAGTCATGTTTTAAATGTTTCAATTAAGTCATTTTGTATCGCTTGTTTCATTCAATATTATTGTCAGATAGCTATACAATGATATAAATCCGTATGTAAAAGTCTTTTGTCTTTAATTATTTCATATATTATACCTCTTGACCATTGGGAACATACAAAAAAAAAGAGCTTCAAAATCCCGTACCAATTTGTCTGCAGTTGAAGTTGACCGCCAATCTGCTCAGTGGTGAAGTTACAAGAAAAACCTACCTTGGGTTAATCGTAAACAAAGTAAAATTGCAAATAGTAGAAAAACAAGGCAATGATGTTCTTGGTTTGTTAAAACACTTGTAACCATAAATGACCGGGAAAACTCGTAGCACAAACGTTTATGAGCTGGTTTAAGAGAACAAAAGTTGGGAAAATTGTGACGCCCTTTTCGCTTCTTTAAAACTAACGGGACGCCATTCAACCGGTGCAGTTAGTGGCTCCGGGGCGTTGGCTTCTATACACCTCAAGTAATGTATTCTTTGTTAATAAGAAACTGATAATAAATGTAAGTGTCAGAATAGTAATTGTTTCCAGAATGAAGTCATTTCTGCCTCCGATCCACTCCTTTGGTTTACTTTATGGAAGCATAACATGAGAAAAGGGGATTATTGAACAAAGTATGAATGCGTGATCGTTCTCCGTCATTCTCGTATCATGACGAGTGAATCATTTTAACAAATTGTAGCTAAATCACACTAATAGGAACATACATCATGGTTCATTGGGTGTTGTGAACAGCCGATAGATGAACAATGAACTGTCACCCAGAATGGACCATTAAATTGATTATACTAATTAGGAAACAATCGTAGCACAAAAATGTGTGTGCACTGGCAATCGTTCTCAAATTCGACCTTTAAAAAACAACTGACAATGCCAACAATGAACATCAGTTACTCGTCTCTAGAAAAAAAAATGTGCATTAGCTCTTATAGGCAAATAATGGGGTTGTTTATTAGGTATTGCGACATTCGTTTTCAATTTTCACCAGATGTTGAGATTTTACAAATGGCGTCACGCAACTTAGGTGTGTTGAAATGTCAGCCGTTCATTTATACATCCTATCCACACCGTTCTATTTTTATAAAACTAACTAAAAATCATGTAGGGGCTACTTGAAATGTTTCCGTACCCTCACTGCAGCAATCCTGTTGTGGTTGGGCATGCAGTTCTTAGTTCACCCTGCATTTGCTTTAAAACCTTGCCGGCTAAAATGGGGAGACTCCGGAAGGCACTTTTTTCCTTTTTTTAATTACTGAAAAATGTTTGGGCCGATTCCGCTGAAACTACATGGAATCGTCAATGAAACCCTCTAGTTTGACATTCTAAAGTCACTTTTAACATTGCGCGCTATGTACAGGTCAGGCAAATTGTGGAATAGCTTGGACTCCAGCCGAACCTTATTCATTTGTGTAGAAAGTATAAGCCCATTGTAGTGTGTGCAGATCTAATCTCCTTGAATTTTTTGCTGCTAGACTAGCAAAGCTCAATGCTATGAGTCATCCTAGTCTAGTGACAGGTTGTAAATAAACAGCGGTTCCCACAGGTGCTGTCTACTACTGTTTTATGTCCATGTTTCAGACGACTGTTTGATGTACCAACCTATAAATTGCCTGAATGCTTCAATCCTTTCTAGGTGTGTCCAGGGGGACCTCCATTCATCTGTATAGACCCTTAGGAAAGAGATTGTGTCATCCAAACAATGTTATATACGCGTAATAGAAACTGCCTTCCGTGAGCTCCCCCTTTGCTACATGTGTACATTTAAGGGGGGTGTTAAACAATTTTGAGTATGGAAATAGGATAACCGTTGTACACACCTAAAAAGTTAAATGCCGAGTGATTTGTTTTAAGGTAGATTGCCCCTTCCCTTCTCTTCCCCCATTTTACCTCACACGGATCAAGAATCAATGCGTACTCGTGACAATTTGTCATCAGTTTGACCCTCTATCACGTAAACGGACTTGAGTTTCAGTGGCGCAACCGGAAGGGAGAGAACCCCCCCCCCCCCAACGAGATCGAAAAAATGCACAAATGAATTGTTATAAACAACATTAAACCTCCCTAAATTGTATATTTTCCACCGCCTGCAGCACCCCCCCCCCCTATGAAAATGTTTGGTTACGCCTCAGCTGAGTTTGTTATTGTGAGTTAATGTTTTTGTTGTATTTGCTTGGTCAACTGAAACGAGTTATGCGAGTGGTACGCAGGTCCATTCGTATTTGTTGGACGTCAGATTCTCTGTGCCCGGATGAAAAGTTCAACATGAGTTCACAACCGCCTTGAAATCCGGTGATAGTCTGGTTTCTACGATCAGGAACGCTGGTGGATTTTCACCACGGATTTTCACTGTAGTTTGTTTCAAACTGGCTGCATGGAGTCAGCGCTAGTAATGTGTAGTAATTACAATAATTTCCTTACAATCTCTCGCCCATAAAATGAAGAATAACCCTTAGGGTAGTTCAGCTAAGCACAGGATATTCAAAAGCGTGTCCATCGTAGTCTTGGGTCAAGCCTTAACTTTATTATACCTTGTTATAGGTTTTTTGCTACTATTCGCCATTAAAAAATAAAATAATAAATTGCCAACAGAGGGCGTAGTAATCTACTTCCAGCGACAAAATGCAAATCGAGATGGATCGCCTCATAATTTGAACACAACGTAGTGTGTAGATGGAACATTTCTTTAATAAATGCGAGAGTCTTCAAGCAAAGACTATTAATACGTTTAATGTGTAATATAGTTTATATAATTCCCTGTAAATTAATTTTACCAATGATGGTACAGCGCCGGTACGTTAATCCGGAGGTCGTTGGTTCTATACCCGTTCTACTACATTTTTGAAGAAGATGGGTGCCGGATAAGGCGGCCATTTTGAGTTCCCACAATGCATTTAATACCTTTAAGTCAAACATCACTACCACTGTATCGGGGAAAAGAACAAGTGGAAATTTTGTTGAAAAGGCCCAAAAAACAATAATTAAAGAACCTAATCTGTTTGACCAACGGTTTCCATGGTTACAGCTGACCCCGAGAACAACAATGTTTGTTTATATTATGACCCTTGATAAATACTGTACTGGGAACAGTCAGACCTTGAAATAAATTTAAAACGTGAAAACGACACTGTTATTTTTGTTCATAAAATGACCACTGCTGACCGGTAGGTGACCACTGGCCAAAATGTGTGTACACCCGAAATAGGGCTCGAGCCATTGAAGCATTTGACCACGTTGGGTAGTAAATTGAAGCATTGAGTTAAAGTTCGTTAAACGACCACTTATGACCATTGGCAACATTTTATAAACACCCTGAAAGGGACACACCGGCTTGCTGTTTACGTGATTTAGTAATGTAGAATCACAGACAATAATTTGTAGATGGTTGTAGAAAAGAAAAAATAAATCATCAACATATCACGTAGTTAACGAAAACATTGTAAAAAAAAAAAAAAAAAGCGGTCAAAGGTCAGCGTATACGCTTGTCCAGCCGTTGCAACTGTCAAGTTTACGTGGCATTGTTGCGAGTGCTCTGTTTATGTATAAATTAACTATAGCGCGGCATGAGGAGACAGTCTCCATATCCATCCAGCACAAATGCATATGTAAAGAACCGACATACACAAACGTGAATCCGGTCCGATCCACACCAACCTGTATTTTTGTACTGCTGGTATTACGTATGCCAGTCCGTCCCGCGTTGGGCCACCGTACAACACCAGCTCTCCTTTCACCTTCGCGGACATCATCGAGACATAATTTAAACCTACTTTTCATAGACAACCATACCTCTACTGAAAGATATCGTAGTGCGATAGGTGTGTTAAGCAAGTATTTCTCTAATACGAGCATTGGTGTTTATGAATAACAGAAAGTGTTGTGTTAAAAACGTTTTTGACGAACTCGTAGAAATACGGTTGTTTTGTTCGATTCAATTAGTTGCGAATCTTGCTATAAATAGTTAAATCATGGCATACGACATCTCTGTAAACCTCGCCACCTTGCTGATTCTATACACGATGTCGCGAATACTTTTGGTTTGCGGACAATTCACTCCACGGTGTGGTATCATTGACTATGCTTTGGTTGACCTGAACTACACGACCATAAATGCCACCAAGAATCAAAAGCTGTGTTACCAGGCCTGTCTGAAGGATTCAACTAGATGTAAATCTGCAAATTACCGGCCTGAATACCATGAATGTGACTTGAACTGTGCCTCACACTTCGATGTTTGTCTGGGTGGGAGACTGGTTGAGCAGCCTGGGTCTCTCTACACCTTCACGGCATCTGAGGTAAATATATATATTTTTGATTGATTGTCTTTTGTTGTTTAGGTAACTTGTTTTCCGTACATTCCTTTCTAATAGGCCGTGGGTAGACATGATTATCAAACAAACTCGGTCATATTATTTGAATCATCTGCAGGAGCGGTTTTCGTATATGTGTGCATGGTGAAGTTTTTTTCTGGTTTTACGAGTCGTAGCCCTGAACTAAGAAATTTAATCTCACTGGTTATCAAGTTATCAACATAAAAATAGAAATAAAGGTATTGTTACGCGCTGTGTTGGTCTAACAGTGGATTTAGACATGGACAGGTACGGAACAACAACCGGACAACTATGGGAAATTGTAACATTTTTTCTCTGGTTCTTTTTCTCGATTCTACCGCGAAGCTAGACCCAGTAACTGGGGCGCTGTTACTCCCTTTTAAAATTGTTGTTGTTGACTTCTTCAGTCGTATTAGAGCCCCAGGAAACTTCTCACTCTCTCGACACAATTGTCATTCTGCTATGATTTTCGCGACACCCAGCCACAACAAAATGCCTAAAAGTTACAAAAAGACCAAACAAAATAGCTCACAAATCGCGTACTGTATTCAAAATACGTCAAAATAAACATTGTATAGATGTTTAGAATTCGCAACGTCTCAGTCTAAGTTGGCCTAGGGCAATTCAGTTAATAATTTTTATTTCCACATTTGCACATGGAGGCATCATCCTGAAAGCCGAAGCTTGTGATGGATGTGCCGGTCAAAAAAATACAAAACAAGATAAACAACACCAATTATAGAATTGATCAATTATAGCAGTTATTAAATATACAACGGTTAAACAAAGTATAGACACAGCTCAGAGAAAGAAACAACTCCAGTTATAGAATTAAGAATTAAGAAATAATGGCAATAATTAAATGAATAACTGAAGAACAATTGATAATATTGGTAACGGCTAAACCAACTAATAAGATATCAATTACTTTGAGAATTTAGTAGAAATGTTTTTAGTTTGTATTTAAACGAAGTACTTGAAGGGCAATTAGTTAACGATGGTAAAAGATAGTTCCAGTTTTTTGGGTCCAGTGAAATAAATTGTATGTTGAGAAAGAGTTGTTCTGACTATTGTTATACGTAATTTAGATGAAGACCTTGTATTAGAATTGGGAAGTTGGTTATTTACAAACTTGTACATAACAACATCTTGTTGAAATACATTAATATTCGTAAGAGACAAGAGCTTAAGTTTCTTAAATAAGGAGTGGTATGATCATGAAAGGGGGCCTTGCATACAATACGAATTGCCCTTTTCTGTAGTTTAACTAATTTATCAAGATTTGACTTGTAAGTGTTAGCCCAGATAATGTTACAATAAGAGAGGTAAGAAAGACCAAGTGAACAGTACAGAGTACGTAGAATGCTCGATGGGAGGGTATACTTCAATCTACTCACGATACCAATATTTTTTGAAACTTTGTTTTCAAGTTCTTTTATGTGAAATTTCCATGAAATACAATCATCAATATAAACCCCGAGACAAGTTGTATGTGACAAACGCAGTATAGGCTCATTATTAATTTTAACTTGACAATTAGATGTATTCAATTTTTCTTTACTATTTCCAAAAACCATAAAGTTACACTTTTTCAAGTTGAGCGACAGTCTGTTAGCCTGGAGCCAAATGGATACTTTGTTTAGTTCAACATTAAGAACAATTAAGATGGTTTCTACATTTGTATCATTACTTGAGTAAAATATATGGGTGTCGTCGGCTAAAAGGATAAAAGAGAGGGCCGTCGAAGCATTGCAAGTATCATTTTATGTACAAAGAAAATAATAATGGCCCAAGAAGAGAACCTTGGGGGTACTCCACATGTAATAGTATTCAATGAAGAGGAGCAACAGCCTATTTTAGTATATTGATTCCTGTTCGAAAGATAACTACAAAACCAATCCAAAGTAGTACCTCTTATGCCATACAAATTAAGCTTTTGCAACAAAATATTGTGATTGATATAGTGTCGAAGGCCTTTGACAAATAAAACAAAAACACCAAGCGATGTGCAGTTATTCTCAAAACCTTTAGTAATCTTATGAACCATATCAATTACGGCCATGTCAGTAGAATGATTACTTCTAAACCCGTATTGACCATTGTACAATATATCAAATTTAGATAAAAAAAGAAGAGGTTCTCATAAACAATTTTTTCAAGTAATTTAGAAAAACACGATAAAACAGATTTAGGTCGGTAATTTTCGTATTCACACTGATCTCCAGTTTTAAATACGGGGGATCACCTGAGCCGTTTTCAGTTTATCGGGAAAACTGCCCTTAGAAAGGGACAAAATTACAGACATGGCATAATGGTCGACTAACCTGGAAAATAACGGACTTAAAAACATCTGGGCTAACGTCATCGAACCCCGCACTTTTACCATTCTTAAAATGATTTGACAATATCACAAATTTCCTTTTGGTCAGTAGGAAAGAAAAAAAAAGTGATTCAGGATGATGACATTTTAAGAAATCACTGAATAAAGCATCTGGTTGGGGAATTTCAGAATTCAATGAGGGGCCGATATTAGTGAAGTAATGATTAAATATATCAGCGACCTCCTGAGTATCATTTACTTGTCTGCCCTCGTGTTTAAGCTTCGTGTCTGACTTACGATTACCGGATTTGTTATTCAGAATGAGTTTAATAATCTGTCATGTCTCCTTTACATCACGTTTTGCATTGTTGTTGTTTTTTTAAATTGTTTTATTATAGACAAACGTAGATTTAACCAAGAGCCACCGGGCGCGCACCCACCCTTAATTTCACCACAGGAAACAAATCAAAACAAGACAACAAAGCAAACAAAGCACATTTTTAACAAGGAAAATATATTGTGTAAACGCCTCTAAAATATCCTAGATTGCACCAGCAACATTTCCCTGGGCCCGGGCAATGGGCCCTCGACCCCATGCCGTAAAAAGAAAGCTTCGCGTTTGATCGTTCTTCTCGTACATATATGCCTTATTATACGCTACGTGCAATTACAACCTGGCTATAGAATGCCGTTTCTTATTTTAGCCGACCGATCCACCGAATACAAATAACCGAGCAATTATTAAAAGGCAAATAAAGGAAATTTTCGACTGGGTGAAGATAACGTGGAAAACGCATATGAAGGGTAGATATATTACATCAGAGAACGCACAGTGTTAAAACGAACCCCGCCGTAAGGCTTTGCGCTTCGCATGCTGGTTCGTCTTTTAGAAATGCCCCCCCCCCCCCTATATTTCCATCCTGACTAGAACGTTGTTTCTACATACATAACAAGGGTGTGGTACACGGTAACATTCACAGGTAGTTACTTGAACCACCACCCTCTCCAGTCATTAAAAGTGACTCTCTGTTACATCGGTATGACTGCACTTAACTTATGCATCGTTGTTCAAGTCGGGGTTTCATTGTGGCAACAATCTTTTCAAAGTAAAACGATTTCCCCAGAAGCTCCCCTTCTGTAGCAGGTAATACAGTTTGTTTGAGAAGTTGAGTATCCCCCATAACAATATCGCATAATGTAAATAGGGAAGAATTAATTAATTATACAATGTTAAAAACTATTTATAATAAAAGATTACGAGATTCTATACCAGCGAAAATGTGTTCGCTACATGTTTAGTCCAAGAACGGTTGTAATCATAAATTCCTTTATTTATTTATTTTTATTTTTTTTAGTTTTAGTTTAATTAAGACTGGTGCCATTGAGGTAGAGAGATTCGGTTTGGAATTAGACGTACTTTCTTTGCCTAGAATTAAGTATTATATAACTAGTTTGAAGGAGATTAATTGACTGTTTTGCTAGAATCCAGTTGCTAATTTTAACTAGCTCTACATTTAGGTTTTGTATACCAATATCAACATCAAGGTGACTATATAAAAGGTTGGTGTCATCTGCAAATAAGCGAAAAGAGATCGTGTCAGAAGAATTACAAATAAAGCGGGGAATCTTCGCTACTCGTGGGTCCCACTACTTTAATTAGTTTCAAATAGGGCCGTAAAAACACCAAATATTAAGACTTGTAAGACATAAAGTGATAATTTCATTTGATTCCATGAGTCTTCATGATGCACCGTCGACGACCTGATAATGATTTAAACAATGACCACGGTGCAACAAAGTTGTAATGTTGTCAGTTTACCGTAGGTCGAACGATGTTGTATTTTATGATGTTAACACACCGGGTCAGATTGGCGCAGATTCCTGGTCCCAGTGGGACTTAGCTCATTTCTAGGTCAGGCTGACCCAGGAAGTGGTTAACAATTTAATTTTGACTCGGACCCTGCTTCAGTTTGACACAAATTCCGGGTCATGGCCCCAGGGCCCTGACTCTGGATCGATTCTGATCCAAACTTTTTACAGTGTAGGGTTAGGATTCGAAACATACATGAGTTCGGCCAATATGGGTGTCGGAACCGATTCCGGGTCATACTGATTCATTAATGGGTCAGACCCAATGAGACCCGGAATACGGGTTAATTCTGACCCGGAAGTTGTGCAGAGTGTAACGCTAACCCTAACTACAACCCTAACCCTAGCGCTGGAATATATACTAAAGCACCCCCTAATGTTAGTAAATAATGTTTCATAAATTCGTCCTTACAAAAACCGAATTCTTGGAAAGGTCAAATACGTGTAACATGTCATTATTATTAAAAAAGACAAAAATACAAATAAAATCATACCCGGCACAAAGCTCTGCCCGAATGGTCAGCATTTTGATATCATAATTATGGTATGCCCGTTTTTGTGTGTGCCTAGTCGGCCGGCTTGCCGGCCCTCCTGTGTGTACGTATTCTCCATAAGACACGCATAGTATACGATGCAGGATTGAACGGGGGTAACAGAGATTTTCGGTGTATAGTCCTTTTCAAAAGAGGCGGTTTCTCTTTGTGCATAAAACCTCGTGCTGCCAGTGTCCCCAGTATGGTCGGCTAATGGGGCAAAATACAAAACAGAAAACACATAAACAAAAGCAAACAAGCAAACAAGCAAATAAAAAATCATAAAAAACGAAGAAGAAACAACTAAATGCTTATATAGATTCAAACAAAAGTGTTTTCAAAGTCTAGGCCTACATCAAATATAAATGATTAAAATAATTCATAACAAACTTCACATTGAAATAAGTAAATTAATTTACTACCATTTAAAAATATTAATAAAAAAGTTTAATACATAAAATGGCTTTTACAATGCAGATTAAAAAAATGCAAAACTGTGCCAAAAGTGACCCCAGCAGGTGAGGTCACCTTATCGTCGCGAGACTTACTCGGTCTATTGAACGTGACCACATGGTACCTAGTCTACCTATTGCTTACTCCATCTTGGTCCGAAGACCTTCATGGTTTGAGTATTTTCGACCCCATTTGCTGAAAAGATGTTTAGTCCTAGTTTTCAAGACTCTTGCAGTAGATTACTAGAATCGTGGTTCAAATTGCAAAAAATACGAACGGCTTGTTATTTACGTATAAAACTGTCCTCCTCGTTAATATTGTCATTGGAAACAGATTATTTCAGGTTCAGAAGTGATAAGTCCCTGTAGGGAACGATAAGTGCCTCTCATTAACAGCTACCGTTAATTTTGATGACGATTATTTTGTATAAGTATGAACACATATAGTTTTTAAAGGCTTTTACCTGGCATCAAATGCTATTACTGATTATTGCTAAGTCATAGTTTTTGACATTATCATGATGATGTAGGAACGTTAATAAAAGCTAAACAATGTAATTGTCATTAACATTTTACAAGTCAACTGTGGAGGGGAAATTAATAATAATCTATCAAAGCCTTTGACACAAATATTGTGTTCATCCTTATTAAAAAATAATCGCCATCAAACTTACCGGTAGCCGTTATAAACGAGAGGTTGTTATTGTTCCCTTTGGAATTGTCACTTCCGACCCTGAAATAATTTGTTATTCAATGACAACAGTAACGGAAACTACGATATTTTCACCTTTTTGCTATGCATTGTAAAAGCAATTTCATATGTAATTTTTAATTATTACTATTTTTAAATTTTTTATACGCAGCATTATTATTATTATTTTTAAATGTAATTTACGTGCTTATCTTTGAGTTACTCTTATATATGTATCGTCTAAATTCATTCATTGGCATGTGTTTATGTTATTTTATTTAGGCCTAGAATTGGAGAACAGTTTTTGTTTGTATCTATGTATTCATATTTATTTTTTGCTATAGGTTTTATTGGTCAAATTCGGCTAATGAGCAGCCAATTAAACCACTGCGCCATTCTATTTCGCGCGAAATCGAATGCTTCTGAAAAGGGTCATTCTATTTCGTTTTTTGACTAGTCAAACGTACTGTTGCGTCATTCGATTTAACAAAATAATCATTCAATTTAACAATTCAACAAAGCAGCATTCAAATTCGCAGGAGCTTTTTGAGGCGTGTGTTCAGTCATTCAAATTCATTTTTGGGCAATCATTTCTGGAATTTGTGCAATCTAAAAAAAAAAAACGCGCTGTCAAATTTTTGTTTGCTTTCGATTGTTAAAGGCATATATATGGTTTATTTATTGGCACTTGAGTAACTTTGCCGATGTACTTCGAAAACGAGCTTTCGCCACAGTTTTACACGCATATTTCTAGAAATGGCAGCTCAATAAGAAACCAGGAAAAAACATAAAGGAACATTAAGTCTTGGTCAGTTAACCGATAAAGATCCCCCAAAAAATTAACGAAACGAATAAAGAAGAAAACAAAGAAGAAGAAAAATCTAATGGGTCCCATGTAAAATCTACTGGAAACATAAATAAAGAAAAATATGGTTTGCCTGAATTGAAGTGAAGATACGAAACAGTTGCTTAGTACTGTTTTTTATTCACATTTCTTTATCTTACTTATTTGAATTCTCGTGCATTGTCGAATATATTCACTCTGAGTGAAATCTGGTTTTTCCATGTCACTCAGCTTCGCCTCGTGAACACAATCTTTGTCGGGTAATCAAAGCACATTAATAATATCCCGCCCCAAAGGAGATACTAAGTGCCAAATAGTGTTTCAGATTGCACGACAGAGCATCTAGGAACCTAAAGCTTCTGGTGCCCTTACGCGGGCCGCGGACTCCACGCCGTTATGCCTTTGCGCCCAGCGCACGGCAATTGTCTTTGGAAAAATACCCCTTTGCAAACTTGTGTTTTCGCGGGCCTGCCGTATAGCGTGTAGATTACGTGGGGTTAGGTTATTTGGAAAACAGGGTTAATGGAACATAGGCGTGTCGGAACAAGGAGCAATCACCCCTAAATGGATTGTGCTAATGACATCTGATTGCATTCTTCAATATTGATCAACCATTCTTTAAAAAAATAATTCGTCACACTTTGAAAGCTTAACATGTGCATGATTTTACAATGTTTTGATAATCAAAAGCATCTCTAGGTTTTCCGGTTGTGGTGAACATTATTTTTCGTCTTTTTTGTTGTTGACCGCGTGATTGTACACCGTGATCTTGCTCTGAATGGTTGAAAAAGAGCTGCTGCAAATTGGTTCCGATGCTGCGCATCTGCGCGGCACACACGGAAATAATTTGTTTAGGGATTTTTTGTTATGTTTTGTTGTTGTGCATGTATACAATGAGGGTGGCAATGTTTGTTCTGATAAGACCATTTGCAAACCACTCGTTCGGGGAGGGAGGGCGAGCGAAGCAAAGTAGTGTTTTATTTATTTTGTTTTTGATTACAATTTGTTTTATTTATACATTTATTTATTTATTGGTTTTGTTTCCTGTTCTTTTTATAAGTGTTTTTTAATGGTTTTTATGGGGGGGGGGGCTTTTGATGTATCGAGCCACTTTACATGTGCATTTTTTTCTATCTCATTTGGTAAGGTTATGAGCCGGTGGGCGCAACCCTGCCCCCCCCCCTCCCCTCCCCGCCACTGCCATGCGATGATGTTTGACCATGTACTGCAATTCGCAATATATACAAACCATTTCATGAGTGCGTGTTGGGCGTGGTGTTACGCGTCAACGTACGGCAGCCGGACTGGCTGGTTACGTAGGAACTGTGTGTACTTGTTTACTGTGGGGTCTGTTTACATTGTGGGGTTTGTTTACATTGTGGGGTTTGTTTACATTGTGGATTTGTTTACATTGTGGGGTTTGTTTACATTGTGGGGTTTGTTTACATTGTGGGGTTTGTTTACATTGTTGGGTTAACATAAACAAGCATGGCATCATCGTCCTCATATTTTTATTTTTCTATGCAGCCGTTAAATACATAAATTCATCTGACAGTAAACGCAAAGATTCCTAATCACATGCCAATTTAATGTGCGTCCTCGAGCGCTTCAGTTTCGAAAAATCTTGGTAGGCCCACATCAATAATTTCGGATTTCTGTCGAAAGATGTTCGATACAAATGGTCGTAGATTTGCAGCGCACATTATATCAAGGCTACTTTTTTGAAATGTTGTTTTATTTTTAAGTATGTATTACTTGTATTTATAACTATTTCTTTCACTGTTATAAGCACAAGTAGGGGGGGGAAGGGTCTTCGAATAAAAATGTTCCCGATTTTGACAGGGTTCAAATTTCGTTCAGAATTGTTATTGGTATAAACTTTAGAATCAATGAGCTTGAATTGAAATGTTTACTAGATTAATACTTTCCAAGCTTTACACATTTAAACGGTTTCATTGTGTGAAGTTTGAATAAATAATGACAACCATATTTAACGTTTGAGAATATATCTTTTTAATACTGATGTGGTGTTTTCTCCTCTACAGACGATGGGATGCGACATTCACCCTGACACAACGGATGCCGATAATTGTGATATCACGAACAATGCACCTTCTTGTCGAAAAGATCAAGGTAAGACCCGTTTGAAGCGTCACACAAGTCGAGCTCAAATTATTTGCTCCTGCCATTACAAAAGTAATTTTCTCCTGCCATGTCGATCTCATTGAATCTGCTCATGTTATGTGAACTCAAGTTTAATTAATTTAATATAATTTCAAGTAATACAACCCAAGAGAAACTGACTGGGTGAATTTTAACTGATTGGGTTTGAACAAAGACAAAAATACTAGAGCGGGATTTGAACCAATGATCTCCCGATTAACGTGCCGGCGCTCTACCAACTGAGTTATCTAGCCCCTATGGCGGCGGTCTCCCTATTTTGTCAACATCTTTGCTCGGGGGTGCTAGTCAGAAGCGATACAACCGTTAACTGTCATATAACCAGGGATCACACCCACGTTTACAATATAACCCTGGGAAGCGGCAGCCAGGGGATCACCTCGAAGGGATGCGATTTTTTCACAGCAATTATCAAGTAGTAGAACACACAAGGGAAACTGACTGGGTACATTTTTAAATATTTTGGGTTGAAAAACTAAAAATGTTGTAACAAAAAGTTTCGTATATTTTGTATTACACCACTTCACTTGCACAACAATACAAACAGAAAAGTACAGGGTAACAAAAAGATTTTACAATATAAACAAATATAGACAATAAAATACAGTGAATGAATTTATTTTAAAGGTTACAACAAATCGCCCGTGAGTGGCAAGGTGGAACAGGTGATATAGCACCTTTAAACATTTTAAAGTGCATCCTGAAACATTAGAATCATTGGCCTCATGGAACGCACTAACATCAGAAACCTTTAAATCACTTCTAACGTCATCAACATTGACACGTTTAAAATTGTAGACAAAACAAGGAACACTCTTAATTCTATTGACATTGGTACAAATTCGAGTTATCTGTGGTTAGTGTGGAAGTGGTCACAGGAAAATGGGAAATACCCACATTAAAATCACGGTCATGATTTGAAGAAAGCATCAAGTCCAAAATGGTGTCACATAATATCCCTTGAACTTGTATGGTTAACCTAAGTCTGGATATGATCGTTAACCATAATTATCACAAAAGGCTTGTTTACACTCAATGATTTTATGCATTCTGCTGATGTCTTGTCGAATTCAAATAAACTGCTCTTTTCATGTCGAATTCAAATAATCTGCTCTTTTCATGTCGGATTCAAATAATCTGCTCTTTTCATGTCGAGGTCAATTGATCTGCTCCTGCCATCTCAAACTCAATTAATCTGCTCCTACCATGTCGAACTCAAATAATCTGCTTCTACCATGTCGAACTTTCATACCATGTCGAACTCAAATAATCTGCTCTTTTCATGTCGAGGTCAACTGATCTGCTCCTGCCATCTCAAACTCAATTAATCTGCTCCTAATCAGCAAGGTGGAATTGTGAAAAAGTTGTTGAATTCGGTCAGGTCATATATAAAGCCTCTTGACTCGATAGTCACTGCCGCTACTCACTGTTCCAAAGCTGGCATACGTATGTCTGTATTACCACTTCTCACGGCTTCCTTCCATTGGATACGATTGTTTTTTTTAAATTCCCAAATTACTATTTTGCAAAAGATTTGTATACAATAATAATCAAAATACATAGTTTTGCTACTGACAAAGGGGGGGGGGGCTGGGGGTAAAGTCTCTCTCCCCACCTCACTGGTTATACCACTGACGGGTAAATACCTAGATTCCATGAAGCATAATTATCCTCACCGCCACTTAACGATATTGAGATATCCCAAAGGGTATCAGTTTTGGGAAATTTAACGTGACCAGCTACCCTTAACCCGCCCCTTAACCTATTTTAAATGGCAAAATATTTAGAAGAAAAAAGATCATATAAATAACAACACTTTTCGTTTGTACTCAGGTCTTGAATGGCAATTGGTCTTCAAAGGGGTTGCTGGTACGGGAATTAAGCTGTATGATCTGTGGAGTAACACGACCTGGGATGGAGATTTGGGGTGCCACGGGAACTATCGAGACGAAACAGTTTACAATGCTTGGAAGAATGGAGAGTTGAATATCAAACAGGTGAGTAAATATCTTTGAATAAAAAGTGTGGTAAATTATTAAAATTGACCTATGTTTAGAGCGTCCCTTTATAATCATTTACTTGGCCCTTGTCGGGGTATACTCGTGTGACTTGACCCGGCGAACGTCAGGAACTAGAAAACGCACTCCGGCCATAATAACAAGGAAAAAGTCGTTTCGATGATACAATTCTGTAAAATAATTGTTTGAATCTCTGTCCAGGTCAAGCTGTCCTTGTATAACCACACTGGGGGCAAAGTTGAATTGGTATTCAATGGAGTAGACTCAGACATTTTGAGCTGGTTCGCAAAGGAGCACCTTGTATCCTCTCCATGGAGTGACCTGACAACAAAGGCATAAAATTACTTCTCTATTGCTGGACATGCGCGGATATGGTACGTATACATGCTGGTAGTTAGCCCAGCACATGTAAACTATTTCATTTCAAACTCGTAGTTTCCATATCAATTACACCTGGTTATGTTACAAACTGTGACTGAAACTAACGTTTGGAAGTGTGAAAACTGAAAAATTATATTCGCAAATATTGGGAAAAAAGTTCAGTATATGCTAATTTAAAATTTCAATTTAGAAAAACTTATAGAAGAAGATGAAAAGACAAGTTTGGTGTGAAATTTAAACAGTGTATAATCAGTTGAAAAAGGTATTACATCCATAAAATGTAGAATTCTGACGTCAAGAAATGTCTGGAAATAAACTATGCCTGTGTACTAAAAATAAACCATGAAAGGACCCCAAAACTGCATCCGACGATTGTGTGTGCGAGCGTGTCTACTCGTTGAAACTGAGTAATTTAAGAAAAGGGATCCGGGGACATTGCTTAATAACAATCAAAGTCCAAGCAATGAACGAACAAAAAGAAGTCTTCGATTTACCGGGTAAACAAACATATTTGTCTGGTGGGTGTGGGGTGTGAGCGTAATAAGTTGATTTCATTTATTAAGTGAAAGTGTTTCTGACACCATCTTTCGTATTTCAAAAAATAAACGTAGACTTAGATTGCTGATAAATAATTTACTTGTGGTTCACTTATTATCAAAATTTTCTCCTTTATCATTCTTTTTATTCAAACTTTAGGCAACGGTTTATTGCTCGACGGTTCTACATCAATAGAAACTTTGGCGGCTGTCCGATTGACCGCGGCTGGCTGATGGTGCTAGATTCAGAAGGGGTTTGTCCATGGGAGCAATCACACAGCAGTTATCCTGTCATACTGTACAGCACTCACAACATTGGAGTCAAATGGTCGGAGACACTGAACGGTACACCATAGTAATTGTCTTAATAAATAAAACAATACTTCTCTTTGCTAAGTGTATCAACATCTACAATTCTTAAAAACTCTGATTTTGTGAACCAACCTCGATGTCCTTCCCTCTACCCGGCCCCTTTTGTCTCCATTGTCATCCCTTGCTTTTTCTGTGTGCTTTCTGCCTTACTCTCTCTTTCTCTTTAATTATATCCAATTGACTACTTCTGTTATAACAGTATACCAGTTAATAGGTGTTTGTTGTCATTCAGCCTTCGAGAAAGACTCTGCAATGGTCGAAAAGTCTGGTCATTAACTATTTCTCGCAAAACTATAAATAAGCATGGCAAAAGCAGATACCCCTCCAAATTACATGTTCTCATAGCTTTAAATCAAAAAAATTAAACACGAGAGTGTCCTTCTTACTATTCTTATTAGATGAATCTATCAGGTTCACATTTGATATAAATTTACCTTTAATAACAAAACAATTATTTGCTTCTAAAGCAATGTTCTTCTTTTACAGGGAAAATAATTGGTTAAACTGAACCTGATTTCAAATGCACTGGTGCATTCTCATAAAAAGCTATTTGTAAATTCAACCTATATTGAAAGAGACTGTGTGAAATTATTCTGAATAAGAATAAAGTAATACGTTATCATTTTAGAGTGTTTTCTCTTTCTTGCTGTTTAAACCATTCTAACCTTATTGATTTTGAATGTGCTCCAACGTTCACGGCAATTTTTTTTACAATTCCGTCTTAGTTTATTGATGATCAGACAGCACGCATCAGGAAACAAACAATATTTTCTTGTTTCATCAAAAAACAAATGATGATTTGCACTGACTCAGCGTCTTGACAACTCCCCCCCCCCCGGGTTGGGAGGGGCAGACGTTTGCTGAACAGTACTTTTTGAGTAGCGTAGGACTGAAACACATTAAATTTCCAAATATAATTTTTTTAAATACAGCAAGGATAACGATAAGGAGAACACTCGAGCATAATACAATCCAAATTAATGTGATACAAATAATCTCCTATCTTTTATATGGTGCTTTTTACCGAGCCGTTTGTTTTGTTGCACTTCTTGTTATTGTTTGCAGCTGGAACGTTGGGCATAGCGGATTACTTGACCATCCACATCGAGACTGAGTGAGACGAGCTTTTGGAGTGAGCGTATCCGCACCGAGCACGACCTACTGGTGTCGCAGTAAAAGTATATTCACCACGTGTAACACTTTACATAATCATTTTAAATGGTCAAAGCATGCGCAGTTCGTTCCCGGGTGCCGCGTATTAATTCAGTATTTGTACTGAGGGCTGGTTCATTTTTTCCTTTAATATTTTTACCCATCTTTCAATGATATTTGATTATATCCTCCTTTTGTTTGGGTGCTGTTTTAATTTTAATTTTAATTTGTACAGATCCTTGGGGTCTAGTCATGGATGTAAGGCGCTTTCTAAGCATGTTTTACAGTATTATTGATGTGATGGATTCACAAAGACACTATTCCTTGTTTTGTCATTCATGCTGCATTGACATGTATCTCTCCCCGTCAAGCGACTAATAAGGTTCCTTACATCCACTTGATTCATAAGCCTGCAATTATTTACTAGCTTGTGTTTGGAGAGGGGGAAAAAGTAGCGTAATAATAAAGCTAGATCGTCATTGGTACGCGCTGGTGTCAAGACAATGGCAATCGTTTAAATTGATCAATTTTCGCCCTTCACAGTTGAATTGTAAATATATTAACACCAATGATGATGAAATTATGTAGCTCTTACCATCTACGCTCAATTTTAACAACAACATTGAATTTTCGTTCATCATGATGATAATGTAAAAAACGAATGCCTTTTTTTTTAACAGGAATTAATCAGTATGAGCTTTTGACGCAAGGTAACAGCCTCTTAAACTATTGTGCTATTTTTAACCTTATGAAAAATTACATCCATATAATTTAGCGGTAGCCGTTAGCGGGAGGCATGCATTCCTCCATTGAGACTTAACACCTCCAAAATTGAAATAATATGTTAATCAATGACAATGTTAACGAAAATGACGAAAATTGTAGGTAAAAACAAGCCTTGTGTATCTTTTGAAATTTAACCACGATTCTTGTAATTTACTGCAAGGGTCTTGAAAACTATTTTTTTTTTCCCCCAGCAATTTCGGGTGGTGCAGGGGACGAAAGGGTTTACATATGTTATTGCGATACTTCAACCCTAATTTTAGAATACAATCTCCATCAAAGGTCATTGTAATAAAACAATAATATTATGATTTCTTGTTAATACCAAAGGAACATTACGTTGGCATGCACACGCATATGCGTTAGCACAGCATTGTGGGTCAAGAAAGTTAGCCACAAGATCTCGTTAGATACAAAAAAATAAAAAATAAAAATAAAACAAGTTAGATAGCCCGTGGGTCCTGATTACATTTGTGGACTAAATACCTGTTAGTCTTTTAATTGAGCTATCAATTATACTTCTGTGATTTTTGTGACAGATTAAAGAGAAATAATTTCTCTAACTTTATGTGGTTATATTCAGCCTCCCTATGTACAAGTTTATCAAAAATGTCAGGCTATTGATTATATATTTTAACTTATTTAGCTAGAACTATATGCTTTTAAGCAATTTATATATTTCCTTTACGTGTGGAATAGCTTATTACCCCTATTCGTTATAGAAAAGGCTGGTGACTCAGTATGAATCAGTAACGCTCAAACAGATTTTACCTAAAATTAGATTGTTGTCATTCACGTCGTCCCCGATTCTCATTCTTTTGTAAATTTAACTCATTTTTCGCAATATTTTTTACTGCATATGCTTTTGGCTTTGTACTGTGATGTAATAATTGTAGTTTAATTCAATGATTAATGTATGCCGAATCTCCCTTGTTTAAGGTGGAATGGTTTTTTTTTATGTAATTGGACACATTGGGCACATAACCTCGTGGTCTGTCGTCCAGAGGCGTGCATGCTGGTCATCGTGACTCTTTTACTTTGATCACAGTGTCCAAAGACAGTACATTCACATAGCTTTGTACAGCGAATGTCTACTTTTCAGTCCAACATAGAAAACTATATCGGCCTAGTACGCAGTTTTTCTAGTCAAATCGGATGTTATTTTGCATAGCTTTCAATTGCAAACAAATTAAAGTGTCCCTTTTTGTTAGGAGCCAATCGGAAAGAACTTCTTCAAGCACACAAGAGAAAAAAAAATCGTATTTCACACACACAAAAACAATTCCTGTAAGAAGATTTATTTTTTATTTTTTTTTAAAAGATAAAACATTCGTTGCCACCTTTGGTCGTTTCGAGCGGTTTGTACAATTAGAAAAAGCCCCGTATTCGAGGGAACAGTTAAGAATTGTTTTTTATTTCTACGACCGTTCCGCAAATGTTGTTTACAATTGTTCGCCACTGTCCATCTGCTCATTAAACTGTGCCAGTTTTGTCGTCACAATGTTTGAAGATGAGGAAGATACTACAGTAGTGTATAACAAAACAATTGTTGCTATACGCTCGGTGATGAGGTCCATGGGTTTTGTTAGCAAAAACCAATGCTGTAATGTTCCTTTAAGTAGTTAATTCACTCACCGAAATATATTGATAGAGCCAATTATTATGTGTTTAAATTAGACTCTCTTCGTCACACAACGTTAATGTCCAACTTGGTGCCACTTTTCTGGAAGAGATTCAAATCTCTATTAATGGATAAACCGTTTCAAAAACGAGAGAGAAGAGTGACGTATTCGATTAAAAGGCTGGAGGCCTGATCGGAAATGTGTGGGCGGTTCGCAATGAAACGAAAACATCGATTATTTTAATTTTGTACTCTCTTGTACTGATTGAAGTACAGATAACATATCTTGGATCTGGAATAAATTTGTGTCTAATATCTTTATATCCAACATTTTACTAATCGGTTTTATATAGTATTACTTAATCGTATAATCGTATAATCGTATTTGATTGTTAAGCTGAAGATCAAGAGTTCTTCAAAAAAACTCAAACCAATTAGTTGATGCTTGTATTTCTAGCGTCAGCCCATGGAGTTCCAATCATGGATGTAAGGCAGTCTGTAAGCACAACTTATTGTTTCGATTATTCGTCTCTTTATCGAAAATATAATCGGTTACTAGTAATCAATTTGTCCGATCGTTAGAACAGTATTTGAAAAATGCGATACTGGAAATGTGTTCTCGATTTTTGTTTTTCATGTTTGGACTTCAAATCAAAAGGGTTCATTCGTGAGTCAGTGTAAATGATGTCATAGCATGGAGGGATGAAATTGTAGTGCCACTATTTCCTTCCTCAAAAGTGCGACCAAAATCATGTTTCTTTTCTTTTTCTCTCGATTTTAGGTTTATAAAAAAAACAAAAAAAAAACATTCGGACAATAAAAACATCTTGACCAAGGAAGTAAACAAATTTAAAAACTGTCATTAAAAAAAGTCTTACACAAGCCCCTGGTCATTAAAAAAATAAATGTATGAAAATACTAAAAACATTAAAACAAAACATTATAACATTGATAAAATTGACAAAACAAACAGACAACATCATAGCATGTAGACAATAAAGCAACAAGCAAGCAAACACACAAAATGCACAACAAACAAACAAACAAGAAAGCGACCCGAACAAAACAAACTTGCAGAAGACAGACAGGCAGGCAGACAAAACACAGACAGACAAACAAACAAGAACAAACAAAAACACCACAGGAAAAAATCCCCACAAACAAGACTGTAAACCAAAATAGACACACACACAAAAAAAAAAAAAAAAAAAAAAAAAAAAAAAACGCTAAAAGAGCTATTGAAAACAAACAAAATGCCAGTGTCAGAAGTCAGCAACCTTAATTAAAAACTGGGTAAACAGCAGTAGCACGACTGAAAAACTAAGCATTGTTGTGATTGTTATTTCGAGAGTTGTTTCGAATAGTTGGTGTCAAGTACACAGAAAAAGCTTGCATAATGAGAATCTTTGCTGTTTCGAAATCAATTTATCAAACTCGAAAGTGTATTGAGTATTTATCATCCGATCGGTCGAGTGTATGTACAAGAAGATTGCTCTGGGTTCGGAATCGATGTTTTACCAAATGCAAACATGAACTGAACTCGATTTCGTTTCATCCAATTGGTCGAGTAAAAGCCAGCAAAAGGTTGTGAGTTCAAAATCTTGATGGCTGCGAGCAATTTACATGGAAATATTCTACACGACACCACAAAGCCTATTATGGGTAAAATGGGTCGTCCGGTTTAGGCAGCCGTTATTAATTTAGTCGTGCGTCTCATTGTCATTAGACGTTTAAGAGCCAGTGTTCGCTCGCCGCTGAAACTGCACTTAAAAATCGCAGGCAGATCTTTTTCACGCGAATGATGAAGAACTTTTCACAAATTGAAATGACTTTTGTTGCAAACATTTTTTTTTTGTTGATACACAGTTAAGGTTGAGTGGATGTTAAATTTGAATTGGGGATAAAGAATGTTATGTGGTATTATCCATTTACAGCGATGTGTGTTAAGCACTGATGTATGCCTCTGTACTTTCACCGAGTCTTGTGAAAAAATATCCACAGGCATATTACTCTGGTGGAATGCGAACCCACGACCTTTGCCATTCTAGAGCTGATGTCCTTCCACTAGACCACCGAGATTACCACTAGACCGCCAAAACATAGGATTCGACAAGCCTCAAGCTATACCCTCAATCTCGGTGGTCTAGTGGTAATACAATGCTCTAGAGTTGCAAAGGTCGTGGGTTCGAATCCCACCGAATATTAATGCCCATTTTTTGTTTTTTTGTTTTCTTCTTTTTTTTACAGGACTCGGGGAAATACCAGTGTATGGATAAAACCAATTAATAGTTAAGGTTTCCGTCAGAAATCTTTTTCTGATGTGTCCATTTCTGTTGAAACGGAGCATACCTTAAAATCCTGCGGGCACACACATTCTCAAACAGGCATCCCTGTGGAGACTTCTGTTGTTCCTTCCTTTGTCCCTGTATTTACAAAATATCTTGTGGCACACCCCGGTCTGTAGAAAGATCTATAATGGATACCTTTTCCCCCCTGTTTTGTTTTGTCATCGGTCTCCATAAGGTACCCACTATAAGCACAAATGTTTTTCAAATAATACTGAGGCATGTGTGTGAATTATTATTCGCCAATCTCGTGCTCCAATATTGTACCCCCATATCTGTTTACACCCAGGGGCAGAGCGAATCAAAGGGCGAACCTATACACAATCATGGTCACACTATAGTCGTTTTGTCCCATGACACCCCAGCGCATCAACAAAGGCACGATCTCTAGGCATGTGGTGTTAGTTTCATGGCAGACCTTCCAGATGATGGTGAAATGAAATGGTGTACAAACTTTCCAAACTTGGCGCAAATCTAATAATGTTGTTGAACCAATAGCAATGAAGGACTATTTATAGCTGGATGTGACGTGGGACAATGTTGAAGGTGAAACAAGTCATGAATATTCATTTTTGTGGGTGGAGGTGCTTCCACATAATCGTGCCCGCGGGGATAAGAAGACCGTTTTACAAACGTTACAAAATGTTCTTCTAAAGCATTTTAACAACCAATCGGTATAAAGGCAAAATGAGAAAATGGTCAGAAGTGCCTATCAGATAAGAAAATAATAATACTGACTGTAACTTCGTCACAATGGTCATATTAATAGCCCATATGGACGAGCGCCATCTTATAAAATATACCGCAACGCATCTTTTGGGAAACCGAGTACGGTTGAAAAATAAATCAAGCTGCTCAATATGGACGTCATGCTTGTAGTTTACATGTAACTATTATAATTGTGCAGCACATTCATGCTTCAAGATCAGCGCGCCATTTTATAAAAGGCAAAATCGAGTACGAAGTATACGATGTGCGTATGGAAAATGCACGCATCACGCGCTCGGTGTTCATGTTGTTGTTTTCCCGTACAGTAAAGTAATGGTAGTGGTACTTAAAACATGGCCGCACCACCCGCGCGACGAGTCACGTAACTTGGCTAGTGCGACCCCTAGTTCTTATATATAACTATATGCACGGTTCCCACATTAATGACCACCTTTAGTGACCCAAATAATGATAACAATCATGTCCTCAGCCTGAGTTGCTCTCTGTGTATGTACATGAACATGTACCTCATATCAAACTTTTTTCATTGAGACACAGCGAAAATTGCAAAGTGCGCACGCGCGAAGACTGATTCCGGTAGAAAACACGCTCTTATTATGCTAAGTGGACTCATCTGTCTTTGGAAAAAAAAAAAAAAAAAAAAAAAAAAAAAAAACGCCTCCCGCACAATGCACATTGCGTAAACAAGCTGTTTAAATTAGCGTCTACTATTGAGAAACCAGACTAAACGGTTTGGCTCAGCTTGGACAAGCACATGATCATGCTTCTCCCGTTTGCTTTGACGTTGATGTTGCTGATGATGACACCCGAGTCGCTAGTGACCGGGTCGAGTTGTCTCCGGTCCCATGGAAGCCTTTTCCATCCATCCCAACACCACGCACTGACCGGTCACTCGTTCCTGAATCAATCAGGGACAGTTCGGACTCAGTGTATGATGCTTTGCGTGAGACACCGTCTGTGCTTGTCATTCAATCACAATGACATAAATGGTATGTGCCAGCTCAATGACGCTAGGAAAGAGGAATTTCCTGAGAGTTACAAACAAGATGATGGCTTTTCCTATTTTGACAGATTGGTATCCAGGGCTTACGGATCAATGGAAACCACCACAGAGGCTGACAAACAAGTAAGTAATGCATAAATGTTATCAATTAAATGTGTTAAAACTCGAGTTAATAAATGTCTAATTATGAACAAATTGATGGTCCTTTATTCTTGATGAATCACTTACTAGTCTATCGTATTTTTATAACAACGCGGCGCGGCCAAGCGGACAAGTGAACTAGACTCAAGCTCTGGTGTTACCAGCAGAGTGCGGGTTCGAGTCCCCAGTCTTGAGTCCCGTCCTTCGGATTGGAAGTAAAACCGTAGGTTCCGTGTGTTGTTAAAACTATTTCTGTGACGTCACTCTATGGATAAAAGTGTTGATTGTTTTTACAAATATACACACAACTGCAGATTTGTTACAAATTGAAGTGAATTGTTCAACTGGAAAATATTTTTCAACATTAAAAGATAACATGATTAATATCTTTAAAAAAAACAACATATTATCTCTCAATTTACAAAACATACTCCAGTTTAAAAAAATCACATATTTTCATAGTAAAACAAAGTTTAAAAATATTGTACTCAATTATGTTGCAAGCACTATAAAGTATACCAATAAATTTGACCAAACGTCATTTTACAAACACAAAACCATAAATGAATCAAATTCATTCTAATTCAATGTATTCAAAGTCGTTTCATGTAAATACTTGACATATACGTCCACGGTCAAAAAAACATTTCCTTTTATTTATAAATATATACTTCGTTATAAGTTCAAGATGAAGCCCGTTGCCATAGTAACGGGCATTTTTGTGTTTGGGACGTTTGGGGAAATGTCGGGTCTAAACAAATGTTTTTTTTAAGCTTATATCTAAAGTTTACCTGACCAAAACTAATGCAAAAATATATTTCAAGGACCCCTGGCAATTTGTCATTTTAAGGGCAAAATTGGGAAAAAAAGTAAAATTTTGTAAGTTCAGAAAACATGCTTTAATGCGTGTTCAAAAGATAGCACAGTGTGTAGTGTATAGATGAATCCGCATTTTTTTTTTAATGAAGACGCAATGACGTTGACGCTTAAAATTAATGTGGAATGTTTCAAAACTTCATATCTAGTTAACCATAGTTATATGCCACACATATATGCCACACAAAAGTACACGCCCTGCTCTTTGATGTATACCCTCTGTGGACATTCCTTTTTTCTTTTCTTTTTAATGAAGATTTATTAAATAGATTTTAATATCATTATGCAATTTGTAGTTTTAGCCTGCTATCTAACAGTTTACGATAAGTTATGTGCTTTTTATTTGTTGGTACTTTATCCTTGAATTTTACTCTTCAGTTACTCATTCTAGTCTCTTATTGCAACGGAGGGGTTGATGGGAGGGGGGGTTATGTTATAAAGGGGTCTAAGTTAAGGGTGTATGGTTCAAAAGGTGGAATAACATGTGAGTGTGAAGGGGTGTGTAACAGGAACTATACACGAACGAAGCATAATGGTGGTGATTGTAACCAAGAGGGCGGTGTGGTATACCTAGTCTTTATATCTTTCTTGACCCCTGTAACCTAGGAAAAGACCCCCAAATCACAACTCTAAGGTGACTAGTAAGTATGTGTCATTTAAGTGATAACTGTCGGCTATTTTGAACACTCTTAGAATTCAAGCTTACCTGATTACTAAATGACACTTTTATTGGTCTTAATGTTTTCTTTGACTTCTTAAGACATAGTCCATTTTACTCAATTTACTGCTATTTTGGATGCCATCTTGGATTTGCAGGTTAAGTGATAACTCAATGAAACTTTCATTGGTCTTAATGTGTTTCTTGACCCATTAAACATAGATGTAGACACCTAAATTGAAACTCTAAGGTGAATAGTAATATATATTTGTATATATATTGGTATATTTTAATGTATTGGCGGCCTTCTTGGACGACATCTTGGATTTTTAAATTACCTGATTACTCAATGACATTTTTACTGGTCTTAATGGGATTCTTGACCCCCCAAAACATGGGTGTAGACACCAAATGATGAATCTAGGTAAATATTAAATGACTTATGCCATTTTATTGTAATGGCGGCCTTCTTGGACGCCATTTTGAAAATAACAACTTTTCTATGCTCCGAATTTCTTAGATTTTTAATATGTTATTCTTGATGGTCAATACTACCATAATTTGTGTATTTTGTCTTCATAAATTGACCCTACTATTTAAATTATTACGGAATTTTAGTGTTTTAACTTGATGAATAAATATGCATATTTGATTCCAAATTCATTTTAAAGTTTGACTCCAAAAAGCCTACAAATTTTAAATAATTGTAAAAATATTATTCAATTGATCAATTGATAATTGACAAACAACAGAACGGGAGTAGATAACCGCCAAAAACTAAACAATAAACAACATACAAATAACAGTAAGAATTCCTCGGTGGAGTCCAATTTGAACAAAGAAAACATTGTGAGGTTCATTGCTCCATTGTGTAAAAGACCCCGCAAGGTCCATTGCATAAGCCCGCAAGTACCCACAAAAACACTTTAAGTATGTTGTCTTCATAAAAATGCTTTTATATAATTAAGGTCAATAAGCAGCCTGAGTGATTGATGCAAGCAATATATCTTTATTCTAATTCTTAATAAAATGTGCACGCAGGAACAATTTTAAAAACATTTTTAACTTTCGTGTAAGCATTTCAAGCAAGATAACTTAATTCTTATTCTAATTTAATTACGTACACAGAAACAATTTTAAACAAATGTTCAACTTTCACGTATGCATTACTGTTCTAACCGAAAATTTATTATAACCACTGTCAAGTATACAACTTGTTCTTATTGCCAAACTATGGTGGCTCCAAAGGGACATCAAACACCGCGACAAATCTTTTCCGAGTTTTGTCACCAATAATATGTCTTTGCAAATATTTATGACAACTTTGCAAAAAGTGCAAATCAATGGAAAGGGTCATTTAATGCACACAACCATTCATTTGTATGTCGAAGGTCGGGGCAAAAGGGCGGGGAGGGGGCAAGGCTTCAGGGCCTGGGGGTTTGGGGCTTTTGTCCATTGCAAACCCGCCCCCTCCTCTTACAAACTGCATCGACATTAAGTGGTGACAATCCACCCACGTTCCCGATCGCAGAAATTCAAACTGCCTCTCATTTTGAAGGCTAGGAATTACGAACAGGATATTGAATACGCTCGCATTACTTTAGATTTTAGTTTAAAACATATACATTAAAAAGATAATATATTACAAAAAAAACATTTTAAAAAAATTGGGAAGAGACTCTCATGGAATATAATTTGTTGTTACTTTTTTCAACAAGTGTGAAGGTTGCTATTGAAAAGATGGACGGTTATGGACCACTTGGCATTATAGTTTTCTGGATGAGCTCTTCGGAGCCTGCCTACTGTTACGTATGTAAAATGTAAATACTGTGTAAAGTAATAATAATCCTGAAGATACTTCTACATACCAATAGATCAGGTATGAATCGTCAACAAGGCCTTTAAACAAACGGGTTTAACAATTCATTCCTACCCAATGCCACCCACAGTTTAAACAGTAGATTTATCAGATACATTTCTATGTGTACATCCTATAGATTCGTTTTGTCTTTGTGACTCTCTCTCTCTCTCTTTTTTTAATGCGGTACAATGGATCACAAATTGCATGTTTTTTTCACATGATGAATACATAAATTGAATTGAATTGAATTGATATTGACTACATGCTTCTGACGTACAGTATCATTTCTGAAATCTATCGGACCACTTTCTTTTCTGAGGATTCTGCAATTTTTGTTATACTGATGTTTATACACGTAGCCTAATATAGTGATATTTATCGTGCCATTGTCATTAATTTATGGGTCAAATTTGAGAATGGCTGCTGGCCATACATCGTTATGGTAAAATTGCCAAACATTGTTTGTATAAATAATGGCCTACTCTGAGTAACAGCTCTTTGTTTACGTAAATAGCTGTTCACAAGAAGTGAACCATTGTGTAATTTTGTCTTTATTGTGTTATTCAACTGCAATTTATTAGTTCATGAAAGATTACCTTTTTGCGTGGGTTGTATGACATGATAACTGCTGACTGATTCCTACAAAAAATCTACCACTGCAGCAACCAGCAAAACTCTGGTTTGAAATTGTTCAATTAAGTTATTTTGTACCATTTATTTTATTCAATAATATGGTCAGATAACTATACAAGGATATTAACCCGTATTTAAAAGTATTTTGTCATTAATTATTTCGTGTATTATACCTCTAGGGACATTACAAAAATGTCTTCAAAGTCCCGTAAAAATTTGTCTGCAGCTGAAGTTGTCTGCCAATCTGGTAAAGTGGCAAGAAAAAAACCTACGGTGAGTTAATCAAAAACGAAATAACATTGGAAACAATCGAAAACCAAGGCAATCATGTTATTGGTTTGTTAAAACACTTGTAACCAAAAATGACTGGGAAAACTCGTAGCACAAACGTTTATGAGCTGGTTTAAGAGAACACAAGTTGGGAAAATTGTGACGCCCTTTTTGCTGCAGTTAGTGGCTCCAGGCGTTGGCTTCTGTACACCTCAAGTAATGTATTCGTTGTTAATAAGAAACCTATAATAAATGTAAGTCCAGAATGAAGTCATTTCTGCATCAGTTCCACTCCTTTGGTTTGCTTTATGAAAGCATAACATGAGAAAATGGGATTATTGAACAAAGTATGAATGCGTGATCGTTCTCCGTCACTCTCGTATCATGGCGAGTGAATCATTTCAACAAATTGTAGCTAAATCACACTAATAAGAACATACATCATGGTTCATTGGGTGTTGTGAAAGGCCTATAGATGAAAAATGAACTGTCACCCAGAATGGGCCATTAAATTGATTATACTAATTAGGAAACAATCGTAGCACAAAGATGTGTGTGCAAACCTGGCAATTCTTCTCAAATTGGACCCTATAATAAACAACTGACAATGCCAACAATCAACACCAGCTACTCGTCTCTAGACTAAAAAAGTGCATGAGCTCTTACAGGCAAATATTGGGGTTGTCTATCTCAATCAGTATTGCAATATTCGTTTTCAATTTTCACCAGATGTTGAGATTTTATAAATGGCGTCACGCAACTTTAGGTGTGTTGATATGTCATCCGTTCAATTATACTTCCTTTCCACACCGTTCTATTTTAATAAAACCGATTAAACATAATGTAGGGCCTACTTGAAATGTTTCCTTACCCTCACTGCAGCAATCTTGTTGTAGTTGGGCATGCAGTTCTTAGTTCACCCTGCATTTGCTTTAAGCATTTTGAGAAAATTTTACCCAATAATGAGTATGGAAATAGGACAATCGTTGTACACACCTAAAAAATTCAATGCCGAGCGATTTGTTTTTAAGGTAGCTGGCTCCTCTCCACCACTCCCCTTCCTTTCTCTTCCCCCATTCTCGGAAAAGATATTTTTACTTCACACGGATCAAGAATCAATGCGTACTCGTGACAATTTGCCATCAGTCTGGCCCTCTACCGCATAAACGGACTTAAGTTTCAGTGGCGCAACCGGAAGGGAGAGAACCCCCCCCCACGAGATCGAAAAAATGCACAAATAAATGGTTCGATACATTAACGTCCCCTGAATTGCAGCACCCCCCCCCCCCCGATGAAAATGTCTGGTTACGCCCCAGCTGAGTTTGTTATTGTGAGTTAATGAGCATTAGTGCCCATACAGAACCGTTTTTGTTGTATATTCTTGGTCAACTGAAACGAGGTATGGGAGTGGTACGCAGGTCCATTCGCATTTGTTGGACGTCAGATTCTCTGTTGTGCCTGGATGAAAAGTTCAACATGAGTTCACAACCGCCTTGAAATCCGGTGACAGTCTGGTTTCTACGATCAGGAACGCTGGTGGATTTTCACCACGGATTTTCACTGTAGTTTGTTTTCAAACTGGCTGGAGTCAGCGCTAGTAATGTGTAGTAAATACGATAATTTCCTTATAATCTCTCGCCCATAAAATGAAGAATAACCATTGGGGTAGTTCAGCTAAGCAAAGGATATTCAAAAGCGTGTCCATCGTAGTCTTGGTTCAAGCCTTAACTTTATTATACCTTGTTATAGAATTTTTGCTACTATTCGCCAGTGAAAAAAAAAAGTAATTGCCAACAGAGGGCGTAGTAATCTAGCGACAAAATGCAAATCGAGATGGATCGCCTCATAATTTGAACACAACGTAGTGTGTAGATGGTACATTTCTTTAATAAATGTGAGAGTCTTCAAGCAAACACTATTATACGTTTAATGTGTAACATAGTTTATAGAATTCCCTGTAAATTAATTTTCAGTAAATCGTGTCACATGAGCTTGCACTCTTAACATCAAACCTTGGCTAATTCATCTCATCACCATCTTCCTCTGGAGTATACTCGCACATTGGTTGAGGTGCAAACTACGGGAGCAGAAAAAAAGTCAAGACATAAAAAGATATGCATTTGCGAGTAAAACAGTTATTTATTTTAAGCATTTTGTGTGGGGGATGGGTAATTAGCTGAAGGTGACACCGTTTAGTCTGGTCTTGAAGACATCCAGAGTTGGTGACTCAATAACTTGTTTGGGCAGTGAATTCCACAGGCTGATGGTGTCTGGGAAGAAGGAGCCCCTTCTTAATTGTTGGTAGCCGTGAATTTGTTAATCCCTGACGGGGATATAAACTTACCAGACTCCATCTTGGATAAATGATACGCTGTCAGAATAATAGGGCTACTTCTAGAGGGCTAGTTTACCCCCAAATGATCCAGGTTTTAAGGTCAACAACCTCAAGGGCTAAATCTTGGACCATTCTATTGATGAGTTGCGCATCAATTAGTTGGCACTCTGTATCACTTTATGCTAGCGATGACTTAATTGGTTTTGTAGAAAACCAATTCAACGGTGTTCTTTGTTTGATAAAACGCTCGTAACCAAAGGCTGGATCGTATCTTTATCCCTTTCAAAAAAATGTAAAACATTACTTTTTTACGCGAAAACGCAATACTTGTATTGGATTCCGTAAATTAACGCGTCTCTTCGCCATTACAGTTAATCAGGGTGGTTAACTATAGACTTCAGTATGTGTTTTTCTACGTCGATTTAACCAAGAGCCACCCTTAATTTCACCACAGGAAAAAAATAAATCAAAACAAGACAACAAAGCAAATAAAGCACATTTTTATTAAGGAAAACATATTATGTAAACGCCTCTAAAATATCCTAGATTGCACCAGCAACATTTCCCTGGGCCCCGGGCAATGGGCCCTCGACCCCATGCCGTAAAAAGAAAGCTTCGCGTTTGATCGTTCTTCTCGTACATATATGCCTTATTATACGCTACGTGCAATTACAACCTGGCTATTGAATGCCGTTTCTTATTTTAGCCGACCGATCCACCGAATACAAATAACCGAGCAATTTATTATTAAAAGGCAAATAAAGGAAATTTTCAACTGGGTAAAGATAACGTTGAAAACGCCTGTGAATGGTCCTGTAGATAGATTACACCAGAGAACGCACAGTGTTAAAACGAACCCCGCCGTATAGGCTTTGCGCTTCGCATGCTGGTTCGTCTTTTAGAAATGCCCCCGCTATAATTTCATCCTGACGTTGTTTCTACATACATAACAAGGGTGTGGTACACGGTAACATTCACAGGTAGTTACTTGAACCACCACCCTCTCCAGTCATTAAAAGTGACTCTGTGTTACATCGGTGTGACTGCACTTAACTTATGCATCGTTGTTCAATTCGACAAGGATCAAACTTGGTTTAGGCCTACACATATAAACCAAGGTCAACACTCCCTGGCTCCGCTCCTGCCTACTCACCCATTCTCACAGGACAACGTCAAATCCCGGTGTTTATTATGAGAACCTTTGTTATTTTTCATTTGTCAAGTCGGGGTTTCATTGTGGCAACAATCTTTTCAAAGTAACACGGTTTCCCCAGAAGCTCAAAAAAGCTCAAAAAATATAACCGCGGTACAGCTAAGTTTACGAATAGCTTTCTTCTGTAGCAGGTATTACAGTTTGTTTGAGAAGTTGAGTATCCCCCATAACAATATCGCATAATTTAAATAGGGAAGAATTAATTAATTATACAATGTCAAAAACTATTTATAAAACAAGAATACGTTTTAAGAGATTCTATACCAGCGAACATGTGTTCGCTACATGTTTAGTCCAAGAACGGTTGTAATCATAAATTCCTTTATTTATTTATTTTTTTATTTTTTTTAGTTTAATTAAGACTGGTGCCATTGAGATATAGAGATTCGGTTTGGAATTAGATGTACTTTCTTTGCCTAGAATTAAGTATTATATAACTAGTTTGAAGGAGATTAATTGACTGTTTCGCTAGAATCCAGTTTAATACTAATTTTAACTAGCTCTACATTTAGGTTTTGTATACCAATATCAACATCAATGTGATTATGTAAAAGGTTGGTGTCATCTGCAAATAAGCGAAAAGAGATCGTGTCAGAAGAATTACAAATAAAGCGGGGAATCTTCGCTACCCGTGGGTCCCACTAATTTAATTAGTTTCAAATAGGGCCGTAAAAACACCAAATATTAAGACTTGTAAGACATAAAGTGATAATATCATTTGATTCCTTGAATCTTCATGATGCACCGTCGACGACCTGATAATGATTTAAACAATGACCACGGTGCAACAAAGTTGTAATGTTGTCAGTTCACCGTAGGTCGAACGATGTTGTATTTTATGATGTTAACACACCGGGTCAGATTGGCGCAGATTCCTGGTCCCAGTGGGACTTAGCTCATTTCTAGGTCAGGCTGACCCAGGAAGTGGTTAACAATTTAATTTTGACTCGGACCCTGCTTCAGTTTGACACAAATTCCGGGTCATGCCCCCAGGGCCCTGACTCTGGATCGATTCTGATCCAAACTTTTTACAGTGTAGGGTTAGGATTCGAAACATACATGAGGTCGGCCAATATGGGTGTCGGAACCGATTCCGGGTCATACTGAACCATTAATGGGTCAGACCCAATGAGACCCGGAATATGGGTTAATTCTGACCCGGAAGTTGTGCAGAGTGTAACCCTAACCCTAACTACAACCCTAACCCTAGCGCTGGAATATATACTAAAGCACCCCCTAATGTTAGTAAATAATGTTTCATAAATTCGTCCTTACAAAAACCGAATTCTTGGAAAGGTCAAATACGTGTAACATGTCATTATTATTAAAAAAGACAAAAATACAAATAAAATCATACCCGGCACAAAGCTCTGCCCGAATGGTCAGCATTTTGATATCATAATTATGATATGCCCGTTTTTGTGTGTGCCTAGTCGGCCGGCTTGCCGGCCCTCCTGTGTGTACGTATTCTCCATAAGACACGCATAGTATACGATGCAGGATTGAACGGGGGTAACAGGGATTTTCGGTGTATAGTCCTTTTCAAAAGAGGCGGTTTCTCTTTGTGCATAAAACCTCGTGCTGCCAGTGTCCCCAGTATGGTCGGCTAATGGGGCAAAATACAAAACAGAAAACACATAAACAAAAGCAAACAAGCAAACAAGCAAATAAAAAAATCATAAAAAAACGAAGAAGAAACAACTAAATGCTTATATAGATTCAAACAAAAGTGTTTTCAAAGTCTAGGCCTACATCAAATATAAATGATTAAAATAATTCATAACAAACTTCACAATGAAATAAGTAAATTAATTAACTACCATTTGAAAATATTTATAACAAAGTTTAACCCTCCGCTGCACTATGACCTTGAAAAGCGTCCGTCCCGCCCTCGCACAGTCATCTGCAGTACGGTGTGAAATTGCGCATATTACTAATTTGGCTGCTCACAAACTCTTCTAACATGGTACCATTAGACTCAGAATCGTTCACTCAATCCCAAGAAAAAAAAAAAAAATCAAAAAAAGTGAAAAATCAATTTTTGTTTAATTTTTTACCCAAATCCATCAAAATCACACCGTTACACTATCGCACTGTTTGCTGCAGTACCATGTGAAATTGCGTGTAAAACTATTTTGGCTGCTCACAAACTCTTCTAACATGGTATCATTAGACTCAGAAACGTTCACTGAATCCCCAGAACAAAAAAAAATGCAAACAAAATGTTCATAGGGGGTAAGCACACTCAGTTGAAACAAAAAAAACCCTAATTTTTGCCCAAATCCATCAAAATCACACCGTTACACTATCGCACGGTCCGCTACCGTACGGTGTGAAATTGCGTGTAAAACTATTTTGGCTGCTCAAAAACTCTTCTAACATGGTATCATTAGACTCAGAAACGTTCACTGAATCCCAAGAACAACAAAAAAAATGAAAAAAATGTTCATAGGGGGTAAGCACACTCAGTTGAAACAAAAAAACGAATTTTTACCCAAATCCATCAAAATTACACCGTTACAGTATCGCACGGTCCGCTACCGTACGGTGTGAAATTGCTTGTAAAACTATTTTGGCTGCTCACAAACTCTTCTAACATGGTATCATTAGACTCAGAAACGTTCACTGAATCCCCAGAACAAAAAAAAATGCAAACAAAATGTTCATAGGGGGTAAGCACACTCAGTTGAAACAAAAAAAACCCTAATTTTTGCCCAAATCCATCAAAATCACACCGTTACACTATCGCACGGTCCGCTACCGTACGGTGTGAAATTGCGTGTAAAACTATTTTGGCTGCTCAAAAACTCTTCTAACATGGTATCATTAGACTCAGAAACGTTCACTGAATCCCAAGAACAACAAAAAAAATGAAAAAAATGTTCATAGGGGGTAAGCACACTCAGTTGAAACAAAAAAACGAATTTTTACCCAAATCCATCAAAATTACACCGTTACAGTATCGCACGGTCCGCTACCGTACGGTGTGAAATTGCTTGTAAAACTATTTTGGCTGCTCACAAACTCTTCTAACATGGTATCATTAGACTCAGAAACGTTCACTGAATCCCCAGAACAACAAAAAAATGAAAAAAAATATTCATAGGGGGTAAGCACACTCAGTTGAAACAAAAAACAAATTTTTACCCAAATCCATCAAAATTACACCGTTACAGTATCGCACGGTCCGCTACCGTACGGTGTGAAATTGCTTGTAAAACTACTTTGGCTGCTCACAAACTCTTCTAACATGGTATCATTAGACTCAGAAACGTTAACTGAATCCCCAAAAAAGAAAAAAAAATGCAAAACAATGTCCCTGGATGGTAAGCACACTCAGTTGCAAAAAAAAAAAAATGTTACCAAAATCATTTTTTTTTTTCATTTTTTTTTTTTTTTTTTGCACTGCTTTCCAGTGCTTACCAGTCTTCTGAGAAACAAGGTATCTTATTTACTTGGCCAACCCGAAACCACAACCTGCACCTGGTGTCTGCCCGATGTCTGGAACAGTGACAGGATGATTGATTGCCCCCAAGTAACAGCGGCTAGATCTAAGACCTTGGATCGTGTTTATGGGGTTAGGGATAGCCTCAGGGGAATTCCTTGGGCCTCAGGGGAATTCTATGGGGCTTCGAAATTAAAGGTGACTGTAGGTCGAAGACTCACCCCAAGCTAAATCTGCTGGTACTAGTGTTATCCGGCTATGGTCCATTGAGGAACTTCAAAAATTTCGCGATTTTTGACCGCACCGTTAATGAGTAATCACATTTTTTTTTTAACGGTACAGTCGATGACTGTGCGAGAGTGCAGCGCAGTGTTAATACATAAAATGGCTTTTACAATGCAGATTAAAAAATTCAAAACTGTGCCAAAAGTGACCCCAGCAGGTGAGGTGACCTTATCGTCGCGAGACTTACTCGGTCTATTGAACGTGACCACAGGGTACCTAGTCTACCTATTGCTTACTCCATCGCCATCAAACTTACCGGTAGCCGTTATAAACGAGAGGTTGTTATTGTTCCCTTTGGAATTGTCACTTCCGACCCTGAAATAGTTTGTTATTCAATGACAACAATAACGAAAACTACGACATTTTCACCTTTTTGCTATGCATTGTAAAAGCAATTTCATATATGTAATTTTTAATTATTACTATTTTGTAATAGATTTTATACGCAGCATTATTATTATTATTTTTAAATGTAACTTACGTGTTTATCTTTGAGTTACTCTTATATATGTATCGTCTAAATTCATTCATTGGCATGTGTTTATGTTATTTTATTTAGGCTTAGAATTGGAGAACAGTTTTTGTTTGTATCTATGTATTCATATTTATTTTTTGCTATAGGTTTTTGGTCAATTTCGGCTAATGAGCAGCCAATTAAACCACTGCGCCATTCTATTTCGCGCGAAATCGAATGCTTCTGAAAAGGGTCATTCTATTTCGTTTTATGACTAGTCAAACGTACTGTTGCGTCATTCGATTTAACAAAATAATCATTCAATTTAACAATTCAACAAAGCAGCATTCAAATTCGCAGGAGCTTTTTGAGGCGTGTGTTCAGTCATTCAAATTCATTTTTGGGCAATCATTTCTGGAATTTGTGCAATCTAAAAAAAAAAAAAACGCGCTGTCAAATTTTTGTTTGCTTTCGATTGTTAAAGGCATATATATGGTTTATTTATTGGCACTTGAGTAACTTTGCCGATGTACTTCGAAAACGAGCTTTCGCCACAGTTTTACACGCATATTTCTAGAAATGGCAGCTCAATAAGAAACCAGGAAAAAACATAAAGGAACGTTAAGTCTTGGTCAGTTAACCGATAAAGATCCCCCCAAAAATTAACGAAACGAATAAAGAAGAAAACAAAGAAGAAGAAAAATCTAATGGGTCCCATGTAAAATCTACTGGAAACATAAATAAAGAAAAATATGGTTTGCCTGAATTGAAGTGAAGATACGAAACAGTTGCCTAGTACTGTTTTTTATTCACATTTCTTTATCTTACTTATTTGAATTCTCGTGCATTGTCGAATATATTCACTCTGAGTGAAATCTGGCTTTTCCATGTCACTCAGCTTCGCCTCGTGAACACAATCTTTGTCGGGTAATCAAAGCACATTAATAATATCCCGCCCCAAAAGAGATACTAAGTGCCAAATAGTGTTTCAGATTGCACGACAGAGCATCTAGGAACCTAAAGCTTCTGGTGCCCTTACGCGGGCCGCGGACTCCACGCCGTTATGCCTTTGCGCCCAGCGCACGGCAATTGTCTTTGGAAAAATACCCCTTTGCAAACTTGTGTTTTCGCGGGCCTGCCGTATAGCGTGTAGATTACGTGGGGTTAGGTTATTTGGAAAACAGGGTTAATGGAACATAGGCGTGTCGGAACAAGGAGCAATCACCCCTAAATGGATTGTGCTAATGACATCTGATTGCATTCTTCAATATTGATCAACCATTCTTTAAAAAAATAATTCGTCACACTTTAGCATATCTAGGTTTTCCGGTTGTGGTGAACATTATTTTTCGTCTTTTTTGTTGTTGACCGCGTGATTGTACACCGTGATCTTGCTCTGAATGGTTGAAAAAGAGCTGCTGCAAATTGGTTCCGATGCTGCGCATCTGCGCGGCACACACGGAAATAATTTGTTTAGGGATTTTTTGTTATGTTTTGTTGTTGTGCATGTATACAATGAGGGTGGCAATGTTTGTTCTGATAAGACCATTTGCAAACCACTCGTTCGGGGAGGGAGGGCGAGCAAAGCAAAGTAGTGTTTTATTTATTTTGTTTTTGATTACAATTTGTTTTATTTATACATTTATTTATTTATTGGTTTTGTTCCCTGTTCTTTTTATAAGTGTTTTTTAATGGTTTTTATGGGGGGGGGGGGGGCTTTTGATGTATCGAGCCACTTTACATGTGCATTTTTTTCTATCTCATTTGGTAAGGTTATGAGCCGGTGGGCGCAACCCTGCCCCCCCCCTCCCCTCCCCGCCACTGCCATGCGATGATGTTTGACCATGTACTGCAATTCGCAATATATACAAACCATTTCATGAGTGCGTGTTGGGCGTGGCGTTACGCGTCAACGTACGGCAGCCGGACTGGCTGGTTACGTAGGAACTGTGTGTACTTGTTTACTGTGGGGTCTGTTTACATTGTGGGGTTTGTTTACATTGTGGGGTTTGTTTACATTGTGGATTTGTTTACATTGTGGGGTTTGTTTACATTGTGGGGTTTGTTTACATTGTGGGGTTTGTTTACATTGTTGGGTTAACATAAACAAGCATGGCATCATCGTCTTCATATTTTTATGTTTATATGCAGACGTTAAATACATAAATTCATCTGACAGTAAACGCAAAGATTCCTAATCACATGCCAATTTAATGTGCGTCCTCGAGCGCTTCAGTTTCGAAAAATCTTGGTAGGCCCACATCAATAATTTCGGATTTCTGTCGAAAGATGTTCGATACAAATGGTCGTAGATTTGCAGCGCACATTATATCAAGGCTACTTTTTTGAAATGTTGTTTTATTTTTAAGTATGTATTACTTGTATTTATAACTATTTCTTTCACTGTTATAAGCACAAGTAGGGGGGGGGGAAGGGTCTTCGAATAAAAATGTTCCCGATTTTGACAGGGTTCAAATTTCGTTCAGAATTGTTATTGGTATAAACTTTAGAATCAATGAGCTTGAATTGAAATGTTTACTAGATTAATACTTTCCAAGCTTTACACATTTAAACGGTTTCATTGTGTGAAGTTTGAATAAATAATGACAACCATATTTAACGTTTGAGAATATATCTTTTTAATACTGATGTGGTGTTTTCTCCTCTACAGACGATGGGATGCGACATTCACCCTGACACAACGGATGCCGATAATTGTGATATCACGAACAATGCACCTTCTTGTCGAAAAGATCAAGGTAAGACCCGTTTGAAGCGTCACACAAGTCGAGCTCAAATTATTTGCTCCTGCCATTACAAAAGTAATTTTCTCCTGCCATGTCGATCTCATTGAATCTGCTCATGTTATGTGAACTCAAGTTTAATTAATTTAATATAATTTCAAGTAATACAACCCAAGAGAAACTGACTGGGTGAATTTTAAATGATTGGGTTTGAACAAAGACAAAAATACTAGAGCGGGATTTGAACCAATGATCTCCCGATTAACGTGCCGGCGCTCTACCAACTGAGTTATCTAGCCCCTATGGCGGCGGTCTCCCTATTTTGTCAACATCTTTGCTCGGGGGTGCTAGTCAGAAGCGATACAACCGTTAACTGTCATATAACCAGGGATCACACCCACGTTTACAATATAACCCTGGGAAGCGGCAGCCAGGGGATCACCTCGAAGGGATGCGATTTTTTCACAGCAATTATCAAGTAGTAGAACACACAAGGGAAACTGACTGGGTACATTTTTAAATATTTTGGGTTGAAAAACTAAAAATGTTGTAACAAAAAGTTTCGTATATTTTGTATTACACCACTTCACTTGCACAACAATACAAACAGAAAAGTACAGGGTAACAAAAAGATTTTACAATATAAACAAATATAGACAATAAAATACAGTGAATGAATTTATTTTAAAGGTTACAACAAATCGCCCGTGAGTGGCAAGGTGGAACAGGTGATATAGCACCTTTAAACATTTTAAAGTGCATCCTGAAACATTAGAATCATTGGCCTCATGGAACGCACTAACATCAAAAACCTTTAAATCACTTCTAACGTCATCAACATTGGCACGTTTAAAATTGTAGACAAAACAAGGAACACTCTTAATTCTATTGACATTGGTACAAATTCGAGTTATCTGTGGTTAGTGTGGAAGTGGTCACAGGAAAATGGGAAATACCCACATTAAAATCACGGTCATGATTTGAAGAAAGCATCAAGTCCAAAATGGTGTCACATAATATCCATTGAACTAGTATGGTTAACCTAAGTCTGGATATGATCATTAACCATAATTATCACAAAAGGCTTGTTTACACTCAATGATTTTATGCATTCTGCTGATGTCTTGTCGAATTCAAATAAACTGCTCTTTTCATGTCGAATTCAAATAATCTGCTCTTTTCATGTCGGATTCAAATAATCTGCTCTTTTCATGTCGAGGTCAATTGATCTGCTCCTGCCATCTCAAACTCAATTAATCTGCTCCTACCATGTCGAACTCAAATAATCTGCTCCTACCATGTCGAACTCAAATAATCTGCTCCTACCATGTCGAACTTTCATACCATGTCGACATCAATTAATCTGCTCTTTTTATGTCGAGCTCAATTAATCTGCTCTTTTCATATCGAACTCATTCAATCTGCTGCTGTCTTGTCGAATTCAAATAATCTGCTCTTTTCATGTCGAGGTCAATTGATCTGCTCCTGCCATCTCAAACTCAATTAATCTGCTCCTACCATGTCGAACTCAAATAATCTGCTCCTACCATGTCGAACTCAAATAATCTGCTTCTACCATGTCGAACTTTCATACCACGTCGAACTCAAATAATCTGCTCTTTTCATGTCGAGGTCAATTGATCTGCTCCTGCCATCTCAAACTCAATTAATCTGCTCCTAATCAGCAAGGTGGAATTGTGAAAAAGTTGTTGAATTCGGTCAGGTCATAGATGAAGCCTCTTGACTCGATAGTCACTGCCGCTACTCACTGTTCCAAAGCTGGCATACGTATGTCTGTATTACCACTTCTCACGGCTTCCTTCCATTATATACGATTGGGTTTTTAAATTCCCAAATTACTATTTTGCAAAAGATTTGTATACAATAATATTCAAAATACATAGTTATGCTATTGACTAAGTTGGGGGGGGGGGTTGGTGGTGGGCTGGGGGTAAAGTCTCTCTCCCCACCCCACTGGTTATACCACTGACGGGTAAATACCTAGATTCCATGAAGCATAATTATCCTCACCGCCACTTAACGATATTGAGAGATCCCAAAGGGTATCAGTTTGAACTTTAACGTGACCAGCTACTCTTAACCCGCCCCTTAACCTATTTTGAATGGCAAAATATTTAGAAGAAAAAAAATCATATAAATAACAACACTTTTCGTTTGTACTCAGGTCTTGAATGGCAATTGGTCTTCAAAGGGGTTGCTGGTACGGGAATTACTCTGTATGATCTGTGGACTAACACGACCTGGGATGGAGATTTGGGGTGCCACGGGAACTATCGAGACAAAACACTTTACAATGCTTGGAAGAATGGAGAGTTTAATATCAAACAGGCGAGTAAATATCTTTGAATAAAAAGTGTGGTAAATTATTAAAATTGACTTATGTTTAGAGCGTCCCTTTATAATCGTTTGCTTGGCCCTTGTCGGGTATACTCGTGTGACTTAACCCGGCGAACGTCAGGAACTAGAAAACGCACTCCGGCCATAATAAAAAGGAAAAAGTCGTTTCGATGATACAACTCTGTAAAATAATTGTTTGAATCTCTGTCCAGGTCAAGCTGTCCTTGTATAACCACACTGGGGGCAAAGTTGAATTGGTATTCAATGGAGAAGACTCAGACATTTTGAGCTGGTTCGCCAAGGAGCACCTTGTATCCTCTCCGTGGAGTGACCTGACAACAACGGCCACTACAAATTACTTCTCTATTGCTGGACATCTGGGGTACGTATACATGCTGGTAGTTGGCCCAGCAGACGGAAACTATTTCATGAACAAACGCTTCGAAGTTTAAATACTGAAACATAATATTCACAAATATTGGGAAAAAGGTTCAGTTTGCTAGTTTAAAATTTCAATTTAGAGCAACTTATAAAAGAAGATGGAAAGACAAGTTTGGAGTGAAATTTAAACAGTGTATAAGCAGTTGGAAAAGGTGTTACATCACATTGTCCGTTTCTCGTGTTATTTTCCATAAAATTAAGAATTTTTACGTCAAGAAATGCCTGGAAATAAATTAGGCCTTTCCCACTCCCGGGGATTGAATGTGTACTAGAAATAAAACCATGAAAGGACCACAGAAGCTGCATCCGACGATTGTGTGTGCGAGCGTGTCTACTCGGTGAAACAGAGTAATTTAAGAAAAGGGATACAGGGACATTGCTAACTAACAATCAAAGTCCAAGCATTGAAAGAACAAAATTTGTCTGGTGGGGATGGGGTTTGAGCGTATATAAGTGGAATTTATATATTAAGTGAAAGTGTTTTCTGACACAATTTTCATCTTTCAAAAAATAAACGTCTGCTGAGATTGCTGATAAATAATTTAATTGCGTTCCACTTTATTATCAAAATTCTCTCCCTTATCATTCTTTACGTACAAACTTTGGGAAAAAGGCGTCGACGGTTCTTCATCAATATGAACTATGGCGGCTGTTCCAGTGACCGCGGCTGGCTGGTGGTGCTAGATTCAGACGGAGGTTGTTCATGGGAGAAACCACACAGCAGTTATCCCGTCATACTGTACAGCACTCACGAATGTATTAACTGGGAGGATACAATAAAAGGTACACCAAAGTACTTGTCTTAACAAATAAAACAATACTTCTCTTTGCTAAGTGAATCAAAATCTATAAATGTCTCGCTTTTCCCACCTCTGATTTTATATGTTGTGTTTCCAACCTCTTGTGGTTAAACCAGGTCCTTCCCTCTACCCCACCCCTTTGTCTCCATTGTTCATCCCTTGCTTTTTCTGCGTGCTTTCTGCCGCTGTCTCTCTTTAATTGTATCCAATCAACTGCTTCTGGTTACACCAGTATACCTGTTAATGTGTTGTGTTGTAATTTTGCCTTTGAGAAGGACTCTGCTAGGGGTCAAATCGTCCGGCCATTTACTATTGAAATTATTCTGAATTATAATGTTTTCTCTTTCTCGCTGTTTAAACCAATCTAAACTTATTCTCTTTGAATGTGCTCAAAATTTCACGGTGAATTTGTATCAATACCGTCTTAGTGTATTGGTGATCAAGACAGCACACATCTCGGGAAACGAACAATGTTTTCTTGTTTCATCAAAACATAATGATCTGCACTGATTTAGCGTCTTTACACCTCCCTCCCCTTCCCGGGTTGGGAGGGGCAGACGTTTGCGGAACTAGACTATTTGAGTAGCGGGTGTACTGAAACACATTACATTTCCAAATATATTTTTGAACTATAAAGAAAGGATAATGATAAGGAGAACACTCAAGCAAATATAAAAGCCAAATTAATACGATAAAAATAAACTTCCATCTTTTATATGGTGCTTTTTACCGAACCGTTTGTTTTGTTGCACTTCTTGTTATTGTTTCTAGCTGGAACGTTGGGCATAGCGGATTACTTGACCATCCACATCGAGACTGAGTGAGATGAGCTTTTGGAGTGAGAGTTACCGCACCGTGCACTACCTACCGGTGTCGCGGTAAAGGTATATTCACCATGTGTAACACTTTTACAAACTGAAATAACGTCTTTATTTGATGTTAGCAGGCGCGGATAAGTTTGACTTTAAAAAAATGGAGAAGGAGAGAGAGAAGTGTGGGGGGGGGGGGTAGCGACAGGGAAGGGAAAAGCAATAAATACAATGCTAATTGCTGTACAACTGCACATTTACCGCAAAATATAAGGCAATTAAATCAAAATCTCAATTATTTAACTAGGGAAAATATATTGTGCAAAACGCCACTGAAATGTCACAGATTGCACCAGAAAGTATCTATGTCCCCGGACCCCACGCCGTCAAAAGAGGCTTCGCATTCGCTCGTTCTTCTCATAAAATGCCTTATTTAATTACTAATTATAATAGATAGGTTGCAGTATGACGTAAATCGGCCATCTTTACGGGCAGTTTGGAACAAACAGTCATGCGTTTCGCGTGAGAACAGCGTGCAGCACGCGCACATTTTACAAAACTCACTGCAGGATTGGTTAGTGAACAGCGCGGCTGCGTTAATAAGTTGAGCGCTTGACGCACCTGCAAGCGAAAGTGCACTTTGCCCGTAAAGATGGCGTCTACTGGGAACTATCTATATTAATCATAGAGCTATATATATTGACTAGAGCGCTAACACCCCGTTATACACGCACTAAGGTTTTGAAGCCGTGTGGGCGCATCCATGTTTATGTACAAACCAATACAAAAGCTTGAAATTTTGTACGGCAATTGTACGGCTATTTGCATGATAAAGCGTTTGTTCTTTTCTATGCGTCATCGAACCAAATATGCAGCAAATGAGAACGCACAATCTGCTAATGAGCGTACAAACTGCGAGCGTCATGTTTAACATGTGCGTTTGCGCGTATACGTTTTTTTTTTTTTTTTAGTTCGTCATTCTTGCCGGCATATTGTGTATCCTTGAAGCAGATTTCGTTTTTTTCCCCTTGACATCTTGAAGCATTGAATCCTCCCAAACAAGGCTTTAGTTCGACTCAGCATTTTTCCTAAGACGTAAGTAACAACATCAGAGAATCACCTACTACATATTTTTTTTAAGACATCACTAAAATCACCTGTTTACAAGAGCAATGATCGTTAGATTAAATATGGCGCGTACGTAAGCGCGCACGCCGAATGCAAAATTTTCGCGGCCATGTGTGCTCTCTTAAAATTAAAATCGTTCCGTAGTCACGCAACACGTCAAACATGTCTGCGCCCATGGTGGCTTCTAAACTCAGAGCAAGTTAGCGCTCTAGTCAATATATATAGCTCTATGATATTAATGCATTTACATTCAAAATAGGGTCTTCAGTCAAACGAAAAAAGAAACTATACTCGACAAACACATAAGAGGGATAAAACATGTTTCACTAAAAAAGTGATAACTGTAAGAACAAACAGCCCAACACATTAGTATTGTTATTAATATATATTATATATATTATTTTTTGGAATAAAAAAACAACAACAACACACACTCAGTGGATGGAACTCAATGAGGTCATTGTGATACAACCAATGACACCCCGTCTGCAATCGTCCATATCCAACTGGTAGTAGACATTCGTTGTACAAACGTACATGTTTGCAAATGTCTTCCTTAAATTGATTATAGAAGACATTGCTTTACAAAGCTAGGTCTGCACTAGACGTCGCTTTTTTGCCTTGTTGAGCTCAAAGGATTTTCTCTCAGTGACAAAGGTTGAATTTAGTAAATAGTTTGCCGCACTTTAAGTGATTCAAAATGGCGGACACGTTAAAAACTTCTAAAGACTCAAGTTTCTTGATGGCAACTCGAGCTGTGACACTCACATATTAATGGCAAAATCACAATGATAACATTTCCCACTCTAAATTCTGTCCTTATTATTCCCACCGCAGTTGAGTTGGCGTTCATCGTCCTTTTTTTAAAGAGAGTCAAACACAATCGATTAGTTTAATTCTGAATTATGCAGAATTTGTTCTCGTCAAAAGTTGTTTCCCCACCCATCCCGGAAAACTCACAGCTACGGTACTAACAAGGAGAACGTTCGTAAAACGTATTATGTTTGGATTTTGATGATTTCAACGTTTGCTTTGCGCATGTGAAATCCAATCCAATCTGCACGGCTCTTGGCCAGACTTGAACCTCGGCAGACCGCGCCTGGCGCACCCGCTCCTGTTGGTTTTTAAAACATAACATGCACAATTTGCAATGACGGTAGACATTCGCTGTACAAACCTATGTGAATGTGCAATGTCCAATATTAAACTAACTCTACTGTCATCATAATTGTCCGTGTTTTATTTTTATGATTGTAAGTCAATAGATAGACGCAAGCAGGACAAGGGGCAATCCATTCCATATGTAACAAAGTGACGGCTTGAACCCAGACTCGTTGAACAGCATTCATATTGATTTTGTTTGATTATCCTGTGATTTAGTAAACTACCATAAACCAAAGGTTACAATTTTGTTAATAATGTGAGGGCGAAAGAGTAAATGTAAAGTATTATACTCACAGCACATTACGGACGTGACCTTTTGCTTGAACTTACTTTATTAAGTCCAATCCACTTGCGTCCCGATCGTTGAAACCAAACTGCCGCTGTCAGTGGTGTTCAGGATGCTTGCAAACCCATGTAGGAATTTCCGGTTGGGCACAACAATGAATATGACATCCAATGTTTATGAATGGAACTGCACACCACTTGGCATAACTCTTTTCAGTTGGGCAATCAACAGCAATAACAACAATTCTCTATATGGGGATGATGCTCAACATAACAAAAGATCAAATCCGAGTCTGTTTTTTTTTTACCAAGAGTGGTCAAATGGGGGGGGGGGGGGGAGACAGGCACTGCTTGTTAAGTATGTTGTCCTCATAAAACTGCTTTATGGATAATTAAGGTCAATAAGCAGACAAAGCCGCTAAATGAGTGTTTGATACAAGCAAAATAACTTTATTTTAATTCTTATTTTACGCAGGAACAATTTTAAACACATTTTTAGCTTTCGTGTATGCATTACAAGCATAACTGTAGTCTTATTCTAATTTTAATTACGTACACAGGAACAATTTTAAACGAATGTTTAACTGTCACGTATGCATTACTGCTCTAACCGATAATTTTATGATAACCACTTTCAAGATTACAATTTGCTCTTATTGCAAAACTATGGTGGCTCCAAAGGGACATCAAACACTTTTTTTTTTTTTTTTTTTTTTAGGTTTCTGCACTTTTGGTTATATTGATATTTATACACTGAATATACTGATGTTTATCGTGTATTTCTGTATTAATTTATTAATTAATGGTAACTGGCCCTATATCGTTATGGTAACATTGCCAAACATTGCTTGTATAAATAACGGCCTATTCTGAGTAACAGCTCTTTGTTCATGTATGAGCAGCTCACAATAATTTAACCTTTTGTTTTTTCCAGTATTGTGTGATTCAACCGCAATTTATTATTTCATGGCAGATTAAATATTTGTTTTCCGCTCGTTTCATTCAAAATTATTGGCAGATAATTATACAAGAGTATAAACCAGTATGTAAATGTCTCTTGTCATTAATTATTTAATACATAAATGTAGTATACTTCTGGACCACTGGGAACATGCAAAAAGCAGCTTCAAAATCCCGTACCAACTTGTCTGCAGCTGAAGTTGGCCGCCAATCTGCTCAGTGGTGAAGTGGCAAGAAAAAACCTACCGTGCGTTAATCATAAACAAGATATCTTTGGAATCAGTAGAAAACCAAGGCACTGTTGTTCTTGGTTTGTTAAAACACTTATAACCCCAAATAACCGGGAAAGCTCGTAGCACAAACGTTTATGAGCTGGTTTAAGAGAACACAAGTTGGGAAAATTGTGACGCCCTTTAAAACTAACAGTTAAACTGATGTTTGCACACGTAATAATAATAGTGATCTTTATCGTGCCAGTATCATTAATTTATGGGTGCAACTTGAGAATGGTAGCTGGTCATACATCGTTATGGTAACCTTGCCAAACATTGTTTGTATAAATAATGGCCTATTCTGAGTAATAGCTCTTTGTTCATGTATTAGCAGCTCAAAATAAATTAACCTTTTGTATTTTCCGTTATTGTGTGATTCAACCGCAATTTATTATTTCATGGCAGATTACCCTTTTTGTTTGCGTGGGTTGTATCATGATAACTGCTGACTGATTCCTACAAAAAATCTACCACTAGCAACAGCCAAACTCCTGTTTTAAATGTTTCAATTAAGTCATTTTGTATCGCTTGTTTCATTCAATATTATTGTCAGATAACTATACAAGGATATAAATCCGTATGTAAAAGTCTTTTGTCATTAATTATTTCATATACTATACCTCTTGACAGTTGGGAACATACAAAAAAGAGCTTCAAAATCCCGTACCAACTCGTCTGCAGCTGAATTTGCCTGCCAATCTTGTCAGTGGTGAAGTGGCAAGAAAAAAACCTACCGTGCGTTAATCATAAACAAAATATCTTTGGAATCAGTAGAAAACCAAGGCAATGTTGTTCTTGGTTTGTTAAAACACTTATAACCCAAAATGACCGGGACAACTCGTAGCACAAACGTTTATAAGCTGGTTTAAGAGAACACAAGTTGGGAAAATTGTGACGCCCTTTAAAACTAACAGCACGCCATTCAACCGGTGCAGTTAGTGGCTCCGGGGCGTTGGCTTCTATACACCTCAAGTAATGTAGTTTTTGTTAATAAGAAACCTATAATAAATGCAAGTGTCAGAATAGTCATTGTTTCCAGAATGAAGTCATTTCTGCCTCAGTTCCACTCCTTCGGTTTACTTTATGGAAGCATAACATGAGCAAAGGGGATTATTGAACAAAGTGTGAATGCGTGATCGTTCCCCGTCACTCTCGTATCATGACGAGTGAATCATTTCAACAAATTGTAGCTAAATCACACTATTAAAATCGGAAAACAATTGTCGAACCTAAAAAGTTCAAAGCTGAGCGATTTGTTTTAAAACCCTTTCATTACCGAATTGTTTGGACATAAACAACCGCTGGTGACCACTCAAGCATTGGTTGACCACTCAAGCGTGAAGCACACATTCTTACACAACAGAAAGCTTTTGTTCAAAGGCCATTTTTACAAACTCTTTTATCTCCTTGAAGATATTGTTGTAAAGCAAAATAAGTAATAAAAAAGAATTGAATTCCCTTTCATATAATCAAAAAATCATTGAGATCAGCCAATAAATGTCAATGTTCTTTGCCTTTCTTTCTTCAGTGTGATCTGTAATCTCAAACACTTTTTTGGACACAATCATGTGGCGCTCCGTAGCTGTTTGGTATTTCGGATCTTTCAACTCCAATTTGAAGACATTGCATATTAGTGGTGCACCCCACCAAATAGGAGAAAACTTGGTGGGGTTTTAAACGTGTCTTTTTATAATAATTTGTAAATTGACATTCAGTGTGATAGAGATTTTTTTTTTAATACAGTCATAATTTAATTCATTTTTTTTTTTACTGTGCAGAACAATTTATTTACAAGGAAAATGGAATGTTAAATGTTACAAAATGGTGGATGCACCCCAGTCAGCATGTTTTGTTTTGCGGCAGTTTGGGGGAATAACTTTTTGAGTGAAAAACACCTTGTACCGCTCAAATTATGTTTCTTCTTTCATTAACTAATTTTTAAATTTGGTGGCAAATTTTACAAAATTTTCACAAGCGTTTCTATCCTGAAAATTACAATAATTTATAAGAAATTATGAGAGTACATTGTCAACTGGGGTGTCAAACTGCAAGCGATAGACATACATGGTGTATGTATTGTGTACAGTACATGTACATGCTGGTACAGTAGCCAGTTGCATGAAACCAGCTGCTAATGTGACAGTGTAACTGTAAGTTTTTCGAGTATACTATTTTGTTGAATTGTCTATCATGGCGGGTAGGGTTTGCAATAACTGTGTTCAATTTGGATTTTGGGCAAGTCAAAATCATTGCCCTATTCTAAAGTTGTATGTTGCTATTTTTAAGTATCAACAAACCTAGGGCAGACAACCATGGCAACATGACTTGAAACCATGGGTTGAGTGGTTGTGCTAGAAAGAAAGGTACACTACATGGCCCTTCTCTTCTTAACCCTGACTCAAATTTTAGCCCTAGCCCTAACCCTACCAAACGCTAACCCTACTATAGCCCCGTTAGCAATTATTGCCCTCTGTCCCTAACTCGTACTGCCGTAGCTCACCAAAGTGGGTCAAAGAGCCACGACTTGTTTGTAGGTGGGCTCATACATTATGGTGAACTATTCAATCTCCGCCGAAAGCCTCCAACTCTTTGTTCGAGAAAGTACGCAATCATGTCAACATTATTTTTTTCCTCTGGAGTTTGTCTGATCCTCAGTTTAGGGTGGGGGTGGGGCAGAATGTGTGGGCATGTGCAGGGCTGGGGGGGGGGGGTAACTGGAGTAATGGTTGTTCAATCTAGTAGTAAATTGTGTGGCCAACTAGACCCTCAATGAGCCTTGAATTCTTATGCCCCTCCCCCAAACTCGTGGTACCAACCCCAGGGGTAAAAATGCAGTGCAAAAACCTTAAATTGCTCTTAGAAGAACCTTTTAGGTACAGTCGAGTCTTTATAAGACCAACATTTTGACCACTGCTATGAACAGACTCCTCCACAGTAATTGTTTGTTGCCCGTTGCCCCCCCCCCCCCCAATCCCTGGCTATCACCGAGGACCCTCCCCATATAGAGGGTAAATTGAAGTAATATAAATTACTCTCTGAAATTGTCATCAGAACAACTGTAGGATACAGTCAAGAACCAAAAGTATGTGGAATGTTCAACTGGACGGAAAAATTTAAGTAGAAGAAATAACTTGTGTGTATATGCAGGCACTGCTCATCACTTGTAAATGATGTACACAAAATACCATAGGAGTGGTTTGTTTGTTTAAGCCTGCCATTTCTCAACAGATTAAAACAATTCCAATTTTCCTGAATAAATATGATTCTGACAATATTCTTGATATCCTGTATGTGGTCTCCAGTCAAACTGTGAAAATGACTTGCTATATTGGGTACACCCCACCAAATAGGAGAAAACAGAGCGTCGAGCTCATTAATATTTTGTAGGCCCTCAAAATATTCTATATTAGACAGATTTGAGAGCCCCAAGAAAGTGTTTCAGTGTAAAAATGTTGCCCAATTGTGACCTGGGGGTTGTTGACTTCCAGCTTGAGGTATTTTGGATGACATAGGCCCTGAAATAAATGGTCCTATTTGCTGAGAGGTGTAGGGACATTTTGTAAGATTGATGCTCGGACGTTTTGAAAATTACACCTGTGAAGGGGTGTTTTTACTTGGAGTGAGAATAACTCGACGGGCCCAAGGACTACCCATATAAAATTGAGCAGATAATAAAAGTTCAAGAGTCAATTAATAATTTCCCCCTTCAGGTTAAAAGCTGTGAGACTTTTAAGTATTTTTCGTGTATTTTTGAATATTTAGCATTTTGCACTGTGTGCTATGGGAAATTATTTGGTGGGGTGCACCCTTAGCAACCTTATTTTATTTTTTCCGTCATTGGAAAGATCCGATCTGTCTCTTTCCAATGATGGTAAGCTTGGGTATGGAGGGCGAACATGAACAAAACTACAGCTTTATTACAAATGGCCTTTGTGGTTAGGCTTGAATGTCTTTTTTTTTGGTCGACTAAAGTCGCAAATGGTAAGGAAGAGAGAGTGGGTGCAGTCGACTAAAGTCGCCTATGGTACCACTCCCCTTCCCAATCTCTTCCCCCATCCCCGGAAAATATATTTTACCTCGTCACAATTTGTCATCATTTTGACCCTCTTTTGCGTAAACGGACCAACGAACCCAACCCCACCCCACGAGATCCAAAAAATACACAATTGAATGGTTCGATGATTTTAAATCCACCCTCCCCCATTAAATTTGGGCTTTTCCACCCAAGAAAATATTTCTACCCCCACCCCATCCCCCCCCCCCCCCGATGAAAATTTGGTTACGCCTCAGCTGAGTTTGTTCTTGTGAGTTAATGAGCATTAAATGCCCATAGAGAACCGCTTTTGTTGTATTTTCTTGGTCAACTGAAACGAGTTAAGCGAGTGGTAGGCAGGTCCATTCGTATCAAACGGACGTCATATTCTTTGTTGTGCCTGGATGAAAAGTTCAACATGAGTTCACAACCGCCTTGAAATCCGGTGATAGTCTGGTTTCTACGATCAGGAACGCCGGGGGACTTTCACCACGGATTGTCACTGTAGTTTGTTTTCAAACTGGCTGGAGTCAGCGCTAGTAATGTGTAGTAAGTACGATATTTTCCTTATAATCTTTCGCCCATAAAATGAAGAATAACCATTGGCAACCTTTGGGTAGTTCAGCAAAGTACATGATATTCAAGAGTGTCCATCGTAGTCTTGGTTTAAGCCGTATCTTTATTATACCTTGTTAAAAGTGTTTTGCTGCTATTCGCCAGTTGAAAAACAAACAAAATGGCCAACAGAGGGCGTGGTAATTGACTTCCAGCAACAAAATGCAAATCGAGATGGATCGCATAATAATTCCGATTTGAGCACAACGTAGGGTGTATATGGTACATTTCTGTCCTTAATAAATGCGAGAGTCTTCAAGCAAAGACTATTATACGTGAAAATATGTAACAGAATGTGGAGAATTCCCTGAAAATAAATTTGTCAGTAAATCGTGTCGCATGAACTTGTACTCGGAACACTGAGGACTTTTCTGTGCTCCTCTAACTTAACACTCTCCATAGACTAAGCGCATATAAAAAATGTGAGGACACAAAAATACAAATGATTCCAATGTGAGGACAGCATTGTTCCTTTCATGTTTCTTTGTTTTGCTGTCCCCACTCTGCTGGTAATACCATGCCACGTAAATGTACATTTACATGTCCATGTATATGTTATATATGGTGTACAGAAGTACGTAGTCGTGTTCAAGGTGCACGCTTTCAGTTTTGGCATGATGCTTCGTAAATCTTGAGTACAGCAGTACAGACCTCATTCACAGTCAAATGTGAGCATTGTTTTTTCGCTAACAAAAAAAACAATTCCAAGCTCACCTTACTGCCAAACTGGAAGCAAATTACACCGCTTCAGAGACGTCTTTAAGACGTTATCGGGCGCTGTTTTACACTGATATTATTTCCAAAAAATATCTCCAGACACACTTAAGCTATTTTAGCAATCTATAATAATGTCATTGATGTCACAAAAAAATTAATGCAGTTTTGTTCTTCTATGGAACTATTCTCTACAGCCTATCCCAAGATTGAAATTGATACAAAACTCATCAGACAAATGAACCTGAACATCAAAATGACACAGAAATGATGGTGGTATGATGACGTCTTCAGATCTTAAACAAAATCTGTTGGGATTTACAAGAATGATGTGTCCGTTGACGTTGTTGATAAACACAAACTTACGAACATGCAAGGCGCATGGCTGCGCTGCAAACGCATAGTTTACCATGCAAACTTATGTTTTTTGGCTGAAGTTGCAATACACCAACCACTTCTGATGGCTACACCCTACAAGGCAAAAACATGAAATTGAATTATTGACCAGCCTCTTGCAGCTTGTTTTTACAAAATTGAATGATCTTTGCGACCTAATGAAATTGAATTATTTAATTTGACCAGTGAATGTTAAACTGGTGAAATTGAATTACACCTTGCACTTTGGAAGTAATAATTACTTTAAAATAATGATCAATTAAAACAAAATGATTGAATTGCGGGCTGGTGTGGTTTGTCGCACCGTTTTTTTCTTTAGGAAAAGGCTAACACAATATTTTGTGCGGGTTGTCGGAACATAGGGGTGTCGGAACATAGGTTGAGTTGTCGGAACATAGGGGTGTCGGAATATAGGGGTGTCGGAACATAGGGGTGTCGGAACATAGGTTGAGTTGTCGGAACATAGGGGTGTCGGAATATAGGGGTGTCGGAACATAGGGGTGTCGGAACATAGGTTGAGTTTTCGGAACATAGGGGTGTCGGAACATAGGGGTGTCTGAATATAGAGCAGTCCCCACTTCTGATACATGGTGAAGAAACTAAATTTAATATTCAGTCAACATTTACAACCACAGACTCAATTGAAAGGCCCTTAAATCATGGGGAATCTTGCTTTCCTCTCATTCAATTCAGAGCAACCAAACCGACGCTGGAAAAAAAGAATGTCCTTCATTTAAAGGGTCACATTGCCTTCAGATTGGGCGCTTGGGATATAACTAGCGTTTGTATAAAATGATGGTTGGAAAGAAGTTTTAAACGTATAATATAGTGATTTACATAACTGTTCTCATGAATTGTTTGTTGTTGTTGTTAACATTCATGATAGAACACGGTCCGCTATTTTGAGAGCCAATCTTTGACTCCACAAAATGGCGTATGTCCCGCTATATTTCAAGAGACAAAATTATGTTTTTTTTTTTATCACTTTTACATTAATTGCGACACACTTTATGTGTATTTGTGCACGAACAACTACTACAAAGGAACAGGAACGATTCAAACGGCAATATTTTCGAAGATTTGAAGACAATGCGCCCCTGTAGTGACTACTAGGTTAACGTCCCTCTGTAGTTTTATCAAAATCTGTTCAATAAGTCACAAACAAAAGCATCATCAATTTCTCAAAATTTATTAAATGTACCGAAAGTCACACAAATTATAATTTATGGCCAAAATGTAAGTAAAACATTTTTGGCAGCAACTAATTAGTTATATGTTCTGAGTTATATGACTTCAAGCATCTTTAAAAATAACGCATAAGTAGTTCCTCGATTAAACATTATAGAATGATTGTCAAACAGTGGTGTATCAAGATGGACTGTGATTAGTTTTAAAAATGCTTTAACAATGACTCATCAGTACCACACTGTGATGGATTGTTTAAAACAATCTCTAATAAACAGTCACTTAATGGTCGAAACTAATCATGGTGAATAGAAAGACTGGTTAACATATCTTTTTTTTTTGAACATTGAACTTGAATTTACAAATTTCGAATTTGAATTTATATAAAAAACATACAGCCATAATGACTTCAAATTAAACCATCATTAGTTTTAAATTAAAAAAAGCAAACTTAACGAAACTTCTTTACCCTCAACAGATTTGTTGCCCGTGAAACTCAATTTAACACATACAAACATCCATGGATTTTTTTTAGCATTTTGTTCTTTTGGTTGAATTGCGTAACTCCAACTGTAAACGAAATTTAAGTCTAAAGGAATATATTGTAACGTATTTTTTCTAAATAATGAATGCAACCAATATCTTCAGGAAATTGCTCACCTTCAATTTACATTATATATATATATATATAATATATATATATATATATATATATATATTATATATATATATATATATATATATATATATTATATATATATATATATAATATATATATATATATATATATATATATTATATATATATATATATATATATATATATATATATATATATATATATATATATATATATATATATATATATATTATATAGGTAAATTGAAGGTGAGCAATTTCCTGAAGATATTGGTTGCATTCATTATTTAGAAAAAATACGTTACAATATAACGTACAATATATATATATATATATATATATATATATATTATATATATATATATATATATATATATATATATATATATATATATATATATATATATATATAAAATTTGTAGGGTAGATGGCCTTAGCTTTCGATCCAAACCGGACCTTCGTCAGAGGCAAAAACAAGCACAAACGAAAAACATATCCATTTATAGCAAAAAAGAGAGGCAAAGAACAATGGGATGGTATCCAGAAAAAGGAGGGAAAATTATAGCCAATCAGTGTTATTAGTTTACAAACAATGGGGCGGTCAAGAGCCAATGAGAGTTATGTGGTGGGGACAAAAGGATGGTCAGTGAAAGGGAGGATTACTGGACCAGGCGGGAGACATGAAAGGACAAGATTAAGGGGCACGAGGCATTGGGTAAAATGCAATTAACAATAGGGAACAGGACCAAAGTATATACAGCAATGTGAAAGGGAGGTAATTATAGAACAACAAGTCTGTGGAGAGAAGGGGTTATTAGGAAAAGAACAGGTCGATCTCCAAAAAACTTGTCGAGAAAAAGAACGGTAACAGTTAGCCAGTGGAGAAAATATGATTTTTAAAACAACTTAAGAATGGAAAACAAATCAATCATTGAAAGAACAGGTTATTACCAGTAATTGTATTTATATTACACAAAATGATCTCCAAAAAACTTGTCGAGAAAAAGAACGGTAACAGTTAGCCAGTGGAGAAAATATGATTTTTAAAACAACTTAAGAATGGAAAACAAATCAATCATTGAAAGAACAGGTTATTACCAGTAATTGTATTTATATTACACAAAATGATCTCCAAAAAACTTGTCGAGAAAAAGAACGGTAACAGTTAGCCAGTGGAGAAAATATGATTTTTAAAACAACTTAAGAATGGAAAACAAATCAATCATTGAAAGAACAGGTTATTACCAGTAATTGTATTTATATTACATAAAATAAATAAGTAAGCAGTAAATGAAGTGGGAATTTATTTGACACCGGTGTTGATGTTAAGTCCAAAGGGTTGGACTGTCTTAAGTTGGTGAATCCAATGCGATTCTCTGAGTTTGCGGTGTGTGTCATCACCATTGCAAGCCTCAATCACCATAAGTTCAACATCTTTGACGTTGTGATTGGGGCTGTTGAAGTGGATGGAGACGGGGTACTGTTTCTTGGTCTTTATGGACGAGACATGGTTCGCAAAGCGAAGACTGAGTTTGGTCTTAGTCTCTCCCACATATTGTAGTCCACATTTCTTACATGATATAACATAGACTACATTAGGTGTGCTACATTGGGAGTCGGTCTTGATGTTGTAAGAAGAGCCAGTGCTATGACTCTTTACTTTAAGTGCCGGTTTGATGTAGAGACATGTTCTACACTTGGAGCGGGTACATTTGTGACAACCTAGTATTTCTGTTATGGGTGGTGTTTGGCATGTACCTGGTGGGAGTTTAGCCCTGACTAGGATGTCTCCCAGGTTTTTAGGGCGGCGGAATGCAACCATGGGGGGCTCAGGGATTGCTGAGCATAACCTGTTAGAGGAGTGAAGTATATTCATATTGTTATTGAGGATTGATGAGAGTTTAGGCAGTTTAGGGTGGAAGGTGGTGACTAGGGCAACTCTCTTGGTCGGGGCTTTTTTCGTTCTCGTGTTGGTCAATAAAGTGTGACGAGGTATGTTGAGGGCTCTGTTGGTGGCAAGTTGGACCCTGCGTTCGCTGTGGCCCCTTGAAACAAGGTGTTTCCTTAGGTCGGATGAACGACTTTTGTACAAGGTATCTGTGGAACAGATACGCCTTATACGTAATGCTTGACTGTAAGCAATTGCCTTCTTACAGTGACTAGGGTGGCAACTGTTGGAGAGAAGATACTGGTGGGTGTCAGTGGGTTTGCTGTATACATCCGTAATAATGCCATTAGGGGATTTAGTTACGGTTACATCTAGAAAGTTCACACTTGTGAGAGAGCATTCAGTGGTGAACTTTATGGTGGGGTGGAATGAGTTTATATGGTCGATAAACTCATCCAAGCTGTCTTGACCACCACACCATATGGAGAAAATATCATCGATAAATCTCCACCAAACTAGTGGGCGGTTGGGGGCAGAGGACAGGAGTCTGTCCTCTAAGTCAGACATGAATAGGTTGGCATATGAGGGTGCCATTTTGGTACCCATTGCGGTACCTTGTACCTGTACAAAATGTCTGTCAGTAAATGAAAAATTGTTCTTAGTGAGAATGTGGCTGATGAGTTCCTTAATCTCTCTCACTGAGGGGCGGGATTGTCTATTGGCCCTGAGAGCAGAGACACAAGCACTCATGCCTTCATTATGGGGTATGTTAGTATACAGTGATGAAACATCCAGAGTAACCAGAATAGCAGAGTCAGGTATTTGATGTTTGACTTCCTCTAGTTTATGGAGGAAGTCTGTGGTATCCTTTATGAAGGACGGGATGCGGGAGACTAAGGGGTTGAGGAAACTATCGACAAACTCAGAAATGCGTTCTGTGGGGCTACCATTACCAGATACAATGGGTCGACCCGGGTTGTTGGGCTTGTGTATCTTGGGTAGAAGGTAGAAGCGTGCTGTACGGGGGTCCTGTGGGAGGAGATAGTTAAACGTATCTTTCTCGATACCGTTGGCATTGTGAATTTTAACCAGAGTGTCACTGATTTGTTTGGAAAACGATTGAGTAGGGTCAGTGTCACATTCAATATAATGATCAGTGTTGCTGAGCTGTTTGAGGCCCTCAGCTATATAATCATGTGTGTTCATGACTACAACTGCGGACCCCTTGTCAGCTCGTTTAATCACTATGTCTGATGATTGGCGGAGCTGTGTTAGGGCGTGGCGTTCATCTTGGGGGAGGTTATTGGGTGTCGAGGTGTTGGGGACCTTAAGAACCTCAGAGTTGACTGAATTGATGTAAGCGTCTAGAGCTACATCTCGGTTCTTAGGGGGTACCCAACTACTCTTTTCCTTGAAGCGGTTGCGGGTGGGTTGGATCTCAACAGATGACTCGTCATCTGTGGATGGCTCTACATGAAAATATTCACGTAGGCGTAACCTGCGGTTGAATTGGGCCATGTCCTGTTGGAAAGACAGTTGGTTGGGTTCTCTAGGTGTGGGGCAAAACTTAAGACCCCTTGAAAGGAGTTTAACCTGTGGGTCGGTTAAGACTTTGTCAGACAGATTGACTACTGTACATGTTGTATCTGGCGACCTTTCAAGGGGGTGAGTAAGAGTTGGCCTCTTGCTGTGGAAACGTCTATGAATGTATTTCTTATGGTTAGCTTGGACATTCATACGTTTCTTGTTCTGTTTGTCCGTTAGGGTGGACCGTAGGTGGTTAACATTAGATCGTAGGATATCATGTAAATGTTCATACTCTTGATTGGAGCATGATTCTTGGAGTTGAGATTCAGTCTCTGTTATCTCAAGTAACTGGTTATCAATGTATTGTTGGCATTGATCTTCCAGTAACCTGAGCAGATGGAAAGATGTGTTAGTGAGTGTCTTATTCCATTTCTTCAAAAATGAGGGTTCAAGGTCCCCAAAGGAAGGGGCACACTTGATCTGGAGCCCTTTAGGGATGATCCGGGATAAACGATAAAAACGATAGTTATCAAGATGTGACAAGTAGCGAATGTTCTTTTCTTTAAGCTTACGTAGTTTTCGGAAAAGGCACTTGGTATCAGTAGCAAGTGCCATGGTGAGTTATGTCATTGAAAAATATATATATATATATATAACATTTGTAGGGTAGATGGCCTTAGCTTTCGATCCAAACCGGACCTTCGTCAGAGGCAAAAACAAGCACAAACGAAAAACATATCCATTTATAGCAAAAAGAGAGGCAAAGAACAATGGGATGGTATCCAGAAAAAGGAGGGAAAATTATAGCCAATCAGAGTTATTAGTTTACAAACAATGGGGCGGTCAAGAACCAATGAGAGTTATGTGGTGGGGACAAAAGGATGGTCAATGAAAGGGAGGATTACTGGACCAGGCGGAGAGACATGAAAGGACAGGATTAAGGGGCACGAGGCATCGGGTAAAATGCAATTAACAATAGGGAACAGGACCAAAGTATATACAACAATGTGAAAGGGAGGTAATTATAGAACAACAAGTCTGTGGAGAGAAGGGGTTATAAGGAAAAGAACAGGTCGATCTCCAAAAAACTTGTCGAGAAAAAGAACGGTAACAGTTAGCCAGAGGAGAAAATATGATTTTTAAAACAACTTAAGAATGGAAAACAAATAAATCATTGAAAGAACAGGTTATTAGCAGTAATTGTATTTATATTACATAAAATAAATAAGTAAGCAGTAAAATAAGTGAGCAGTAAATGAAGTGGGAATTTATTTGACACCGGTGTTGATGTTAAGTCCAAAGGGTTGGACTGTCTTAAGTTGGTGAATCCAATGCGATTCTCTGAGTTTGCGGTGTGTGTCGTCATCATTGCAAGCCTCAATCACCATAAGTTAAACATCTTTGACGTTGTGGTTGGGGCTGTTGAAGTGGATGGAGACGGGGTACTGTTTCTTGGTCTTTATGGAAGAGACATGGTTCGCAAAGCGAAGACTAAGTTTGGTCTTAGTCTCTCCCACATGTTGTAGTCCACATTTCTTACATGATATAACATAGACTACATTAGGTGTGCTACATTGGGAGTCGGTCTTGATGTTGTAAGAAGAGCCAGTGCTATGACTCTTTACTTTAAGTGCCGGTTTGATGTAGAGACATGTTCTACACATGTATATATATATAAAATGTGTCAATAAATTGGGGGTACTGACTAAAACCCTCATAAAACAAAACGTAAATAATGGTCTGGCTCCCTACCCCTCCAACAAGCTCTCAAGCTTACGCGCACACCCGCAAGCTGAGGAGTTCATGCCCCCGTGGTTTGTCTCTCTGGCCCCACGAGACACGGCACCAGCTGTATGGGATATGCCCCAAGGTTAAAGGGAAACACCAGCTTACTGTTTACCTAATTTAGTGATGTGGAATCAAACGGAATAATTTTTAGATGGTTGTTGTAAAAGAAATCAAAAAATTACTTAAATAAAGAAAAATGTGAAAAAAATGGGTCAAAGGTTAGCGTGTAAGCTTTACCAGCCATTGCAACTGTCAAATTTACGTGACATTGTTGTAAGTAGACTGGTGCTTTGTTTATGTTTTAATTATAACAATAGCGAGGCATGAGAATCCAGTCTTCATATCCATCAAGCACAAAGTGACCTGTAATTGAAAAAACCAACAAAAAAACATGTCAGTCAAAGATTTTAACCCGGATTTTGTGTACGAGGGTGTCCTAACTTGCTGGAAATTTAAAATGTTCACTTACAATACATTTCGATTCAAATGACAGATAAAACAGGGTGTCCACATTTAAAAAAGGGTGTCCAAAAGACACCACTCTGGCTAACACAATGCGTCAGTCTAGTCCTTTTTATAGCTGCATGGTCCGATCCAGACCAACTTGTATTCTGTGGACATAGTGCAGCTTTTCTTCAACATCCCGCTGCGTGTAACAAAGGCAACACAAAACGTGACAAAAGTTAGGGAATGTTAGCTAAGTAAACAGACTAAAACCCTCGATAAACAAATCCTAATTATTGGCCTGGCTCACTACCACTCCCACAACACTGTCAGCACAGTGAGCTTGATCTGAGAGTGACGATGTCAGCATAGTGAGCTTGAACTGACGAGTGAACACTGTCAGCACAATGAGCTTGATCTGAGAGTAACGATGTCAGTACAGTGAGCTTGATCTGAGAGTGAACACTGTCAGCACAGTGAGCTTGATCTGAGGAATGAACATTATCAGCACAGTGAGCTAGATCTAACAGTGAAAACTGTCAGCACAGTGACCTTGATCTGAGAGTGAACACTGTCAGCACAGTGAGCTTGATCTGAGGAGTGAACATTGTTAGCACAGTGAGCTTGATCTGAGAGTGAACACTGTCAGCACAGTGAGCTTGATCTGAGGAATGAACATTATCAGCAAAGTGAGCTTGATCTAAGAGTGAACACTGTCAGCACAGTGAGCTAGATCTAAGAGTGAAAACTGTTCGCACAGTGACCTTGTTCTTAGAGTGAAAACTAACTGAGCTTGCTCTGAGAGTGAATACTGTCAAAACAGTGGGCTTGATCTGAGAGTGAACACTGTCAGCACAGTGAGCTTGATCTGAGAGTGAACAGTCAGTAGGCCTAAAGTGAACTTGATCTGAGAGTATACACAGTCAGTATAGTGAGCTTAATCTGAGAGTAAACACTGTCAGCATAGTGAGCTTGATCTGAGGTGTGACCAATGTCAGGAGTGAACACAGTCAGTATAGTGAGCTTAATCTGAGAGTAAACACTGTCAGCATAGTGAGCTTGATCTGAGGTGTGAACACTGTCAGCACAGTGAGCTTGATCTGAGTAGTGAATATTGTCAGCACAGTGCGTTTGATCTGAGAATGAACACTGTCAGCACAGTGAGCTTGATCTGAAAGTGACCAGGGTGTGCTTGGTAAGCTTGATCTGAGGATTGAACATAATTAGCACAGTGAGCTTGATCTGAGAGTGAACACAGTCAGTAGGCCTAAAGTGAGCTTGATCTGAGAGTAAACACTGTCAGCACAGTTAGCTTGATCTGAGGAGTGAATATTGTCAGCACAGTGTGCTTGATCTGAGAGTGAACACTGTCAGCACAGTTAGTTTAATCTGAGGAGTGAATATTGTCAGCACAGTGCGCTTGATCTGAGAATGAACACTGTCAGCACAGTGAGCTTGATCTGAAAGTGACCAATGTGTGCTTGGTAAGCTTGATCTGAGGATTGAACATCAATAGCACAGTGAGCTTGATCGGAGAGTGAACACAGTCAGTAGGCCTAAAGTGAGCTTGATCTGAGAGTAAACACTGTCAGCATAGTGAGCTTGATCTGAGGAGTGAACAGTGTCGGCACAGTTAGCTTGATCTTAGGAGTGAATACTGTCAGCATAGTGAGCTTGATCTGAGGAGTGAACACTGTCAGCATAGTGAGCTTGATCTGAGAGTAAACACTGTCACCATAGTGAGCTTGATGATCTGAGGAGTGAACATTGTGAGCACAGTGAGCTTGATCTGAGAGTGAATACTGTCAGCATAGTGAGCTTGATCTGAGAGTAACACTGTCAGCACAGTGAGCTTGATCTGAGAGTGAACCATCTAGGCCTATTGTACTAGATCTGAGAGTAACACTGTCACATATGGCTTGTCTGAGAGTGAACACTGTCAGCACAGTAAGCTTGATCTGAGGGTGACCACTTTGTGCTTGTTGAGATTGAACTTGTTAGAGTGATGATCGAAGTGATATTGTCGCAAAGTGCGCTTGTTCTGAGAGTGAACACTGCAGCACAGTAAGCTTGATCTGAAGGTGACCACTGTCGGCATAGTGAGCTTGATCTGAGAGTAAACAGTCAGTATAGTGAGCTTAATCTGAGAGTAACACTGTCAGCATAGTAGCTTGATCTGAGGAGTGAATTTTAGCACAGTGAGCTTGATCTGAGGAGTGAACACTGTCAGCACAGTAAGCTTGATTGAAGGGTGACCACTGTCGGCATAGTGAGCTTGATCTGAGAGTGAACACAGTCAGTATAGTGAGCTTGATCTGAGGAGTGAACATGTTAGCACAGTGAGCTTGATCTGAGGAGTGAATATTGTCTGCACAGTGCGCTTGTTTGAGAGTGAACACTGTCAGCACAGTGAGCTTGATCTGAGGTTGACCAACATGTGCTGGTGAGCTTGATCTGAGGATGAACATCGTTAGCACAGTGAGCTTGATTGAGAGGAACACGACCATGTCGATAGTGAGCTTGATCCGAGAGTAAAACGCTGCATAGTGAGCTTGATCTGAGGTGAACATGTCAGCACAGTTAGCTTGATGAGGAATGAATATTACAGCACAGTGCACTTGATGGAGTGAACACTGTCAGCACAGTGAGCTTGATCTGAGGGTGACACTGTCGCATAGTGACTTCATCTGAGGAGTGAACACTGTCAGCAGAGTAAGCTTGATCTGAGGAGTCAACACTGTCAGCAGAGTGAGCTTGATTGAGGAGTAAACACTGTCAGCACAGTGAGCTTGATCTGAGAGTAAACACTGTCAGCATAGTGAGCTTGATCTGAGGAGTGAACACTGTCAGCAAAGTTAGCTTGATCTGAGGAATGAATATTCTCGCACAGTGAGCTTGATGTGAGAGTGAACACTGACAGCACAGTCAGCTTGATCTGAAGGGTGACACTGTCGGCATAGTGAGCTTGATCTGAGAGTGAACATAGTCAGTATAGTGAGCTTAATCTGAGAGTAAACACTGTCGCACAGTGAGCTTGATCTGAGGAGTGAACATTGTTAGCACAGTGAGCTTGATCTGAGGAGTGAACACTGTCAGCATAGTGAGCTTGATCTGAGAGTAAACACTGTCAGCATAGTGAGCTTGATCTGAGGTGTGAACACTGTCAGCACAGTTAGTTGATCTGAGGAGTGAATTTTGTCTGCACAGTGCGTTTGTTCTGAGAGTGAACACTGTCAGCACAGTGAGCTTGATCTGAGGGTGACCAATTTGTGCTTGGTGAGCTTGATTGAGGAATGAATATTCTCAGCACAGTGAGCTTGATCTGAGAGTGAACACTGACAGCACAGTCAGCTTGATCTGAAGGGTGACCACTGTCGGCATAGTGAGCTTGATCTGAGAGTAAACACTGTCAGCATAGTGAGCTTGATCTGAGGAGTGAACACTGTCAGCACAGTTAGCTTGATCTGAGGAATGAATATTATCAGCACAGTGCACTTGATCTGAGAGTGAACACTGTCAGCACAGTGAGCTTGATCTGAGGAGTCAACACTGTCAGCAGAGTGAGCTTGATCTGAGGAGTAAACACTGTCAGCATAGTGAGCTTGATCTGAGGAGTGAACACTGTCAGCACAGTGAGCTTGATCTGAGGAATGAATATTATCAGCACAGTGCACTTGATCGAGAGTGAACACTGTCGCACAGTGATCTTGATCTGAGAGTAAACATGTCAGCATAGTGAGCTTGATCTGAGGAGTGAACACTGTCAGCAAAGTTAGCTTGATCTGAGGAATGAATATTCTCAGCACAGTGAGCTTGATCTGAGAGTCAACACTGTCAGCAGAGTGAGCTTGATCTGAGGAGTAACACTGTCAGCATAGTGAGCTTGATCTGAGAGGTGAACACAGTCAGCAGAGTAAGCTTGAATCTGAGGAGTCAACACTGTCAGCAGAGTGAGCTTGATCTGAGGAGTAAACACTGTCTAGCACAGTGAGCTTGATCTGAGAGTAAACACTGTCAGCATAGTGAGCTTGATCTGAGGAGTGAAACACTGTCAGCAAAGTTAGCTTGATCTGAGGAATGATATTTCAGCACAGTGAGCTTGATCTGAGAGTGAACACTGACAGCACTCAGTTGATCTGAAGGTGACCACTGTCGCTAGTGAGCTTGATCTGGAGTGAACACAGTCAGTATAGTGAGCTTAATCTGAGAGTAAACACTGTCAGCACAGTGAGCTTGATCTGAGGAGTTTGTTAGCACAGTGAGCTAGATCTGAGGAGTGAACACTGTCAGCATAGTGAGCTTGATCTGAGAGTAACACTGTCAGTATAGTGAGCTTGATTGAGTGTGAACACTGTCACACAGTTAGCTTGATCTGAGGAGTGAATTTTGTCTGCACAGTGCGTTTGTTCTGAGAGTGAACACTGTCAGCACAGTGAGCTTGATCTGAGGGTGACCAATTTGTGCTTGGTGAGCTTGATCTGAGAATGAATATTCTCAGCACAGTGAGCTTGATCTAGAGTAACACTGACAGCAGTCACTTGATCGAAGGTGAACACTGTCAGCACAGTAGCTTGATCTGAGAGTATACACTGTCAGCATAGTGAGCTTGATCTGAGAGTAAACACTGTCAGCATAGTGAGCTTGATCTGAGGAGTGAACACTGTCAGCACAGTTAGCTTGATCTGAGGAATGAATATTATCAGCACAGTGCACTTGATCTGAGAGTGAACACTGTCAGCACAGTGAGCTTGATCTGAGGGTGACCACTGTCAGCAGGGTGAGCTTGATCTGAGGAGTTAACACTGTCAGCACAGTAAGCTTGATCTGAGGAGGTCAACACTGTCAGCAGAATGAGCTTGATCTGAGGAGTAAACACTGTCAGCACAGTGAGCTTGATCTGAGAGTCAACACTGTCAGCACAGTCAGCCTGATCTGAAGGGTGACCACTGTCGGCATAGTGCTTGATCTGAGAGTGAACACAGTCAGTTAGTGAGCTTAATCTGAGAGTAAACACTGTCAGCATAGTGAGCTTGATCTGAGAGTGAACACAGTCAGTAAGCCTAAAGTGAGCTTGATCTGAGAGTAAACACTGTCAGCATAGTGAGCTTGATCTGGGAGTGAACACTGTCAGCACAGTTAGCTTGATCTGAGGAATGAATATTATCAGCACAGTGCACTTGATCTGAGAGTGAACACTGTCAGCACAGTGAGCTTGATCTGAGGGTGACCACTGTCAGCATAGTGAGCTTGATCTGAGGAGTGAACACTGTCAGCACAGTAAGCTTGATCTGAGGAGTCAACACTGTCAGCAGAGTGAGCTTGATCTGAGGAGTCAACACTGTCAGCACAGTAAGCTTGATCTGAAGGGTGACCACTGTCGGCATAGTGAGCTTGATCTGAGAGTGAACACAGTCAGTATAGTGAGCTTAATCTGAGAGTAAACACTGTCAGCATAGTGAGCTTGATCTGAGGAGTGAACATTGTCAGCACAGTGAGCTTGATCTGAGGAGTTTATATTGTCTGCACAGTGCGCTTGTTCTGAGAGTGAACACTGTCAGCACAGTGAGCTTGATCTGAGGTTGACCAACATGTGTTTGGTGAGCTTGATCTAAGGAGTGAACATCGTTAGCACAGTGAGCTTGATCTGAGAGTGAACACAGTCAGTAGGCCTAAAGTGAGCTTGATCTGAGAGTAAACACTGTCAGCATAGTGAGCTTGATCTGAGGAGTGAACACTGTCAGCACAGTTAGCTTGATCTGAGGAATGAATATTATCAGCACAGTGCACTTGATCTGAGAGTGAACACTGTCAGCACAGTGAGCTTGATCTGAGGGTGACCACTGTCAGCATAGTGAGCTTGATCTGAGGAGTGAACACTGTCAGCACAGTAAGCTTGATCTGAGGAGTCAACACTGTCAGCAGAGTGAGCTTGATCTGAGGAGTAAACACTGTCAGCACAGTAAGCTTGATCTGAGGAGTCAACACTATCAGCACAGTAAGCTTGATCTGAAGGGTGACCACTGTCGGCATAGTGAGCTTAATGTGAGAGTGAACACAGTCAGTATAGTGAGCTTATCCTGAGAGTAAACACTGTCAGCATAGTGAGCTTGATCTGAGGAGTGAACAGTGTTAGCACAGTGAGCTTGATCTGAGGAGTGAATATCGTCTGCACAGTGCGCTTGTTCTGAGAGTGAACACTGTCAGCACAGTGAGCTTGAACTGAGGGTTGACCAACATGTGCTTGGTGAGCTTGATCTAAGGAGTGAACATCGTTAGCACAGTGAGCTTGATCTGAGAGTGAACACAGTCAGTAGGCCTTAAGTGAGCTTGATCTGAGAGTAAACACTGTCAGCATAGTGAGCTTGATCTGAGGAGTGAACACTGTCAGCAAAGTTAGCTTGATCTGAGGAATGAATATTCTCAGCACAGTGAGCTTGATCTGAGAGTGAACACTGACAGCACAGTCAGCTTGATCTGAAGGGTGACCACTGTCGGCATAGTGAGCTTGATCTGAGAGTGAACACAGTCAGTGTAGTGAGCTTAATCTGAGAGTTAACACTGTCAGCATAGTGAGCTTGATCTGAGGAGTGAACATTGTTAGCACAGTGAGCTTGATCTGAGGAGTGAATACTGTCAGCATAGTGAGCTTGATCTGAGAGTAAACACTGTCAACACAGTTAGCTTGATCTGAGGAGTGAATATTGTCTGCACAGTGCGTTTGTTCTAAGAGTGAACACTGTCGGCACAGTGAGCTTGATCTGAGGGTGACCAATTTGTGCTTGGTGAGCTTGATCTGAGGAGTGAACATCGTTAGCACAGTGAGCTTGATCTGAGAGTGAACACAGTCAGTAGGCCTGAAGTGAGCTTGATCTGAGAGTAAACACTGTCAGCATAGTGAGCTTGATCTGAGGAGTAAACACTGTCAGCACAGTAAGCTTGATCTGAGGAGTGAACACTGTCAGCAGAGTGAGCTTGATCTGAGGAGTAAACACTGTCAGCACAGTGAGCTTGATCTGAGGAGTCAACACTGTCAGCACAGTAAGCTTGATCTGAGGAGTGAACTCTGTCAGCACAGAGAGCTTGATCTGAGAGTGAACACAGTCAGCATAGTAAGCTTAATGTGAGAGTAAACACTGTTAGCATAGTGAGATTGATCTGAGGAGTGAACACTGTCAGCACAAAGAGCTTGATCTGAGAGTGAACACAGTCAGTATAGTGAGCTTGATCTGAGAGTAAACACTGTCAGCATAGTGAGCTTGATCTGAGGAGTGAACACTGTCAGCACAGTTTAGCTTAATCTGAGGAGTGATTGTTGTCAGCACAGTGCACTTGATCTGAGAGTGAACACTGTCAGCACAGTTACCTGATCTGAGGATGACCACTGTTAGCATAGTGATCTTGATGTACATATTCTTAATGTAATTTTGGACACCAAATCTCTTAGTCTGTGACTTTTTATTTGGTGATGTACTCTTAAAATAAACCAATTTTGAATTGAATTGAATTGATCTGAGAGTGAACACTGTCAGCACAATGAGCTTGATCTGAGAGTGAACACAGTCAGCATAGTAAGCTTAATGTGAGAGTAAACACTGTTAGCACAGTGAGCTTGATCTGAGGATGTGAACACTGTCAGTATAAAGAGCTTGATCTGAGAGTGAACACAGTCAGTATAGTGAGCTTGATCTGAGAGTAAACACTGTCAGCATAGTGAGCTTGATCTGAGGAGTGAACACTGTCAGCACAGTTTAGCTTAATCTGAGGAGTGATTGTTGTCAGCACAGTGCGCTTGATCTGAGAGTGAACACTGTCAGCACAGTTAGCTTGATCTGAGGGTGACCACTGTCAGCATAGTGATCTTGATGTACATATTCTTAATGTAATTTTGGACACCAAATTCTCTTAGTCTGTGACTTTTTATTTGGTGATGTACTCTTAAAAAAATCCAATTTTGAATTGAATTGAATTGATCTGAGAGTGAAACACTGTCAGGCCTACAATGAGCTTGATCTAGAGTGAACACTGTCAGTAGGGCCTTTAGTGAGCTTATCTTAGAGGAAACACTGTCAGCATAGTGAGCTTGATCTGAGGAGTGAACATTGTAAGCACAGTGAGCTTGAGGTGAGGAGAAAACACTGTCAGCACAATGAGCTTGATCTGAGAGTGAACACAGTCAGTATAGTGAGCTTGATCTGAGAGTAAACACTGTCAGTATAGTGAGCTTGATCTGAGGAGTGAACACTGTCAGCAGTTAGCTTGATCTGAGGAGTGAATATTGTCAGCACAGTGAGCTCGATCTGAGAAGTGAACACTGTCAGCACAGTGAGCTTGATCTGAGGGTGACCACTGTCAGCATAGTGATCTTGATGTACATATTCTTAATGTAATTTTGGACACCAAATTCTCTTAGTCTGTGACTTTTTATTTGGTGATGTACTCTTAAAATAAACCAATTTTGAATTGAATTGAATTGATCTGAGAGTGAACACTGTCAGCACAATGGGCTTGATCTGAGAGTGAACACAGTCAGTAGGCCTTTAGTGAGCTTAATCTTAGAGAAAACACTGTCAGCATAGTGAGCTTGATCTGAGGAGTGAACATTGTAAGCACAGTGAGCTTGAGGTGAGGAGAAAACACTGTCAGCACAATGAGCTTGATCTGAGAGTGAACACAGTCAGTATAGTGAGCTTGATCTGAGAGTAAACACTGTCAGCATAGTGAGCTTGATCTGAGGAGTGAACACTGTCAGCACAGTTAGCTTGATCTGAGGAGTGAATATTGTCAGCACAGTGCGCTTGATCTGAGAGTGAAAACTGTCAGCACAGTGAGCTTGATCTGAGGAGTGAACACTGTCAGCACAGTGAGCTTGATCTGAGGGTGACCACTGTCAGCATAGTGAGCTTGATCTGAAAGTGAACACATTCAGTATAGTGAACTTAATCTGAGAGTAAACACTGTCAGCATAGTGAGCTTGATCTTAGGAGTGAACATTGTTAGCACAGTGAGCTTGATCTGAGGAGTGAACACTGTCAGCACAGTTAGCTTGGTCTGAGGAATGAATATTATCAGCACATTGAGCTTGATCTGAGGAGTCAACACTGTCAGCACAGTGAGCTTGATCTCAAGAGTGAACACTGACAGCACAGTCAGCTTGATCTGAAGGGTGACCACTGTCGGCATAGTGAGCTTGATCTGAGAGTGAACACAGTCAGTATAGTGAGCTTAATCTGAGAGTAAACACTGTCAGCATAGTGAGCTTGATCTGAGGAGTGAACATGTCTAGCACAGTGAGCTTGATCTGAGGAGTGAATACTGTCAGCATAGTGAGCTTGATCTGAGAGTAAACACTGTCAGCACAGTTAGCTTGATCTGAGGAGTGAATATTGTCTGCACAGTGCGTTTGTTCTAAGAGTGAACACTGTCAGCACAGTGAGTTGATCTGAGGGTGACCAATTTGTGCTTGGTGAGCTTGATCTGAGGAGTGAACATCGTTAGCACAGTGAGCTTGATCTGAGAGTGAACACAGTCAGTAGGCCTGAAGTGAGCTTGATCTGAGAGTAAACACTGTCAGCATAGTGAGCTTGATCTGAGGAGAAACATGTTAGCACAGTGAGCTTGATCTGAGGAGTGAACACTGTCAGCACAGTTAGCTTGGTCTGAGGAATGAATATTATCAGCACATTGAGCTTGATCTGAGGAGTCACCACTGTCAGCATAGTGAGCTTGATCTCAAGAGTAAACACTGTCAGCAAAGAGAGCTTGATCTGAGGAGTGAAATTGTCAGCACAGTGCGCTTGATCTGAGAGTGAACACTGTCAGCACAGTGAGCTTGATCTGAGGAGTGAACACTGTCTGCACAGTTAGCTTGGTCTGAGGAGTGAAATTATCAGCACAGAGCGCTTGATTTGAGAGTGAACACTGTCAGCACAGTGAGCTTGATCTGAGGGTGACCACTGTCAGCACAGTTAACTTGATCTGAGGAATGAATATATCAGCACAGTGCACTTGATCTGAGAGTGAACACAGTCAGTATAGTGAGCTTGATCTGAGAGAAAAACACTGTCAGCATAGTGAGCTTGATCTGAGGAGTGAACACTGTCAGCACAGTTTAGCTTAATCTGAGGAGTGATTGTTGTCAGCACAGTGCGCTTGATCTGAGAGTGAACACTGTCAGCACAGTTACCTGATCTGAGGATGACCACTGTTAGCATAGTGATCTTGATGTACATATTCTTAATGTAATTTTGGACACCAAATTCTCTTAGTCTGTGACTTTTTATTTGGTGATGTACTCTTAAAATAAACCAATTTTGAATTGAATTGAATTGATCTGAGAGTTAACACTGTCAGCACAATGAGCTTGATCTGAGAGTGAACACAGTCAGTAGGCCTTTAGTGAGCTTAATCTTAGAGAAAACACTGTCAGCATAGTGAGCTTGATCTGAGGAGTGAACATTGTAAGCACAGTGAGCTTGATCTGAGGAGTGAATATTGTCAGCACAGTGCGCTTGATCTGAGAGTGAACACTGTCAGCACAGTGAGCTTGATCTGAGGATGAACTGTTGCACGTGAGTTATCTGAGGTGACCACTGTCTGCACAGTTAGCTTGATCTGAGGAATGAATATTATCAGCCATGCACTTGCTGAGAGTAAACTGTAGCACAGTGAGCTTGATCTGAGGGTGACCACGTCACATAGTGACTTCATTGAGGAGTGAACTGTCACCAGTAAGTTGATCTGAGGAGTCACACTGTCAGCAGAGTGAGCTTGATCTGAGGAGTAAACACTGTCAGCACAGTGAGCTTGATCTGAGAGTAAACATGTCAGCATAGTGAGCTTGATCAGCACAGTGCAGCTTGATCTGAGAGTGAACACTGACAGCACAGTCAGCTGATCTGAAGGGTGACCACTGTCGGCATAGTGAGCTTGATCTGAGAGTGAACACAGTCAGTATAGTGAGCTTAATCTGAGAGTAAACACTGTCAGCATAGTGAGCTTGATCTGAGGAGTGAACATGTCAGCAAGTGAGCTTGATCTGACAGTAAAACTGTCAGCATAGTGAGCTTGATCTGAGGTGTGAACACTGTCAGCACAGTTAGCTTGATCTGAGGAGTGAATATTGTCTGCACAGTGCGTTTGTTCTGAGAGTGAACACTGTCAGCACAGTGAGGTTGATCTGAGGGTGACCATTTTGTGCTTGGTGAGCTTGATCTGAGGAGTGAACATCGTTAGCACAGTGAGCTTGATCTGAGAGTGAACACAGTCAGTAGGCCTAAAGTGAGCTTGATCTGAGAGTAAACACTGTCAGCATAGTGAGCTTGATCTGAGGAGCGAAACATGTCAGCACAGTTAGCTTGATCTGAGGAGTGAATATATCAGCACAGTTGCATTGATCTGAGAATGAACACTGTCAGCACAGTAAGCTTGATCTGAGGGTACCACTGTCAGCATAGTGAGCTTGATCTGAGGAGTGAACACTGTCAGCACAGTAAGCTTGATCTGAGGAGTCGAACTGTCAGCAGATGTGAGCTTGATCTGAGAGTAAACACTGTCAGCACAGTGAGCTTGATCTGAGAAGTCAACACTGTCTGCACAGTAGCTTGATCTGAGGAATGAACTCTGTCAGCACAGAGGCTTGATCTGAGAGTGAACACAGTCAGCATAGTAAGCTTAATGTGAGAGTAACACTGTTAGCATAGTTAGATTGATCTGAGGAAGTGAACATGTCAGCACAAGAGCTTGATCTGAGAGTGAACACAGTCAGTATAGTGAGCTTGATCTGAGAGTAAAACACTGTCAGCATAGTAAGCTTGATCTGAGGAGTGAACACTGTCAGCACAGTTTAGCTTAATCTGAGGAGTGATTGTTGTCAGCACAGTGCGCTTGATCTGAGAGTGAACACTGTCAGCACAGTTACCTGATCTGAGGATGACCACTGTTAGCATAGTGATCTTGATGTACATATTCTTAGTTGATCTGAGGATGTGAAATTGTCAGCACAGTGGCTTGATCTGAGAGTGAACACTGTAGCACCAGTGAGATTGATCTGAGAGTGAACACTGTCTGCACAGTGAGCTTGATCTGAGGGTGACCACAGTCTAGCACAGTAGCTTGAATCTGAGGAATAATATTATCAGCAAGTGCACTTGATCTGAGAGTGAAACTGTCAGCACAGTGAGCTTGATCTGAGGGTGACATGTCAGCATAGTGGCTTGATCTGAGAGTGAACACTGTCAGCACAGTAAGCTTGATCTGAGGAGTCAACACTGTCTGCAGAGTGAGCTTGATCTGAGGAAGTAAACAGTCAGCACAGTGGCCTTGATCTGAGAGTAAACACTGTCAGCATAGTGAGCTTGATCTGAGGAGTGACACACTGTCAGCAAAGTTAGCTTGATCTGAGGAATGAATATTTCAGCACAGTGAGCTTGATGAGAGTGAACACTGACAGCACAGTCAGCCTGATCTGAAGGGTGACCACTGTCGGCATAGTGAGCTTGATCTGAGAGTGAACACAGTCAGTATAGTGAGCTTAATCTGAGAGTAAACACTGTCAGCATAGTGAGCTTGATCTGAGGAGTGAACACTGTCAGCATAGTGAGCTTGATCTGACAGTAAACACTGTCAGCATAGTGAGCTTGATCTGAGGTGTGAACACTGTCAGCACAGTTAGCTTGATCTGAGGAGTGAATATTGTCTGCACAGTGCGTTTGTTCTGAGAGTGAACACTGTCAGCACAGTGAGGTTGATCTGAGGGTGACCATTTTGTGCTTGGTGAGCTTGATCTGAGGAGTGAACATCGTTAGCACAGTGAGCTTGATCTGAGAGTGAACACAGTCAGTAGGCCTAAAGTGAGCTTGATCTGAGAGTAAACACTGTCAGCATAGTGAGCTTGATCTGAGGAGCGAACACTGTCAGCACAGTTAGCTTGATCTGAGGAGTGAATATTATCAGCACAGTGCACTTGATCTGAGAGTGAACACTGTCAGCACAGTAAGCTTGATCTGAGGGTGACCACTGTCAGCATAGTGAGCTTGATCTGAGGAGTGAACACTGTCAGCACAGTAAGCTTGATCTGAGGAGTCGACACTGTCAGCAGAGTGAGCTTGATCTGAGGAGTAAACACTGTCAGCACAGTGAGCTTGATCTGAGAAGTCAACACTGTCAGCACAGTAAGCTTGATCTGAGGAGTGAACTCTGTCAGCACAGAGAGCTTGATCTGAGAGTGAACACAGTCAGCATAGTAAGCTTAATGTGAGAGTAAACACTGTTAGCATAGTGAGATTGATCTGAGGAGTGAACACTGTCAGCACAAAGAGCTTGATCTGAGAGTGAACACAGTCAGTATAGTGAGCTTGATCTGAGAGTAAACACTGTCAGCATAGTAAGCTTGATCTGAGGAGTGAACACTGTCAGCACAGTTTAGCTTAATCTGAGGAGTGATTGTTGTCAGCACAGTGCGCTTGATCTGAGAGTGAACACTGTCAGCACAGTTACCTGATCTGAGGATGACCACTGTTAGCATAGTGATCTTGATGTACATATTCTTAATGTAATTTTGGACACCAAATTCTCTTAGTCTGTGACTTTTTATTTGGTGATGTACTCTTAAAATAAACCAATTTTGAATTGAATTGAATTGATCTGAGAGTTAACACTGTCAGCACAATGAGCTTGATCTGAGAGTGAACACAGTCAGTAGGCCTTTAGTGAGCTTAATCTTAGAGAAAACACTGTCAGCATAGTGAGCTTGATCTGAGGAGTGATCATTGTAAGCACAGTGAGCTTGATCTGAGGAGTGAATATTGTCAGCACAGTGCGCTTGATCTGAGAGTGAACACTGTCAGCACAGTGAGCTTGATCTGAGGAGTGAACACTGTCTGCACAGTTAGCTTGGTCTGAGGAATGAATATTATCAGCACAGTGCGCTTGATTTGAGAGTGAACACTGTCAGCACAGTGAGCTTGATCTGAGGGTGACCACTGTCAGCACAGTTAGCTTGATCTGAGGAATGAATATTATCAGCACAGTGCACTTGATCTGAGAGTGAAAACTGTCAGCACAGTGAGCTGATCTGAGGGTGACCACTGTCAGCATAGTGAGCTTATCTGAGGAGTGAACACTGTCAGCTATAGTAAGCTTGAATCTGAGGAGTAAACACTGTCAGCAGAGTGAGCTTGATCTGAGGAATAAACACTGTCAGCAAGTGAGCTTGATCTGAAGTAAACACTGTCAGCATAGTGAGCTTGATCTGAGGAGTGAACACTGTCAGCAAAGTTAGCTTGATCTGAGGAATGAATATTCTCAGCACAGTGGTTTGATCTGAGATTCTTAATGTAATTTTGGACACCAAATTCTCTTAGTCTGTGACTTTTTATTTGGTGATGTACTCTTAAAATAAACCAATTTTGAATTGAATTGAATTGATCTGAGAGTTAACACTGTCAGCACAATGAGCTTGATCTGAGAGTGAACACAGTCAGTAGGCCTTTAGTGAGCTTAATCTTAGAGAAAACACTGTCAGCATAGTGAGCTTGATCTGAGGAGTGATCATTGTAAGCACAGTGAGCTTGATCTGAGGAGTGAATATTGTCAGCACAGTGCGCTTGATCTGAGAGTGAACACTGTCAGCACAGTGAGCTTGATCTGAGGAGTGAACACTGTCTGCACAGTTAGCTTGGTCTGAGGAATGAATATTATCAGCACAGTGCGCTTGATTTGAGAGTGAACACTGTCAGCACAGTGAGCTTGATCTGAGGGTGACCACTGTCAGCACAGTTAGCTTGATCTGAGGAATGAATATTATCAGCACAGTGCACTTGATCTGAGAGTGAACACTGACAGCACAGTCAGCCTGATCTGAAGGGTGACCACTGTCGGCATAGTGAGCTTGATCTGAGAGTGAACACAGTCAGTATAGTGAGCTTAATCTGAGAGTAAACACTGTCAGCATAGTGAGCTTGATCTGAGGAGTGAACACTGTCAGCATAGTGAGCTTGATCTGACAGTAAACACTGTCAGCATAGTGAGCTTGATCTGAGGTGTGAACACTGTCAGCACAGTTAGCTTGATCTGAGGAGTGAATATTGTCTGCACAGTGCGTTTGTTCTGAGAGTGAACACTGTCAGCACAGTGAGGTTGATCTGAGGGTGACCATTTTGTGCTTGGTGAGCTTGATCTAGAGAGTGAACATCGTTAGCACAGTGAGCTTGATCTGAGAGTGAACACAGTCAGTAGGCCTAAAGTGAGCTTGATCTGAGAGTAAACACTGTCAGCATAGTGAGCTTGATCTGAGGAGCGAACACTGTCAGCACAGTTAGCTTGATCTGAGGAGTGAATATTATCAGCACAGTGCACTTGATCTGAGAGTGAACACTGTCAGCACAGTAAGCTTGATCTGAGGGTGACCACTGTCAGCATAGTGAGCTTGATCTGAGGAGTGAACACTGTCAGCACAGTAAGCTTGATCTGAGGAGTCGACACTGTCAGCAGAGTGAGCTTGATCTGAGGAGTAAACACTGTCAGCACAGTGAGCTTGATCTGAGAAGTCAACACTGTCAGCACAGTAAGCTTGATCTGAGGAGTGAACTCTGTCAGCACAGAGAGCTTGATCTGAGAGTGAACACAGTCAGCATAGTAAGCTTAATGTGAGAGTAAACACTGTTAGCATAGTGAGATTGATCTGAGGAGTGAACACTGTCAGCACAAAGAGCTTGATCTGAGAGTGAACACAGTCAGTATAGTGAGCTTGATCTGAGAGTAAACACTGTCAGCATAGTAAGCTTGATCTGAGGAGTGAACACTGTCAGCACAGTTTAGCTTAATCTGAGGAGTGATTGTTGTCAGCACAGTGCGCTTGATCTGAGAGTGAACACTGTCAGCACAGTTACCTGATCTGAGGATGACCACTGTTAGCATAGTGATCTTGATGTACATATTCTTAATGTAATTTTGGACACCAAATTCTCTTAGTCTGTGACTTTTTATTTGGTGATGTACTCTTAAAATAAACCAATTTTGAATTGAATTGAATTGATCTGAGAGTTAACACTGTCAGCACAATGAGCTTGATCTGAGAGTGAACACAGTCAGTAGGCCTTTAGTGAGCTTAATCTTAGAGAAAACACTGTCAGCATAGTGAGCTTGATCTGAGGAGTGATCATTGTAAGCACAGTGAGCTTGATCTGAGGAGTGAATATTGTCAGCACAGTGCGCTTGATCTGAGAGTGAACACTGTCAGCACAGTGAGCTTGATCTGAGGAGTGAACACTGTCTGCACAGTTAGCTTGGTCTGAGGAATGAATATTATCAGCACAGTGCGCTTGATTTGAGAGTGAACACTGTCAGCACAGTGAGCTTGATCTGAGGGTGACCACTGTCAGCACAGTTAGCTTGATCTGAGGAATGAATATTATCAGCACAGTGCACTTGATCTGAGAGTGAAAACTGTCAGCACAGTGAGCTTGATCTGAGGGTGACCACTGTCAGCATAGTGAGCTTCATCTGAGGAGTGAACACTGTCAGCACAGTAAGCTTGATCTGAGGAGTCAACACTGTCAGCAGAGTGAGCTTGATCTGAGGAATAAACACTGTCAGCACAGTGAGCTTGATCTGAGAGTAAACACTGTCAGCATAGTGAGCTTGATCTGAGGAGTGAACACTGTCAGCAAAGTTAGCTTGATCTGAGGAATGAATATTCTCAGCACAGTGAGCTTGATCTGAGAGTGAACACTGACAGCACAGTCAGCCTGATCTGAAGGGTGACCACTGTCGGCATAGTGAGCTTGATCTGAGAGTGAACACAGTCAGTATAGTGAGCTTAATCTGAGAGTAAACACTGTCAGCATAGTGAGCTTGATCTGAGGAGTGAACACTGTCAGCATAGTGAGCTTGATCTGACAGTAAACACTGTCAGCATAGTGAGCTTGATCTGAGGTGTGAACACTGTCAGCACAGTTAGCTTGATCTGAGGAGTGAATATTGTCTGCACAGTGCGTTTGTTCTGAGAGTGAACACTGTCAGCACAGTGAGGTTGATCTGAGGGTGACCATTTTGTGCTTGGTGAGCTTGATCTGAGGAGTGAACATCGTTAGCACAGTGAGCTTGATCTGAGAGTGAACACTGTCAGCATAGTGAGCTTGATCTGAGGAGCGAACACTGTCAGCACAGTTAGCTTGATCTGAGGAGTGAATATTATCAGCACAGTGCACTTGATCTGAGAGTGAACACTGTCAGCACAGTAAGCTTGATCTGAGGGTGACCACTGTCAGCATAGTGAGCTTGATCTGAGAGTAAACACTGTCAGCATAGTGAGCTTGATCTGAGGAGTGAACACTGTCAGCATAATGAGCTTGATCTGACAGTAAACACTGTCAGCATAGTGAGCTTGATCTGAGGAGCGAACACTGTCAGCACAGTTAGCTTGATCTGAGGAGTGAATATTATCAGCACAGTGCACTTGATCTGAGAGTGAACACTGTCAGCACAGTAAGCTTGATCTGAGGGTGACCACTGTCAGCATAGTGAGCTTGATCTGAGGAGTAAACACTGTCAGCATAGTGAGCTTGATCTGAGGAGTGAACACTGTCAGCATAGTGAGCTTGATCTGACAGTAAACACTGTCAGCATAGTGAGCTTGATCTGAGGTGTGAACACTGTCAGCACAGTTAGCTTGATCTGAGGAGTGAATATTGTCTGCACAGTGCGTTTGTTCTGAGAGTGAACACTGTCAGCACAGTGAGGTTGATCTGAGGGTGACCATTTTGTGCTTGGTGAGCTTGATCTGAGGAGTGAACATCGTTAGCACAGTGAGCTTGATCTGAGAGTGAACACAGTCAGTAGGCCTAAAGTGAGCTTGATCTGAGAGTAAACACTGTCAGCATAGTGAGCTTGATCTGAGGAGCGAACACTGTCAGCACAGTTAGCTTGATCTGAGGAGTGAATATTATCAGCACAGTGCACTTGATCTGAGAGTGAACACTGTCAGCACAGTAAGCTTGATCTGAGGGTGACCACTGTCAGCATAGTGAGCTTGATCTGAGGAGTGAACACTGTCAGCACAGTAAGCTTGATCTGAGGAGTCGACACTGTCAGCAGAGTGAGCTTGATCTGAGGAGTAAACACTGTCAGCACAGTGAGCTTGATCTGAGGAGTCAACACTGTCAGCACAGTAAGCTTGATCTGAGGAGTGAACTCTGTCAGCACAGAAAGCTTGATCTGAGAGTGAACACAGTCAGCATAGTAAGCTTAATGTGAGAGTAAACACTGTTAGCATAGTGAGATTGATCTGAGGTGTGAACACTGTCAGCACAAAGAGCTTGATCTGAGAGTGAACACAGTCAGTATAGTGAGCTTGATCTGAGAGTAAACACTGTCAGCATAGTAAGCTTGATCTGAGGAGTGAACACTGTCAGCACAGTTAAGCTTAATCTGAGGAGTGATTGTTGTCAGCACAGTGCACTTGATCTGAGAGTGAACACTGTCAGCACAGTTAGCCTGATCTGAGGATGACCACTGTTAGCATAGTGATCTTGATGTACATATTCTTAATGTAATTTTGGACACCAAATTCTCTTAGTCTCTGACTTTTTATTTGGTGATGTACTCTTAAAATAAACCAATTTTGAATTGAATTGAATTGATCTGAGAGGGAACACTGTCAGCACAATGAGCTTGATCTGAGAGTGAACACAGTCAGCAGAGTAAGCTTAATGTGAGAGTAAACACTGTTAGCACAGTGAGCTTGATCTGAGGAATGAACACTGTCAGCACAAAGAGCTTGATCTGAGAGTGAACACAGTCGGTATAGTGAGCTTGATCTGAGAGTAAACACTGTCAGCATAGTGAGCTTGATCTGAGGAGTGAACACTGTCAGCACAGTTAGCTTGATCTGAGGGTGATCACCGTCAGCATAGTGATCTTGATGTACATATTCTTAATGTAATTTTGGACACCAAATTCTCTTAGTCTGTGACTTTTTATTTGGTGATGTACTCTTAAAATAAACCAATTTTGAATTGAATTGAATTGATCTGAGAGTGAACACTGTCAGCAAAATGAGCTTGATCTGGGAGTGAACACAGTCAGTAGGCCTTTAGTGAGCTTAATCTGAGAGAAAACACTGTCAGCATAGTGAGCTTGATCTGAGGAGTGAACATTGTAAGCACAGTGAGCTTGAGGTGAGGAGAAAACACTGTCAGCACAATGAGCTTGATCTGACAGTGAACACAGTCAGTATAGTGAGCTTGATCTGAGAGTAAACACTGTCAGCATAGTGAGCTTGATCTGAGGAATGAACACTGTCAGCACAGTTAGCTTGATCTGAGGAGTGAATATTGTCAGCACATGGCGCTTGATCTGAGAGTGAAAACTGTCAGCACAGTGAGCTTGATCTGAGGAGTGAACACTGTCAGCACAGTGAGCTTGATCTGAGGGTGACCACTGTCAGCATAGTGAGCTTGATCTGAAAGTGAACACAGTCAGTGTAGTGAACTTAATCTGAGAGTAAACACTGTCAGCATAGTGAGCTTGATCTGAGGAGTGAACATTGTGAGCAGTGAGCTTGATCTGAGGAGTGAACACTGTCAGCACAGAGAGCTTGATCTGAGGAGTGAATATTGTCAGCACAGTGCGCTTGATCTGAGAGTGAACACTGTCAGCACAGTGAGCTTGATCTGAGGAGTGAACACTGTCAGCACAGTTAGCTTGGTCTGAGGAATGAATATTATCAGCACAGTGCGCTTGATTTGAGAGTGAACACTGTCAGCACAGTGAGCTTGATCTGAGGGTGAACACTGTCAGCACAGTTAGCTTGATCTGAGGAGTGAATATTGTCAGCACAGTGCGCTTGATCTGAGAGTGAAAACTGTCAGCACAGTGAGCTTGATCTGAGGAGTGAACACTGTCAGCACAGTTAGCTTGGTCTGAGGAATGAATATTATCAGCACATTGAGCTTGATCTGAGGAGTCAACACTGTCAGCACAGTGAGCTTGATCTCAGGAGTAAACACTGTCAGCACAGAAAGCTTGATCTGAGGAGTGAATATTGTCAGCACAGTGGGTTTGATCTGAGAGTGAACACTGTCAGCAAAGTGAGGTTGATCTGAGGAGTGAACAATGTCAGCACAGTTAGCTTGGTCTGAGGAATGAATTTTATCAGCACAGTGCGCTTGATTTGAGAGTGAACACTGTCAGCACAGTGAGCTTGATCTGAGAGTAAACACTGTCAACATAGTGAGCTTGATCTGAGGAGTGAACACTGTCAGCACAGTAAGCTTGATCTGAGGAGTGAATATTGTCAGCTTAGTGTCGCTTGATCTGAGAGTGAACACTGTCAGCACATTGAGCCTGATCTGAGGAGTAAACACTGTCAGCACAGTTAGCTTGGTATGAGGAATGAATATTATCAGCACAGTGCGCTTGATTTGAGAGTGACCACTGTCAGCATAGTGAGCTTGATCTGAGAGTGAACACTGTCAGCATAGTGATCTTGATCTGAGGAGTGAACATTGTTAGCACAGTGAGCTTGATCTGAGGAGTGAACACTGTCAGCACAGTTAGCTTGGTCTGAGGAATGAATATTATCAGCACAGTGAGCTTGATCTGAGGAGTCAACACTTTCAGCACAGTGAGCTTGATCTCAGGAGTAAACACTGTCAGCACAGAGAGCTTGATCTGAGGAGTGAATATTGTCAGCACAGTGCGCTTGATCTGAGGAGTGAACACTGTCAGCACAGTTAGCTTGGTCTGAGGAATGAATATTATCAGCACAGTGCGCTTGATTTGAGAGTGAACACTGTCAGCACAGTGAGCTTGAACTGAGGGTGACCACTGTCAGCATAGTGAGCTTGATCTGAGAGTGAACACAGTCAGTATAGTGAGCTTGATCTGAGAGTAAACACTGTCAGCATAGTGAGCTTGATCTGAGGAGTCAATACTGTCAGCACAGTGAGCTTGATCTCAGGAGTGAACTCTGTCAGCACAGTGAGTTTGATCTGAGAGTGAACACAGTCAGTATAGTGAGCTTAATGTGAGAGTAAACACTGTCAGCATAGTGAGCTTGATCTGAGGAGTGAACACTGTCAGCACAGTAAGCTTGATCTGAGGAGTCAATACTGTCAGCACAGTGAGCTTGATCTCAGGAGTAAACACTGTCAGCACAGTGAGCTCGATCTGAGGAGTGAACTCTGTCAGCACAGTGAGCTTGATCTGAGAGTGAACACAGTCAGTATAGTGAGCTTAATGTGAGAGTAAACACTGTCAGCATAGTGAGCTTGATCTGAGGAGTGAACACTGTCAGCACAGTGAGCTTGAGGTGAGGAGTGAACACTGTCAGCCCAATGAGCTTGATCTGAGAGTGAACACAGTCAGCACAGTGAGCTTGATCTGAGGAGTCAACACTGTCAGCACAGTGAGCTTGATCTGAGACTGTCAGAACAGTGAGCTTGATCTGAGACTGTCAGCACAGTGAGCTTGATCTGAGACTGTCAGCACAGTGAGCTTGATCTGAGGAGTGAACTCTGTCAGCACAGTGAGCTTGATCTGAGAGTGAACACAGTCAGTAAAGTGAGCTTAATGTGAGAGTAAACACTGTCAGCGTAGTGAGATTTACTTCTAGAATTTATAAGGCTCCGTGAGCCTTATAGGGGTCTAACATTTTGGGCCTCTGTAACGCTATACGTTTTAAAAATGGTCGTTAGCCAGCAATAACTTCAGTTTCATTTGTACTACACAACTAAAACTTTCCCATCACACTAAATATACATTCACGATGCTAGTGAGGCCTTCTTGTGTACAGTAGTCAGAACATGCAAAAACTTTTTAAAAAAAATGAAATTTACCACGCAATACTCGCGGTTGTTTTGCTCTTCATCGCGGCACTCACGCGGCGTTCACAAATTGTGCAAAAAATTAAGAATGCGCGATTTGCACAGAGCCTAAAGACAGCGTGTTGTGTGCCAGGCGAAAGGCTGCGCGTACACCGCGCAGTCTTACTTTTTGCGCAATTTGTGAACGCCGTGTGAGTGGCGCTATGAAGAGCAAAACAACTGCGAGTATTACGTGGTAAATTTCATTTTTTGAAGAAGTTTTTGCATGTAACTCGACAAAAAGGCCTCTTAAGCATCATGAATGTATTTAGTGTGATGGGAAAGTTTTAGTTGTGTGGTACAAATGAAACTGAAGTTATTGCTGGCTAACGACCATAAAATGTTCACCTATCAACGACCATTTTGAAAACGTAAAGCGTTACGGAGGCCCAAAATGTTAGACCCCTATAAGGCTCCCGGAGCCTTATAGTTTCTAGAAGTAAGTGAGCTTGATCTGAGGAGTGATCATTGTTAGCACAGTGAGGTTGATCTGGGGAGTCAACACTGCAAGCACAGTGACCTTGATCTGAGGAGTGAACACTGTCAGCATAGTGAGCATGATCTGAGAGTGAACACTGTCAGTACAGTGAGCTTGATCAGAGGAGTGAACAATGTCAGCATAGTGAGCTTGGCATTTCATAAGATAAAAAATCCATCCTGCCGCAGGAAAAAACACACTACACACATACACTTTCATCCCCTCCTTCATCCTCTCCCCCCCTCCTTCATCCCTCTTTTTCAGGGAACCCCTTAAGCCCGCCGAGCCCCCCCCCCCCAGGATGAGCCATTGTGTCTTTAGTAAAACACTTTAGAAACACTGCCGTTTAGCCCAGTGCGATTTGTTCTTTTTAGTATCGCATTGACATGTTGTAAAACTGCTCAGCATGGACCATTCCCCTGTAGTACTACGTGTACTCTTGTATTAAACTGAATTAAAATGTAATGTACATGTATATACATGTACACTTGTGTACAGTAGTACTAGTACGACCTAGCTAGATACTCTAAATTGCTACATGTACAGTCAGTGTACCATAAACTTGTGTACAGTAGTCAGAACAACAGCAAAATGGTCACTGACACTGTTTCACGTTTAACATTGATCCATAGAAGGTTAGTATTCTCATTCTACTGAGGGCTTACCTTTGTTATCTTCTTTAAAGTGAAATAAACAGTGTATTCTGCCAGCCAATCTTGAAGCAATAGCCCTTTTAGATGTGACAAATTCGAGGAGAGCCACACGTGTTTGAATACAAGCAGTACAGTCGACGTGACTGATCACTGCAGTACTGTGGCAATTTACAGTGTTTGTATTATTCCGACTTGACAACAATTAAGTGAAATGGGGAAACATTAAGATTTTTTCATGATCAGAAACTGACATTTTTGTAAGCACTAAACTTTGAAGATAAAGTGTGCCATGTCTTCTTTATGATATTTTCCACGTTCAAGAAAGAGAATAGAATCAAGGAACTACTTTTTTTAATGCGTGATTTCCGTCGATTTCTCAGTGTGGGGAATTCCCGCCGCACGCGCAAGGTTAATCACAGTTTTCCCCACGAGAGGGCGCTATCATTCACGAACGGCTATCACAGCACGAACCGCTCCCCAGATCATCATACATTTTATTCAAGGTATGCAACCAAGTATATGAAATAGTTCACCACATCGCATTATGTATGCGCACATACACATATTTGTTTTATAAATGTATCTAATAAATATACTGTTTAAGCTGTGGGTGGCATTGCAGGCCCGCCGGAAGGTATTTAAAAAGTGGGGGGGGGGGGGGGGCAGGGTCGGTTCCAGGATTTTTTAAACGGGGGGGCACAACGGTGTTTAGAGGGATAACAAAAAATGGGTGGGGTCCAGGGGCGAAGGATATAAACCCATATTTAAAGATCTTTTGTCATTAGGCAAGAAAATAAAAATAAAAAATGAACAGGTTTAGCGTCCTGCATTTAAAAAAAAAAAAAAAAAAAAAAAAGGAGGAGGGCCTTTTTTTTTTTTTTTTTTTTTTTTTTTCCAAAATGGCCTCCCGACACATTTTTCACGACAATCGGCCGGGCTATTTTTCAAGATGGTTTTACCAGCTTTTTTTCCGTGTGTTTTTTCGTTGTGTTTAAAGGTACGGAGCCCCTAAGGGGACAGGTAAAAAAAAAATTGAAAAAGTAAAAAAAAATACAAAATTATTTCGTTCCCTCGAAATAGTATTTCGTTACATCGAAATACTATTTCGTTCCCTCGAAATACTATTTTGTTCCCTCGAAATGTTATTTCGTTCCCACGAAATGTTATTTCGTTCCCTCGAAATAATCTATTTCGTTCCCTCGAAATAATAATTCGAGGGAACGAAATAATATTTCGAAGGAACGAAATAACATTTCGAGGGAGCGAAATAACATTTCGAGGGAATGAAATAACATTTCGAGGGAACGAAATAATATTGGATTTTTTTTTAACCTTTTAAACTTTTTTTTCTACCTGTCCCTTTAGGGGCTCTGTATAAAGGAACACGTTGCCTTCAAATCTCATAAAATTTTACTGTTTGGAGGTGTTCCTTATCCTTGTTAAGAGTTGTTCTTGCAACAAAACACCTTTAATGTGTTATAATTAGTGAATGGTAATTTAAAAAAACATAACATTGACCTCTGACCCCCGAGACATGTCCCGCGAAATGTATACGTTTTTCAAGCCGTCAATACGATCGTCGGTGTAATGGGCAATAATGCGCGATGAAGAGCAGTAGGCTGGCGCCGTAGCCTGTGGCCTGGTAAACCTATCACATGAACATCTGGTACCATTCTCTACTCGACGACATGATTGTGGGTATAGTAAACACGTCTACTCTACTGCAGCACGCAGGGGATGACTTTGGGCGGTATGGCCGCGGGGCTTTGCTGCTGCTGGTACGTCCCTGGACGCCCGGACGGACCGAGACATGGGGACTTGCTACTTAATCATTTAATGTTTTGTCTTTCTTTTTTCATTCATTTATTTACTGGATATTTATTGGAATACAATAAACAGATGGTGATCGTAGCATTTTAAATAAAATAATTGCTCAGTCGTAGTTCAAGAGCTGCGACTGGAAATAAGACTAATAGAATTTGTCCGCCATTTATGGGAGTCAAAATCTTGACTCCCATAAATGGCGGAGCGTTTTGTTTCGCGAAATTTATCAAAAGCGAACGTTTCTAAGGCACGTTTGTGTGGATCATAATATTCTACTTGTTAAACATCTTTCCGACCGAGCTCATTATACATCAAACGCTTGTTATAGCCCCAAAGCGCCCAACAGCGCCCAACCCGAAAGCAACGTGTTCCTTTAAGTCTAATATTACGACCTTATTTATTTTAATTTATTTTCCTTCATCAGAGACGGTGAAAATTGTTCCTTTTTTCGAAAAAGGAGGCATCCTCTAAAAAGGAAGCGGGCGGGACGCTTAACGGTACACGTTTGTTATTGGTAGAAACGTTTTAAAAGTAGGGTACAATGATCCACACAACTGTAACTCGAAATTGCGTAGTTTTCCTTCAACTTTGCGAACTAACACGGTCGGCCATTTTGTGGAGTTTAGTTCACGATGTAAAAGGAAAACCACGCAATTTCGAGGCATTTGTGTGGATCATTATATTCTACTTTTAAAACATCTTTCTGGCCATATGCATTTTATAACAAACGGTTACAAACGCTTTTTATAGACCAACTGATCGCCCGATCGAATGTTTAAACAAAAGTATGTTTGGCCTTTATAATGTGTTTACGTGTGTGTGTGTGTGATGTACATGTGTCCGTGTAGATGGAATGCGAGATCAAGGGAACATCTGGCACCGATTTTTGGCGATCTCAAAAACGCTAGTATAGGCCTATACCACCTTTTGAAATGAAACTTTCACAGGTTGGTTTTATTGTATCTGGCGGCATCAAAACATCTGTATAAACAATCGAACGGCTCTAAAAACCAGATGTATACCTTGCCTTCAACTGTCATCACCTCTTTTTAAATGGAGTGTTCCCATACCACGATTGCCGCCCGCCACCGCTGCACTTAAGTGAACCACAAGTCTGATCCCATGCTGCGGTTGAACATAGACTTATGAACAAGTCGTTAATATTTGTCGCGGTGATAGTCGAGTCGTGGTGGTGGCCGAAATACACTCAGGTCTCTGCAATCGAAGACTGCTCTCGCGAGATCACTGCTCTCACGCAAAGCTGCTGGCTGCCGACTACTCCCCCGTTAAATGAGACACACTGTCGCGATCCGAGAGCAGCATTCGCGGAGAGAGTCGGAACGCTATCACCGCGACAGACATTTAACGACTTGTCCGCAAGTCTAGTTGAACACGGCCAACTGTGTGAGTAGTATGGTGGCCCTGAAGGGACGTCGCAATTCCAAATGATTCCCCCCCCCCCGAATAATGTGTGCATTGCGTGCGAGCGATGTCGTGAACTATTTAATATACTTGGTTGCATACCTTTGAATAGCATTGCTAATGATCTTGGGAGTTTTGTTTGTGCATCCGGTCGAGAATAGTGCGCGGCAGTCATGGTTGTAAGACGAGCGAGGAGGCGAGGTGGTCTTCTAGCCTGGTGCCACACATTGCATATTATGTCATGCTCACACATTTTCGAAATATGCGATGTATCTTCAGGGCCACCTTAGATGCCGGCCTTGCGTGCTGCGGGAATTCCCCACACTGAGAAATCGACGAAAATCGCGCATTAAAAAAAGTAGTTCATTGATTTAATTTTCTTTCTTAAACACGGAAAACCTCAAAAAGAAGACATGACACATTTTATCTTCAAAGTTCAGTGCTTACAAAAATGTCAGTTTCTAATCTTGGAACAATCTGAAATTTATCCCCATTTCACTTACTTTTTGTCAAGTCGGAATAATACAACCACTGTAAATCGGCAGTGAACAGTCTCGTCGACTGTACTGCTTATAAAAACGTGTGGCTCTCCTCGAAGTTGACACACCTTCAAGAATCATTGCTTTTGACTGTATCTACAGCAAGATTGGCTGGCAGATTTTTGTGGAGAACACACTGTTTATTTCACTTTAAAGAAGATAACAAAGGTAAGCCCTCATTATAATGAGAAATCTAACGTTCCGTGGAGCTGAGTGGTTTATCAATGTTATTAAACGTGAAACAGTGCCAGTGACCATTTTGATGTTGTACAGACTATCTTGTACACAATGAAGTGTGTATATTGTACATGTAGCAGTTTAGGACTAGAGTAATATATGGGAATGGAACTAGTACTACTCTAGCCTATCTAGGTATACTAGTAGTACTAGTATAATATAACAGTAGTAATCATCCATGCTGAGCAGTTTTACATGTCAATGCGATACTAAAAGAACAAATTGCACTGGGCTAAACGGTGTTTCTAAGGTGTTTTACCAGTAAAGACACAATGGCTCATCCTGGAGGGGGGGGGGGGCTCTCGGCGGGTTCTCGGATCCCCTGAAAAAAAGGGAAAGGAAGGTGGGGGAGGGAAAGGAGAAAAGTCAAAAGTGTACGTGTGAAGTGTGTTTTTTCCCGGCGGCAGGATGGATTTTTGTTATCTTATGAAATGCCATTCACATTTTTTTTTTCCTGCCGAAATTACTCACAAGTTTTATGATATTTCACTGATTGTTTATGTTTGCAACAATAACATTTATAAGCATTTCAAACCAACTTGCCAATTTGTACGGGATAAAATATATTCAATGTCTTTCCAGCATTCAGATACGCACTTTCCACATTTTTCTTTAAGTCGCCCATGTGCAGGGATTTAAAAGGCCTGCTATCCTAGTTCCAAATTACACCGCATTTTTTTTCTTCAGTAAACTGTTAATATTTTGTTTAGCAGTAATCTGACATAAATTAATTAAAATTATGTGACACCACCTTCACAAAAAACAAATGATTCATTGACAGTAGGATAAAATTCCATTTATTCATGGAATTTGCCGCCCAGTGATGGAAAGTAGGTAGCAGTAGCACCGCCCAGGAACATTCTCTTCAAAAACATCCGCAGTATTATTACTTAAAACAAAAACTCTTGCCGACGGATATGCAGCGTACACTTAGTTCAGAAGTTATTGCTTAAAAAGTGTGTCTAGTTCTCTGTTTTAGGCATATGGAGGATTGATTTTTCAATTCCAATACCGCCAAAAGCTCAGAGCTTCCAAGGGGCGAAGCTTGCTTATCAGTATTATTCTTGGCCTTAGTCGACTGCTGCTAAGGATAGTACTAATACATGCTGAACATGATACATGACTATTACAGACTAAAGTCTGTACTTGACTTGGGTTCTATAACATGACTCGTACATCAATTTGAGTCAGCATAGCAGCGTGTTAATGTAATCTCATCAAACGTTATAGAGATACATTGCATTTGGATTTGGTGCTATGTAAAGTAATGTGCTGAACGATTAACTAATGTAAAGTTGCCTAATGTGTTAATGTATGCTGACCCGCTGACACCCGTCGCTTGTGATTGGTTTGGAATTTTGCTACCCTTATAAGTTATAGGGCAGCAAAAACTGAGATATAAAGAAAAACATTGGAAATAGCAAACAAGTTGGAAAAATCCCTTGTGGCTTCGCCACTCGCGTGCGTGGTCTCACCTTCCAGTCGCTTGGGGTTGTGGCTCTACGAAGCTGTCCAAGCCACGAAGGCCTTGGCAAAAGGCTATGTAATTACTCCCTGAGCCGAGTACAGCCTAGGGCCAAAATTTTGAATGGGTCTACAGTATTTTAGGCTTTCTTGCTTCTGTAGTGTAATATTGTTCTAAGTTCCCAATAATCTGCTGGATGTGGGCATCTTATTGTCATTTTGGTTGTGGTAACATTTATTGTCAGGTTTTAAACACTAGTTCTTACATTGAATGAGGACTTCAGATAATACACAAATAGTTTGTTTGACTATTTATGGCTTGCAAGCATTTCATTTTACAGGGATTGATATTTAAAATCATGGTTTAAAAAGATCTCCAAAAGTTAATTGATCTTTTGAAAACCCCTCTCTCTCTGATAACAACTTTTATTGTTTGGACCTCTTTTAATAAAACTTGTAAGACACAAAGAATCTGAAAAAGTGGTAAAATTAAGGAGCAGTTATTACTTACCTTTAGAGAGAAAGAAAGGGATTGGTAATTATAGAAAAAAAGGAATAATAAAAAGTTTCAAAACTTTGAATACAAAAATGACTGCCTGTAAAGATTAGGCAGGTTCCGTCTGATGCTTAAAGTCAAGGAATTTTATTAAAACACCCATCAAATAAACAAATTGCCTTTTAAACCGAAACAAGCCTAGCCTGCCCAAAAAACCTTGACAGGAACATACATGTAAGCATGTTTTTGAATGTTCGATTTAAAACCCCACCATTATACTTTTCCTTTATAATCATTTTGAAGTACATACAAACAACATTGGTAATTTTGCACTAAACATGTTCATTAAACCTCGCTGGGCTCACAGCATGACGACAGGTTGTTTTGGGCATGTTTTTTGTTTTCTAGACTGTAGTTGCGTGCAACCAGTACATGACATATGTTTACTTTACCGACTGTCAAAGCCAAGGTGTAGTGGTTGTATTGAGTAGGGACTGTTTGCAGAATAACAATGATGTAGAGACGAGAGACGTGCCGTGACGTGACCTAGCAACAACCACACTTGTTGTGAACCTGAAGGCAAAACAAAGTGACCCGAAATGACCCCCAAAAACATAATAAATAACTGATTACCTAAAATACAGTATTACATTTTGTGGATTCTCAGCTGTACCATTGAAAATAGAAGAATGCAATTATAAAACACAGTAGTAAGTCTTATTGTTTTGGGCATGTTTCTTGTTTTCCAGACTGAGGTTGCATGCCATCAGTACATAAAATGTGTTTACTTTAACATGTAAGGAATATTTGCAGAATACAATGTTGTAGAGACTTGCCTAGCAAAAACAACACTTGTGAACCTGTAGGCAAAGCGACTTGACCCACTTTTAAAGTACCCCCAAAACAGAAAATAATAACCTAGAAGGAAATGTGGAGTAAAACATTGTGCAAGCCGAAAAGAACACCATAAACACCGATTTAAAAAGACAAAATCACAAGAAAAGCACAAAAATACAAACAGGAAGGGGGGGGGGGAGTGACTGGAATGGCGCTGAATTATAAAAATGCTTTAAATTTGTGTAGTTTTGAATTAGGTGATAAAATGTGTGGTGGCTATTACTGGAGGCCAGCTATGACACAATTTTCAAATCTGCTTACAATAGTCAAGTACATGTGTAATTGTCATCTTCACACATAAAATTATGTGAACTGTCTTTATTTTGTTCTTCACTTGGCTAAGCGTCTCGGATTAGGCAATTAGAATGATGGCCACTCTACAAATGCTTATTGATGATTAGTTGAAGGATTTTTCCCGTGACTCTCAATGGTTAATTGAGTAATGGTTATTTGAGCAATTGGGAATAAGGGATCAAGGTAAAAATATTAAGAGTTCCAGACTTCTGAAAAATCAACGCAGTGTGCACTCCTCAGATCAAGCTCACTGTGCTGAAAGTGTTCATTCCTCAGATCAAGCTCACTATGCTGACAGTGTTCACACCTCAGATCAAACTCACTGTGCTGACAGTGTTCACACCTCAGATCAAACTCACTGTGCTGACAGTGTTCACTCCTCAGATCAAGCTCACTGTGCTGACAGTGTTCACTCCTCAGATCAAGCTCACTGTGCTGACAGTGTTCACACCTCAGATCAAACTCACTATGCTGACAGTGCTCACTCTCAGATCAAGCTCACTGTGCTGACTGTGTTCACTCCTTAGATCAAGCTCACTGTGCTGACAGTGTTTACTCCTCAGATTAAGCTCACTGTGCTGACAGAGTTCACTCCTCATATCGAGCTCACTGTGCTGACAGTGTTCACTCCTCAGATCAAACTCACTATGCTGACAGTGTTCACTCCTTAGATCAAGCTCACTGTGCTGACAGTGTTCACTCCTCAGATTAAGCTCACTGTGCTGACAGAGTTCACTCCTCGTATCGAGCTCACTGTGCTGACAGTGTTCACTCCTCAGATCAAGCTCACTGTGCTGACAGTGTTCACTCCTCGGATCAAGCTCACTGTGCTGACAGTGTTCACTCCTCAGCTCAAGCTCACTGTGCTGACAGTGTTCACTCTGAGATCAAGCTCTTTGTGCAGACAGTGTTCACTCCTCAAATCAAGCTCACTGTGCTGACAGTGTTCACTCTCAGATCAAGCTCACTGTGCTAACAGTGTTCACTCCTCAGATCAAGCTCCCTTTGCTGACAGTGTTCACTCCTCAGATCAAGCTCACTATACTGACAGTGGTCACTCTTAGATCAAGCTCACTGTGCTGATAGCGTTCACTCCTCAGATCAAGCTCACTATACTGACAGTGTTCACTTTCAGATCAAGCTCACTGTGCTGACAGAGTTCACTCCTCATATCAAGCTCACTGTGCTGACAGAGTTCACTCCTCAGATCAAGCTCACTGTGTTAAAAGTGTTCACTCAGATCAAGCTCACTGTGCTGACAGTGTTCACTCTCAGATCAAGCTCTTTGTGCAGACAGTGTTCACTCCTCAAACCAAGCTCACTGTGCTGACAGTGTTCACTCTCAGATCAAGCTCACTGTGTTAAAAGTGTTCACTCAGATCAAGCTCACTGTGCTGACAGTGTTCACTCTCAGATCAAGCTCATTGTGCAGACAGTGTTCACTCCTCAAATCAAGCTCACTGTGCTGACAGTGTTCACTCTCAGATCAAGCTCACTGTGCTAACAGTGTTCACTCTCAGATCAAGCTCATGGGGTAACAGTGTTCACTCTCAGATCAAGTTCACTGTGCTGACAGTGTTTACTCCTCAGATCAAGCTCTCTGTTGTAACAGTGTTTACTCTCAGATCAAGCTCTTTGTGCAGACAGTGTTCACTCCTTGTCTGTGATTCCACATCACTAAATTAGGTAAACAGTATTAGCTGGTATGTCTCTTTAATACTGTCAGGTGGGCATAATATCTTAGATTGGCAAGTATAGTCATGTCTATTTTGTGATTATTTATCCTCCGTAGTTGTTGGCCCCAAGTCCAGCCTCATTTTGACTATTTCTAATCTTTTTACTTCAGCATTGTACACTCCCACCATGCTCTCACTCAGTGGTAATGCATAACAATTGACAGAAAGGTACTCCATTGTATCACAGAGAATGGCAGACTCGAGTGATGGTAAGTTTGTTGATCCTTTTCAAAACCTTTTGTGTATAGAACGAAAATGTTATATTAATGGTTGTGTCTTCTTATACAGCCTCAAATCTGTAAGTGTAACTCAATGACGCTCATGGCGCCTATTCAGCTCACTTATAGTTAAATCAGTCAACTCTGCCCTAACAGGTAGCCATTCACCACAGGGTGAAGAGAAGAAATTATAGTTGTTTCTTGCTCAAGGACACAGGTGTCATGATGGGATTCGGACACACCCTGTCATGACCTAGCCACCAGAACTTGAGTCCAATGCACTAAACCACAACAATTTGATATAAAATTGTGACATTATAATAACATTCTTTAGCAATCCCAGAAACAGTCAGAATTGTCCAGGGTTAGGGTAAACTGGGGTAAAAACGCCCGTTTTTTAAGTTTTAGTTAAATATCTCAGAACTTCTTGGAGACACAGAGAAATTAATGTGTGGTTTTATCCATTACATATCTCCTCTATTGTGTGCAAATATAAAATTATAGTCACTATGTTGATAAAGTGAAATTTTCCACCCTTTTTGGATGGAAGTTTGGCGGGCGTTTTTACCCGGGCCTCGGGGTAAAAACGCCCGCCCGCCCAGAGGTCGCTATATGACAGGTTTCTTTTGTAATGGAATCATATTTATTAAATTAATTCAATATTGAGGGATACTACATTAACTGCAAACAACTTTTCAAACACAGTTGGTTCATTATAACTACAAACTCAATCATTTTAAACCGATAACTTTATGTGGTAGGTTGAAACATTAGCATTCATAATTCACGCACAATAAACTTGAACACTTATTTTATGTACCAACTTAGAAAGGTCTAAACTCTAAGGTTAACTCCAGCAAGGCTTCACTGGTCTGAGGAAATCATCCCAGAAGCTCCTGGTGCTGATTTCACAAAGCACTAAGATTCATCTTAAGAGGAGTTGTCAGTAATACCACAGTGATTTTTAGTGTGACATCACACCTAGCTTAGCAAGTAAGATGTGCATTTAAGCTCGCGAATGTACATTGACGGTAAGAGAGAGATTTTGTCACATGACCGCAGTGGGATGACTATTGACTACACAACACACATAAACAGGAATAGGCCTACTGGTGTAACAGAAACAGTCAATTGGAAAGAGATGAGAGCACACAGGACACCAAGAGATGAACAACGAAGAGGGTGACAAGGGGGGGGGGTAGAGGGAAGGAGCTGGTATGACCACAAGAGGTTGGAAACACAAAACACAATACCAAAGGTGGGAAGGGGATTAGTTAGTTAATGAGGCAGACTAAAAATGTGTATATCTGTGGGGATAAGGAGAAGGCAAAGACAAAAAGTTATTAGCCCTTTCTTTTTGGATGTTCAGACCACAGGGGTTGAATGATCTGGATGCACTTTATCCACAGTTTCTCCCTACTCAGGCGAACAGTTTCTCTGTTGTTACCTAGTGCCTTCATGCCCTGTGAAATCATGGCAGAAATAGTCCTATTCATGAAGTTATAATATTTAGGCCCAATCATTCAACATAATCTTTTAATGCCGCTTGCAGTGGTACTTAGCATGAAGGAAAGTTATTTGTGAAAAAAATCAAATACGTCACAATAAACTTTGCAAATTTTAATTAATTGATCAAACCTGAATAAAAAAATATATATAATAGGCTTCTAATAGTGAATATAAATTTAAAATATGGCTGTAAATTACTAAATTGAGGTTTTTTTGAAGATTAATGAGGCTTTAATGGAGTTCGATGTTAAGGATGCTACTGGGCGTTTTTACCCCGAGGTACTTGATTTATCCTGGGGTAAAAACGCCCACTTACAAAACAATGTTAAGCAAATATTAAAATTGATTTTAATATTTTGATCATTTATTATTGTGTAGTAAACCCATCTTAACAAATATCAACTAAAGAATAATAAAAAAATAAAACAATGTGCTGTTTTTATTTTATTTTAAGTGAAATACGTTAAACCTTCGACAGTCATTTTCAAAACTTTTTTTTCTGAATTTTTTTTAACAGCACCTTTGCACCCTTAAAATATGTTAATGAGTTTAACTATTCTTTTCATGTTTTTTGCCATGCATAGTACCTATTAGAAATATATTTCATTTAGTAATTCTATGTGTCTTTTTTTACTAGCAATGGAAACAAGTCAAGTGGGCGTTTTTACCCCATGGGCGTTTTTACCCCAGTTTACCCTATTATTTTTATAAGATCTTTCTAGTAACAAAACCAAAGTTAGTCATAAAGTGAACCTCATTACTGCAGCTCGCTAGCCTGAGGAAACCTGTAAACGTGGGGGCTTGCTATGTGTACCAGAAACTCTGGGCTAACATCTACTCTTCAACTATACGTGTTCTGGGTTCTTTTACATGCACTATTCATCCAGGTATGAGGGACCTAAATCTTTAAAATGTCCCATCTTATGGACAAAGTATTAATGGTAAAATCTTGCTCAAAGACAAGTGTCACGACCTGTACTCAAACTCACACTCTGCTAATTTTTAGAAACACCAGGACTTGAGTCTGGTGCTCCTAGCCGCTCGGCCACATGAGATGAATCCCTGAAATTTGTTTACAGTTGGCTACAATTCTGGTTTTACTAACTCCTCAGAATGCTTATAAAGGTCTTAAGGTCGTATTGATGGGAGGAGGGAAAACTCAAATTGTGAATATATGAAATCAAGGTCCCAGAATTACACAATGCTAAGTTTCATGTTTAATTGAATAATGCCCATCAGCACAAGGCCAAAGAGACACTCAAGAAGGTAAAGCTTACAATTAATCTAAAGTCAATTAAGAGAGAGAGAAGGTGTAATCATTTTCCTCTTAAACTGGAATAGATTGTAAGTTGGTGGGAAACAAAAAGTGCAGCAGTAGTGAGAAAGCTCTCAAATGTCATTTCTATACTAGGGTAGACTTCCCCAATCCACATTTTTAAGCTGAGTGGAATTGTTTGTATGAGGCAGCATCTTGCCAATAAAATTGTTTGTTTGATAAATGTATACACTTGTTATGAGAATGTGTTTGTGTTCATTTAGTCATTGATTTTAACATTTTTGAACTTAATGGCAATGCAGATGATGATTTTGGACAGAAGCTGCCGCCTCTTCACATTTATCTGAAGCGAGTTCTTGACAAATATCCAGAAGGAGGACAGATACTTAAGGTATGGATTTTATGGGGATTAAAAGGGTTTTTTTTGCAAAAAAAATAAAGAAAACATAGTCTATGCACGTTCCTTTTTCCATATATTGCTTGGTTTGTGGTAACACCTGGTGATTAAATACATGCATCTACATTGCTGTGTAGATTGTTAGATCTTGTCTTGTTATCATTCTACTACCATGGAGTAGATTTCGGAATTCAGGGGAACTTCAGGAGAATTGTCCTGCCGATTAATTGTAATCCCAGGGGTAGGTTTGACAATCAGGCTGGTGGATCAAGAGGACTTAATTGTGGATTGACTAGTTTTATTCCCACAATATAATTCTCTCTGGCTCCATAACATCAAGTTTAAAAGCATTTTGTAATTGTCTTTTTATTCTGTGGGAGAGGACACATGACTGAAGAGGACGAGGTGTCAAACTTTACAGCTGAAAATGCACATGTTGTGTCGAGCTTTACATAATGGGAATTAGTTTTACATATATTTACTGCTTCAAGTGCTATGGTTAAAACTACAACTCCCGAGGTGATCCTTGGTGTCTAGTGTTCTATTTTCCAGAGTGGACACGGAGGGAAATGAGAGCGCTACGGGGATCACCGATGGAGTGTTAGTTTTAACCATATCACAGTAAATGCAGTCATAATGTGACTTTGGGGTGTTAACATACAAATATTATTTGTATGTTAACACCCGAAACATATACTGTGCCTAGACGTCTAGGCACCAAGATGCTGCTATTGCTATGGGTATAGTACACTGGTTGCTATGGGTCAGTAGGCCTGAAGTGGTTGCTACGGTTATAGTAAATTGTTTGTTGCGTATATTGCGGTCACGTTTGTACAGCTTTCTAGTAAGAATAAGACACATCATGTTACGCGCTCTAGAGCAATCAAAAGGCAAAATCCTTGTAAAAGGGTGTAATAATGTTGCCTATTTATAAAATGCTTATTTCTGTAATGCATTTATTTTACAGGAGCTTGTACAGAATGCTGATGATGCTGAGGCAAAAAAGGTGATCTTCTTGTTTGATAAATCAGAACATTCTAAGGATCAACTCTGGAGAGATGAGCTTCGTCAGTTCCAAGGTCCAGCCCTGTATGCATACAACGATGCCGTGTTTAAACCACCAGACTGGTATAACATCCAACATCCTGAACAGAGTGGAAAGGCTGATGAACTCACAAAGGTTGGGAGGTTTGGTCTGGGTTTCATCTCTGTCTATCACTTGACAGGTGAGTCAGTGTTTAGTTTATTGTCTTACTATTGTTTGCTTAAGGTTTATTTTAAAATGGTTGAAAGTTCAAGTCTGTTTCATACTAAACCATATAGTCTAAATAGTGTCCCATTTGGGCAGGCTACTTCACTCTGTCATAAACTTTCTCGACCAATAGCGCACCCAGGATTATGTCTTGGGGGGGGGGGGGCTGACAGAAATGCAAGGGGTGGGGTACAGGGGCCATTCTAACAGCCCCTGTCGGGTCAAGGGGCGAAGCCTTGGTGGGGGTCCAGGGGGCAAACCCACTGTAGCTCTGAGCTGAGCAGGGGGTGAAAAATCCAGCCTTCTAAAAAAAATGAAAAAATATATATACTTTGTTTGCACTTCTGTGCTGAGTGTGGGCAAGAGTTTTTGCAACTTTGCCTTCCCCTCTCTCTGTCCTTTCTCTCTTTAGTTTCCCCTCCTCATATATTTTCTGGGGACCCTCTTGAGAGGCATCAACCCCCCCCCCCCCCACACACACACACGCGCCCAAGTGTGTTATGACCTCCAATTGTGGACCCTCCTTTGTTCAAATCTTTGTCCTGACAAACGTGGACCCAATTGTTTTCCTTTGTGATAGCAAACGTGGACCTATTGTCCCTTTTGTTGTAAGTCCTCGGTTTGAATGTCACTACAAACTCACACACACACAATCGGTGTGCCGTTGTTCCTGACAGATATGATTTCAAATTTTTGGCAATAAAAGGTGTTTAACTTTAAGGAAAAAAAACAGTACATGCTGACTTTAAAAAGAATTTTGTTTCCACCACTCACTGGAGGTTTAATTTATTGACCTAACAACAATGATATGTTTTCATTATGCCGTTAAGCAAAATCATTGTTTACTAAAGCCTCCAAGTAGCACAATAAATTTACACTTCAAGATTTATAATGTCAGCTGTGTTCTGAATCTGGGAAAAATACATTGGTCCCATTTTTGGCTCAGGTTAATTTAATAATCTTTCTATTCTTTTTTGTACCTTAACTTTTTTTTTCAGACCTTCCATGCATTCTAAGTGGGGAGAAGATTGGCTTTTTGGATCCACAGGAAAAGTTTTTCAACTACAATCCTCAAACCAACACCAAATACAAGGGGAAGCGAGGTAAGAAATGGACACTTAATGCAGAACTGCTGTCCAAATTTCGAGGACAATTTTCACCATTTCTGGTTGACTTATTCCATTGTGCTGATTCCAGTTTTGTGAATGGTCATTTTAAAGGAACTATTTTCCGGTTCCCGCTCCGTACAGAGGCTTCAGAGATCAGTAAGAATGTGTATAGGGATGACCAACGAGTACTTGACCTCTTCAGGTCTTTTGAAACAGATTCAGAGCTGTCTCTACTATTCCTAAAACATGTACAATCCATTGAAGTTTATGAAAGGAGTCATATTCATGAGCAGCCACAACAACTCTTCAAAGTACACATTACTCCTGAAGATCGTCCAAACTTGACCATTAAGAGACAACAATTCTTGACCCGAGTTCCAGAGATGCTAGACTTTCATACGGTGACATGTATGAACATAGAGAAGCAGACATGTGTAGGCTCTTGTACCAGCAGGTTCATTACAATTAATGCCATCAAGACAGAAAACACCTCAAGTCAACTTCAACAACTCATCAGTGACGATGATCTGAAGTTAGTTCCATGGATGGGTGTAGCCGTTCGAATCGGACATGGGGACTCACTAGATGTCAGTAGGAGTGATGGTCGAGTGTTTTGTTTCCTGCCATTGCCTGGTAGTGAGCAAACTGGTTTACCTGTCCACGTTCATGGCTATTTCGGCCTGGGAGACAACCGTCGGAGTATCAAATGGCCCGATCGAGAATCTCAACATGACAAGAATGCCTTATGGAACAAGCTTTTGGCAACTGAAGTATTTCCTGGTGTCTTTAGAAAAGTGATTCTTGCTTTAATAGAAGAAAGCAAAGTGTCATCTGATCCAGTCAGTCCCGATGATGTATACAGAGCCTGGCCATGTCAAGAGAGTATCAAAAAGGAGTGGTCCGAGGGTGTCAGAACATTTCTGCAGATGCTAAGGAATGATGCCATTTTCTACACTGACCACAATGGTGGCCGTTGGATGAAGGCAAACGAGGTATACGTTGACACCCAAAATAACCCTCTGCTTACTAAGATACTAAAGCATAAGGGATATCCAGTTGCACATCTACCCAACCATGTTACTGCATCTCTTCGCTGGGCAGGTGTCAAGTACCAAGAGATAACACCCACAGTTGTTCGGTCATGTATCCGGAATGATCCTCTCCAGTACCTATCAAGAGATGAAAAGCTTAAACTTATAGACTATGTTACGAGTGACACACAGTCTGATCTGACCAATATCTATCTACTGCCCTTACAGGATGATACATTTACTTTGTTTTCTCAGAAGTCACCCACAGTATACATTGCTAGTAGTGAGAATCCAAGTAGTCTCATTCCAAATGCAGATGCAAAGTTTGCTGCAAGTGACATACCAGAGGTCTTAAGATCCAGTCAAGTAATATCCCACACTCAGCTGAAGAATCTTGTGGTTGATGATATATCTTCACTCCTCAAGGAAACACTCCCAAGTACTTGGATTAGAGGGACAGATGTAAAAGTACAGTGGACTCCAGGGTACAACAAACATCCATCCATTCAATGGTTGACTGACATGTGGAACTGGCTGACAAAGAATCAAGTCCCTCTCGAGAAATTCCGAGATATTCCACTCATTCCTATTACAAACAACACATTTCTCACAAAGCTACATGAGAATTGTATCATATATCGCATACATCAACAATCGAGCAATCTGGGTGCGTATTTGTCTGAGAATGTCTGTTCATTTCTTGAAAGCACTGGTACAACTGTACTGCGGGATAATCTCCCTGCTTTCATTACAAAACACCCGTCTTTAAATGACTACATCCACTTTCCAACACCTGATGGAGTGCTTGAGGTCTTAAATGCACGTGGACAAAGTGTCAACATAGCAGGATGTGTAGCAACCATGACACCTAATGGAAAAAACGAGCTGAGAAGTTTATTTGGCGAATTGCGGAAAGTAACACAGGTGCAGAGAGATATTCTTAAACGGCTGCCTCTGTTTTTATCAAATGCTCAAAGTTTTTTGTCAGCAAGGCAAGTAGAGAGTGCAGTTCCAAGCAATTTCTTTGGGATACCAGTCAAACGTCTGAAGAAATATCGAATAATCATTACGGATAGGTCTGATGACAATTTAGTAAACTTGTTGGATATCCATAAGGAAATGGCTGTTGAGCTTCTGTCCAAAAATATCCTACCTGCTGTGGCTGAAGGATTCTACACTGTCGAAGAAGCCATGCCAATGATGTCCGGGTATTGGCAAGGTCAGAATATGGCAAATTAGTCCACAACTTGAAGTTCATACCTACTGCAGATGGCAAACTGGCAAGTCCCTCGGAGCTATTTGAACCAAGTGACCAACTTGTTTTGCTGTTTGGATCATCAAATGTGTTTCCAATCAATGCATATTCGGAAGGTGAACTTCTCAGTCACCTGAAACGGGTTGGTCTGAAGAATGATGCTCATGTCACACCTAGTGATGTGCTATATGTGGCAACCGAGGTGTCAAGGGGTCAAGAAAATTCGCAGCCAGAAGTTGAAAGAGCCAAAATGCTCCTCAACCACATCAACCACTTCCCTCATCTGTTATCTACGAATGTTTCAAGTAACAGGATAACAAAACCATTGTACAAGTTCCTTGAAGACTTGAAGTGGGTACCATGTGAGGGTTCATCCCCATCACAGTACGCTGTCTCAGCTGGCTGGGTTGGGAATAACAACACACTGTACTCACCACGACAAGTTGGGTTGATTGAATCAGCCATGTTGCAAGGCTCTGTGGTACCTCTGATCAGTATGCCAGACATTAAACAAGAGCTACTGAATGTCTTCAACTGGAGTGTTCAGCTTGATCCCGGAAACTACCAAAAGGTTGAAAATGTTGTGCTTCAATTGAAGAATTTGGTGAGCAACTTTGTATATCCAGTCGGAATACCTGCTGTCTCCAATGCAGTACACGTAATATATGAATTCTTGAGCAGCGCCACGGACCAGCACCTAAAACACTTGTTCCAAGCAAATATAACTTCACAACCATGGGTATGGCATGGCGCAGGGTTTACAACTCCAGACAAAATGGCATTAACTGTTGGAACACTCCGTATTGATCTGAAGCCATACCTCTTCACTGTACCAGACAGTATAAAACAACATGGTAACTTGCTTACTCGAATGGGAGTTCAACAAACTTTTCAGAAAAGTGCACTCAATGTCGTTCTGTCGCATATTCAAATGAAACATGCAGGTGAACATGTCTGTAATGAAACGAGCATTAGGAGCGATGTAGAGCAGGTGCATAGTATTTTAAGATACATAACGACCTTACCAGATTATGATTCCCAGACTTCAGACCTGCTAGTTCCATGCAGGGCTTTAGGAACAAGTGATAGTTGTCTCCATATGATGGAAGCATCCAGGTGTCTGTATGTAGACGAGGAAAGACTAATGAATCAACTTGTGGATGATAATTTGAAGGAGGAATATGACAGACGTATTATCCATATGTCAATATCCAATGATTTGGCCCAGCGTTTGGGTGTAAAGCCATTAAGTCTTGACTATGCTCCATCTGAGTCTATAGATTATGGATATGAATTGGCAGGTCCTTACGAGACAACAGTGAATGCTATCAAGCGTAATCTTGATATGTACAAGAAAGGTGTGGACATCTTCAAGGAGTTGATCCAGAATGCTGATGATGCAGGAGCCACTGAAGTCAAATTCCTCATTGATTGGCGCAGAAATGAAGAAACTGCAAGTGATCTTCTAAGTGGTGGAATGAAAGCATGTCACGGGCCATCAATCTGGTCCTTTAATAACGCAAGATTCTCCAAGGAGGACATTACAAATATCTGCAGTATAGCAGCACAGAGCAAGAAACACAAGCTTGATAAAGTCGGAAGGTTTGGATTGGGCTTCACTTCAGTTTATCATCTCACAGATGTCCCAAGTGTAGTCAGCGGACCTTATGTGTTGATTTGTGATCCCAGAACCACACATCTTGGATCCCGTATACAGCCTGGGCAGCCCGGTATTAAACTAGATTTGACCAATCAACGTCACCACCGAACACTCAAGTCACATCCAAACCAGTTCCAACCTTACAATGATATCTTTGGCTGCAACCTTGCCACATCTACTGATGGATTTGAACACACCTTGATCAGGCTACCATTACGTACGCGTGATGAAGCCATTCAACAGGACAACCAAATAGCTGATGATGTCTTTGATTCAAAGGATGCAGTCAAACCACTAATAGAATCCTTGAAGAAGGCTTCCTCTACTCTCTTACTCTTCACTCAAAATGTAATCCATGTTAGTGTTCACGAGCTTGATTCTAAAAACCCAAGTGAAATGAATAGACTGATGTCTGTTACCCTGGAGAGGACTCGACAGATGCCTCGCTCAATATCAGGTCAAGGAAGAGACTTTAAAACAGAACGCAATATCCTCGCGGCAACATCGGCATGCAAGGATGACTCCAGTTTACCTATCCCAGAGACTACAATGATTGTGAAGGTTACACAGGAGACATACCCATCGAACAAAGCCAAAAAGAAATGTAGTCAATTTATCATCAGTTCATGCATGGTACAGGGTAAAATCTTAAAACTCGCACAAACTATTGATGGTCGCAGAGCGGGAGTTCTTCCTTGTGGTGGTGTTGCAGCAGAGTTAGTGGCCGGTGAAGGAGGACTAACACCCAAAACTATAGATGGTAGAGCTTTCAGCTACCTTCCACTTGAAGTCTCAACAGGTCTTCCCTTTCATGTCAATGGCAATTTTTTGCTGCAACCCAATCGCCGCCAGCTTTGGAGCAAACCGTCCTCTTCATCAGGTGAATTTGAAGCATGCTGGAACATTTGTTTTATTGAGTCAATTTTATCCCGTGCACTTTTCAATCTTCTCCAAGATCTTCAAACTTTGCAGAGCGAAAATGTTGTAGATGCACGAGATTTCCAGAGTTTGTGGCCAAGAAGTTCAAAATGTGCAACTGATTTCTGCTCATTTGTTGCTACATTTTATCACACATTGGGCAGAGATATAGATGCACCTGCAATGATTTTCAATGGTAATCAGTGGGTTGCAGTGAAAGATTGTTTTTTCACTGAATGGAACCAAGCTGATTCAGAAGATCTGAAATCCAGTGTTATAACACTCTTACGGGAGAAGCTACACCCACAGAGCTGGGTTAAGTTGGATCCAGAAGTACTATCTAGCATTGCTTGTTACAGCAACACCTTCAACGTCAGTCGATTTCTCCGAGAAATTTTCTTTGACATGCTGGAGGAAGGAGCCATTGAATCTAGTCACAGAGACAACATTGTCCTGCATTTGTTAGACCTTCGTCTCGGTGAAAGGAAAGTGACTGACTATGATGACAATCTGAAGAATACCGATTGTATTCCTTATTCTCCAGATGAGGATGATCTTGCATCTCCTGAAAAGTTAGTCAATCCCTTTACACTCATCGGATCTTTGTACAGTGAAGATGACAGTCGATTTCCTTATGGAGAAAAGTACCGCAAAGAGGTCCGCCTCCTTTCTTTAAAAGATCTTGGTATGGCATGTGATGATTTACCTTGGGAAGATGTGTGTGAAAGAACAGAATCAATCTGTATGAACGATGGCTATGATCAGAAGATTAAAAATCTTCTGAGGTTGATTAGTGACAAGTTGGGAAGGCAAGATCTCCCCACAGCTGAACAGAAAAGACGAATCCAGATTGCAGAGTTTCTTCCTGTGTTATCAAAGCCCAAGGATTACCCTTCTATATGGTGTAAAAGTGACTTGGAGTTAATGTCAGCAGCTTCTCTGTATGAATCCAGACACATGTTGTTACTTGGTTCTGTTCAACCTTTACTCGATGAAGCAAGACTTGGATCTGAAGCCAGTAATCAAAATGTGAAAGGCTTCTTGGGGTTTGGTGAAAAGGGAGTCATAGTTAGCAACATCATTCATCAGCTCGACATTCTGATCAATACGACAAAAAAAGTTACACAGCAGACGTCCGATATGGCTCATAAAATATATTTCTTCCTCCAAGATGCATTCTGCAGAGCTAATGATATAGGCCCAGATTTTGACAGGCTCTGTTCTCTCAGATTTGTTCTCTGTGAAGGTGAATTTAGAACTTGTCATCAACTTGCATTGAATTACACTGGAAAAAGTGGACCGTACCTGTTTCGAGTACCTACAGGTTTAAGGCAATTTGAGGCACTGTTAAAACAATGTGGGGTGAAGCAACAATTTGATATCAACGATTACCTTCTCACTCTACAGCGTTTGAAGGAAGACTTCAAAGAGAAACCCCTTTCTGAGGTAGCTGTTAAAACAGCAGAGGCAATGACAGCAGAAATTGTTTCAATCCTTCATAAAGGTTGTAAGGTTAGTCAAGATGGCACCTCAAACTACTTTGAGTTAGTAGATCAGAAGATGGTTGTATTAGATGATCATTGCATTTTGCGAAAACCATCAGAACTCATCTACGATGATATGCGGTGGGTTACAAAAACTGCCGTCAGCAACTACACTCATACTTCTGTAACACATCACAGTGCAGAAATCATTGGGATCAAAACTACTAGGCAGATGAACCTGGAGAACTGCTCTTCTGCAAGTGGCTTTGAATCTGAGTTTGGTCAAAAGGAAGAATTGACAGACCGCCTCAGTAGCATCTTAAGATCGTATCCAAACGTTTCAGATGTTTTTAAAGAGCTGCTTCAAAATGCAGATGATGCTGGAGCTACAGAAATCCACTTTGTGTATGATCCTCGTAAGCACAAGTCAGAAAAAGTTGTATCCGTGTCCTGGGCTGATGTCCAAAACCTTCCCGCATTGTGTGTATACAATGATAAATCCTTCACTGAATCAGATATCGAGGGAATTCAAAAGGTGGGAGTTGGCGGTAAAAGAGAAGATATTACAACTACTGGACGATTTGGAATTGGATTCAATGCTGTCTACCATATTACTGATTGCCCAAGCTTCCTGAGTAACAAGGACACTTTGTGTGTGTTTGATCCGCTCCTAAAGTATACTGCAAGAGCTGAATCATTCCGTCCTGGAAGAATGTATACTACAAACAAAGGCTTCAGACAGAATTTCCCTGACATGTTGTGTGGATACTTGGAAGATGAGTTCAAAGATCATGAAGGAACAATGTTTCGCTTCCCACTCAGAGCAAAGCCTTCTGAGATATCTAGAGAATGCTTTAGCCTCTATGACGTTAAAAGGTTACTTGATGAGTTTCAGACCGTCTCTGATGAAGCTTTGCTCTTCCTCAACAACATCAAGAAGATCACAGTTTCATGCATTGATGAGGAAACCAACAAACTGAAAGAGAAGTATTCCACCAAGGCTACATTTTCGGATGAAGACAACTGTTACCGGATGAATCTTTCAGAACATGTAAAGCTGTTCAAAAGTAATCCACATGAAACCATTCCACCCTTGTGTCAAGTGTATAGCATTGACATGCAAAACTCACATGGTCGCAAAGAGAAATGGATGGTGTCTCAGATGGTCGGCTTTGAAGACGAGGTTGAGGGTTTTCGAGGCTCAAATGTTCATCTTCCAAGGGGAGGCGTAGCAGCACGTATGAGTGGAGAAAGATTTGTGAGTTTGCCACATCTATACAGGGCATACTGCGTGCTTCCATTACCTATCTATACCAAACTACCTGTGCATGTGAATGGGATGTTTGAACTTGATTCTTCAAGGAGATATCTTTCTAAAGGCAAAGAGTTTCAACCGATGGGAAGCAAAGCTGGTGACGGTGTACTGATCCACGAATGGAACAATCAACTGATCCATGGTGTTATTGCTCCAGCTTATGCTAAATTATTAGTGAAAGCAGGTAATGTGATGCTTCAAGAGTCTACTGGGAATTTTCAGTCTGAGCGCTCCTTTGTGTTTTATGATGATCTCTTCCCTAAAGATTTAGAGAATGTACATGACGAATGGCGTTTAGTTGCCAAGGCTACACTTCGGTACATCAGTCAGAGAAACTTGGAAGTGCTACCTGTTGCACGACAGAGGGGTAACGGAAGAGCGATAACTTTCCACCATGTCAACACTGCTACAAGCTTAGCATACTTTGATGACTTGAATTTGAAAGATGTTCCACGAGATGCTGCTTCTTTTGCAGTTGACGCTGAAAAGAAAACACCAAGGTCCACCATCATGAGAACATTCTTGCTAAGAGTGGGCTTCAACTTGTTAAAGAGTTCTGTGCCACTGTGTCGTGCATTCCAACATTGTGATGTTCAAACAGAGTTTGTGTCTCCTCAGGCTGTTGTGATGCACCTGTTATGTAATCCTTTAATTGATGATCCTTCTTTATCAGTTCCTTTGACTCGTACAGCTTTTCAAAACATGAATACTTTCTCAACGATGTTCAAGTACTGCTTGGAGGGTATCACACAGCCATTTGAGCTGAATGGTCTACCGTTACGTCTGACGAATGACGACAAGATTGGTGTGTTTACCACACTAGATGGACTCTACATAACTTCATATCTCAAGGTGCTTCCCAACTCGAAACAGCTGTTTCTTCACAGGGATCTTGTCCGTGCATTATTCAATTGGCTTATTAAGAACAATTCAGAAGATGAGGCTTATACCAGTGGGATTTTCAAGAAGTTCACCATCTCCGAACTTGGCGTGCACTTGGGAAACTACCTGCCAGAAGACTGGCAAGGCTGTACTCATTACATGAAATGGACACCAGCAAAAAATGGACACCCTTGTGTATTATGGCTGAGGAACATGTGGGAGTTCATTTACAGTGAAACAACGGAAGAAAACGCACAATCTTGCCTCCAGCCTATCCAGGAGTGGCCATTATTCCCTACTACATCAGGGAAGTTGGTTTCGCCTGCAATGTCAAAGACCTTATTGTTCCTTAATGGCTTCTCTGATTCATCATCTCGTCGAAAGGTTACTAAAGTACTGAGGAAGTTGGGTGTCCCAGAGCTTTCAATGGAACATATGCTGCCAAACCCACCGTCCGAGTTCATTGGGCTTTTGAAGAAGTGCTTAGCCCTGCCTGTCAACCCAGAGGGAGTTGTAAATGTAATCAAGTTTATGTTGGACACGGACAGTGAGATTGGAAATCTTTCACTTTCCGAGAGTGAAACCTTGCTCGAGTACCTTCAAGAGGGCTGTGACTCATTCTCTGATGAGAACATCCAAACAATTACAATTTTGCCAATTTTCAAACTCCTTAATGGCAAAATGACCAGTCTTCATTCCTATGAACACTACCATACAATTGAAGGCTATCGCTTACTAGAGGTTGAGGGTGAAACATGGATGGAACACATGAACTGTGTTTTCTTGCATCCTTGTCGGCAGTTGGGTCTGGTTTATGGTAAACTTGGTATTTCTCCCATCACACATGCTGATGTTTACTTAAAGTTCATACTTCCAAGCTTCAACCTACTCACCCTGGAGTCCAAGGTTTCGCATCTCAAGAATATTAATGACAAAGTATTGCATCTTGCTTCTTCGGATGTGGAAGAAGCCATTATTGGGAGACTTTCTCAACTCTGTTTCATTCCTGATGGAGAAGGTACATTAAGACTTGTAGATTACTTCTATGACCCAGATAATGAAGTCTTCAAAGCCATGGTAGACCCAAACCAATTACTACCTGATTCGATGAAACTACTAAAGTACTTCCTAACTAAGCTAGGTCTTCATACTGAAGTCACTCAGGAGTTGTTTATCAAGTTTGCCAGAACAATAGAATCAAAGGCAAATAAAGTGACCAGCAGCAGTCAACTGAAAACCCTTTTTGACAGAGCTAAGATTCTTACACGTGAACTGCAGTTCAATGAGAGTTTACACCATGCATCCTTCCTACGTGAAATTGCAGAGATCAAGTTCATTCCTTCAGTTCCATTAAAGAAAGAATTGATTGACATTCATCCTGCTGTATTAGATGGCGGAGCCCTGCGTCCATTTATTGCTTATCGAGGATCAATGCCTGAAAAATACGTAGAACTTGTCTGGTCAGTTGCTGAGCTTCTACCCCATTGGGCTTTACCGTTTGAGGAAAATATTTTCATGCATGATTGTCTTGGCATTGCTACCAAAGTTGTTATTGATAAGGCACTGTGCCACACCCAAAATGTTTGTGGGAGAATGCAAGAAAATAATGCCATCTACAAAGAGGACACGTTATCCCCTCGAGTAAGAAGTACTTTTCAGAAGGTCATGATAAAGATTTTGGAATTTCTTCAAGACAGTCAAAAAGAACATGGGGAAGAGTTGAAGAGGCGTTTACACCATACTCCTCTTTGCTCGGTAGATGAAGGTAAAGTCCTCATCCGAGCCGATCAGCTGGTGTTCAGTATGACAGATTGTGAAGAAAAGACACTAAGGCCATACTTGTACAAAGCACCGAGGGAGTTGGCAGACTTTGATGCCCTCGTACGGTTTCTTGGAGGTCAAGAGCGTTGTTCCTTTGACCAATTGGCAATGGTGTTATCTGCCATACAAAGGGAATGTAAAACTCAACGCCTCAATCCCAATGAGTTTCAGAAAGTTGTAACTGCAGTGAATGCTCTCTTCAAACTACTTCACAGCACAACAATAACTTGTCCGATTACAGTCTGTGAGCTGTACCTCCCAAATTCAAAAAATTTGATGAGAAAATCTTCTCATCTGTATTACGCAGACCCAGATCTGATGGATCAAATGAAGTTAGTATCAACTGAAAAGGAGTTTTTGATTCCTCTGAAGCAATGTGGATTTGATATCGATGATGAAGTGAGTCTTATCGAGCTTCTTCCTGAATCATTGCGTCCTAAAAATCTTGGTAATGAGATGCATGAAAATGTACACGAAGATAACGAAGATTGCCCAGCTGGACAAGATTGTTTATATCTAGAACATATCAAGAGGATGTTTAGTTCAGTGGAGATGACACGAGTGCTGCTCAGACTTCTTCAGCATCAACTAGATAAACCACCAGATGCAGAAATCAAACAATGCGTAGAACAGTTGCAGAATTTTGCAAATTTTAGTTGCAAGACTGAACTGCAGATTGGTTTATTTGACCCCAGTGGAAAGATGCTTGGGAATCGACTATTGTCCGCTTCAGCATTTTATGACAAAACTTATATATATCTCGAGCATTGTTGGCCACCTAAAGGGGGCTTAGTGTTTAAACAGATTGCAGACTGCTGTAATAAAGTCATTGGTCAGTTACTTAATTCCGAGCATACCAGCCTCCTTCAAGCTGCTCTCCAGTGCCAGACTCCAGACGACATGAACGCCATATTAAGCAAATCACGTATTCCTGAATACGATACCACAACACGAGGTTTGCAGCCAGATGAACATGCACTTGGAACGATAGTACCAAGAGATATTCGACATCTTCTTGATCACGATCCGTACAATCGGTTTGACGAAGAAGAAATTGTAGGATACGAGCGTCCATTGGAAGGTGTTTGCCTTCCGGTAAATGAGAGCACTGCATTGGGCACGGGAGAATTCCTGCCTCTAGAGTCAGAGCATTCATCAGACGATGCTACTGAGATAGTTTATGCCTTGATTATTGAACAAATTGGTAAAACTGATGAGTCTTCGAGGTTGTCTAAGCAATACAAAATCGACATTGGGCTCAAAGAACCTGTCATTGTCAAGGTAACAGCACTCTACAAGTTCCTGCGACCCAAAGAAAAACCTGACCTGACAGTTGTTCCCTTCACTGGCGACCCAACAGCTGAAGTTCCTTTGACGCCATCTGATGGGTTTGTTCCAGATGTTCTTAAGAACTATGACGAAAAAATTAGGGAGCAGCTTAAGGAAGCCTTCGATTTACCAGAAGAAGAGAAAAAGACAGCTATTAGGCGTCTGTATCGAAAGTGGCATCCAGACAAAAACTTTGGCTATGAAACAATTGCGAATGAAGCCTTTAAGTTCCTTAAATCAGAAATCGATAGATGTGAAAAAGGATCACAGTACAGAGAGAAGTATTCTCAATGGGAGATGGATGCAGAAAGGGACAGAGAGGAAGCCGAGCAATACCAAAAGAGATACTACGAGAATCAACACCGAGCCAGTGAACGGGCCTCATCTCATTTTGTTCCACCTTCCTTTAGCAATGAGACCCCAGATCCTCGGAGCGCACGGTTGTGGTTCCGACAGGCTGAGGAACATCTCCACAATGCCGAACAAACAAATATTGACTTGCCATCACATGTGCAGTGGATCGCCTTTCAGATCCATCAAGCAGCAGAAATGGCTCTCAAAGCAGTTCAGTACAGTCTCGACGGTCGTCCCGATATAAGCAGTAATGACTTGACGTCTCTAGCACGGACAGTCTGTCAACACCGAGATGTGATGTCAAGAGAGGTGTTGACTCGAGTAGGCGACTTGATTCGCCTGGGTTGTGACTTCTGCAAACCACGCCAACCTGATAATCTCGGCTCAAAGACTAGTGTGCAGGCATATAAAGACTTCGATTCCAATAGAGCCCTCCAGCTTTGTGAAGAATTGCTCAATCTAGTTAGGGACATCATTGGGATAAAAGTGTTCTGAAATTTGCAAATTGTTTGCAAGTAGACTTGCATGTTTATTTGCCCTGACCAATCTGTTTATCGGTAAATTTGTACAGTGATAACATTTTCATGATGTTTTTTTTTGTACAAAACGGTGTACATTCTGAATGAATTTGCGATAAGAAATAAGTGTTTTCTTCATGATGGTTAATCTAATGCTTAATTCAGCTCAAATTATTAGTTTCAAAATAGTGCACCATTGTAACCATTCAACGCCGGTAACCATTGAAATGTCATCCTATGTCATCTTATTGCATGCTCGAACTGTTTTTCTGTGGCATAAAACCGCAGTGGATGATATTGAAAGATCAGACAGTTAACTGTGTACTGTGTTTATGCATTTACCACACCAAATAATATCAATCATAGCGCAGGCTTGCAGAATGTATCTATCTTTCAAAACCCCAGTAGATAAATAATAATAATCTGAAGTTTGTACCAAGCACTTTTACGTTGGTTTCAATATGCTGTACATTTTAGTTGGTAAACTTACGAAGTATACTACAAAAGATGTACATCAATAGTTTCAACACCTACAAGCAGACGGGTTTTTAACATAACTGGGTGATAATGAATGGTCATACAGTGGGAGGGTTAACTCTGTACTATGACATAATGTGCTGTGTAGAAGCCTTCACGATATGATCTCACTTTTCATCCATACATAGTTTATATATTATTCAAAACCACAGTGGATGATATTGAATGATCTAACATTAAAGTTTGTTTTCATTTAATTGTACAATGAACACCTCTTTCATACCAGAGCATGGAGTACAATTATTGTATTCTATACTTTAAGTTCTGAGACATAAAAGTACTATTTATTAGACTGCATATTAAACTATACGTGGACAACATTGGTAAATATCGAAGATATATGCACTTCATGTGACCTTACGTATACATTAAATTACAAACAAGTTTCAATCGCTCACCCGAATCACGAGAACAAAGTGAAAATAGGAAAATTTGTACTGTTTTCAAACATCAGATTTTTGACTCGCGAGATCAAAATTAAGTCAAATTTATTCAATTAGACATTTATTTCCATATAGGTGCAAATGAAATAAAAGTGAACAAATACATAACAGGTATTGAGCTAAAAGATGAAGACCTAATTGAAAAGGAAACATACTTCGTTTTGCCCATTGCGAGCAAAAGTATTTCAAGTGAAACTACTAGTTTATACCACTTTAACTATGTACAAATACGTGAGCCATGCGTACAATCTTACCAATATTGTGTACACCCTTTGAGGAGAAATTTGCCTGTAAATATTGCATTAACAAACAATAAGTACAAACAGAATGCTGAAAAAATACACAATATAGGCCTATGTTTTAGCATCAAATTAATGACTTACAGAATTAATTTAATGTTTGTGTCGCAGGTCTATACTCGCGATATTATGCAGAATTAAGACATCATAGCTTACAAAATATAGAAAGTATAACATGAATAGTAAGTAGTCTGTAGCCATTACATTGCATTATATTTTAGTTCTTTGTGTATCTAACCCTATAGCGATTTCCAACATTATAAGTAAATGTCACATGTTTTTGTGTTATACCTTGTTTATCTCAACAAAAGTGGAGCATTTAATGTTCAGTTGTCTCTTATAGGTTTGACACTCATGGAGTAATCATCATTTGTTTTGTTGTAATAGTTTCTTCTGGTAGTATGTAGCTTTTTTCGAACTCTCAATACTTTTAAAAATAAATAAGTTTTGCCTGAAACCTTGTCTGTGAACAATCGAAACAAGTTGTATATTTTTGCGTCGAAAAATATACGTTATATTTTGATCTGACACAGGTCTACCACGACGGTATATATAATACATGAATGTAATTATGTTTCCTACTTTGACTACCATGTAAGCATAAACTTGTTTGATGCACTGCAAAGAAGAAGAACTTCCGATTCCTGTTTTTAATTATTTCCTAAATCATGGTGGTTTATTAGATTATCACTTATAACTATAAAGTAACGGGTATTAATAATTGTGTATGTACTTTTCCACGAAATTCGATTATTCTGTCACTTTAGCAATGACATAATTTTCTTAAAAGTGAAAAAGAAAGTCTTATTGTGAACAAAAATTATGTTTTCCCCTTGCAACAAAGTAAACAAAAAAGTACTTTTAAGTATGCAGTTTAAATGATAAAATATTCAAACTTCTATGAAGTAGTTTTAAATTACTCCAGTTTCTACATTTCTTATTACAATAAGTAAACCTTAAGTACTCAGTTTAAGTGTAGTTTTGTTTAATGTTCAACGTACCTTATCACTGAAGGCAATATGATATTTGACCGTTTCAGTTTCATGTGAGTTTTCTAAGTACATCTTTCTGTTCTGGGCAAAGTCAAAATCGCATTCAACATGAAACATTCATCTCTTAAGACAAATAGACAAACAAAAAGTCTTACTTTTTGTCCAATTAATTAAGAGTATCTTTTCAAATCTCTAAGAGAAGAGTTTATGCCGAGTTGTTATTATTTTTATGCCATACTTCTTGTAATATTAATTTTGTAAATGGTTGATTGGTGGATTTGATATAATATATTGTTTTCTTTTAACTTCTTTTAACATTTTTTAAGCAGCATAAGTTCAAATTCTGACATGCTTTGTCTTTGACGGATTGTCGTTTAAGAAATGTTTAATTATCATGTATCGGTTTTTTTCATGGCTACTTTCGTTTTACTATTTGGCGCTCTAAAATATACTTCATTAGGATCGTGTGCATCCGTTATAGGTGTACGGTAGTTTTATGTATAATCTAAATTTTCTGCGTAGAAACAGTGATATTTAAAAGCAGGAGAAGGTAATAATTAGTTAAAAAGTGAAATTATGTTATTTGTTTATTAATCATAAGAAATTTTAGTCGATCATTAATTAAATACCCGGTCCAATTTTACCAATCTGTTTAAAGCACACAATCATTACTTACTTTGACGTTTCGATTTTTAATTTTGAAGAGATTTGAAAATCATTTAGGGAACCATTTAATCTTCTGTCGTGCAAATTACCAAAATTACAAACGTACATAGATGAAACATTTTATATAATTAAATTGTGTACTTAAAAGTACATTTTGATAATTGAAATGTTATTACTGAGTAAGTTGATGAAGTACCCAGTGCCAAATTTTGTAGGCAACAATCGGTTTAAATATGTAATGGAAAATTATTGTTCATCTTTTTTTCAACTTAATACTTACTTTATGTTTGTCTATTCTGACATTTTGAATTTACCCAGTGAGTACATGCTATTATAAATGTGTGTTTTGCAGCAATTTCGTTAATGTTTAACGTACCATCATTGTAACCAAGTATGTTAAGGATTGTTAAACAGTTTAAAATTAGTTTTGAATTGTAAATACCTCTTTCTACGCGCGAAGTTAAAACCAAATTAAACAGCACAACATACACTATATGGTTTTGAGACAAATATACAGCTTATAAGTCTCACAAACTAAAATAAGAGTATTTTTACAGGTACAGAAATGCTGAATTGTCTAATACCCACATCGAGTTTCATTCAGGAAATTATAATGTTTATGTGTTGGTTATTTAATTGATGTTTCTTGCTTTCTCTATATGACGGTTGTTATTAAAGTATACGTTGTTCAAGGTTAGTTGTCAGTAAAAACTAGAAGTTTGAACCAAACATTATGTATGGAACCGTGTTATTTCAAAGGAGGGGGAACAAAGAGGCAACTAAAGTTATACCCGCCCTCCCACCTTCGTTTAGTTAAAAAAATTGTTTTGAATTGTATTACTCCTGAAGAGTTTAATCAATAGTAAGGTCAGGAAATGTCGATGATTGCACACATTTGATGTTTAATGTTACAGTGAGTGATTTGGAAGCTGACCGACTGCTTAAATAATATCAAGTGAAGTGCATTTAATGATACTTGTGGCTGTTTTATATCAATTATTATAATCTAAGCAGGTATGCAGTTAATTAGAAAAAGTTTGGTGTCCTTTTAGGTGGCCCTCAAACATGCTGGTGGAGCCAAAGCCCAATAAATGGTTTCGAAAACGGCTATAGTTCCCGTATCTGATCTCACTAAACAGCGCTCTCCTGATTATTTTAGTCTGGTTTTCCGTGTTTTCAGGACGTATTAAGAGTGGACTTTGATGTTTACGTAATTTTGCATAAGAAAAAAGCGTGATTTTTGGATACATTTGATAGTATATATATTAAATACATGTTTTTTTTAGTAAGTGGTAGGTAAGCAATTTCCTGAAGATATTGGTAGCATTATTAATTTAGAACAATTACGTTACCATATATTCATTTTAATATATTCACAAGGAAAGTGAGGCGCGCATTAAGATTAAATTCCGTTTATGGTTGGATTTACGCAATCCACCCGAAAAAACAAAATGCTAAACAACTCATGGATAATTGTTTGTATTAAATTGAGTTTCACGGGAAACGTGAATCTGTATAGGGTAAAGAAGTTTCGATTAATGTATTAAGTTTGCTCCTTTTCAATGTCATTAACGGTTTGCGTTTAAAGCTATCGATGGTTTAATTTGAAGTCATTATGGCTGTCTGTTTCTTAATCTTTTTATATAAATTAAAGTTATTCAGTTTTAGTAACATTGTTTTCATTCCAATGTTCTGAAATAAGGTATGTTAACCGGTCTTTCTACTCACCATAATTAGTTTCGACCATTAAGTGACTGTTCATTGGAGATTATTTAAAACATTCCACCACAGTGTGGTACTGAGTCATTGTGAAGGCATTTTTTTAATAAGATGAAATAATTTCAAACTAATCTAAAACACAGTCCATATTGATTCATCACTGTTTGACAATCATTCTATAATGCTTCATCGATGAAATACCTATGCATTATTTTTTTTAAATGCTTGAAGTCATACAACTCAGAGCATAATATAACTAATTAGTAACTGCCAAAAATGTTTTGCTTACCCGAAATTATATTTTGTTTGACTTTCGTCACAATTAATTGAGAAATTAATTTTGAGAAATTAATGCTGCTTTTGTGTGTGACTTATTGAACAGATTTTGATAACATTACATAGGGACGTCAACCTAGTAGTCATTACAGGAGCGCATTGTCTTCAAATCTTTGAAATTTTTGCCGTTTTAATCGTTCCTGTTCCTTTGTAGGATTTGTTCGTGCACAAATTACATTTTGGTCATAAATTATACTTTGTTTGACTTTCGGTACAATTAATAAATTTTGAGAAATTAATTATGCTTTTTTTTGTGACTTATTGAACAGATTGTCTCTTGAAATATAGCGGAACATACGCCATTTTGTGGAGTCAACAATTTGGCTCTCAAAATAGCGGACCGTGTTCTATCATGAATGTTAACAACAACAATTAACAATTCATGATAACAGTTATGTAAATCACTATATTATAAGTTTAAAACTTCTTTCCAATTATCATTTTATACAAACGCTAGTTATATCCCAAGCGCCCAATCTGAAGGCAAGGTGACCCTATGAATGAAGGACATTCTTTTTTCCAGTCTCGGTTTGGTTGCTCTGAATTGAATGAGACAAAAGCAAGATTCCGGCTACTCCGTGATGTTAGGGCTTTTTAATTGAGTTTGTGGTTGTATATGTTGACTCTGAACATTTGAGTTTCTTCACCACGTATCAGAAATGATGTATTGCAACTTCAGCCAAAAACATAAGTTTGCATGGCAAACTATGCGTTTGTCGCAAAGCCAGGATGTTCGTAAGTTTGTGTTTATCAACAACGTCAACGGACACAATCATCATTCTTGTAAATCTCAACAGATTTTGTTTAAGATCTGATGACGTCATCACACCATCATCGTTTATGTGTCATCTTGATGTTCAGGTTCATTCGTCTGATGAGTTTCTTATCAATTTCAATCTTGGGATAGGCAGTAAAGAATATTTCCATGGAAGAAAAAAACTGCATTGATTTTTTTTCTTACATCAATGACAGTATTATAGATTGCTAAAATAGCTTATGTGTGTCTGGAGATATTTTGGGAATAAAATCAGTGTAAAAAAAACGCCCGATAAAAATTTGTTGACCATATTTGGAATATGTGGATAATTTTTTCACCACGTTGCTTCCCCGAGGGTTAAAAAAGAAATCGCTCAGCTTTGAACTTAGTGTGTACAACAGTTTTCCTATTTTAATAGTGTGACAAGTTGTTGATTCACTCGTCATGATACGAAAGTGACGGGGAACGATCACGCATTCATACTTTGTTCAATAATCCCCTTTTCTCATGTTATGCTTCCATAAAGTAAACCAAAGGACTGGAACTGTGGCAGAAATGACTTCATTCGGGAAACAATGACCATTCTGACACTTACATTTATTATAGGTCTCTTATTAACAAAGAATACATTACTTGGGGTGTATAGAACCCAACGCCCCGGAGCCACTAACTGCACCGGTTGAATGGCGTACCGTTCGTTTGAAAGAAGCAAAAAGGGCGTCAAAATCTGCCCAGCTTGTGATCTCTTAATGAGCGGTTACAGGATGCTCTCAATATTTTTACTGTTACCTTTTTATGGCCGAATAGACATCTACTATGCCGTTTAAAAACCATTTTAAACTTAAAATGTGCATTTAATAATAATGAATTCAAGTCAAAAATGCACCTCTCCGCGCGGCTTTTTCAGCCGAGATTCAAAAACTACTTATCTATGAAAATGATATGCATATGACCCCTTGACGTCACTGGCGGCTAAAAACTCACGGTTAGCATTATAAACACACACATAAATGTCTCTTTGCTTGGAAAACAAAACAAAATCAAGAAGAAACCAAACTTACATCATACAGTTAAATACTCTTTCTGTCCATCCAGAGTATCCTAAACTGTGTCATTGTAAAATGAAGCCTACACGTTGGGTATTTTTTCGCTATAAACAAAGCTAAAATTTCCAATGAAAGCCCCGCAGACCATGAGCGTGCGGACCATTGCTGCACGTGTATACGGTGCATCAAGCCGAGCTGCGGAATCGCCTCTCCTCTCAAAGAACGGAAATCCCCAAATCATAAATCCGTTGTAAATTGGCTTGCTGATCAACGCCTTTTGGATCGTCCTTTAAAGAGTCACATTTACGGCCGTATTGATTGCAAATGGTGAAGTTTGGCGTTGTATTTGCGTTAGCTCAGTACATTTATAGGCATGTCCAAACTACCTAGCCGCCGGTGACGTCATGAGTCCTTCATCGCGGGGTTTGTTTGACCTCGCGTTATCAGATTTTAGGCTGGGAGTGTTTCGAGGAAAACACATGTTTACCCTGTTTTAGCGTGAGGTAAGGGACTCATAATCATTTTTTTTATTTCTTGTGGACTCCATCTATTGGAAAAATGTAAAAGCTAAATATTTCCAGAGCATCCTGTAACCGCTCTTTAAATAGAGAGAAACTCATGCGCGGAGCCTCATCTGCTATCCGTCACCGTTTTCACGAAGAGCCACCTGTCTTTTATTGACTAATTATTGACTATTATTACAGGAATGGGCCTTTATCTCAATAAATGAATTTTATATTTTCAAGAACAGCCATCGGCCCCGAAAACGCATTGTAATACGTTGTAACAGAAGAGCGTAAAATGTGGCAAAACTTGTTTTTCACGTTTCACGAAGAGCCACCTATCTTTGCGCGCGCGTGAAATCGCGTGACGTATGTTTAATACGTTATCCAGTGAGGTGTTTAAGTTGGTCATCTCACTTTTAGTATCTTTTACTAATTACTATGGCAATTAGCCAATAAATCTACAATGAGTTAGTCAATGGAGAGGTTAAACTTATACAGAATCATAAGATAGGTTTTTAACTGCAAACCGTGGCTTTAGTATTGCAGATTTTGCAGTTTTAAGCCAAGCATAGCGTAAAATGTAAATCTCAAATAAGCGTTTGGACATAAGTGCATGCGGTGACATGTAAACCTGCAACTTTTTATGTAGATTAAACAATTGAATGTCACGGTTTTGATGGATTGTTGAAAAATGGTCCAATATTGTGCCCCTGAGGTCATTGACTTTTAAACTGGAGCATTTGCTGGTACACTAGCCCCCTAAAAACGATACAGTTCTTGAAGGTGCGGAGTCATCTTTTCTAATAAGAGTCTTGCTAGCTTATTCGTTCAAGGTTGCTTAGCTCAAAAGCCTAAATGCTAAACCACCAAAGAAGCTGAGATACTTTTAAGTTTAAATTTTTGAATATTTAGCATTTATTATTGGTTGCTATGGGGATTTTTTTTAGTGTGCTGCAGCCCGAATCCCTCCGAGTCGTGTATTGAGAGAGTTGCGACAACTGACGATCGGAAGCCATTTTCGGTAAAACAAAATCTGAAATACAACTGACAACAATGGCAAACTTCGGACTGGAAGACATACAACCTAGCACTAAGCCTTTGTAGAAAATTGATTCTCAGCTCACCTTGGCTGTCTTGGGTAGAAGATTCGCATGATTCAGTAGCACAACCACTCTGTAGAGGAAAAAAACCTATTACACTCTAAAAAATCCCGGGTCAGATCTGACACTTTCCGGGTCAGATCTGACCCGGAAAGGGTCAGATCTGACCCGGAAAGGGTCAGATCTGACCCGGAATCCGGGTCCTCTGGGGCCTGACCCTTTCCGGGTCAGTATGACCCGGAATTCCGAGTCAGAATTTCCTGACCCGGAAAAGGGTCACCTCGACCCGAATTCTGGATCGTCTTTTTCAAATAATGATAAATGAGGTAATACATGCATGTGGTGTGGAAAAAATTAAAATGCAACCTATGTTTAATTAGGTCCATCCTGTTTATAACAATACCTCTTGAGGAAATTTAATGTGTATACACAACATGCACGCTTATCTCATTTAACACTAGTTTTCTTGAAGTTGGAGAGCTTGTGAACAAGATGAGAAGCTACAAAATAAAAAGTACAACAGTTTAAGTCACACACATAGTATTTTAATCATCATCTGAGTCAGCAGAGCAATATAGCTACATGTGTTTATATGTACAAATGCATACACATGGAAAATGCAGATTCTCAAATAGAAGTTTAAAAATGCAAAAAAAAATTACATTTGAAACATGTTCAGAGAACAAATCTGGGAAGAGCATGGGGTTTTAAGACTTAAAAAGTCTGATAAAAACTAACTGTGAAACAGGATGAACAATTGACACTCACTAACTGCAAGACTGGTAAAAGCTGCACCAAGATAATACAATGTTTAGGGCTTATCTTCTGTTAATTAAACACCCACACTTAGTAATTATAAGCAAGGAGGCAACAAATCTTAATCACACTGCAGCCATCTTTGTGAAAATCCTATTAATCTTTGTTAATGTTTGTCGCGGTGATAGTCGAGTCGTGGTGGTGGCCGAAATACATTCAGGTCTCTGCAATCGAAGACTGCTCTCGCGAGATCACTGCTCTCCCGCAAAGCTGCTGGCTGCCGATTACTCCCCGTTAAATAAGACACACAGTCGCGATCCGAGAGCAGTATTCGCGGAGAGAGTCGGAACGCTATCACCGCGACAGACATTTAACGACTTGTCCGCAAGTCTAGCTGAACACGGCCAACTGTGTGAGTAGTATGGTGGCCCTGAAGGGACGTCGCAATCCCTAATGATTTCCACCCCCCGAATAATGTGTGCATGTGCGATGTCGTGAACTATTTCATATACTTGGTTGCATACCTTGTAAGACGAGCGAGGAGGCGAGGTGGTCTTCTAAGCCTGGTGCCACACATTGCATATTATGTCATGCACACACATTTTCGAAATATGCGATGTATCTTCAGGGCCACCTTAGATGCCAGCCTTGCGTGCTGCGGGAATTCCGCACACTGAAAAATCGACGAAAATCGCGCATTAAAAAAGTAGTTCATTGATTTAATTTTCTTTCTTAAACAGGGAAAACCTCAAAAAGAAGACATTACACATTTTATCTTCAAAGTTCAGTGCTTACAAAAATGTCAGTTTCTAATCATGGAATAATCTGAAATTTATCCCCATTTCACTTACTTTTTGTCAAGTCGGAATAATACAATCACTGTAAATCGGCAGTGAACAGTCTCGTCGACTGTACTGTGCTTATAAAAACGTGTTGCTCTCCTCGAAGTTGACACACCTACAAGAATCATTGCTTTTGACTGTATCTACAGCAAGATTGGCTGGCAGATTTCTGTGGAGAACACACTGTTTATTTCACTTCAAAGAAGATAACAAAGGTAAGCCCTCATTATAATGAGAAATATAACGTTCCGTGGTGCTGAGTGGTTTATCAGTGTTATTAAACGTGAAACAGTGCCAGTGACCATTTTGATGTTGTACAGACTACTGTACACAATGAAGTGTACATGTACAGTATATTGTACATGTAGCAGATATGGGAATGGAACTAGTACTACTCTAGCCTATCTAGGTATACTAGTAGTACTAGTATAATATAACAGTAGTAATCATCCATGCTGAGCAGTTTTACAACATGTCAATGCGATACTAAAAGAACGAATTGCACTGGGCTAAACGGTGTTTCTAAGGTGTTTTACCAGTAAAGACACAATGGCTCATCCTGGAGGGGGGGGGGGGGGCTCTCGGCGGGCTCTCGGATCCCCTGAAAAAAGGGAAAGGAAGGTGGGGGAGGGGAAGGAGAAAAGTCAAAAGTGTACGTGTGAAGTGTGTTTTTTTCCCGGCGGCAGGATGGATTTTTTTATCATCTTATGAAATGCCATTCGCATTTGTTTTTCCTGCCGAAATTACTCACAAGTTTTATGATATTTCACTGATTGTTTATGTTTGCAACAATAACATAAGCATTTCAAACGAACTTGTCAATTTGTACGGGATAAAATATATTCAATGTCTTTCCAGCATTCAGATACGCACTTTCCACATTTTTCTTTAAGTCGGCCATGTGCAGGGATTTTGGCCTGCTATCCTAGTTCCAAATTACACAGCAAATTTATTCTTCAGTAAACTGTTAATATTTTGTTAAGCAGTAATCTGACATAAATTAATTAAAATTATGTGACACCACCTTCACAAAAAACAAAGGATTCATTGACAGTAGGATAACATTCCATTTATTCATGGAATGTGCCGCCCAGTGATGGAAAGTAGGTAGCAGTAGCACCGCCCAGGAACATTCTCTTCAAAAACATCCGCAGTATTATTACTTAAAACAAAAACTCTTGCCGACGGATATGCAGCGTACACTTAGTTCAGAAGTTATTGCTTAAATAGTGTGTCTAGTTCTCTGTTTTAGGCATATGGAGGATTGATTTTTCAATTCCAATACCACCAAAAGCTCAGAGCTTCCAAGGGGCGAAGCTTGCTTATCAGTATTATTATTGGCCTTAGTCGACTGCTGCTAAGGATAGTACTAATACATGTTGAACATGATACATATTACAGACTAAAAGTCTGTACTTGACTTGGGTTCTATAACATGACTCGTACATCAATTTGAGTCAGCATAGCATCTCATCAAACGTTATAGAGATACATTGCATTTGGATTTGGTGCTATGTAAAGTAATGTGCTGAACGATTAACCAATGTAAAGTTGCCTAATGTGTTAATGTATGCTGACCCGCTGACACCCGTCGCTTGTGATTGGTTTGGAATTTTGCTACCCTTATAAGTTATAGGGCAGCAAAAACTGAGATATAAAGAAAAACATTGGAAATAGCAAACAAGTTGGAAAAATCCCTTGTGGCTTCGCCACTCGCGTGCGTGGTCTCACCTTCCAGTCGCTTGGGGTTGTGGCTCTACGAAGCTGTCCAAGCCACGAAGGCCTTGGCAAAATGCTATGTAATTACTCCCTGAGCCGAGTACAGCCTAGGGCCAAAATTTTGAATGGGTCTACAGTATTTTAGGCTTTCTTGCTTCTGTAGTGTAATATTGTTCTAAGTTCCCAATAATCTGCTGGATGTGGGCATCTTATTGTCATTTTGGTTGTGGTAACATTTATTGTCAAGTTTTAAACACTAGTTCTTACATTGAATGAGTACTTCAGATAATACACAAATAGTTTGTTTGACTATTTATGGCTTGCAAGCATTTCATTTTACAGGGATTGATATTTAAAATCATGGTTTAAAAAGATCTCCAAAAGTTAATTGATCTTTTGAAAACCCCTCTCTCTCTGATAACAACTTTTATTGTTTGGACCTCTTTTAATAAAACTTGTAAGACACAAAGAATCTGAAAAAGTGGTAAAATTAAGGAGCAGTTATTACTTACCTTTAGAGAGAAAGAAAGGGATTGGTAATTATAGAGAAAAAGGAATAATAAAAAGTTTCAAAACTTTGAATACAAAAATGACTGCCTGTAAAGATTAGGCAGGTTCCGTCTGATGCTTAAAGTCAAGGAATTTTATTAAAACACCCATCAAATAAACAAATTGCCTTTTAAACCGAAACAAGCCATGCCTGCCCAAAAATCCTTGACAGGAACATACATGTAAGCATGTTTTTGAATGTTCGATTTAAAACCCCACCATTATACTTTTCCTTTATAATCATTTTGAAGCACATACAAACAACATTGGTAATTTTGCACTAAACATGTTCATTAAACCTCGCTGGGCTCCCAGCATGACGACAGGTTGTTTTGGGCATGTTTTTTTTTTTTTTTTTTTTTTTTTTCCTAGACTGTAGTTGCGTGCAACCAGTACATGACATATGTTTACTTTACCGACTGTCAAAGCCAAGGTGTAGTGGTTGTATTGAGTAGGAACTGTTTGCAGAATAACAATGATGTAGAGACGAGAGACGCGCCGTGACGTGACAACCACACCTGTTGTGAACCTGAAGGAAAAACGAAGTGACCCGAAATGACCCCCCAAAACATAATAAATAACTGATCACCTAATACAGTATTACATTTTGTGGATTCTCAGCTGTACCATTGAAAATAGAAGAATGCAATTATAAAACACAGTAGTAAGTCTTGTTGTTTGGGCATGTTTCTTGTTTTCCAGACTGAGGTTGCATGCCACCAGTACATAACATGTGTTTACTTTACCACGTAAGGAATATTTGCAGAATACAATGTTGTAGAGACTTGCCTAGCAAAAACAACACTTGTGAACCTGTAGGCAAAGCAACTTGACCCACTTTTAAAGTACCCCCAAAACGGAAAAAAAACTAGAAGAAAATGTGGAGTAAAACATTGTGCAAGCCGAAAAGAACACCATAAACACCGATTTAAAAAGACAAAATCACAAGAAAAGCACAAAAATACAAACAGGAAGGGGGGATGACTGGAATGGTGCTGAATTATAAAAATGCTTTAAATTTGTGTAGTTTTGAATGTTAGTGGAGGCCAGCTATGACACAATTTTCAAATCTGCTTACGTTAGTCAAGTGCATATGTAATTGTCATCTTCACACATAAAATTATGTGAACTGTCTTTATTTTTTTCTTCACTTCGCTAAGCGTCTCGGATTAGGCAATTAGAATGATGGCACTCTACAAATGCTTATTGATGATTGGTTGAAGGATTTCCCCCGTGACTCTCAAAGGTTAATTGAGTAATGGTTATTTGAGCAATTGGGAATAAGGGACCAGGGTAAAAATATTAAGAGTCCAGACTTCTGAAAATTCAACGCAGTGTGCACTCCTCAGATCATGCTCACTGTGCTGAAAGTGTTCACTCCTCAGATCAAGCTTGCTGTGCTGAGTGTTCACTCCTCAGATCAAGCTCACTGTGCTGACAGTGTTCACTCTTCAGATTAAGCTCACTGTGCTGACAGAGTTCACTCCTCAGATCAAGCTCCCTTTGCTGACAGTGTTCACTCCTCAGATCAAGCTCACTATACTGACAGTGGTCACCCTCAGATCAAGCTCACTGTGCTGACAGTGTTCACTCCTCAGATTAAGCTCACTAAACTGACAGTGGTCACCCTCAGATCAAGCTCACTGTGCTGACAGCGTTCACTCCTCAGATCAAGCTCACTGTGCTGACAGCATTCACTCCTCAGATCAAGCTCACTGTGCAGACAGTATTCACTCCTCAGTATCAAGCTCACTGTGCTGACAGTGTTCACTCTCAGATCTAGCTCATTGTGCAGACTGTGTTCACTCTCAGATCAAGCTCACTGTGCTAACAGTGTTCACTCCTCAGATCAAGCTCACTGTGTTAAAAGTGTTCACTCAGATCAAGGTCAATGTGCTGACAGTGTTCACTCTCAGATCAAGCTCATTGTGCAGACATTGTTCACTCCTCATATCAAGCTCACTGTGCTGACAGTGTTCACTCTCAGATCAAGCTCACTGTGCTAACAGTGTTTACTCTCAGATCAAGCTCACTATGCCGACAGTGTTCACTCCTCAGATGAAGTTTACTGTGCTGATAGTGTTTACTCCTAAGATCAAGCTCCCCGTGGTAACAGTGTTTACTCTCAGGTCAAGCTCACTCCTGCTGACAGAGTTCACTCCTCAGATCAAGCTCACTGTGCTAACAGTGTTTACTCTCAGATCAAGCTCACTGTTCTAACAGTGTTTACTCTCAGATCAAGCTCACTGTGCTGACAGTGTTCACTCCTCAGATCAAGCTCACTATGCTGACAGTGTACACTTTCAAATCAAGCTCACTGTACTGACAGTGTTCACTCCGCATATCAAGCTCACTGTGCTGACATAGTTCACTCCTCTGATCAAGCTCACTGCGCTGACGGTGTTCACTCCTCAGATCAAGCTCGCTGTGCTGAAAGTGTTCACTCCTCAGATCAAGCTCACTGTGCTGACAGAGTTCACTCTCTGATCAAGCTCACTATGCTGACGGTGTACGCTCCTCAGATCAAGCTCACTGTGCTGACAGTTTTATGGGTAGGGGAGTGAGCCCGACCATTAATTAGGTTTTGTTTTACTAGGGTTTTAGTCTGTTCCTCTAACTTGTATCCCCTAACTACTGTACTGTTACCTGTTGCCTGCGCTACATACACAGGCATCAGGACGACAACGAATAGCTGCACGATGTCCACAGAATCCAAGTTGGTCTTGATCAGACCATGGAGCTTTAAAAAGGACTAGATTGACATGTGTTTTTGTAGTTTTTTTTTCACTTACATAACAGTTTGTGCTGGATGGATATGAAGACTGGATTCTCATGCCTCGCCATTGTTATAATTAAGTGTTCGTTTACGAGAAGACCATGCAAAATCTTGAAAAATCGACAAGGTGGGGGGTCAGCGATTTACACCCAAATCATGGCTATCTGATCCCCACCAGGGACCATAACACCTGGTGAAGCAGCTCGCTCAAAAATCGCACAATGGCCGAGTACGGGGCACCAACTGTTTTTAGCGCAAAATGGACATTTCCGGGAGTTCATTTGTAGTGTTTTTTGGTGTATAATTATAGCCCCGTTAATTCCCTTAAACTGTATCAATTTCTGTCAAATTATACATCAAAAGAAAGAGCTCATCGTCCTCTACACGATCAAATAAAAAAAAATTGTGTGAAGATCTTCACTGCAGATATATAGGCTTTAGGAAAACAGTTCTACTAAGGAAATAAGCCATCTACGCAGTTACCCATAACTTAATTAGTGCAGGGCTGAGAGTCAACAAACTTGGTGGAAATATAGTTCAGATATCCAACTACAATAATAAAAAATAAAAATATTGTCAGCTCTTCTTGATTTTAATTGCCAATTATCAACAAAGATGGAAAAGTTCATAGTAAGTATCAAACCTACATACAGTTCTGAGTAAAATATCTTGCCCTTAATTCACGTCTGGAATAGATTGTTAAAACATTAAAAAAATATGTCAACAAAGATGAAACATAAGTTTTTGCAAGTTTTGTTTATTGAGGTGGATGGGAGAGTTTTTCTGGCAATAATACCAACCGTGATAATGGAAGTGGAACGTCCAGTAATACCGCCCAGTAATACCGCCCACCCAGTTAGCGCGAAGTACCACAAGAGGGCGCCACACATCGCATTGCACCCCCCCCCCCCGGTCGTGAGCGATGTCAATATGTCGGTCATGGATATCGGATACGGCGGCTGTATCGCTGCAGTGTGATTTTTGTAATTTTGAGCATTGCAAAGCCATTGAGTGTGGTGTATATCCCTCTTATCTGCGCGAGAGCAATACCCTGCACCTTCATCAATGCACCAAAAAAAATACGGAGCCATTTGCAGAACTAAGTGGAAAGTTGCTGCATATGACGTGAATGTCGAGTCGAAGTTGATCCTCCTGCGATGTAGGTTATTCGACGTTGATGCTTACACTAGTTACAGTGATAAGACGATATGCCCGGCGCATCAGTACAAGTTAGAGTTGAGTTGGACATCAACAAGGATATGCTGTCATCCACTCCATACTGCCAGGCCCGTAACCGGGATTCATGTTTTTTGGGGGGCGAATGCGAAAGTTTTTTTGAGGGGGCGGATTGTTTTTTTTTTGGGGGGGCGGACTTTTTTTTTTTTTTTTTTTTTAATTCCCCCCCCCCGGTTGAGACTGTCAATTCGGGAGCAGCTTCGGCAACCATGTCCAAGGCAATTCATTCTGGCTGGGCTCACAAGTTTTCCAAGGCAAGTAAGAGGTTTTCGCAGCAAGTGAAGGATTTTTTGCTTGCCCAGTTTCATGATTGGCGCCAATACGGGAAAGAAGGAAAACCCAGAAACTGTGTCCCGGCGATTGAAAAGTCAGTTTCACAGAGATGACTGGTTGACTACCCAACAGATAGCCAGCTATTTTTCACGTATTGATCTCTTACACAAATCTGGGAAACTGCCATCAAAGAGCTGGACTGATGTGAACAATAATGCTGTAGAGTTGGTTGAAAGACAGGTTCTCGTGGATGCTATACAGAACCAGTGTGAGCTTTGAGGCATTTAAATGCATGATGCCATCGGACGCTTATCAAGTGTCCGTTTTTGATTGAACAGTCAGTACTCTGCCATTTTTAATTGTTGTTAATCTCAAATTTTGAACTTCCCAAACTACACCTAGCCAATTAGCATTCCAGTTGTCTCGTTACCATCAGGGTTGATTTTCACACCAACAAAATCCATCAATGACCAGTACTGCTTCCAACTTTGATGCCGTGGGTGTATTATCTATGTGGTAGTACTTGTACCACTCTATCTTGACTGTATAGTCAGTGAATACCACACACCGGTAGTGTGAAGGTAAAAACTGAAATATATTTAACCGTTGCACATATGAATATGTCAATAAATAAAACCATTGACACTTATTGTGTTATTATCTAAACTATAATAAACTCTTGGTGTGTTTATTTTGTTTCTAATCACCTGATTCTGAAGAGGATCTTGCCTTTGCAACACAGCAAATGTCTGACAAGGACCAAATAACTTGCACTGGTAGCTACTATTGTGATCATACAAATCAGAAAGGTTGAAAGGCTTGGAGGAGGGGGGTCACAACTAAAATATGAATCGGGATTTGAGTATGACAAACTAAACAAAACGTTTAGATGTTAGGTCATTGACTGAATCCTGAGGAAATTGGTCATGTTCACCATAACACTTAATAAAGGATTCAAGGACCAACATAAGTGTTTCATGTAGAGTAATGAGAGGTTTGCTTCATGTCCAATGCATCGAAACTACCGTTGAAAACAAGGCAATCGCAAATCACAACAGGTACCAGTTTTGAACGATGCAATGCTAAACCGCCATTATAAGGCAAAAACAGGCTCCTGCCATTTCAAAAAAAAAAAACTGCTGACAAATATTTTATTGATGCTACCTAAGGATCATATTAAGAACTCTCTTTCACCCGAGTGTCATTGCTCACAGACCTGCACTAATGACTGTACAGCGATTCAAAGATGTGACGCAAATTTAGGGGTACCCTTAAATGAAGAGTTACCGTTGCCACGTAAGAGGTTTTTTCCCCACAATTTTGACTTCGTGGTTTAGTTCAGGATACAAACTAAAGACCCTACAAATTTCATTGCTCTACTGTATTCCACCGTTCAGCAGCAAGCGTTTAAACTTCTGCAGCCCAAAATCATCAAAAACGCCATTTTACCACTAAAAAACACATTTTTGGCTCTTGTTTCTGTTAGGGAGGTCGGATCTGCCAAATATTGTGCACAGCCTCAAGGCTACCCATGACCCACCTACCACCAAAATTTCAGCCAAATCCGTTGACCCCCCACCTTATCACGGTCTGCATGGTCCTCTCGTGGACATGCTCTTAATACATAAACAGAGCACCAGTCTACTTACAACATTGTCACTTAAACTTGACAGTTGCACTGGCTGGAAAAGCGTACACGCTAACCTTTGACCGCGTTTATATATGTTTGTTTGTTTGTTTGTTTGTTTGTTTTTGTTTTTTTTTTTTTTTTTTTTTTTTTTTTTTTTTTTTTTTTTTTACATTTTTTCAATAATTACGTGTTATTGTGATGATTTTCTTTTAAAACAACCATCTAAAAATTATTGTCTGTGATTCCACATCACTAAATTAGGTAAGCAGTATTAGCTGGTATGTCTCTTTATTACTGTCAGGTGGGCATAATATCTTAGATTGGCAAGTATAGTCATGTATATTTTGTAATTATTTATCCTCCGTAGTTGTTGGCCCCAAGACCAGCCTCATTTTGATTATTTCTAATCTTTTTACAACAGCATTGTACACTCCCACCATGCTCTCACTCAGTGGTAATGCATAAAAATTGACAGAAAGGGACTCCATTGTATCACAGAGAATGGCAGACTCGAGTGATGGTAAGTTTGTTGATCCTTTTCAAAACCTTAGAACGAAAATGTTATATTAATGGTTGTGTCTTCTTATACAGCCTCAAATCTGTAAGTGTAACTCGGTGACGTTCATGGCGCCTATTTAGCTCACTTATAGTTAAATCAGTCAACTCTGCCCCCACAAGTACCCATTCACCACAGGGTGAAGAGAAGAAATTATAGTTGTTTCTTGCTCAAGGACACAGGTGTCATGATGGGATTCGGACACACTCTGTCATGACCTAGCCACAAGAACTTGAGTCCAATGCACTAAACCATATAAAATTGTGACATTATAATAACATTCTTTAGCAATCCCAGAAACAGTCAGAATTTTCCAGGGTTATTATTATTATAAGATCTTTCAGGTAACAAAACCAAAGATAGCTCATAAAGTGAACCTCATTACTGCAGCTCGCTAGCCTGAGGAAACCTGTAAACGTGGGGGCTTGCTATTTGTACCAGAAACTCTGGGCTAACATCTACTCTTCAACTATACGTGTTCTGGGTTTTTTTACGTGCACTATTCATCCAAGTATGATGGACCTAAACCTTTAAAATGTCCCATCTTATGGACAAAGTATTAATGGTAAAATCTTGATCAAAGACAAGTGTCACGACCTGTACTCAAACCCACACTCTGCTGATTTTAGAAACACCAGGGCTTGAGTCTGGTGCTCCTCGCCGCTCGGCCACATGAGGTGAATCCCTGAAATTTGTTTACAGTTGGCTACAATTCTGGTTTTACTAACTCCTCAGAATGCTTATAAAGGTCTTAAGGTCGTATTGATGGGAGGAGGGAAAACTCAAATTGTGAATATATGAAATCATGGTCCCAGAATTACACAATGCTAAGTTTCATGTTTAATTGAATAATGCCCATCAGCACAAGGCCAAAGAGACACCCAAGAAGGTAACGGTTACAATTAATCTAAAGTCAATTAAAGGAGAGAGAAGGTATAATCACTTTCCTCTTAAACTGGAATAGATTGTAAGTTGGTTGGAAACAAAGAGTGCAGCAGTAGTGAGAAAGCTCTCAAATGTCATTTTTATACTAGGGTAGACTTCCCCAATCCACATAATTAAGCTGAGTGGAATTGTTTGTATGAGGCAGCATCTTGCCAATAAAATTGTTTGTTTGATAAATGTATACCCTTGTAAATGAGAATGTGTTGTGTTCGTTTAGTCATTGATTTTAACATTTTTGAACTTAATGGCAATGCAGATGATGATTTTGGACAGAAGCTGCCGCCTCTTCACATTTATCTGAAGCGAGTTCTTGACAAATATCCAGAAGGAGGACAGATACTTAAGGTATGGATTTTATGGGGATTAAAAGGTTTTTTTTGCAAAAAAATAAAGAAAACAAAGTCTACGCACGTTCCTTTTTCCATATATTGTTTGGTTTGTGGTAACACCTGGTGATTAAATACATGCATCTACATTGCTGTGTAGATTGTTAGATCTTGTCTTGTTATCATTCTACTACCATGGAGTAGATTTCGGAATTCAGGGGAACTTCAGGGGAATTGTCCTGCCGATTAATTGTAATCCCAGGGGTAGGTTTGACAATCAGGCTGGTGGATCAAGAGGACTTAATTGTGGATCGACTAGTTTTATTCCCACAATATAATTCTCTCTGGCTCCATAACATCAAGTTTAAAAGCATTTTGTAGTTGTCTTTTTATTCTGTGGGAGAGGACACATGACTGAAGAGGACGAGGTGTCAAACTTTACAGCTGAAAATGCACATGTTGTGTCGAGCTTTACATAATGGGAATTAGTTTTACATATATTTACTGCTTCAAGTGCTATGGTTAAAACTACAACTCCCGAGGTGATCCTTGGTGTCTAGTGTTCTATTTTCCAGAGTGGACACGGAGGGAAATCACCGATGGAGTGTTAGTTTTAACCATATCACAGTAAATGCAGTCATAATGTGACTTTGGGGTGTTAACATACAAATATTATTTGTATGTTAACACCCGAAACATATACTGTGCCTAGACGTCTAGGCACCAAGATGCTGCTATTGCTATGGGTATAGTACACTGGTTGCTATGGGTCAGTAGGCCTGAAGTGGTTGCTACGGTTATAGTAAATTGTTTGTTGCGTATATTGCGGTCACGTTTGTACAGCTTTCTAGTAAGAATAAGACACATCATGTTACGCGCTCTAGAGCAATCAAAAGGCAAAATCCTTGTAAAAGGGTGTAATAATGTTGCCTATTTATAAAATGCTTATTTCTGTAATGCATTTATTTTACAGGAGCTTGTACAGAATGCTGATGATGCTGAGGCAAAAAAGGTGATATTCTTGTTTGATAAATCAGAACATTCTAAGGATCAACTCTGGAGAGATGAGCTTCGTCAGTTCCAAGGTCCAGCCCTGTATGCTTACAACGATGCCGTGTTTAAACCACCAGACTGGTATAACATCCAACATCCTGAACAGAGTGGAAAGGCTGATGAACTCACAAAGGTTGGGAGGTTTGGTCTGGGTTTCATCTCTGTCTATCACTTGACAGGTGAGTCAGTGTTTAGTTTATTGTCTTACTATTGTTTGCTTAAGGTTTATTTTAAAATGGTTGAAAGTTCAAGTCTGTTTCATACTAAACCATATAGTCTAAATAGTGTCCCATTTGGGCAGGCTACTTCACTCTGTCATAAACTTTCTCGACCAATAGCGCACCCAGGATTATGTCTTGGGGGGGGGGGCTGACAGAAATGCAAGGGGTGGGGTACAGGGGCCATCCTAACAGCCCCTGTCGGGCAAGGGGCGAAGCCTTGGTGGGGGTCCAGGGGGCAAACCCACTGTAGCTCTGAGCTGAGCAGGGGGTGAAAAATCCAGCCTTTTAAAAAAATGAAAAATATATATACTTTGTTTGCACTTCTGTGCTGAGTGTCGGCAAGAGTTTTTGCAACTTTGCCTTCCCCTCTCTCTTTCCTTTCTCTCTTTAGTTTCCCCTTCTTTTTGTCCTCATATATTTTCTGGGGACCCTCTTGAGAGGCATCAACCCCACACACACACACACACGCCCAAGTGTGTAATGACCTCCAATCGTGGACCCTCCTTTGTTCAACTCTTTGTCCTGACAAACGTGGACCCCATTGTTTTCCTTTGTGATAGCAAACGTGGACCTATTGTCCCTTTTGTTGTAAGTCCTCGGTTTGAATGTCACTACAAACTCACACACACAATCGGTGTGCCGTTGTTCCTGACAGATGTGATTTTAAATTTCTGGCAATAAAAGGTGTTTAACTTTAAGGAAAAAAAACAGTACATGCTGACTTTAAAAAGAATTTTGTTTCCACCACTCACTGGAGGTTTATTTTATTGACCTAACAACAATGATATGTTTTCATTCTGCCGTTAAGCAAAATCATTGTTTACTAAAGCCTCCAAGTAGCACAATAAATTTACACTTCAAGATTTATAATGTCAGCTGTGTTCTGAATCTGGGAAAAATACATTGGTCCCATTTTTTGCTCAGGTTAATTTAATATTCTTTCTATTCTTTTTTGTACCTTAACTTTTTTTTCAGACCTTCCATGCATTCTAAGTGGGAGAAGATTGGCTTTTTGGATCCACAGGAAAAGTTGTTCAACTACAATCCTCAAACCAACACCAAATACAAGGGGAAGCGAGGTAAGAAATGGACACTTAATGCAGAACTGCTGTCCAAATTTCGAGGACAATTTTCACCATTTCTGGTTGACTTATTCCATTGTGCTGATTCCAGTTTTGTGAATGGTCATTTTAAAGGAACTATTTTCCGGTTCCCGCTCCGTACAGAGGCTTCAGAGATCAGTAAGAATGTGTATAGGGATGACCAGCGAGTACTTGACCTCTTCAGGTCTTTTGAAACAGATTCAGAGCTGTCTCTACTGTTCCTAAAACATGTACAATCCATTGAAATTTATGAAAGGGATCATATCCATGAGCAGCCCCAACAACTCTACAAAGTACACATTACTCCTAAAGATCGTCCAAACTTGACCATTAAGAGACAACAATTCTTGACCCGAGTTCCAGAGATGCTAGACTTTCATACGGTGACATGTATGAATATAGAGAAGCAGACAGGTGTAGGCTCTTGTACCAGCAGGTTCATTACAATTAATGCCATCAAGACAGAAAACACCTCAAGTCAACTTCAACAACTCATCAGTGACGATGATCTGAAGTTAGTTCCATGGATGGGTGTAGCCGTTCGAATCGGACATGGGGACTCACTAGATGTCAGTAGGAGTGATGGTCGAGTGTTTTGTTTCCTGCCATTGCCTGGTAGTGAGCAAACTGGTTTACCTGTCCACGTTCATGGCTATTTCGGCCTGGGAGACAACCGTCGGAGTATCAAATGGCCCGATCGAGAATCTCAACATGACAAGAATGCCTTATGGAACAAGCTTTTGGCAACTGAAGTATTTCCTGGTGTCTTTAGAAAAGTGATTCTTGCTTTAATAGAGGAAAGCAAAGTGTCATCTGATCCAGTCAGTCCCGATGATGTATACAGAGCCTGGCCATGTCAAGAGAGTATCAAAAAGGAGTGGTCCGAGGGTGTCAAAACATTTCTGCAGATGCTAAGGAATGATGCCATTTTCTACACTGACCACAATGGTGGCCGTTGGATGAAGGCAAACGAGGTATACGTTGACACCCAAAATAACCCTCTGCTTACTAAGATACTAAAGCATAAGGGATATCCAGTTGCACATCTACCCAACCATGTTACTGCATCTCTTCGCTGGGCAGGTGTCGAGTACCAAGAGATAACACCCACAGTTGTTCGTTCATGTATCCGGAATGATCCTCTCCAGTACCTATCAAGAGCTGAGAAGCTTCAACTCATAGGCTATGTTACGAGTGACACACAGTCTGATCTGACCAATATCTATCTACTGCCCTTACAGGATGAAACATTTACTTTGTTTTCTCAGGGATCACCCACAGTGTACATTGCTAGTAGTGAGAATCCAAGTAGTCTCATTCCAAGTGCAGATGCAAAGTTTGCTGCAAGTGACATACCAGAGGTCTTAAGATCCAGTCAAGTAATATCCCACACTCAGCTGAAGAATCTTTAGGTCGATGATATGTTTCCACTTCTTCAGCAAACACTTCCAAGTGCTTGGATTGGAGGGGCAGATGTAAACGTTCAGTGGACTCCAGGATACAACAAACATCCCTCCATTCAATGATTGACTGACACTTGTAACTGGCTGACAAAGAATCAAGTCCTCTCTCTCTCTCTCTCTCTCTCCTCTCTCTCTCCTCTCTCTCTCTCTCTCTCTCTCTCTCTCTCTCTCTCTCTCTCTCTCTCTCTCTCTCTCTCTCTCTCTCTCTCTCTCTCTCTCTCTCTCTCTCTCTCTCTCTCTCTCTCTCTCTCTCTCTCTCTCTCTCTCTCTCTCTCTCTCTCTCTCTCTCCTCTCTCTCTCTCTCTCTCTCTCTCTCTCTCTCTCTCTCTCTCTCTCTCTCTCTCTCTCGAGATCTCGAGATCTCGATCTCGAATTTCCGAAATATTCCACTCATTCCTGTTATAAACAACACATTTCTCACAAAGCTACATGAGAATTGTATCATACATGTTTATCGCACACATCAACAATCGAGCCATCTGGGTGCTTATTTGACTGAGAATATTTGTTCATTTCTTGAAAGCACTGGTGCATTGTACTGTGGGATAATCTTCCTGTTTTCATTACAAGACACCCTTCTTTGAACAATTACATCCGCTTTCCCATACCTGATGGAGTGCTTGAGGTCTTAAATGCACGCGGACAAAGTGTCAACATAGCAGGATGTGTAGCAAACATGACACCTAATGGAAAAAACGATTTGAGGGGTTTATTTGGCGAATTGCGGAAAGTAACACATGAACAAAGAGATGTTCTAAACCGGCTGCCTCTGTTTTTATCAAATGCTCAAAGTTTTGTGTCAGCAAAGGCAAGTAGAGAGTGCAGTTCCAAGCAATTTCTTTGGGATACCAGTCAAACGTCTGAATAAATATCGAATCATCATTACGGATAGGTCTGATGACAATTTAGTAAATTTGTTGGATATCGAATGGATATCCATAAGGAAACGGCTGTTGAGCTTTTGTAAAAAAATATCCTACCTGCTGTGGCTGAATGATTCTACACTGTCGAAGAATCCATGTCAATGATGTCTTGGGTGTTGGCAAGGTCAAACTATGGCAATTTAGTCCACAACTTGAAGTTCATACCTACTGCAGATGGCAAACTGGCAAGTCCCTCGGAGCTATTTGAACCAAGTGATCAACTCATTTTGCTGTTTGGATCCTCAGATGTGTTTCCAATCAAGGCATATTCGGAGGGTGAACTTCTCAGTCACCTGAAACGGGTTGGTCTGAAGAATGATTCTCATGTCACATCTAGTGACGTGTTAAATGTAGCAACCGAGGTGTCAAGAGGTCAAGAAAATGGGCAGCCACAAGTTGAAAGAGCCAAAATGCTCATCAACCACTTCCCTCATCTGTTATCTACGAATGTTTAAAGTAACAGGATGACAAAACCATTGTACAAGTTCCTTGAAGACTTGAAGTGGGTACCATGTGAGGGTTCATCTCCATATCAGTACCCTATCTCAGGTGGCTGGTGTTGGAATAAAAACACACTGTACTCACCAAGGCAAGTGGAATTGATTTAATCTGCCATGTTGCAAGGTTCTGTGGTACCTCTTATTAGTATGCCAGACATTAAACAAGAGCTACTGAATGTCTTCAACTGAAGTGTACAGCTTAATCCCGGAAACTACCAAAATGTTGAAAATGTTGTGCTTCAGTTGAAGACTGTTGTGAGCAACTTTGTATATCCAGTCGGAATACCTGCTGTCTCCAACGCGGTGCATGCGATATATGGATTCTTGAGCAGAGCATCGGACCAGCACCAGAAAAACTTGTTCCAAGCAAATATAACTTCACAGCCATGGGTATGGCATGGCGCAGGGTTTACAACTCCAGACAAAATGGCGTTAGCTGTTGGAACACTTCGTATTGATCTGAAGCCATACCTTTTTACTGTACCAGAAAGTCTAAAACAACAAGGTAATTTGCTTACTCGAATGGGAGTTTGTACATTGATAACAATTCCATAATGTCTTTTTTGTACAAAACGGTTGACTGAATTCGCGATAAGAAATAAGTGTTTTTTTCATGATGGTTAATCTAATGCTTAATTCAGCTTAAATTATTAGTTTCAAAATAGTGCACCATAGTAACCATTCAACTCTGGTAACCATTGAAATGTCATCTTATGTCATCTTATTGCATGCTCGAACTGTTTTTCCTTTGCATAAAACCACAGTGGAAGATATTGAATGATAAGACAATGTGAGGGTTGACTGTGTACTGTCCAGATGCACTCACCACACCAGTCTTGATATCAATGACACTGTGGACTGGCATAATTTATTATTAATCACAACCACAGTGGATGGTATCGAATGATCAGACAGTTAAAAGTTAACTGTGTATTGTGTTTACGCATTTATCACACCACATAATATGGATCATAGCGCAGGCTTGCAGATTTTATCTATCTTTCAAAACCACAGTAGATAAATAATAATAATCTAAAGTTTGTACCAATCACTTTTACGTTGGTTTCAATATGTCGTACAATTTATTTGTTAAACTTACGAAGTATACTACAAAAGATGTACAACAATAGTTTCAACACCTACCCGCAGACGGGATTTTAACATAACTGGATGATAATGAATGGCCATACAGTAGGAGGGTTAACTGTGTTCTAGGACATAGTGTGCTGTGTAGATGCCTTCACCATATGATCTCACTTTTCATCCAGGCACAGTTTATGTGTTATTCAAAACCATAGTGGGTGATATTGAATGATCTTACATAAAAGTTTGTTTTCATGTAACTATACAATGAACACCTCTTTCATTCCAGAGCATGGGAGTACAATTATTGTATTCTAAATTTTAGGTTCGGAGAGATGTGTCAAAAGTACTATTTCTTAGACTGTATATTAAACTATACGTGGACAACGTTGGTAAATATCGAAGATATATACACTTCGTGTGACCTTTCGTACATTAAATAACAAACAAGCATCAACCGCTCATCCGAATCACGAGAACATAGTGCGAAAAAAAGAATTTTTTTACTGTTTTCAAACATCAGATTTTTGACTCGCAAGATCGAAACTAAGTCAAATCAATTCAATTAGACATTAGTTTCCATATTTTTCAGGTGCATATGAAAGAAAAGTGAACAAATACAAAACAGGTATTAAACTAAAAGATGATGAAGACCTACGTTTTGCCCATTTCGAGTAAAAGTATTTCAAGTGAAATTACTAGTTTATACCATGTTAACTATGTGCAAATACGTGAGCCATGCTTACAATCTTACCAGTATTATGTACACCCTTTGAGGAGAGATTTATCTGTAAATGTTACATAAACAAACAATAAGTACAAACAGAATGCTTAAAAAATACACAATATATGTTTTAGAATCAAATTAATGACTTACAGAATTACTTTAATTTGTGTCTGGCAGGTCTATAATCACGATATAATGCAGAATTAAGACATCATATAGCTTACAAACTAGAGAAAGATAGTCTCTAGCCATTACATTGCGTTATATTTTAGTTCTTTGTGTATTTAACCATATAGCTAGTTCCAACATTATAAGTAAATGTCACCTGTGCATTCCTAGTTTTTGTGTTATACCTTGTTTAGCTCAACAAAAGTGGAGCATTTAATGTTCAGTTGTCTCTTATAGATTTGACACTCATGGAGTAATCATCATCTGTTTTGTAGTAAATTTTTCTTGGTAGTAAGTAGCTTTTTTTCGAAGTCTCAATACTTGTACAAATTTATCATTTCTGCCTGAAACCTTGTTTGTGAACATTCGAAACAATAAACATTATATTTTGACCCGACACAGGTCTACCACGGCGGAATGTATAACACATGAGTGTAATTATGTTTCATACTTTGACTACGATGTAAGCATCAACTTGTTTGAACTATATTATAGCCTTCGTGTTTCTAATTATCTCAAAATCATGATGTTTTATTAGATTATCACTTGTAACTATGAAGTAACGAAAGTATTAATATGTTTGTACGTATATACTGTTCCATGAAATTGGATTGTTTTGTCACTTCTAAAATTATAGAATTTTCTTTAAAAGGAGAATGAACATGAAAACAGTTTTATTTGTGAACAATATTGTTGTGTTCCACTTACAACAAAGTCCAAAAAAGAGTACTTTTAGTGAACAGTTTAAATGTTAGAACATTCAAACTTCTATATAGTATTTTTAATTTACTCCTATTTCTACATTTCTTAATACAATGAGTAAACCTTAAATTCAAGTACTCGGTTTTAGTGTAGTTTTGTTTTATGTTCAATGTACCTTATCATTAAAGCCAATCTGATATTTTGATCGTTTTAGTTTCATATGAGCTTTGTAATGTAAATACATATTTCTATTCTGAGCGAAGTCAAAATCGCATTAAACATAAAACATACGCCTCTTAAGACAAATAGACAGACAAAATGTCTTACCTTTTGTCTTCGAGAGAAGAGTTTATTCTGAGTTGATATTATTCTTATTTCATAATTCTTGTAATCCTGATATTGAAATTGGTGGAATTTGTATAATATTTTTTTCTTCTTTTAACTTCTTATCATAATTTTTTTAATAGCACAAGATAAAATACAATCATGCTTTGTCTCTGACGGAATTGTCGTTTCAGAATTGTAAATTCATGTAAAGGTTTCTTCGAGTATAGTTGTACGGTAGTTGTCCGTATTATCTAACCCAAATACTCATAATAAGCCTAAATATTTTGCCTAGGCCTACAGATAGTGTGTCGCTAAAGTTTAACAGTTTAATTTAATTGTCAAGTGTAGAACGAGTGATATTTCAAAGCAGGAGAAAGTTAGAATTAGTTAAATTGTAAAACATTACGTTTGTTTCTAAGAAATTTTAGTCGATCATTAAGTCAATGCCTGGCCCAATTTCATAGAGCTGTCTGAGCACACAAGTAAGCTAACCCCACACAAATGTTGATCTGACTTCAAAATGGTATACCTGTCAAAATACTATATCAAGCGTAACGTGCGTGACTGGCTTACTGTTTATATTTTTTTTTTGCAAAGCAGAACAATATGTGTGCTAAAGCAGCTGCTTATAATTGGAGTCCAATCATTACTTACATTGACGTTTCAATGTTGAAGAGATTTGTAAGTCATTTTGGGAACCATCATTTTCTGTCTTGCAAATTACCGACATTAACAAACGTACATAGATGGAACATTTTATATCCTTAAATTGTGTTCTTCTGAAAAGTACATTTAAACCATGTCGATTATTATTATTGTTGTATATATTAATTTGCCAGTGCCGAACTTTGAAGCCAAACAATCGGTTTTAAAGTATACAATTATTGTTCATCTTTGTTCTACTTATAGTTAGTTGATGTTTTTCTATTCTGAATTTACCCCGTGAGCACATGCTATTATAAATGTATGTTTTGCAGCAGTTTCGTTAATTTTTAATGTACCATCATTGTAACCAAGTAAGTTAAAGATTGTTAAATAATTTAACATGAGTTTTGAAGCGTAAATACCTCTTCCTACGCGCAAAGTTTAAATCGAATCAAACAGCACAAGATAGAATACATGTTTTCAAGACAAATAGACAGCTTATAAGTCTCACAAACTAAAATAAGAGTATCTTTTCAGACGTTTGAGAAAAGAGTTTATGTTGGGTTATTATTTTCTGGTGTCTTATAAGATTATTTAAATATTTTGATTAATGGTCAATTGATGTTTTGTATAACATCGTTTCTCCTTTTACTGCGTTTATGCCTGAATTCTGAGCAGCTTAAAAAAAGATGAGAAACATAAATACTGAATTGTCTATGACCTACATTGAGTTTTCTTTCAGGAATTTATCATTTTAACGTGTCGGTTATTTGGTTGATAGTTGTTGTTTTTCTCTATGACGGTTGTTATTAAAGTATATGTTGTTTAAGGTTATGTTTTTAAGTAAAGATTTAGATTAGTTTGAACTAAACATTCTGTATGGAACCGCGTAATTTCAAATCAGGGGGAACAAAGAGGCATTAATGTTATACCCCTTTCTATTTGTTTCTTAAACTTTGTAAAAATTGTTATTACTCTTGACGAAATTTCAACCGAATTATGGTAACGTCAGGATGGTACGATGATTGCACACATTTGATGTGTAATGTTCCAGTGATTTGGAAGCTGACCGACTTCTTAAATACTATTATGCACTTCACACTGTGCCATCGAATGAAGTGCATCTTTTTAAATACACTTATTGTTGTTATAAAATCGATTATTTAATCTTGGCACATAATATGCAGTAAATTAATAAACGTGTAGTGTCCTTTTAGGTGGCCCTCAAGCAGGTTGGCGGAGCCAAAGCCTATGCCGAGCCTGATACATGGTTTTGAAAACGGCTGTAGTTGCGGTGTATGATCTCACCAAACAGCGCCTTCCTGATAATGTCTTGTTTTTCAGGATTTCAAGACGTATTAAGAGTGGACTTTAATGTTTACGTATACCTCTTTTCGTAAAACACGGGGTAATTTTACATACGAAAAGTTATTAATTTATTGACACATTTGATATATACATACATATATATATCAGTATATATTTATTTATATATACATCATTTTTTTGGGGGGGGGGGGTAAATTGAAGGTGAGCAATTTCCTGAAGATATTGGTTGCATTCATTATTTAGAAAAAATACGTAACAATATATTCCTTTAGACTTAAATTTCGTTTACAGCTGGAGTTACGCAATTCAACCAAAAGAACAAAATGCTAAATAATCCATGGATATTTGTATGTGTTAAATTGAGTTTCAAGGGCAAAAAACTCTGTTGAGGGTAAAGAAGTTTTGTTAAGTTTGCTTTTTTTTTCAATTTAAAAACCGGCTTGCGTTTAAAACTATTGATGGTTTAATTTGAAGTCATTATGGCTGTCTGTTTTTTATATATTTTTCTGTAAATTCAAGTTCAATGTTCTAAAAAAAGATATGTTAACCGGTCTTTCTATTCACCATGATTAGTTTCGACCATTAAGTGACTGTTTATTAGAGATTGTTTTAAACAATCCATCACAGTGTGGTACTGATGAGTCATTGTTAAGGCATTTTTTTAACTAATCACAGTCCATCTTGATTCACCACTGTTTGACAATCATTCTATAATGTTTTATCGAGGAACTACTTATGCGTTATTTTTAAAGATGCTTAAAGTCATATAACTCAGAACATATAACTAATTAGTTGCTGCCAAAAATGTTTTACTTACATTTTGGCCATAAATTATATGTTGTTTGACTTTCGGTACATTTAATAAATTTTGAGAAATTGATGATGCTTTTGTTTGTGACTTATTGAACAGATTTTGATAAAACTACAGAGGGACGTTAACCTAGTAGTCACTACAGGGGCGCATTGTCTTCAAATCTTCGAAAATATTGCCGTTTGAATCGTTCCTGTTCCTTTGTAGTAGTTGTTCGTGCACAAATACACATAAAGTGTGTTGCAATTGATGTAAAAGTGATAAAAAAAACTTTAAAAAACACATAATTTTGTCTCTTGAAATATAGCGGAACATACGCCATTTTGTGGAGTCAAAGCTCTTAAAATAGCGGACCGTGTTCTATCATGAATGTTAACAACAACAACAACAAACAATTCATGAGAACAGTTATGTAAATCACTATATTATACGTTTAAAACTTCTTTCCAACCATCATTTTATACAAACGCTAGTTATATCCCAAGCGCCCAATCTGAAGGCAATGTGACCCTTTAAATGAAGGAATTTTTTTTTCCAGCCTCGGTTTGGTTGCTCTGAATTGAATGAGAGGAAAGCAAGATTCCCCATGATTTAATTGAGTCTGTGGTTGTAAATGTTGACTGAATATTTGAGTTTCTTCACCATGTATCAGAAGTGGGGACTGCTCTATATTCCGACACCCCTATGTTCCGACACCCCTATATTCCGACACCCCTATGTTCCGACAACTCAACCTATGTTCCGACACCCCTATGTTCCGACACCCCTATATTCTGACACCCCTATGTTCCGACAACTCAACCTATGTTCCGACACCCCTATGTTCCGACAACCCGCACAAAATATTGTTTTAGCCTTTTTCTAAAGAAAAAACGGTGCGACAAACCACACCAGCCCGCAATTCAATCCTTTTGTTTTAATTGATCACTATTTTAAAGTAATTATTACTTCCAAAGTGCAAGGTGTAATTCAATTTCACCAGTTTAGCATTCACTGGTCAAATTAAATAATTCAATTTCATTAGGTCGCAAAGATCATTCAATTTCGTAAAAACAAGCTGCAAGAGGCTGGTCAATAATTCAATTTCATGTTTTTGCCTTGTAGGGGTGTAGCCATCAGAAGTGGTTGGTGTATTGCAACTTCAGCCAAAAAAACATAAGTTTGCATGGTAAACTATGCGTTTGCAGCGCAGCCATGCATGCGCCTTGCATGTTCGTAAGTTTGTGTTTATCAACAACGTCAACGGACACATCATTCTTGTAAATCCCAACAGATTTGGTTTATGATCTGATGACGTCATCATATCATTATCATTTCTGTGTCATTTTGATGTTCAGGTTCATTTGTCTGATGAGTTTTGTATCAATTTCAATCTTGGGATAGGCTGTAGAGAATAGTTCCATGGAAGAACAAAACTGCATTGATTTTTTTGTGACATCAATGACATTATTATAGATTGCTAAAATAGCTTAAGTGTGTCTGGAGATATTTTTTGGAAATAAAATCAGTGTAAAACAGCGCCCGGTAACGTCTTAAAGACGTCTCTGAAGCGGTTTAATTTGCTTCCAGTTTGGCAGTAAGGTGAGCTTGGAATTGTTTTGTTTTTTTGTTAGCGAAAAAACAATGCTCACATTTGACTGTGAATGAGGTCTGTACTGCTGTACTCAAGATTTACGAAGCATCATGCCAAAATTGAAAGCGTGCACCTTGAACACGACTACGTACTTCTGTACACCATATATAACATATACATGGACATGTAAATGGACATTTACGTGGCATGGTATTACCAGCAGAGTGGGGACAGCAAAACAACATGAAAGGACATGAAATGAACAATGCTGTCCTCACATTGGAATCATTTGTATTTTTGTGTCCTCACATTTTTTATATGCGCTTAGTCTATGGAGAGTGTTAAGTTAGAGGAGCACAGAAAAGTCCTCAGTGTTTCGAGTACAAGTTCATGCGACACGATTTACTGACAAGTTTATTTTCAGGGAATTCTCCACATTCTGTTACATATTTTACGTATAATAATAGTCTTTGCTTGAAGACTCTCGCATTTATTAAAGACAGAAATGTACCATATACACCCTACGTTGTGCTCAAATCGGAATTACAATGCGATCCATCTCGATTTGCATTTTGTTGCTGGAAGTCAATTACTACGCCCTCTGTTGGCCATTTTGTTTGTTTTTCAACTGGCGAATAGCAGCAAAACACTTTTAACAAGGTAGAATAAAGTTACGGCTTAAACCAAGACTACGATGGACACTCTTGAATATCCTGTACTTTGCTGAACTACCCCAAAGGTTGCCAATGGTTATTCTTCATTTTATGGGCGAAAGATTATAAGGAAATTATGACGGTAAAATAAAATAAGGTTGCTAAGGGTGCACCCCACCAAATAATTTCTCATAGCACACAGTGCAAAATGCTAAATATTCAAAAGTACACGTCTGCTCAATTTCATATGGGGAGTCCCTGGGCCCGTCGAGTTATTTTCCCTCCAAGTAAAAACACCCCTTCACAGGTGTAATTTTCAAAATGTCCGAGCATCAATCTTACAAAATGTCCCTACACCTCTCAGCAAATAGGACCATTTATTTCAGGGCCTATGTCATCCAAAATACCTCAAGCTGGAAGTCAACAACCCCCCAGGTCACAATTGGGCAACATTTTTACACTGAAACACTTTCTCGGGGCTCTCAAATCTGTCTAATATAGAATATTTTTGAGGGCCTACAAAATATTAATGAGCTCGACGCTCTGCTTTCTCCTATTTGGTGGGGTGTACCCTATAGAGCAAGTCATTTTCACAGTTTGACTGGAGACCACATTCAGGACATCAGGACTATTGTCAGAATCATATTTCTTCAGGAAAATTGGAATTGTTTTAATCCGTTGAGAAATGGCAGGCTTAAACAAACAAACCACTCCTATGGTATTTTGTGTACATCATTTCCAAGTGATGAGCAGTGCCTGCATATACACAAGTCATTTCTTCTAATTAAATTTTTCCGTCCAGTTGAACATTCCACATACTTTTGGTTCTTGACTGTATCCTACAGTTGTTCTGATGACAATTTCAGAGAGTAATTTATATTATTTCAATTTACCCTCTATATGGGGAGGGTCCTCGGTGGTACCCAGGGATTGGGGGGGGGGGGGGCAACGGGCAACAAACAATTACTGTGGAGAAGTCTGTTCATAGCAGTGGTCAAAATGTTGGTCTTTTAAAGACTCGACTGTACCTAAAAGGTTCTTCTAAGAGCAATTTAAGTTTTGTTGCATTGCATTTTTACCCCTGGGGTTGGTACCACGAGTTTGGAAGAGGGGCGGGGCTTGTAAGGCTTGCATGATGACTTGATGACAGGGAGCAATTTGCATAATAATTCAAGGCTCATTGAGGGTCTAGTTGGCCACACAATTTACTACTAGATTGAACAACCATTACTCCGGTTACCCCCCTCCCCCTCCCAGCCCTGCACATGCCAACACATTCTGCCCCCTACCCCCACCCCAAACTGAGGATCAGACAAACTCCAGAGGAAACAAATAATGTTGACATGATTGCGTACTTTCTCGAACAAAGAGTTGGAGGCTTTCGGCGGAGATGGAATAGTTCACCATAATGTATGAGCCCACCTACAAACAAGTCGTGGCTCTTTGACCCACTTTGGTGAGCTACGGCAGTACGAGTTAGGGATAGAGGGCAATAATTGCTAACGGGGCTAAAGTAGGGTTAGCGTTTGGTATAAGGTTAGGGTTAGGGCTAGGGCTAAAAAATGAGACAGGGTTAAGAAGAGAAGGGTCATATAGTGTACTTTTCTTTCTAGCACAACCACTCAATCCATGGTTTCAAGTCATGTTGCCATGGTTGTCTGCCCTAGGTTTGTTGATACTTAAAAATAGCAACATACAACTTTAGAATAGGGCAACGATTTTGACTTGCCCAAAATCCAAATTGAACACAGTTATTGCAAACCCTACCCGCCATGATAGACAATTCAACAAAATAGTATACTCGACAAACTTACAGTTACACTGTCACATTAGCAGCTGGTTTCATGCTACTGGCTACTGTACCAGCATGTACATGTACTGTACACAATACATACATCATGTATGTCTATCGCTCGAAGTTTGACACCCCAGTTGACAATGTACTCTCATAATTTCTTATAAATTATTGTAATTTTCAGGATAGAAACGCTTGTGAAAATTTTGTAAAAATTGCCACAACATTTAAAAATTAGTGAATGAAAGAAGAAACATAATTTGAGCGGTACAAGGTGTTTTTCACTCAAAAAGTTATTCCCCCAAACTGCCGCAAAACAACACATGCTGACTGGGGTGCATCCACCATTTTGTAACATTTAACATTCCATTTTCCTTGTAAATAAATTGTTCTGCACAGTAAAAAAAAAATTGAATTAAAATATGACTGTATTAAAAAAAACAATCTCTATCACACTGAATGTCAATTTACAAATTATTATAAACAAAGACACGTTTAAAACCCATCAAGTTTTCTCCTATTTGGTGGGGTGCACCCCTAATATGCAATGTCTTCAAATTGGAGTTAAAAGATCCGAAATACCAAACAGCTACGGAGCGCCACATGATTGTGTCCAAAAAAGTGTTTGAGATTACAGATCACACTGAAGAAAGAAAGGCAAAGAACATTGACATTTATTGGCTGATCTCAATGATGTTTTGATTATATGAAAGGGAATTCAATAAGTAAGAGCTTTTTTATTACTTATTTTGCTTTACAACAATATCTTCAAGGAGACAAAAGTGTAAGAATGTGTGCTTCACGCTTGAGTGGTCAGCCAATGCGGTCACCAGCAGTTGTTTATGTCCAAACAATTCGGTAATGAAAGGGTTTTAAAACAAATCGCTCAGCTTTGAACTTTTTAGGTTCGACAATGGTTTTCCGATTTTAATAGTGTGATTTAGCTACACGTTGTTAATTCACTCGTCATGATACGAAAGTGACGGGGAACGATCACGCATTCACACTTTGTTCAATAATCCCCTTGTCTCATGTTATGCTTCCATAAAGTAAACCAAAGGAGTGGATCTGAGGCAGAAATGACTTCATTCTGGAAACAATGACTATTCTGACACTTACATTTATTATAGGTTTCTTATTAACAAAAACTACATTACTTGAGGTGTATAGAAGCCAACGCCCCGGAGCCACTAACTGCACCGGTTGAATGGCGTGCTGTTAGTTTTAAAGGGCGTCACAATTTTCCCAAGTTGTGTTCTCTTAACTTTAGTGTTTATAAACTGAAATCTAATCTTGGAACGTTTTACAACTTTTTCTATAAAAGATACAGTGTTGTAGGCTGTAATTTCAGTCTGATTCGATAGGTGAAAATTTACTTACTTCTAACGGGGAAGTTCTGCAAATGTTAGCCTCGTGAAGGAAGGAACATCAAGTTGGTAAACCCCAACAAGAACAATCATAAACACGAAGGCCATGGCAGCATGTCTTTAGTTTAACGCAGGCACACATACACATACGCTATGCGTAGCTAGGTAGGATCGTCATTACGAACCAACAACACAACAACTAGGTCAGTTCGCCAAGTACAGCGCGTGCATAGATACTTGGTGTGTGTGTGTGGATTTTACGAACCGTCGACACAATGTATTGTCGCTTCGTAAAATCCGAATTTTTACAATGGTATACATTTCGGACATTTCCCCTTTCCAGACATTCATCATATCACACAAAATATCGCGTTTCCAGGGTTGAAATTTTGTGAAAAGGTACAAATGAATAAATACTTTCAAATTATGCGAAGACTAGAAAATCGAAAATTTCACGTAATTTGGCTATTTTGCCGGATCGTAAAACCACCGACGGTATAACACATGAGTGTAACTACGTTTCCTACCTCGACTTCGATGTAAGCATCAACTTGTTTGACGCAATGCAAAGAAGAACTATAGCCTCCATCTTTCTAATTAATTAGAAATCATTATGGTTTATAAGATTATCAGAATTGGCATTTTTGTACTTACTTTCCATGAAATTGGATTATTCTTAAAAATGACACTGAAAATGAAAAAAAAACTTATTTATGAACAAGAATTGTGTTTTACCCTTGCAACAAAGTCCTAAAAAGGAGTACTTTTAAAAGTAACATGCAGTTTAAATGTTAAAATATTTAAACTTCTGTTTAGTAGTTGTAATTTACTCCTGTTTCTATATTTCTTATTACAATGAGTAAACCTTAAGATCAAGTTCTCAGTTTTAGTGTAGTTTTGTTTAATGTTCAACGATTGAAGCCAATATGATATTTAATCGTTTTAGTTTCATGTAAGTTTTGTAATGTAAATACATCTTTCTGTTAATCGCATTAAACATGATCCTGTGCATCCGTTAGAGTTGTACGGTAGTTTTATGTATCATCTTATCCAAACATTCACAATAGGCCTAAATATTTCGTCTATGGCCTACAAACAGTGTGTCGCTAAAGTAAACCAGTTTCATTTATATTTCAGAGTGATATTTCAAAGCAGGAGAATGTAAGAGTTAGTTAAAGAGTAAATATTACGTTTGTTTATAAGGAATTTCAGTCCATCATTAAATCAATGCCTTGTCCAATTTCATACAGCTTTCTAAGCATACAAAGAAGCTAACCCCACCACAATTTTGCTATGACTTCCAAATGGTATACCTATCAAAATACTGTATCAAGCGTACCGTCTGTGACTGGCTTACTGCTTATATTTTGTTTTGCGGTGCAGAAAAATATGTCTGCTAAGGCAGCTGCTTATAATTGGAGTCCATTCATTACTTACATTGACGTTTCAATGTCGAAGAGATTTGTAAATCGTTTTTGGAACTATCATTTTCTGTCGTGCAAATTACCTAAATTACAAACGTACATAGATGGGACATTTTATATCATTAAATTGTGTTCTTCTTAAAAGTACATTTTAAACCATGTCATTTACTATTAATTGTGTATGTATTAATTTGATAATTTAAATTTAATTACTGAGTAAATTGCTGGAGTAGCCAGTGCCAAACCTTGAAGCCAAACAATCGGCTTTAATATTTAAAGGAAAATTGTTGTTCATATTCTACTTATAGTTAATTGATGTTTTTCTATTTTGAATTTACCCAGTGAGTAAACAAGCTAATATAAATGTATGTTTTGCAGCAGTTTCGTTTTTAACCAACTATCATTGTAACGAGAATATTTAGGATTGTTAAATAATTTAACATGAGTTTTGAAGCGTAAATACCTCTTCCTACGCACCAAGTTTAAATCAAATCAAACAGCACAAGATAGAATACATTTTTTTAAGACAAATAGACAGCTTGTAAGTCTCAAAAACTAAAATAAGAGTATATTTTCAGACGTTTGAGAAAAGAGTTTGTGTTGGGTTATTTTTTTTTCTGGTGTCTTATAAGATTATTTTTAGTATTTTGACTAATGGTTAATTGATGTTTTGTATAACATCGTTTCTCTGTTTACTTTGTTTATGCCTGAATTCTGAGCAGCTTAAAAGAACATTTGATGTTTAAAAGCTGACCCACTTCTTAAATACTCTTACGCACTTCACATTGTGCCATCGATCGAAGTGCATCTTTTTAAGTACACTTATTATTATTTTTTTTTATAAAATCGATTATTCAATCTGAGCACATATGCAGTAAATAAAAAAGGGGAAAGTGTCCTTTTAGGTGGCCCTCAAGCAGGTTAGCGGAGCCAAAGCTCATGCCGAGCCCTGAAACATGGTTTTGAAAACGGCTACAGTTGCGGTGTATGATCTCACTAAACAGCGCCCTCCTGATAATTTCTTGTTTTTCAGGATTTCAAGACGTATTAAGAGTGGACTTTAATGTTTACGTATACCTCTTTTCGTATAACACGGGGTAATTTTGCATAAAAAAAGTTATTAATTTGTTGACACATTTGATTTATATAAAATTATATCAAGTTTTTTTTTTGTAAATTGAAGGTGACCAATTTCCTGAAGATATTGGTTGCATTCATTAATAATCCATGGATATTTGTATGTGTTAAATTGAGTTTCACGGGAAACGTGAATCTGTAGAGGGTAAAGAAGTTTCGATATGTATTAAGTTTGCGTTTTTTTTTTTTCAAAACCGGCTTTTGTTTAAAACTATTGAGGTTTAATTTGAAGTAAATATGGCTGTCTGTTTCTTAATCTTTTTATGTAAAATCAAGTTATCCAGTTAGTAAAACATTGTTTTTATTCCGATGTTCTGAAAGAAGACAAATTACCCGATCTTTCTATTCACCACGATTAGTTTTGACCATTAAGTGACTGTTCATTAAAGATTGTTTAAAACAGTCCATCACAATGTGGTACTGAGTCTTTTTTGAGGCATTTTTCAACAAGATGAAAATTTAAAGATGCTTGAAGTCATACAACTCAGAGCATAACTAATTAGTTACTGCTGACTGCCAAAAATGTTTTACCTACACTTTGGCCATAAAGTTTATTTTGTTTGACTTTCGGTACAATGATTAAATTTTGAGAAATTAATGATGCTTTTGTTTGTTACTTATTAAACAGATTTTGATAAAACCACAAGGGACGTTAACCTAGTAGTCATTGCAGGGGCTCATTGTCCTCAAATCTCTGAAAAATGTTGTCGTTTGGAACCGTTCTTGTTACTTTTTAGGAGTTGTTCATGCACAAATACACCTAAAATGTGTTGAAATTAATGAAAAGTGAATTAAAAAAAATTAAAAAAACATAAATTATTTGTCTCTGGAAACATAGCGGAACATACGGTCCGCCATTTTGTGAAGTCAAAACTTTGGCTCTACAAAATAGCGGACCGTGTTCTGTCAAAAAACTAAAACAATTTCATGAAAAAGTTTATGTAAATGAATATATTCTATCTTAAAAATTTATTTCCAACCATCATTTCATACAAACGTTATTCATAGCCCAAGCGCCCAGTCTGAAGATAATGTGCCACTTTAAATGAAGGACATGATTTTTTTCCTAGCCTCGGTTTGGTTACTGTGAGAGGAAAGCAAGATTCCGGCTACTCCATGATTTAAGGGCTTTTCAATTGAGTTTGTGGTTGTAAATGCTCGCTCTGAACATTTGAGTTTCTTCACCACGTATCAGAAGTGGTGTATTGCAACTTCAGCAAAAAAACAACAACAAAAAACAACGTGGATTTGCATGGTAAACTATGCGTTTGTTGCGCAGCCATGTGCCTTGCATGTTCTTAAGTTTGAGTACACCAACAACGTCAACGGACACATCATTCTTGTAAATCCCAAACAGATTTTTTAAAAGACCTCCAACAAATTATCTGAACAGGCCTAGGCTATGGAAGCACCGTGTGTAATTATAGCACTTCTAACCACAAACTATTTCTATCTCATGAATGAGTAATTCGTTATCGATCGCTAATCCCTTTTCTTTTATGTCCGCCCTAATCTTTATGGATTGTGTTTCTAGAGGCCCGCCATGTCCCCCTTGTTAGGGTTGTACTATTGCTCATCTGGGTTGTGGCAACGAGGTACCGACATTGTCTAAATCGATAATTGTGGTGTGTGACAAACATATAACAGTCTTATTAGTTGAGTCTAAAGATGAAGTCGAATCGTCTTCTGTGATCTTGTTCAACAACAAAGGCTCGTTGGAACTATCCTTCTCCGGAAAACATTCGGGCTTTTTTTTCGAGCTCCTAAAACCCATAATGTAGTTGCGTTTTATTTGAGATTTAAGTAAACGAAAATGACATCTAAAGCGCCATTTCTAATTGGAAGGACGTGGTAACTGGTATATTTGGAGGAGCTTTCGATTTTGGCAGGATGAAGGTTTGTCATTGTTTATGCAGGCGTCGTCATGATGGATTCAGTACGGTGAGTTATTCCGAATGTGAAAACATACGCATCTGAAGCGTATATTACTTTCTTTAAAACTTACCATCGTTTCCCGTAATGAATTATTAGTTTACCTTGAGTATTTTAGAAACTTGTGTTTTCTTCTTAGTAATCGAAACAAATTCGTCAGTTGTGGAATTTCAAATGTATTAAATTTTCAAAACATGTTCCATTGTAAAATAAACATAAAAGCTGAGTTTAAACGGTGCTGGTCGACCTAAACAAACGATTTTAAACACACAATTTAAAAATAAATATTAATGTATAGGTACCCATTTCAGTTGCATTATTGTGACGTTCTGGTGCCGAAGATACGTTTTGTTTTAGGCGAGTTGGCATGTCATGTTTTGTAAATGAAATAAATAGTATCTCAATTGAAACCAACAGCAGCATGGCATTGAATTGTATTTCTAGTTTGTTTCAGCATAAACCCAAACAAGTGTTTCTTCTATTTCAGATATTCCATTTGGTAGCAGTTTTGTCATCGTTAGGTCTCCTATCAGGTAACAACAACTTATTTATAGCCTGATCTAAAAACTGACAGTCAGAGTTGACCCGAATCCCGGGTTCAAATTCTGGGTCGGTCTGACCCTTTAAGCTTGTTAAGAATGCCAATTTTGGTTCGGTTGTTCGGATTCCGTGTCAGCTTGACCCATTTATGGGTCATTATGGCACATATTCCAGGTTGGACTGACCCACAAATGTGACAGGCCGCTCTGGGACCCGGAACCGAGTCAATTCTGACCCGGGAGTATTTAGAGTGTAGATTTTTCACCGGCTCATTACTAAATAAAGTCCCTACAATGAGTATGGACTTCATAAAAAGTGCCTTGCATATATTTGGAGCCCCTAAATGAAGTTGAGCGGTGTTCTTAAAATATTGTATTACTTACAATATCTATGTTTGATTGTTTATATGTATTGCCCTTTTGATTATACAACGGATTATGACATTTTTAAATAATGACCACGTAGCACTGAGTTATGAAGAATAATTCAAAACCAATCAATTCTTCAAACTGTGAAATCGTGAAACATTTTTCTCAATCGTAACACAGTTATTTCATGGCATACCATGAATATGCTATGTTAATCTAACTTGTTGGGCGCTGAAGTTGATACCTTACCCTTCCGCACCCTATTTTGTTTGCGGTTTTGTCTGAAGTGAGAAGAGAACAGCATTGTACTATCTATTTTACAGGGTTCGGTTTAAATGTAATGTAGTTTCATACATTGACTAAGAGCTGTTCACTTTGAGTGAGACTCGGATGTTTAGAATGATTGCATTGGCTGAAATGCTTGGAATGTACGACAACTGTTTGTTTTTCGTTCTGTGCTACAAGGCCGTCGATACTCTAGGTTCATTTCCGTCATTGATGATGTAACTTAAAAGTTCTCGTTGTTTGTACCGAAGACAACTTTGTGCTGTTTTTATATTCCGGTAGTCTTTTGGATGCACAATTTTTTAATCAATGCGACCAAATTCCTCAAGTACATAGGAAAAGGAGAATTAACCTTTTGTATGTCGAATTTCACAGGTATACTGGTGGAGGGACAGGTGACTACAAATAGTACAGTTGTATCCGCTAATTACACTGTTACGGTTCCTCCAGACGTAGACAACTCGACCCTTGCCCCTACTCCCACGGCCCCACCACGAGGAGGGAAATCCTACTCTGGGAACTTATGGAAATAAAGTCACCTTCGTTTAACGCCACCGCATTGGAATTTATAACTGAGTACGATAACTGGCAGCTTGAGGTAGGTTGATTATTTAGTTCTCTACACGTCCTTCTAGGTGCTCCCAGTTTGTCTTTCAAGAAGCGATTATTGCACACTGCAAGATAACATAAGGGTCTTGAGGCAATCATAGAGTTTTGATTTCATTTCAATTGTTAGTTCTGGTTGTGAAACCAAGAACTAACTCTCAGAAAAGCCCGTATAAAGAGAATACCAAGAAGGAAGTTTTAATTGTAAATGTGGGAGGAAACCTCTCAGAGTTATTCCAGGGAAAACCCACGTAATCAGGTAGTGACTGAAAACCCATCGGTCAAAGTTTTCTCTTTGGGATTCAAACCGGGGTCCCTGAGGTGGAAGGCGAGGAAACATACCGCTACGCCAACCCGTCTGTTTTATTTTCTGGGCGAAATAACTGCTTACATGCCGATCTGGAGTCTAGCAGGAGGTCACCTCGGTTCTCTTTCTTTTGTCAACAGGATGAGCTGCTTTTCATTTATTACAACGACACCTACATTCTGAGTCCGAACGACCGACCGGCCATTGGAAGCCTTGATCAGGCTATCCTTACCTTGTCAGCCATGCTGGATGTCATGGGAGAGGATGGAGTTATTCCCGGCCCACGAGAAATCCTCTGCACGCTGACCTACGTCGAAGATTTAACCACCGCTTTGTTCAAGGAGACCATTGCTAATGATGCAGATTTTACTGATTTTGGCGAACTGAACGGTGTAGCAACTGTAAGTGAACAAACTTAGTTTTGTATACCCTTCAGTATTAAAGCTAAACGGGCAAAGGCACCTTCACACATTCCGTCAATATTATTATCTTATTTGTTTTGTTACAAAAGGTAAATGTTTTACGTATTTGATATTAGCTGCTCGAGAGGTTTAAGGTCATAAAGTCCCTCTCAAAGAGGTAAATCATACATACAAGCGGCCTTAAAGGCAGAGTACACGATCTGTAATGACTCTTAAAATTTGAAAACATATCACTTTTTATTCCCCAAAATTTGAATCTGAGAAGCGTTTCTGTGAGAAACGCTTCTCAGACTGTGTATTCCTAATATGGGAAATATTCTTCCAGCTTTGAAATATTCGCTCCGGTTTTTCGGTGACCACCTTTTGAAGTGAAATTTTCACAGGTTAGTTTTATTGTATGTACCTTCATTTATATAGGATTAAAACAATCAGTAGGCTCCAATTACCAAACGTGGAATGTGCCTTTAAAAAGGGGGAGGTCGGATGTAAATATTTGTCCCTGTTTGGAAATGAAAACTCTCAACAGCCTAGTATTATAGCTCTTGGTAAACTCGCAAGTTTAGTTGATTTCTGCGAACACACATCCAAGTAGCTTTTTAGTGTATCAAACTTTGCAGGTGGATTTGACCTCAAGCTGTGGTATTTCATCGTGTATGACATCAATGATTGTACCCATGATGTTTGAAATTCTGTGTCCAGCTGTAGTAACTGCATTGTTTTAGAATCCATAACAGTATTCTGTATAGTGTTTCAAAATGATGAAAGTGCTGAAAAGTTTTTGAATAACTCAAGAATTAACCCAAGCTTTAACTCAGACTTGATTTTCAAATATTGTGTAGTTTTTGGTTTTGGTTTGTGGGTAAAGTTATCTGGACGAATACAATAAAAGTCACCTGCGAAAGTTTCAGCTGAATACAGTGTCTACTTGTTGAGAAAACGAGAACAAACTGTTATGGTATTTTCATCGACTCAAATCCATCCGCGTTAGCGAGGTGACAGTGGGTACCAGCCTCATCGCTGGTCGCATCTTTTGCAAACGAAAACCACGGAAAATGGAGTCTCCAAAGGTCGCCTTTGAAGATTCACATTTTTCGACATTACTATTTTAGATTTATTATCTATTGGGGCACTTCAAACGAAATATTGTCGCGGGAAACTGACTGCCATTAGGCCTACCATCTAACAAATAGGCTTTTGGATAAAATATAATTAATGTATGTATTTATTCATTTAATTTTTTGGTTGTTATATATATATATATATATATATTATATATATATATATTATATATATATTATTTATGATTTTTTTTTTTTTTTTTTTTTGGGGGGGGGGTCATCACCAAAGTATGACCTTACCCTTTTAGAATCAACTGGGGAATTGTATTTATTTTCTACAGGACTATACAATGTAAAGATCGGAACATTGTTAACAATTAGCAAAAATGTAAAGTAAATCCGTAACGATGCCGAGTCCAACCGCCATTCTCCCTCTAAATCTGACCGAAGAGCATAAACATGTGGTTAAACATTACCTTATCGGGCCTTTCATAATAACACAAATATTTGGAGTTAAACAAAGGCAAATGGAGAGGGACCTGTCACCTCTGGTTTAAACGGCCGGCGCTCTTACAACTGAGCTATCTAGCACTGGATGTTAGCAGGGTGCCAGTAAATGACCATACAATCTGTTGACTCAGTCAGTTTACTTTGTGGTTTATTACTTACTATTTTTTTTTTTTTTTTTTTTTAATAATCAATAAGAATAATAATTTAGCTGGTGTTCGGATGGTGAATTTCTTACTCACGTTCTGACAGTGATTTTTTTTTTTTGCAGTATGTTATTGAGGTTTGTGATACACTTATCGATCCATCATACCACGAGGCTTGGGAAGTACTCAGGAAGGTGAGCTAATTTTGGGGTGTGGAATTCTGTTTCATTTTGAAATTTACACGCATGTACAGTCTGTAAAAAAAAAAACTTTCGTACAAACGGGTTTTGTTTTGGCAGTGTTGGATTGTACACTTTAGTTCTGCTGGTTTACAACAATTGGCGATATATTGATTTGGAATTTTTATTTAAAAATGTTTGGACTTAGGCGTTGGTATGTTGTTTTTCATTTTTGAGCTGAAAAATTGAAATGTATGATTAAGGATGCTCAGATTGCCGAAAGTAAGAGAAACATGTTTGCTCATAAAATGTTTGTGTGTTTTACTATTAATTGATCGAGATACACCTGGAATTTACACCCCCAAAAAACTGTAACACCACAGTTACTTATTTTGTGTTGGTTTAGGTTTATCACTATTTTGATGATCCCCCCGCAGGTAACTCCAGCATTCTCAGCCGTAGCTAACATCATGGATGTCCTCACACTGCTGTTATCAAACACGCTGGAATCACCAGCTAACATATTTAGTAGTATTAAAAATATCGGTAAGTTAAACAATTATATTTGGCAGATGAGAAGCAGTTACAGTTATAGTTAAAACACCTTTGATTACTCTATTTTCTCATTTGCTGTACCACCTCTTGATCTAATCTGATAAAATAGCTGAGTAGGGTAGAATAAAATCCGCTTCATTTATTCGGTCATGGGATAAATTAATGGATCTTTGGATGTATGTTTTTGTATCGGATCGGTTAATTTGTGTTTATCTAGCTATTGAGATGCATTTTTATCTCAACTTTTTGAGTAACCTACTTGCGTCAACGAAAACAAAAACCTGATTTCTGTATTTGACCTCAAAATCAATTTTTTTTCCAGAATATAATCTTGAGAAAAAAACGTGGAGCGAGTTTATCGGATTCGATAAATATTTCGAGTTCGACACGAATGAAGGCATAGCTTTTCCATCAAATTACATGGAGACAGTGGAATTGGAAGGTAAACCTGAACAAATCTTTGTAATTTTCTTAGTTTAAAGGAACATTACAGAATTGGTAAGAAAAATCTTTTAAAATATAATTTTGATCACAGTTTTACATAAAACTTACACGGTCTAATGATGATGATAGTAGAAAACATCCCTTGAAATAATTATGTCTGAAATGCCATATTTGGTGAGAAATTAATAAACTAATTTCCGATTGGAGTTTATCGCTCAGTGAGCGTGTTATTCATTTGGTGAATCTATATGATTTCATGCAAATGTGTAATCGGTTTTTCACTATTTCTCGTGACCCAGATGGCCGATCAATCCTAAACTTCTACAGGTTTTTAAGTTTATATATATGGTGGATTACATAAAGCGCTTACACTGCCAGCAACTGCTTTGTTAGCAAAAACCAATTCTGTAATGTTCCTTTAAATAACAAAAAAGTCATTTATAGTAAACTATAATTCATAGGTTAATGTGTTAACAATACACGGCAACAAAAATACAGATTCCAATGAACATGTACTGTTTGCAAGATTTGTGTATGATCACATCAACGACACGATGAGAGATCATTATTATACAAAATAAACTTTACAATATTCGACCCAAACAATAAGTTATTTTGTTATTCAATGATTTAACTATGTTTTCTTGATTCCTATTTCAGCTTCTGATATAGTGACAATGGTTGGTGTTCGCTATCGTAACATTAGTGACATAATGGGAACCAATAAAACAGGTTCATCTGCAGTGGCTGATATACTTGAAAGGAAGTAAGTCAAAAATATCAAATACTGAATCTTATAATGTGTCTCATCCAGTGATGAAATAATGTAATTTTCTGTTGGAACCAAGTTATTGCATCTTGGTTTTCATTTAAGTTCTACACTCGAAAGATAATTTCGGAAATTTTTATTTAGTGAAGATATTCTAACGGAATGGTAAGGAACTTTTCTGATTATGAAGTTCCTACTAGAAAAATGTTTCCCCCTGTGAAAGATTTTCCTTTCAAATAAAGTCATACTCAAGAAAACTGTATCTGAAACCCGAAAGGGACACAAAAAACACAACAAATGCAACAGCTGATTTCGGTTGTTTTAACCCAAATTAAGGACAATGTGTTTAGGCGTACATTTTCACAGGTTTGTTATGTTATAGTATATGGTTGATCACCAAAAACATAAACACTGTCTGTGACTTTGTTTTCAGCTCTACCAATCCTGTAAAAAACCTCTTAATAAAGTGATTGCCTTGGAAATGTGTTTGCAGTGACTTCTTGATTAAACGCGTAAAAGGTTTCGTGTCTCATTCTGTCCAATCTTTTTTGTCTCATGCAGCAATGGTACCGTCAGGCCACGTGTGCTTTCTCTTGACGTAGTCTCCCTCTCAGTCGTTAAAGAATCTGATTTGAGCTTAACATCAGTTCCCCTGACGTATCGTCTGTATCACGATGAAATGGTAAAACAAGTTATAATTGATTTTTTAGTGTGTTAACAAATTCGTAGTTAAAAAAATTGTATTGTCGACTGACTTAGCCGCATCATTCTTATTCTTGATTCAAAACTTTACCAAAAGCTTGATTTTGCTGTTTGTTGACACACCATAATGCAATACCTCACTACTTACAAGTACATAATCTTTTAAAAACCTAATTAAGAGGAAATAACCCCAGGAATTACAAAAAATGCAGAACCATTTTACTTATTAATGGCTCACCAGTAAGCAACAAGTTTGATTGGTGGGGAGGGGGAAGGGGGGGGGGGACTCAGAACCTAGCACAGGCTGTCAGCAAGACATCTGCAAGTCTGCTACAAAAATCGATCTGAAAAAAACTTCATCCGAGGATTCAGATCTGATTAGGGATGTTTGTCTGTACAAATTTGTGCACGAAGTATGTGAGTGAACAAATTTTTCAGCCTCTCAAAAAAAAAAAAAAAAAATTGTAGTTATTTAAATTGGTTCAAGTCTAGGATTTCAAGGACTTTGACTCCCCAAGGCATTGCACTTTGGAGAAAACAGTGACAAAAATAACATGTGCCATGACTTGGTATTACCAGCCCTGACTTAAGGGTTTTGAGTGGGAAACATTATGTTGTTGCCTGCGGTGACATGGTCCAAGGTGTTTTGTACACTCGAGGGGGCAAATGGCATCCGAGGCAAAAGCTGAGGGTCCCATTTGCCCCCGAGGGGCATTACCTGTGTCTTGAATTCTCAGTAATATTTTCCTCATCTGAAGGACTTCAATTTCATCGAAACGATGATAATCTCGATCCTTTGCTGCACATAAAGTTGTACGACGCGCGCGCCCGTGAGAGGAGAGTGGTACATGAATATCTGTTTTCTGCTCATGTGATCGTTCTGCGCTAATGAAAATACAGCATTCAAGACAGAGGTATAACAACTTGTTTTGTTTTCAAACCTGTTTCATTAACAGATTGAGAGTCATCAGGAAGCTGTTTGTGTTTACTGGGATTACTCTCAATTGTAAGTAAACTTCGAATCAATTTAATCTTATCAATTAATCCGGGACCTGAAGCTGTTGAGCAGCAAACAGCATTTATCATATTGTCTGCTAAACACAAAGGGGTGGGGATGTTTGCACTTTGCTGGGTGCTTGTAATTTGCTGAGCAGAGCAGGATTTTTCCGTACTAACCTCATGTTGAGCTTCCCAGCTTTAAGAAATTATGCGCTGGTGTGACAATGCTATCATTTCTAGGTCAAACTGTTCAGTACAGACGAACAAATTTGGAAGGTAACTCTTCATAGAAAATGAATGATGTCGTTAACGTTGCCGGACACTTGGATAATAATGATCGTATCAGTTGATGATCGATTGCAGTTCTCACATTCACCAATCCCTATCCCGAACTGGGGCCCAGTAGTACAAAGAGATTAAATTATCATTTATAAGCACCACATGTTAAACCATCTGTATTTTTCTTCCAGTGAGAGTGATGGTGGGGTTTGGAACAGCGAAGGATGCTGGCTGGTTGAGAGCAGTTCAAACTTAGAAACCACTGTTTGTATGTGCAACCACACCACCAACTTTGGATTATTGGTGATTGATTATGAACGAGTGGTAAGAATTACCGATACATGTAATTGATACATTTCCACTTTACTATCACATTACACCCCACCACGATTTCTCCGGTCCACACTTGACACCACTCGCTTGAATGTTCCCCTAACAAACAAAGTTCTAGGTCAAAAAGCTTTCAGTGTAGCTGGGCCAATGATTTGGAACAATCTTCCTACTGTTATTCGGGAATCTGTTACTTTAACTACATTTTGTAAAGTTCTAAAGACTCACCTCTTTCCATGTTAATTGCTTTTATGTGCGCTATGATCTTGATGGAATAGCGCCTTATAAATTGTAATTGTTATGTTATGTTATGTTAAGTTATAGTTGTGGCCATATATCTTTGTAATTTCTCTTGCATGTTTGTGGCAACACCAAATTCCACTATACATGCGAACAACTTTCTATCTGAGTTGTAGCGTAGATATAAATAATTCATCCACATTCCAAAATTGTGTCACTCTTAAAACATGATTGGTGGAGATCATATCTCAATTAATCATGCTTTGTTTACGCAATCCCTAAACGAAATTATGTATCATTAATCTCCGAAACGGAATACTTTCAAATACGATAAGCCAACCAACCGCTTCAAAAAACATTATTGTTTTTATGTAAGCCGTCATTCTATACTGATTTTAACACTGACCTTCTGAAAACATTTGTGGACAAACAGTATTTTGATATTAGTAAAAAAAATTAAAAAAAAGAAGAAGCCGTAGCCACTTTTTTAATTTTTGCTAATTACAACACTTTTTTTTCAATTTCGCTGAAATTAATTTTCACCCAAAGCCTGAACAGTCCATAACAAAGTGGCAGAACCAATTTTGCCCTAGAGGTCATTCACCGGGTGGGCCAGTTGTCACAAATGTGGGTGGAGCCAAGGCAAATCACGGATTTCGACATGTTTTGGCAAATCATATCAGTGGTGAACCAATGTGTCAGTTGCCAGAATGTTAACATCTTTGGTGTGTGTTTTTAGTGAACTTAGATTCATCTGTCAGACTATTAGAACAAGATGTGTGCTCCCAAACACAGTTATAAACACCCCAACATAAAACGCCTACCGCTTGAGCACCTTCGGAGACATGCGTAAATATTTCAAATCGGTGGCTCGCAGGGTTAAGGAATGCGAATATTTATTTATCACTTGGTTGTATGCAATATTCCATGACCTTTAAAAATGTTTCTGAAGTTATGTTTATTGTTTCAATATGTACATATTTCATATGACGTCACAAGCTTAAAAAGCGCCCTCACTGTGGTCAAAAGAAAACCCACATTGACTGAGCTGAGCGTGGCGCGTACACAAGTGCTCATTTCCATTGTTTGACCTCAGATTGTCTGTCGAGACTGTCATTTAGTTAACTCGACTTTCTGGAAAACTATAACTTTTACTTATTTTTTTTTCAGGACACCAATTGGAACTTCATTACCCACACCTGGATGATAACCATCGGTGGGGGCGTTTCAGCTGTTCCCTTGATAATTGTCCTTGTAGTCTTCGTGTATCTTGGGTAAGTTTCATCGTCATCATTTATTTACATACACTTGCAATAAAGTGAACAATTGTCTACAAGTAAAACAAATTACTAGAATTAAGACTATACCACTAAAACTTAGACACCTTGCAGAAACAACGCGAACGTTGTATCAGTAAATAATATTATTTATATACACACAAATCAAGTCATATGGAGAATTTGGGCTGAAATGTGAAATGTGTACTGGATTTTTCAGCATGCAGCTCATTTTATTAAGGCATTCAATATATTTACCATATGCCTATGCATTATGGTGACCGATGGATAAATGACCATCAAGCAATAATAGATCAGTGCAAACAATGGACCACTGCTAGAAATGATATAACAACGTATTTGCTTTGCTTTCCAAAACAATGATGGCATTTTACTCTCAAAAGTGTCAGATGACAATGTGAAAGTCATACTCGATTTTTCTGTTTTTTCCTACCAGTACACTCAACACACGGCGTCGAGTGGCTCAAATCAGTTTCATCTTGAGCTACCTGATACTCATGTTGTTGTACAGTACAAGTAACCTGGCAGAGATCGATCAGGTAAAGTATTATAACATTCGATTTGATTGACTTGCTATAGTCACCCAAGTTCACCCAATACTTGTCATGGTGTCATGTGCATTAGGTCTATATTGTTGTAGCTTTATTGTTGTTTTTTACCACCCATAAGTTTTTAAACATGTGAATGGTCATGCAGGCTTGAACTGAACATAGTGTGAGTTGAGTAGACACGTATTGATTTATTAGTTACACTCAAATTTCATTAATAAAACTGACGGAAAAAATAGGTAACTTTTCCTTTAATTTTTGAATGAAAACTTGAGGGTGATTAAATGGTAATATTATTTAAAATCAATTATAATCAACTTCAATTAATTTTTGTATAAGCCTGCATGTCTTTTCACATGTAGGAATACTTTAGGATGGTCATATAGCGAGGTGTGGCTGAACAACAGTGCAATTCTAAGTGAATGTCTGAGTTATACCTTTATAGTAACTTCAGATAAATCAGATTTTCAACATGGAATTTCAAATCACTGTTTTGATAACTAGTGTTTACAATCTCAGTAATAATCACTTGCTATTTCTTTGTTTGACACACTCAGTGGGCCTGTATGGGTTTTGGTCTGGCATCCCATTTCTTCATACTCTCTTCCTCATTGTGGCTATTCGTTATTGGGATGCTGCTATTCACCAGGGTAACAGACTTCACGAAGGGAGAGGTACAGATGTGGCATTGCGTTCTGGCTGGCTGGGGTGAGTCAAAATAGAGGGAATAATTGATTGTCAGATTAATTAAAATTCTTCAAGCTTAGTGATATCAAATTACACCATTCATGTAACCCATCAGTCGTAAGAGAAACGCACGGCCTGCACCAATTAAAAACTTTTATTTGATATATTTTTTTAGTTATTTTTCTGTTCCGAGGGTCTGTAGATATCAGTCATTAAAGAAACAAATTACTTCATCGGGGGGGGGGGGGCTAGCTGTTTTGTTGTTGTTGTTGTTGTTGTTGTTGTTGTTGTTGTTGTTGTCGTTGTTGTTGTTGTTGTTGATTGTTTGATGTTGTCGTCGTCGTCGTCGTCGTCGTCGTCGTCGTCGTCGTCGTCGTCGTCGTCGTCGTCGTCGCCGCCGCCGCCGCCGCTGCTGTTGTTGTTGTTGTTGTTGTTGTTGTTGTTGTTGTTATTTTGAATAAAGTATGACCACAGGGATTTGTAAACAAACGTATTTGGATCAAGTATTCACACAGCTGAACAGGCTGAACGAAGTGTTTGAGACAAGTGACATTGTTCCTGTTTATTTGCGTGGAATTTAAACTTCTGTAGATGGAACTATTTGATACAAAAACAAATAATTAGTAATTACCTAATTGGTGTTTTTTGTCAATTCGTAGGGTTAACATCCACTTTAACCTTGCTAGGCTTAACTATCGCATCTTCACCTCAAAATGTCCACGTGTTGAAAAACTGTAATCAACATACATAAAGTGTATTCCCTACGATCGATAGCATAGCATGTGACAGATGACTGACTTGTTGTTGATAATGTCAAGTTAGTTTGTCATGAGCTTCAAATTAACTGTCATTGATACACAATTGCGAATAAAATATTAATTTTGACTTCTCAGGCTTACCGATTGCAATAGTTGGCGGTATTGGTGGTTGGAAATGGTCGATATACGGTTTGGGAACCAGGTAGGTAAAATTTTCAAGATTAACCGTTTTCTAGTAGGATAATCTAACAAGGATAGTAAACAAATACTGACAAAAAAATACCGCAAATTTGTGAGATTTGACATGTATATTTTCATGCTTATATTCAAAATTGGTTGAACCTAAGCGTGGAGTCAGATATTGGTAACAACTTCTCAAATTAATGACCGTAAAAACTTACTTGGTGAGAAGCACTGCAGCTGTTGATAGTGTAAAGTATTTTGAGAAAGGATACCTTTCCATGTATGGTTTGGTATTCACCCCAAAACATTTGAATCTGACATGAATCGTTTCTCAGATTTCTGTGGGTTGGTGATCGCAAATGCTGCGGCCAGAAATGCTGTCGGTACCCGCTGTTGCCTCGCTACGTGGATGGATTCGACGTTTTTGATAAAAAACTAAATAAAAACCGTGGCATTTTTTTGCTGTTTCAGCAAGTAAACACTGTATTCAGTTGAAACTTTCGCATGTAACTTTTATTTGTATCTTTCTTTATAATTGCGCATTAAAAGACCAGCATTACGTTGACAAGAACCAATCTATGATCCTACCTTTAAGACAAGAAATAAGAAATGCACCGGAGTTTAGTGAAGTGAAATGGTTTGTCTTTTTTGTGGGTCTCTTCTTGTCTGCCACTGGAAAAGTTTTGTCCGTGGAATTATAACTGTTGATTAAAAATGTGTAATAAACAACAATTTCATTGTTTTTGTTAGGTGCTGGATGAATGCTGGAGATGAAATTATCAATGCTACATATTTCTACCCACCAATAGTAGCTAGTGCGGTAAGTACAGTCTCCATAGGCCTTTGTTTTGAACCTTTAATTGAAGATTAAGTCTGACAAACTTTGTCTATCCTAGCATACCCTTTCTTAACCTTTAATCACCCCTAATGTCACTTTTCCCCTTATTTGACAAGATTATTCTGTCTAGTGCCTTTTTAAAGTCGATTTCTATTTTAGGTTTGTATTTTTCTAGTATTTTTGTATTTTTCTAATGTATTTTGAATTGTAATATAGTAAATTTAGACGCAATTCAATCTTCTTATTGTGAAGTCTTTTGGGGATTTGGGGTGTTAATTTTATTTGTTTTTACATTAGTTACGCTAGTTCTTCCTTGAAAGGTCCTGGTTCTTCCATTTTATGATTTGTTTAATCAACTGACCAGGCAGAGTTGGAATCGAACCAACCCACATTCTAAAATGACCTAACTGATTGCCTTCATTCACGTATGGCTGTAAAAAATCCCTTATTTTCTTGGAGGAAGTATTATGAAAACAAGTGGGCGATTGAATGCTTGCTAACCAAATGTATGTCAGTTTGCAGAACAAAATAATGAAATTTAAGTAAACAAATAATTAAGAACAATTTTCCCTTCTAATTTCAGGCAACTCTATTCATGTTGTTATTCTCACTGCGAGCCATTAAATTGTCTAATCAACATGCACTTTTTGTCAGAGAAAAAGAGGAATTGAACAAAATCAGGTGAGGTTTATTTTATCTAATCATTCATTGGAAAAAAATAGTTTTTTCTCCACTGAAGTATTTCTGATCATAATGCGCAAATTCACTGAGTGACTGGTTTTAAGTGTACAAAATAGTTAATGACCCAACGTTTCAACCCTGGCAAAGTCTTTCTCGAAGGCAACACACTTAAACAGGTATACTGGTGTAACGAAAGCCTTCAAGAGGAAAAAAATGTAGAGAGAGGGGGAGAAGCAGACTCCCATGGAAAAGCAAGGGATGTACAGTGAAGAAGGAGACAAGGGGAGGGAAGATGGTAAAATGAAAGGGGCTGGTTTAACCAGAAGAGGTTGGAAACACAAACTACAAAGTCAAAGGTGGGAATTGGGAGAACACAGTTGTTATTAGGTTTTAAGTGTGTAAAACCAGAAAGTGTGTAAAACCAGTGGTTCAAAGTTTGACAGAACCAAATTGTATGTAAGTTGTGTTTAGATTTTTACTTTATTTATTGAGTTTTTTTTTTTTTTTTTAGGGGTGTGTGTGTTTGCTACATAATCATCTTAGCATCCGTCGACCTCACTATCTTCAGTGGCATAAAGTCATTTGAAATAGAGATGTTGGGATATGCCTTTGGTGGGCTGCTCTGTGTACAGGTTGGTAGTTTAATTATCAGAACATTGACCATTAGAAATGTTATCAAATTTTTTGTAGCACCATCATAATTTTCTTGGTTTTTTTGTTCTTATTCTTTAGTTGTTCTTGGGTTTAATCAAAAATATTTGGACCAACTTTCGTAGATTGTGTCATTGTTATAACACAACATTTATGTTCTCTTTTTTTTTCTCATTCCAGGGGTTGGTTGTGTTATTAGCACAAAAGCTTAACTCTGAGGTAGGTTTAAAGAAAGGGTGCCAAAGGATGGTGGTGGTGGTGTCTCTGAAGGGAAGGGGGGGGGGGTACAGGGCATCACACTTCCCTTTCAACTGCCAATCTGCCATGTTAATTTAATACAAGAGAAATGGTATCAGTGCAACAACAAATATTATACTCGACTTCAAGAATTAGGTCTTAATAGGCAGTAAATAGAGCTGTAACATAATACAATTATTCACATACGTGTACATATTTATTTACCATACTTCAGCAGTCTTAACCATATCAGTAGATATCAACTTTTTGATAAGAACGTAAAACAAAATGGGGTTAAACAAAGAACCATGACTAGAGCGGGATTTGAGTGATCACCTTCCCAAGTTGTATCGTAAATTTGGGTGTGATCCCTTGCTGTACGGCAGTTACAGGTTTAATGGCTTCTCAGTGGCCCCCAGTGGCTTGATAGCTCAGTTGGTGGAACGCCGGCACGTTAATCCAGAGATCACAGGATCAAATCCCGCTCTCTAGTCAACTTTCTTCATTTAACTGACTTTTTTTTTTAATTACAAAGTCAGTTTCCCTTATGGTTTATTACTAGAATCTAAAACAAAAAATTCAAAATAAAATAAAACACAATTGTTTGAAATTGTTTTTATATTCTCCCTTCCAGATTAAAGTAGCTTGGAAGTTGAAGCGGGATCCACCTCCAGAGATACCTAAAGATGACGAGGATGAATATGGATGGGTAAGATGTTATTAACTAAATGCACACAAAAATAGTGAATGGCCTGATCGAGTTTCCCACCCTAGCAGAGTCTTTCTCGAACACTAAATGATAACACAACACACATAACCAGGTATACTCGTGTAACAAAAGCAGTTAAGGGGAAAGAAATGAAGAGAAAGTGAGAGAGACAGAAAGCACACAGAAAAAGCAAATTATGAAAAAAGGAGACGACAGGGGGCGGAAGAGGGAAGGGGGCTGGTTGACCACAAGAGGGTGGAAACAAAGAATACAAAATCAACTTGTTGTATCACCTGTATTCTATTTATTTAGATAAGTTTGTAATCTAAATCACATAAATAATGATTTTGCCTTGTTTTATAGAACCTCGACGATAAACCGAAGAATAAATCCAAGTTTGGAATAAGTAAGTACGATACTTGCGAACTTATATTATTGCAACCTTAAAATTTGTTTAGCTATGTTTAGGTCCTTTCAATGCGTGTTTTATCTTTAAACCATTTGCATATTATTTACACATAAATAAAATACGTTAATAATATAAAAGAACCTCTAAAATTAACGAGAGTGTCCTTTGTCACACAGCGATGACACTTGATGACTATGATGACGATGACGATGACAGGGATATTTACTCTGAGTATTCATCGCGTCCAGGCACGAGTCGGGTAAGCTTTTTATCAAATTCGTTGTTTAAAAGTTTAAATATTTTCCTTTATAACTTTGGCCTAGATCTGCTTTTAAAGTCTTGTACAAACTATGAAATGAAACACTTTTGTCTCAATTCATGCATTGTTTTTTACTGCGATGCAACTAATTATCACTTACTTGCTAGCTAGTCTTATTTAAAATACCTTCGTCTCTTTCTCTGCCAAATCTGTTTTTAGCAAAACAGTTTATTTATTTTTTTTTTGGAAGGTTTTTCTCCGAAGACTTAATATTTTAAATTCTATTTATCGTAATCACAATTCTTCAGAGTGCGTTATCAATGGGTGATATAAACTACCAGGAGTCCCACTACACCGGGAATAGCCTCCAACCAGCTAAGATTATCGGGGCTGGACGTCGCAGTCCACGGCGTACTGGAGATGGCGCCAGCCACGGCAGGAACTCCGCTGACGGGATGCGAGGAGAAGACGTAATGGGCGAGTTTCCGGTCAAGATGAAGGGCAAAGGTGGCTACGCTAGCATGATTACTAGTTACGGAGGAGGTGGCAAGAAAGGCGACGTTAACGATATCTTACCCAAACCGAAACGGATGAGCATACCGGGGTCCATTGAGGATCCAGAGGAAGATGAGAAAGAGTTACGAAAGCTAAGCACCCCTGGAAGGAGATCGGCAGATGGCAGAGAGAAATCAGACCTCGGTGATAGAATGTCACCTGAGGGAGGATACGGGGAAACAAATGACGGTTACCAAGATGATAACAATGAAGATTATAATGAGGAATATGAAGACGGTTATAATGATGAGTATGGGGCGTATGATGAGAACTATGACGAGAATTATGACGAGAATTATGACGAGAATTATGACGAGAATTATGACGAGAATTATGACGAAAACTATGACGAAAATTATGAAGAGGATTATTAGGATATGGTTTGAGTGACGACAAGAAATATGACGAAAATAATAATGACGATTGTTCAGAGATCAATCTTCTTGTTCTATTTCAACCAAATCTTAGGCCGTATCCGAATTGGCAGCTACAGCTACGGCTATGGCTAGATTTCTGCGTCATCATACAATGAAGTACAGTACCTCATTAGCAACACGCTTAGCAACGGTCGTAGCAGTAGCTGTAGCCACCAAGTCGGATATAGCTTTAGTCGCATCTTCACGAAGACATTCATTGACGTCTTAGTATAACCGTCGTCAATATTTCCGGCTTTTTTTTCTAAAGTGAAATCTGACGTGAAAATGATCGTCAGGTCTTGGGTTTTCTTATAAGACAATTGTTCTTATTATATCAACATGATTTGGTTTATTATAGAAAAAAAAGTCAGGGAAAATTTGTGTACCAACATGAAAAAATGAAAATTTGGGGGGTATTGAGGAAGGAAGGTCGCGTTATCTTTTGTAAATACGTTATGGGTCAGTATTCAGGGAAATGTAATATTTTGTAAAATATATTATAGTTGAATTATGTCCTGTTTTGAAAGTAAAACAAAATAAGAGGAAGTTTTTAAAGCATTTTTCTCTAATTTGTCTTAAATTGTAACGTTGCGATAAATAACGGTTTATATATTCAATAACTTAAAGCTCCATCTGCACACTTTGTCGAAAATGTAAAGTTTTAATGCTTCAAATGCTGTTTTCAAATTATGAAAACTTAGTGTCTGTCATGTGTGAAATAAATACACAAATTAAGAAAGGTGTTGCTTCTTTCATTTTTACATCCGACAGATCTGTAAAAGCCTGATATTGTCTGAACGTTGGTTTCTCTATAGATAGTTCCCAGTCATAGAAATAGAACCCGTTCTATTTCTATGTTCCCAGTAGCGCCATCTTTACGGGCAAATTGCATTTTGGCTTGCGGGTGCGATGCGTCAAACGCTCAACTTATTAACGCAGCCGCGTTGTTCACTGACCAATCCTGCATTGAGTTTCGTGAAATGCGCGCGTGTTGCACGCCGTTTTCACACATAACGCACGACTGTTTGTTCTAAACCGCCCGGAAAGATGGCCGATTTACGTCATACTGCAACCTATCTGGGCCCAATTTCATGGCTCTGCTTACCGCCGAATTCTGCGCTTGCGGTGACCATTCTCCGCTTACTGTTCAAGCGCCGAATTTCTGCGCTAGCTGTGTAAGCGTAGAATGCCTAGTAACGTGGAGTACGCACGCGCACAAGCCGAAATTCCCCGCTAACCATGAAATACGCTTGACGTAAGCGCGGAATTCCCTGCTTCCGCAAGCGCCGATTCTTTGCTTACGGTAAGCAGAGCCATGAAATTGGGCCCTGTATGTATAACTTTCTTCCCTAATGGACTTCAACCATCGATGCTACGGTTGCCATGACACGTCAATGTTGACTTTTGAAATGCAATAAAAAATTCAAATTGCAAACATACCTCGCTGCTCCATTGCGTTAGAGATAAATCGATACATGGAATTTTGTTTAATTTCTTCATTTGGTGAATGCTGCACCCCCCTTTTAATGATGTATCAAATAAAAAAGTATAGATCCTTACAATAAATATTTGATGTTTTATGAAACTCTAATCTCTGCGTGTGATGCAGCAGATCGGGATTCCACCGGTCTATCGGCCATTTTAACATGGCGGACACACTACTGTGACACTAATAGGTTTGGGCAAATTTGTCTGACACAAACCAAATAGTGCACCCCTATAGTGAGTGTCCAACATACCTCCAAAAGGCTAATTGAATTAATACAATGTTTTGACAAAGTGAGACTATTGGAAGGCAGGGTATACTTTTGGTAATTGTTAAAGACAATCATTCTTACCTGGTGTATCCCAACATGCATAAAATAACAAGTAGCAAGAAAAACACTCTTTATTGCAAGTGTGCTTTCAAATGCCTGAGAAAGGCTTCAAGCCTAAAGTGTGTTTTTTTTCAGACCGTGTCCGAATTATGGGCCGCGGCTGGATCGTCACGTGAACAAGCAATGAAGCAAAGGAGTCGCTTAGCAACACACTTAGCAACAGACGCAACCATTCAAACTAAACCGAGGCTGGGAGAAAACAAATAGACTTGTCCCTTTTTATGACTTACAATTAATCGCTGCCAATGTCATTTTGTTATTAATAGGAAGTCTGATAGTACTGTCATTCTTTGATTATAGAGCACTGAAGGCATGGGGAACTCAGCTGAAGTGTGAAACGGCACTGGACGCCATTTCAGCAAGCAACTCTTTTGATACAACAATAGATCAGTGCAGACAATGACCATTGCTATCAATGATTTAACAAAACATTTGCTTGCTGAAATGGCGCACAAGCATATTTCACATTCCAACAATTAATACAGCTACAGGGCTCGAAGCACAAATACTAAACTTAAGATGGTTTATCAGTATCACCGTGGTTATTTTTTATTGTGACGTCACACTTGGCTAAGCAGTTATGATTGATTCGCACTTAAGATCGATCTTACCTCTTTATGAAAACGAACTAGTTTCAAAATTGCAGCTCTGACGCTCCCTTTCGGTTGTGACCATTATTTAAATTGATTTCATTTTCCGTGAGCTACAATGTTGAAATTTTATTAGTTTCCTAAATCCAAGAGATTCTTGTTTCTTTACGTGCTCCCTTTACTGTATAAATTATTAAAACTGTATCAGTAACACATGTTTCTTTCCCAAGGTCTATGGATATAAAGATGCAGTATAAGATTCTGGATGAGTTATTAGTATTGAATAATTTAAACAGTGGGCGTGTTCTGATATGCAACTCAACCTTAGCTTTACTTAACCCTTGATTGGCAAGTTGTCAGGCAAAAAGAATGTCATGGACTTGAACTGCGAATTTAGTCTAAAGATCGGATCCATCTTTAACGCTCTTCAGGGAGACTAGTTCAGCATTATAAAAGGGGATAATTGCGCGAATAAGACCAGACTGGATCGGACCAGGCTTGATTAGACTATAATTAAAACCATCTTTAAGTCATGGGATCATGTCTTACTACCTCAATCGAATCAACTTGTCTCATACAGGACAGTGAGCGCGTGTTACATGAACGTTAATACCGAAGATTATTATTGTTAACATTCAGCAACAAAGTCCTCCAAGGAGAAACTCACTGAACAACAAAAGATACGGTAAGTTTGGAGACACGAGTGATTCCTGGTGAGTATTTTAACGTATTGTGCACGTGATCAAACATTCAAAAGGTTCAAAATCCAAAAGGATCTGTGTTTGATGCATTGTCCCGATTGCAAAATGCAGCCCAACTCTGGATGTCAAATTGTGTCCTAAATGCATAACTTTTATTATAAACTATAAGATAAGAACCTAGGCCTAATAATGTTTAGTAGACAAAGTAAATTTTTCCCTTTTAAGTTAAACTTTATATTTCATTAAGCAAAAGTATTGAATACGACAAATAGTTGCTTCAATTAATAACGTCATCCTAGTCTCTGCCTAAGTCTAAAACTGCCGAAAATGCCATAATTACGGAGCCTTTTAACGAGATTGGTAATTCCTCAAATCGTTGTATTGGCAGAAAACAGAATCTTTGGATTTTAAACAATGGGAAATATTCACTGTCATTAACACCTGTTACTCAGGCGCGGTTCTAGAGCCACAATTTTAGGGGGGCTAGACCTTTTGCACGTGACGTCACCCTCTAATTTTCGCTACTGCTATTTCTTTTTGGGAGTCGAACACATGATGCAGTTGCGTGCAAATTATTTTGACTCCAAAACGGTAGACAGAACAAAAGCTTGCAGTGGTTTAACGAATTTGATTGAGAATATTATGGGATGTTTACAGAGGGAAGAGTGAAATCATATGTAGCCGTGTGCAATCAAGTCAGGATGAGATCATGTGGCCACAAACAAATATTTTGATGGTATTCGATATAAGAATCATATAGAAAGGTTTTATTTATGGACAAGCAAAGAAAAAAATAGGACCGGGACGCACTCAAAATGTTCAAAAAGCATACAAATTTGTCAGTTATGAAGATTCTCTCCGTGACGAGTGAGAATCATGTATTGAAAGGCAAGCTTTAAAAAACATTTGAGGCGTCAAGTATAGTTCTTTATAAAAAACGGGGAGGGGGAAAGGAAGGGCAAAAAATCGCCGGAAGCCCGGGGATGGACGGATGGAGGGAGGGAGGGTGGTGAGAGAGAGAAAGAGAGAGTGGAGACCGTATAAGGCCAGGTAAACAAAGTAACATATTTCTCGTCTGGACTTTTTCAAAAAGAGGAGGCAGGGCGTTACTATTTACTATTTTCCATTTTTTTTAATATATTTTATCCAAGATGGCCGCCATGCTAAATACGGCTGGCCAGGTATATTTATTCACATTTTTTTTCTATTTGAGTATACTGATGCAATGTATGACAAAACAAATGATTTGTATTTTTAGTCCACTTTCTAAGCAAGTTTCAACATTCAAAAACAGTGAAATGTACATGTGTTCAATATTATTTATATCGCGAACATCACAATTGAGGTAGAAGAGTCGACGCCGGGCTCATGCAGCGATCTGTGGCTCATACTCAAATACTCTTCGCATGCGATATTAAGTTAAGAATACTTAAGGTGAAAAAAGTATAGACAAATTCTTAGTCAAAAATAAACCAAGGAACTTCGTTTTTTCGAATTTTCCTTTTTTTTCTCCCCCCCCCCCCGTTTCCCCCTTTTTGTTATAAAATAGTAGACAAGAAAAGAAAAGCAAAGAGGCGGAAACCAAAAAGAGGCGTGCGGGGACGAGAAACGTGTTACTTTTGTTACTTGGCCTAACCAGTCTGCAGCGAATTAGTGATGTGTTAATTGGAGTGCGGAAAAATGGAAACTATTATCTCCAGAGGTGCCATCGAGAGATAAATAGGCAGAGAAACGTTGTTAAAACTAATGTAACATGGCTCTGGTGTGGTCTCGTAATCAACCATCCTATGACTGTTTGTTGTTTAAGTGGGAGACAAAGGTCTCTGTTTTTGAAAAGTCAAAAGGCGATGTTTAAAACAGACATTTTCTTTGATGTTTTCAAGCCTCCTTATATCTAATAGAAAAAAGGAAGGCTTTTAGGAAGGGAGGGGGGGGGAGGAAAAGAGGTTAGAACTTACTAAAAAGAACATTGTTCCGGTGATAATATGTTGAGCCACTTGTTTTTTATCACCGCATTGTCATTTCCAAACTGAGATTGGTTTTTATGTTCATGTAATACAAAACAAAACAAGGCGGAAGCGCGCGCCGGCGGAAACCGCAAATTCTAAGCACCGCGCTTGTCCCTGTCCAATATGAAACATTTAATCGTACAAGTCATGTAGTCTGGGCCAAGACTTATAGTATGTGAAAAGACCGTGCAAATCTATTCATTTTTATTTTTAATAAAGATCCAGTATTTTTCAGCTTGTATCTTCTTCTTCTTTTTTTCCCCTTGCACTTTTTTTGGGGGGCTAGACAAAAATTGGGGGGGCTTTAGCCCCCCTAGCCCCCCGTAGAACCGCGCCTGCTGTTACTTGACAATGCTTTCATGGAGAGAGTCAATTTCCATTATGATATCGATGTTTTGTTATTCCGTGTTTTCTTTACAGGTTGGTAACGTCAAAACGCGATGAATACATTTATTTGCAAATTGGTACGATTGGCGTTTTCCGATAGGGCCCAATGTCATAGAGCTGCGTAAGCACAAAAAAGTAGCTAAGCACAACAAAATTGTGTTTATCAGAATTGTGGCGAATAAAATTAAATGAAATAATATGAGGGTTGTTTCACATCCACACGTATCGATCGCCGCCCACCAACCGACGGCATAGCCCTCTGTCTACGTCACAAATTAGTTCCCTACGGGGTGAGGATTTCACCCAAAATAATTAGGTCTTTTTTGTGTTTCAATTATTTTATCAGCAAAAAAAAAAAAAAAATGCATAAAGGTCAGTCAGTAAGTGCATTATTTGTATAGTTTAAACTACACAAATCGTCCAATTTAACATGACTTTTAACACACCGGTGGTTGAAGATTTCAATATTTTGGAGATGTAGTTTTTTGTATTAGAACTTCTCTGAGGACACTTGTGAACTTATTGCAACCAAAACGATCCGTTAAGCATCCCCCATGCTCGAATGGCAAAGAGTCAATGCGGGTTGAAAAGTTTCAATAAAAGGCCGTATCCGAATTGGCGGCTACAGTTACGGCTACGACTGTTACTAAGGACGTCGTACACTTCAACACACGAAGAGGCGGAAATCTAGCCATAGCCGTGTAGCTGTAGCCGCCCATTCGGACATAGTCTATTTTCCAGACTAGGTCCGATTTAGTAGCGTTGCTGTTTTGTTCACATTGCCTGGTGAAAACTGAAATTCTTTACACTTTGTTCCTTTGTTACATGCGCTGTGAGTAATTCCAATTGAACGCAGTATGCAAGACTCTTACCACGGTATGGAGCTAATACATAGAGCATGGAGAATTAAACGTCATTTACAAGCTCGCTTCTTTAGTACCATTTCTGGTTAGGGTCAGCTTCTATGCTATGTGTTGAAACATGCATCTAAAACTCACCAAAGTTAAAGACATTTTCAACTTCCATTTTTGTACAACTGTGTTGTTTGTTGTTTACACGTCACGCTGGGCTAAATTACAGTCTTATAAGTTTGGCATTGTATCACTACTTGCCGAGTGTGCAATGATCAAATATTGAAGAAGTCGACATGGCTGTATCCCAGATGACCTTTGACCCAAGATATGAGAGATAAACTTCAAAGCTTTCAGTTATCGGAACTCGTCTGTCCGATGAGTGGGGCAAACAAGGTAAGCTGTATGTGGTCAATTCCAAATTGTTGACCCTTTTCAAATCCACGGCTTTGGGCTTGGACACCGGCATTTAGTCCTTCGGTTAGGCATCATTTCATAATGACCATTGATTTGTACACGGAGCGGTTGAAGTGGTCATTTTGTGTCAAGACATTTCACATCTTGCAAGCATCTATGACCCCTCTGTTAAGGAATAAGAGCCTGGAAGAGGTGCAAGGAGGATATTGTCTCGGGAAACTGGTGCATCAATGGAAATCAAGTATTGACACTCGGCATACGGTTTGTACGGTTACTTTATCACTACCCTTTCGTAGTGTAAATGAGTAAAATGTTCAATCATAGCTAAGGCCATTTGCGAATTAATTCCTATTTTCCAATGTTTTTGTTTTAGCCTACGGGAAAAATGTCCGTATCCTGCCACCACTTTTTCACTCGTTATGAAATAAAATAGTATCTAATTTACTCAAATTAGATATTCCTTTAGGTAAAAATTAGTGATAAAAGTGGGGGCAGGATACGGATTTTGTTTTCTTCCAGAGCCTTGGTCAAGCTAAGCAGAAGTCGTGTTTTTGAAAAGGGTGTGTTTTGATTAAGTGAACTCAGAGCTGTGTGTACAGACAGTTGAAACATAGAGGACCAGTTTTCTGTGGACGACATTTTCTGTCCAAATGCAGAACAACCCAATGTGCAGTCTAGTTTGGCACCCTATGTGCACACTTGCACTTTTTGACCGAAATTTGCTACGGATTTGAGTGAACCACCCTAGGTGCAAAGATGACGTCAACACACAGTGTTAATGTAATGGATGAAAGTCGAATTCATGTATGAAAACTAAAGTCTCATCTTAGTAATGTTACGAGTAATTTTGTGGATTATTTAATTATTCTTCATGAATGAGTTTAATTATGGTTTGATATTTTCCTCTATCCAGGGCAGAAGGTACATCAATGTTTCACTACTGATTTCTACCAATACAATGTGCACTTTAATTTTACACCATTGACTAACATTAATGTGAAATAATCGATGCTTATGCGTTCATCGTTATTATTTTATGCAGCTTTTCGTCATACTTGTATTTTATTTTAATGTTGCTGTTTTTTGGCCATGTTATGATTTGAGTTTGTTTCTTTCCTGTGTCGTACTTTCTCATTTACATTTTCTTTTCGTCATAACAGCATAATGTTTTAATTTTGTCATAACATGGTCTTTGTCTGTGTTTGACATTTTCGAGCTCCCTTTTCTAACTTGGACAGACCTCGGAAAAAAAACAATAATGTCAATGAACCTTGCCAGGGGCTGTGTGGTCACGATCAAAGCATGCCTGTGGTTGTACGTGGAATTATGAACTCTTACCCAGTTTACTGCACGCACGCCCACTCCCTCTGTGTCGAGTGTATGGAGAGAGCGTGCGCGCCTGCAGTAATTGAGTGGAAGTTCATAATTACATGTACAACCATCTAGGTCTGCTTTGATCATAACTGCACGTCTCCTTGAATTCAGTGTAATTGTTAACCTTCTGTAAGTTGTTTATGGTTCACAAATTATCAAACTTGACAGATTCCTTTGGACGTAAGCCTGTCCAAATGTGACGCTCGAAATATAACAATAATATGGACCCAATTTCATAGAGCTGGAAAAAGGAGCAAAATAAACCCTTGATTGAGGCTACCAGGCAAAATACCATATCACGTGTACTATGTGTAGCTGGTAATTTGCATTTTTTGGGCTGAGCAAAAAAAAAAAAAAAAAAAAAAAACATCACTAAGCAATGTTTTCGGCCTAAGCAGCTATATGGAATTGGGCCCTCTTTTCATATGCAATTCTTCGAACAAACATCTTTCGCAACTTCATTATGCGTTTTACCTTGTAAACGTTTCACCATTTGTTTTAAATTATGTATATACTCGGGTAAGATTGATTTTCAACTAATGAATTATCCAATGCTGTAAATTATCCTTTATTTGACATATATGCACATTATTTAAAACAATGTGTGATGCACCGTATTATTTGGTTCTCATAAACTTCTTTATTCATATTTACTTTAAAAGGGCACAGTGTCTTCGGATTTGCTGCTTCGGAAGATAAAAAGCGTTTGTTATTAAATGACTATGGTTGGAAAGAGGTTGTAGGAGTAGAATATACTAATTTACACAAATATCCCTGAAAATTGTGCAGTTTTCATTTTACTTCGTGAACTAACACGGTCCGCCATTTTGTAGAACAAAATTTTTGTCTCCACAAAATTACGGACCGTGTTTGTTCACGAAGTAAAAGGAAATCACACAATTCCGCGGTTTATTTGTGTGGACCATTATATTCTACATTAAAAACATATTTTCAACCTTATTTTTGTCATAACTAACTCTTTTTATGTATTCGTTTGTCTTTTTACATTGATTCACAGCTGAGAGCCAATGTCTTCAAGATTCAGATTGTCTTGAAGGGACATGTTCAACTGATATTTGCCACTGCAATGCTGAATGGCATTATGTCAAAGGAATAGGTTGTGCCAGTAAGTACACAAGGGCCACGGCCATTCTGTCGAACCCCACCAATACACCTGCACCTTTGTCTTATTTTCCAGTGAATCCATTCGCAAGTTAGAATTGATTTATAGTGTCTCTGGTACAATGATTCGGGTTAAGCTTTAGTTACGCAAGACACGGCGAACACCATGAATGAGTGTGTTACGGCACAATGGTAGCAGAGTTTGCTCGTCTGGAGGTTACTATACGAAAGCTTGCCCAAACCTATTTCACTTAAAACCAGGCCCAATTTGGCTACCCACCCCCCCCCCCTCCCAAGTGTTCCCATACTTTAACACACTGTTTTCCTCTTTAAAGAATTATCCTTCCCCTCCCCCCCCCCAAAAAAAATAAATAAATAAATAAATATATAAAAAATCATCTAAACAATTTCCGAGATTCCAAGCAAACAATACAGACATTATAGGGGGGGGGGGGGGTAATACCATGCCCCATATCGAGCACCAAATATTTAGACTTTTCCATTGATAACAAACAAACAGTGCTTGGCATGGACGGCTAATTACTGTTAGCAAAACATTCAATCGTGTTGACAGGATGTTGTAACCAAATTCAACATTTCTGCAAACTTTAAATTAAAATAATGTTACAAACTGTGGCAGGCTACCGGTTTTGCTTTGCATTTATGGCTTCCCATAGTTTTCCATCATTGGTTGACCAAATGTCAGGCTGTCACGTTGCAAGGGACAGGTCTATTATACATAGCAACCGGCTCTATTTTGTTGCGTACGGCCTTTTTTTTAATAAGTACTTTGTGTGCCCGGAAGAATGGCGTGGAGCCTTCATCCTTCTTCCAGGCAAAAGACGTTAATTGTTTCTTTTCTATTGTTGAAACATAATATTAATAATAATCGGTTTCACAAATGCGTGTTTAAATTAAAGCCAAAACTTACGAAAGCCCAATCGTGCCACTGAAGTATAATTATTTGCTGGGAAAGCAATTCGTTATCACGAATTAGTAATCCGTTATTACGAATTAAGTAATTCATAATAACGAACTAATAAATCGTTATTACGGGCTAGTTATCCGTTTTAAAACGAATTACTAAACAGTTGTCATTGTAGTCAACGGCCATTAGCCGCAGCCGAAATCATTTCGGCCTTCCAGCCACACTGCCTAAGTCATCAATTCAGACAAGGCCGTAGAGTCGCACCATGAATGTAGGCCAATATTGTTAATTTGTTATAACGGATTATTAATTCGCATTAACAAATTAATAATTATTAAAAACGAACTACTTAATTCGTTATAACAGATTACTAATTTGTGATGACGAATTACTTTCTCGCTATATACTTCAGTGGCACGGTTGGGCTTTCGTAAAAACTGGCCATCTGACCGTTTCAATTTTAAGTGGTTCACTCGCTTAGACTGTTTTAACCATTTGTATTTCTGGATGTTGAACAGTTTACTAATCAAGCATTTCCACTTAACACTTTGGCACAAATTGTAGAGAGGCAATGCGATGCTACAGAGACTCCTTTCAGTGACGTATCATGCTACAAAAACATATCGAACAAGATGACAGACCAGGCAGAAGCTCATCGACTATGTGATGAGGCCGGTTATCATCTAGCAGTTGTCACCAGTGCGGAAGAGGAAGATTTTCTCCGTAAATGGAGTAGTAGTTTATCCAGCGTATGGACAGATGGAACTAAATTTGGTTTGGTTTGGAACTGGAGCACTGAGGAACCGTTTGAAATAACAGGTTTACAGATTAATCCTAACAAAAACTGCCTGTATCTGAGGACTAACGATGGCCGCTGGCACGCTGCACAATGTAGTGATCAATATAAATTTTTCATTTGTGAAAGATGTAAGTACGGATTCACCATGGTACGTGGGGTGAGTTTTTGCGGTCGTTACCAATAACTGTTTCGGTTGAATTGGCCATTGGCTGATTACTGGCCAATGCCCAAAACAGTTATTGGTAACAGCCGCGAAAACGCGCCACAGATGTTTCCGTGCGCATTAACAGTAAAACACATGTCCGATTTCACCTGATGTCATTACCTACGATTAATTTTGGTCGTGCCATTTTGGGATCCCCTTGTGTTAGGCTATGAGTCCGAGTTTATGGCTACGGCTACGACCGTTTCTAAGGGTGTTGCTATTAGGACTTCATACACTTAGACGCATGATGACGCGGCGAACCAGCCGCAGCCGTAGCCGCACTGCCGCCAATTCAGACACGGTCGTAGTTCGCATCATATAGGTGATGCGTGCGCGTTTACATGTTCATCGTGACGGTAGACGCTTGAAGGGTCAAAGCAGGGTCGACATGTCTAATATTAGTCCTTTCCACGAAATATATCTTGTTGGCGAAGGATTGGGATCAACTTTACAACTTCTTTCCCACCGTAGGTAAATGTGCCACCAGTACGTTTGACCTGGGCCCAATTTCATAGAGCTGCTTAAGCACAAAAAGTAGCTAAGCAAAACAAAATATATGGTAACCGGATTAAGGTTACCGGCCAAACTACCATGTCACATGTACAGTTTGTGACTGGTATCCTGCTGATTTCTACTGATGAGAAAATTGTTAAGCATTATTTTCTGCTTAAGCAGCTCTATGAAATTGGGCCCTGGTTCCCCCTGACAGAATGTTTGAGTGTGAAACCAGGCTTTCCGCTTGTTCTCACCCATACACTCTTGCTTTACTGAGATGTAGAACAAGGGCCATTCCAACAGCTTTATTCGACATACTTAATCTCTTTGGAACTCCTTGCCTGGCCCATGTTTCAGCCCACAATCTACCTTTAGCTCTCATTATTTTCATCTTTAAATGTTTTCTTTTGTAGCCCCTTAACAAAGAGTGGCTTTTAACCTTGTGGGGCGGCGAACTTGCATTAAATGATAATAGTAATGTTAATCAATACAAACATGCCTACATACACTACAGGTTGGCAAGTGCCATAAGCCTTTTTGAGATATGGTGGACACAATACTATTAGTCCAGGCATTTCGTGAAAAAAATAGGGTCAACCTCGGACAAATTGCAACAGAAAGTCTGTCAACTGTTTTTAACCCAGAAATATGTCCTCTATAACATATCAAAACTCTTAAGGAATCCTGGTGGTGGAAGGTTCCATGGCGGCCATTTTTAAAAATGGCCGCCAAAAATCTGATATTTCCCTATATCTCCACTTCTAAATAACATAGAGCTTTGATTTCAAGTGCAAAACATACATTTTTTACTGACAAGGAATTAAATGAAACACATTTCAATATGCAAAACCTTGCCAAAAAGCAGAAATGGTAGCCATTTTCCAAAATGGCCGGATAAAACAGATACTTACCTATACATCTCCGCTTCTAAATAACATCGAGATTTGATTTTTAAGTGCCTTTAACAAGACTGGCATGGTCTGGGCTGATGCAGCTAGTGCATCATGGTGACCACCCCGGGAAATGATCCACATGAATCCAAGCGATGTCACGTGCATCTATTCCACACTGAAGTCCGTGTGTGAGCATGCTCGTCGCCATGGTGTTATGCCCATCATCAACTTTGACCAACCACTATGGTGGAAAGCCCTCATGATCATCGAGACTGAGCCAACAGGAAGTGTCTTGAATGACATAGTCTTGCGCCTGAGGGGCTTTTACACATAAATGAGTTTCTTGGGAAACATCGGCACCTCATGGCTGGATCAGGACTGCAGGAAGTCTTGGAGCTAATTGTATGCTGACAACGCGGTGGTACACAATGATGACAGGCAAGGTGTTGCACAAGCAGTACGAAGACATCCCCTTGTTTAAGCAGCACTGAATGCCTTGATTTTGTCAGACGTACTTGGTGTGCCACTTCCTCAACCATCTGCAGAGCCACATGAAGTGGAGGAGACCAATGAGGCTTGTCACTAGATGATGAGCCTACTACAGACGGAACTGGAAACACGACAGACGGAACTGGAAACACTGATCTTGATGAACTTGCTGCCCTCTACAAGAACCTGATGGAAGGTTCCATGTCTGCAGAGGAGCTCTGCCAAGCTGATGTGTTAACCAGGATCAAGGAGCTCCTCAGGGCCAAAACCGAATCATTTAAGTCCTTTAGGACTGCCACACTCTGGCTACAGTACATGGAGATGGTGGACATACTACGGAAGTTTGTCGAGCAGAGCGCATTAGCAACTGGGCGTTGCACCTTGAAGCTGTATCAGAAATGCTGCTCTACCAGGCAGCCTCTGGGCACAACCTCTACACCAAATCAGCCCACCCCTATGTGCAGCGGATGAGCTAGCTCAAGGATGAACATCCAGATGTGTACCAACGATTCGAAGAAGGGTAACATGTTGTAAGAAGAAGTGATCGCCTATGGGCTGGTATGTCCGTAGATCTCACCATCGAACAGGTCCTGATGAGGAGTGTGAAGACCAGCGGTGACCTGACGAGAGGGCTAGGCATGACAGAGCAACAGCGTCTCATATAGCTGCTCTCCATGCCTGCCTGTGCTGATGTTAACAATGCTTTGCAGCAGCTCACAGGTGTCAACTACAACACTGGTGAACAAAACAAGGACATGACAAAATGCTAGACAAGCACGTGACATGAAAGCCACACATGCAATTATCAGCTATCGGCAAGAGAGAACATCTGCACGCTTCAGCTCAGATCCGAGATTGCGCAGCATCTCGACAGGGGTGCATGCAACCAGCACAGTCAATGTGGACTCAGCGAAAACTGTTGGAACATCTATCTTGACCAACATGGATGGACAAACTGCTGCTGACTACACATTCAAGAGAAAGGATCATGCCATCACCTTGGCTGCAAAATCGGCAGGTAAGAGTGATGGTGAGGCAGTACAGGTGAATCCCAAGCATCTGGAGTCTGTGACCAAATATGAGCTGTGGAGTTACCCACCAGCTGTTTGATTCTACACTGCTGCTCCCACAGCCACAGAAGCCAGTGCTAGCAGATGCTATCTGGACACTCCTGACACACGATGCACCAGGAATCACAGGCCAAGTTGGATGGTAGGGCACTAGTCCAGCGCATTCCATGGGCACGTGGCTCAACATACAAAGGTATCTGCACGCAATACACAGAGTATTTCACAAAGAAGTATGGACAGGCAACAGCCGTGTTTGATGCGCATTGATGGTACATCCACAAAGGACACAACACGCCAGAGACGTACGAGAGGGAACGCTGGAGCAACGGTGACGTTTGATGAAGATAATCCAGGTCACAATGAAAAAGGAACAATTCCTGGCAAACAAGACAAGCAAGCAGCGCCTCATCAACATGCTCAGTACCAAACTACGGGCACAGAACTGCCAGGCACTTCATGCTGCAGGAGACGCTGATCTCCTCTTAGTGCAGAAGGCAGTTGAGTCTGCAGCCACCACCGAGTGCAGAAGGCAGTTGAGTCTGCAGCCACCACCGATACTGTGCTGATCGGAGATGACACAGATCTGCTCACCCTGCTCATCTACCACACCACCCTCAAGTTATGTGACCTGTTCTTCCAACCCGAGCCAAAGAAGAATGTGAAGAAACGGTGGTCTGGAACATGAAGTCTGTCAAGCAGCAGTTAGGCCCCGATGTATCACAGCACATCTTCTTCATGCACGCTCTCCTGGGATGTAATACTTTCCCCTGCGTGTGGCTTTGGTGAGGGAGCTTCCCACAACAAATTCAAAACCAGTGCGCACTTCCGTGAACAAGCCAATGTGTTTGACAGACAGGCAACGTCCACCGATGATGTTGTAGAAGCAGTGAGAGAAAGCCCTGGCATGCCTGTACAATGGGAAGCCTGGAGAGTCACTGGAGAGTCACATAAATTGCAGTTTGTTTTATACAACAGGAACCCTAATTTAGATAGTTTTGGCCAATAAGTTCAGTGTATTAGAATAGTTGACACATAAGAATAATGCTTGTTGGTCCGGTTTAGCTTATTGAAATGTCTGTCATTGGATTCCTGGCCCCAGAAAATGTATGTTTAGCACTTAAAATTAAAGCCCTAAGTCATTTAGAAGCGGAGATATTGGTAAATAGCAGGTTTTTGGCGGCCATTTTGGAAAATGGCCGCCATGGAACCTTCCACCACCAGGAATCCTTAAGAGTTTTGATATGTTATAGTGGACACCTTCAAGAGCATTAAACAGTTGAGACACTTTCTGTTGCAATTTGTCCGAGGTCATATCAAATAATGCCTGGACTATATTACAATATCTGGTTTGGGTAAATTTGTCTGTATACATCCAAACCAAACAGTGCACTCAAATAGTGTCCACCATACCTTAAAAAGGCTAACAGAGATGTGTAACAAAAAATTACACAAAATCGTATACTTCAACGCTGTAAAAAACACTGTGTGGACGTGTGTAAATCCACATAGTATATCAATTCCCTACATTGTGTGAACCTCTATGTGCTCTCAGGTCCACAATTGTATTAGTACGTAATGATTAGAGTGTTGGTTTTTTTTTTATAGTGTTTAAGAACATGTGTTTTCTCAAGTGTACAGAGCTAAGGAATGTCCACAGGGTGTATGCCAAACAGAGCTGCCTGTGTTGGAAGGGGCGGGGCAAGGGTTCTGAGCTCCCTCCCGCCTAACTTGTATATATATTTAGTCAATAGTTTTGTTTGATTACAGCTATATGGAAAGTCTGCACTGATGATCGTTACTGTGAGAATGGCACATGCAATTCCTATGGTTTTTGTGTGTGTTTACCTGGATGGGGTAAAGACGCTGATCAGAAATGCACAGGTAGAGACAAGTTTATATTTTCAAGAGTTTGTGAACACAAGTTTATTTATCAACACATTTGAGAGTGCTTCAATTTGTGTAACCTTCAATCGTGAAAATCGTCACGATTGCTGATACAAACTTTTGCTGTCAGCACTCATTTGTTGCCAAGAGATAAACGCCTGTCGGTTAGATATACAATTTATTTGTTCCTTTTGAAAAAGGCGTAGGGAAACAATACTTACCTCCACACCATCTAAGATAAATATATATTTAAAATTCTGTGCATTTCCAAATAATATTTTTAATGAAATTAATTCTTTATATGCCCAGCTAATGTATATGATTATTTTAGTCCTTTTTTCCTTGTTTAATTAACTATTGGCGGGTTAGAACTTGGTAGGTCTGTATTTGAAATGAAATGTATGTACAAATTACATGAGAGCAAATAGTTGTTAGCCCCCTCAAAAAATAAACAAATCTTTGAGACCTGACCTCCCCCTTTAGATATGTGGAAAGGTCCAGTCTTGGATATCAAGGAATATGATTCCTCAGGTCATTACACTCTGGAGAATCGGCTTAATTAGTCACTGGTAGATAATTGATTCACTGGTACCCTGACTTAAAATCAGACAACGCTTGTTAATAAGTTTATGACCAAATATAAATGTCACTTTTTTCCAGAAAAACTTGAAATAACTACTGTTGAAATGTTAACTTCGCTGCGTGTGACAACTTTGCCAACCACACCCTTGCTGACCACCGAAACTGCGGTGATCACGTCTGGTTTAGAGACTAGCACACATGACACAACTGCAGAGTTCTCTTCTCAGTTTGTCTCCACTGCTGATTCAGAGACTACTCCGGCAGAAAGAACAGCAGGTATGATTCATATACTGTGCGTATTACAATTTGAAAACATTTAGGCCTAATGTAATATTTCAAAGATTGTTTTAATCTGTCATGTATTTCTAAACAACCTAGTGATGAATCTTTCATTACCTGTGATTGGTCGAGTCAAGTAGAAGAAAAAAATCATAAATGTTAGTATAAAAAGTGTTGCAAATAAATTTATAACAGGATACGTTTGATAAGGATAAATTTGTAACACAGTTGTAAACCTATTCAAAATTTCCAATGAAGAAAAACTTCCTCAATAACAAACTTAGGAAAATGAAACCACATTTGAGTGAAAAAAAGGGAAAAACGACATCAAGGAAGTTGTTTCAATATATAAAAAATAAACGATAATCAAGTCTTCTATAGATAGTAATAATGATAATAATAATAATTGGTTCTTATGTAGTGTAAATGTCTTATATAGTTAAGAGCACTCTTTACAACACTGTTATCCCTAATCATCAGGCATACTGTTAGATCATTCCACTAACTTTCTCAACTCCCCGGGGAGCACGCAATCATTAGCTTCATAGCTTCCTACATTAGGCGCTTAGGGGTGTAATCCAACTCAACACTGTCTCAGCCCTCGTATGTTCCCATTGATACACCTGGGTTAAGGGAAACAATTATGATTCAAGTGCATTGACCGGGAATCGAACCCACACTCCGATGATTCGATCATCAAAACTTGAGTCCGATGCAGTATGCCGCTCAGCCACACGTACTGGTAATAGACAAAAAAAAATGTACTGTTTTGTCTGTGTTGTTTTTCTAGTTGATTACTGTAGCACCAATCGATGTCAGAATGAAGGTACATGTACAGTGATGACTGGAGGATACCGATGTCAATGTTCATTTGGGTATGAAGGAACACACTGTGAAGTTGGTATGTAATCAGTTAGCAGTTTTCGAAAAGCAATATCTCCAAAATGCTCCGTGAAGTGTATCTTGAAACACATATAAATTTCTGAGCTAAATTCAGCACTTCTCTCATAAAATATTGGCTGGCATGTCTTTCTGGGTTTTTTAAAGAGGAAATTTAAATTCACTTGTCCTTTACAGGTCCATTTGACCTGACCCAGCAGGGGTCAGCGTGACTCGGACTCGGAATTTGTGTAAAAAAAATACCTGAAAAAAAGGTCAAACTGATACAGATTCTGAGGTAAAATCCCATTTTGACCAGTTTATGGATCAGGCTGACCCGCGGCATCTGGATATCATTCATTTTGTGTCATAGCCATAAATGGAAAAAACCTTGTCCACAGTGATTGGGTCATTTTATAGATGTTTCGAGTGAAATATATTTCCGGACTCAAACACCTCGACGAGGACAGCATCAAAATGCTTGAAGTTACTAATCTAAATACAAAATCACTTTAGACCAGAGATCACACGAAAACAAAAGAAGCAGAAAAAATAGAGAAACAAAGTCGTCGTTTCTCATTAAACATTTTGTTCATCCCTTTTTTGCTTTTGACTGGTCAGAATGTTTGTTTTTTCGTGACAGTGCTTTATCCAGATGCAGATTACTCGGCTCTCCGTCAAGTAACACCAGCTGATCTTTTCAAAGGTAATTCAATCAATTTCAAATTTCTTGAAGATTATTTACACATTGTTTTATACGTCTTGCGTCTAAAATAAGTTGTTTGACTGTGCATGCGTATAATTTATATTTTGTTATACTTAATTTAGATTAAACACATTATGAAGACTTTTAAAAGGGCACGTTGCCTGCGGATTGGGCGCAGTGGGGAATGAAAAGCGTTTGTTTTTAAATGAATATGGTTGGAAGATATTTAAAAAGGTGAATATAATGATTTATATAAATACCACTAGAAATTATGTGGCTTTTTGTATAATCTAATGACAGTTTCCCTTCTTAAAATATGTGCCTTAACTTATCTTTAAAGATTTTAAATTGATTTTGTTTTTACGTCCAGCACCGCCCGATGATGCTAGGATAAATCCATTCTATCGCCTAGCTGCTTTTTACAGTTCAATCCAGAGTAGAGATTTCAACCCAACGCCTCCATCAACGGAAACTGTAACAGGGCGTGGCTCCATCGGTCGCTACCTCAGTCTCAGCAACCCAAGAGCCTGGATCGACCCTGTGGACCTCATTTCGACTGGGACCTGCGTAGAGGGAGGGATCGAAGAATGCAGCCGGGGGTTCGCACTGTCAATGTGGGTATTTCTTGGGGAGAAGCCTGCCGGTATTGGAGAGTCATTAGTGTTGTATGCTGGTACAGATGTTACAGATCTCGACACGCCCCATGTGGTCATCCTAATTGATGCTGGCATGAATCTGAAATTTCAAGGTAACGAATTTCTTATGAAGAGGTTGGACCTAGAATTAGTATACACCAACCAACATGCAAGTCCCAATGCGTATGATCGGTGCGCAAAGGATTGTGGATGCGATCTGAGTACAAGCAACCCCAGCAACAATCATGGCGCACTTATTTTGAAGCAATGCGGTACACAACTATGAATCATGGCATAGTTACATAAGCTACAGCATTTCATCCATCTTGGCAGCTTGGTTTATTTGTTAACTGTACTCGGTTACCCAAGATGCATTGCGTTATATTTTTAAGACGGCACTTCTGCACATGGGATATTGGCCATTTGTAATTTCTTTTTCAGAGAGAATGTTTTGGAGCAAAAAATGTAATAATTGTTCTGCTTTAAACGTTTCAAATGATTTTATAATTTGAAACAAATGTGAACAGCCGTTACACAATAATGTTTTATTTAGATTAGAAAGCATCTGTTAAAGGAAAATGTACCTTTGATTTTTGAAACTGCGCAAAACTAACTTGTGAACATTTCATTTCAAAAGGTGGTAACGTTTCTAGCATATAGCCGAATATCTGGAACGGTTATATCAACGCATAAGAATAATCCGTGATTGGAATACACAATCTGATAAACGTTTTATGCATGAAACGCTTCTCAGATTGACATATGTTTGAGCCCCTTTTCTCTAAAACCACATTCCTTAGAGGAGAATCGTTTCTTAACATTACATGCTTTATCAACAGCTTCAGTGCTTAGTGCTTCCAAGTAAGTTTATGGTCATTGATTTTTACAGTAATTACTCCCCAAAAAAAAGAGTTATAGAAAGCAATTATAACATATGTTAATTGTCAAAAAGTTTGCTTCTGACTGGCACGCGCGAACAAAGATATTAACAGGGATAGGGAGACAGAGCTTATAGCGCAGTTGGTAGAGCGTCGACACATTAATCTGGAGTTGGCAGGTTCAAGTCCTGCTCTAGTAAAGTTTTCTTTGTTCAACCTTAAAATTAACGACTAAAAGGTTTCTTGAAATAAGATTTGCGTTTGGTTGTCCACTTCCTCTCAGTTAACAGTGGGTCACTCCTGTGGAACGTGACAGTACCATCCGACAGCATTTATGGGGATTGTGGTGTAACCTTGCTATGGCGTGGAAACCGAACACTGGTCTTATGGCTTACATTAATGGCTGGAAGGTTGGTAGCCTTCACGTCATTCCGTTAAAGACCCTTAAGGTAACCTCATCAGAGACGGTATCAACATTACCAGCTGCATCACCGTGGGGGATTCGCCATTGGCGGAAGAGGACTCAGAGCCAGCCTATCGCCAATGTCTGTCACTGATCTCGTTATATGGGATAGATTCTTGTTTGAATTTGAAAGACATCGGTATCTTGGCGTGACAGGTATGTTTGTCATTTATACTAACAATTTATTTTTTCCATTTATTAATAGGATGACACGGGTGGCGTAGAGCGTGAAGTGCTCGCCTCTCACCAATGTGGTACTGGTTCGAATCCCGGCTATAATGCCATGAGTATAGTTCTACTTTGGTTCTCTCTTGTGCTACAAGGGATTTTTCCGGAGCCTCTGGTTTTACTTCCTCCGGAAAAACCAAGCACTTTCGATCTTTGGCTGTGCTTTGTGTTCATATAATATGGGTTGATGTGACTGGCTGCCAAAGGCGCCCTTGCATGCCTGCAGCTCGGACACATTGTAGCCATGTCCTTTGCAGTTCAGCTTCTCAGCTGCGAGTAATGATGATAAGCCTCCACTATTTTTTTTATTAAAAACACTATATTTCTTTCTTAACTTTAACTATTTCACTTCTTTCGGCTTTGCATTCCTAAAAAACAATACACTTGAAAAAGTTTAAGTGGAATTTGAGCATTTTTATCTTACTTCATTAGCCGAGGAGCTTCATGTTCTACAACGAGCAGGTTATCTTTGGTCTACGGATGGATACATGCGACGAGATCACACTGCCGTTCATGGCCAACCCCGTATAGCCAAAATGGATGATATCCTAATTCCTCACAGGTCAACATTGGTCGTTGTGCTGGGACGGGACGGCAAGGGTCGAGCAGTTGAAGTAAACGGGGCAGCAAAAAGATGGTTTGCCTTTGGTTAGTACACTCAAAAAAGTATTAGATCAGAATTCTGACCCAAGCGCAGGGTCAAATTTGCTTGACCCAATATGGGTCAAAATTACATGGAAAAGGGTGGGGGAGGGGAGAGATGAAGATAAAGAGGGGGAGATTGGAGTTATGCACCTGAACATGATCAAGTTTAGACACTATAATGAGTGAAGGTTGCAAATGCATTTCAACCAGAGACTAATACTCAAAGGAAGATAAAAGTTTTTGTAACAAGTTGTTGATACTTTGCTCTGGTGTTTCTGATCAGCAGAGTTTGGGTTCGAGTCCCGGTCGTGACACTTGTGTCCTTCAGCAAGACACTTAACCATTAACACTTAACCATTGCTGCGTCCTTCGGATGGGACGTAAAGCCGTTGGTCCCGTGTGTTGTGTAATGCATGTAAAAGAACCCAATACACTTATCGACACGTAAAAAGAAGTTTACCCCGGTGTTCCTGGTTTGATCGGCAGCAAATTGCGCAACAGCACCTTGTAAACCATTACATGGTGCTATAAATGAATAGGCCTCATACTTCAAAAACGTAGCCCCACATACTTGGCAGGTAAAAAATATCAGCGCTTAGAAAGGCCTGTATTAAGCGCTATGTAAATGCAAGGTATTGTTATTATCATTATTATTAATATTTTAACCATTTCATTCCATTTATTCAGGTGACAAATTTACAGGAACATGCATCAGTGACCCCTCCCTGTGCCATAAAGGGATTACCATTGCATTATGGGTACAGCTGAGTCCTCCAATCAATGGCAACCAGACCTCATTTGCATTTCTCTTTAGCTCTGGTGGCCAATCGTCAAGAGGCTGTGCAATTTACGTCGTTGGATCAGACAGGTTAAGAGCGACGGTTGCCGATGGAAGCCGGGAGTGGATTGTAGAGATAGACTTTGATCCCAAAGAAGGTATTATTTCTGTGAGGAAAAAAAAGCAATTTGTATATATAAATAAAACCATAAAAAGGCAATATCAGTGTACAGGAATGGTTCCACAAGTCGATACCAACATTTTGCCAGTTGTCTCCAAAAGCAAACCATAAATGTAAGTGCTTGAATGTATTTATTCGGCCAAATCTCACTCCAAACAATTAGGTCAAAGCAATACAAAGACACGTAGCATAACTTCAGAATAAACAAAACAAAATTAAGGCAAGTAAATAAGCTTAATAATATTTATTCAAAACAAGTTTAACTGATTGTTTTTAGCCACTCTCCTAACTGAAGTTGTCTATGTTGTATTATGATGATAACAGCCACTTATTTATCGTTTTACACTCAACTGGTTAATAGATCGACATCTGATTAATTATTGTTAATGTTATTTTAATTTAAAAGATGAATGGGTACATATTGCCATGTCCTGGGGTCCAACTTCAGGAATAGTGTTATACATCAACGGTGATAGTCAAGCTGTAGACCTTCTTGGAGTTATCAGGCTACGACATGCTGATCTGGACCCCCGTCTCCTCCTGGGACGACGTAATGATTACTTAGCAGGGTTTGCACAGTTTAGTCTGGAGCAGCTTGCTATCTGGTTTAGGGCTATCGAACCGTGGGAAGCAAGGAAAGAGTTTGGACTAATTGGTAAATTACTATTGTATTGTTCAAACTGCTTAAGCATGCAAGTAAAATTTCCGGTTATAGTCCCACATGAGTTGGCTCGTAATTAATTTGTGTTGATTATGAACGAATTGAGTTTTAGTTTTGATGAAATGAATCCGTGCGTTTCCCAAATCATTGGGTAAAAAGTCCACGCTTTGATACCGTTATATTATGATTTACTGCCCACTTGAAACCCTGCCATGCAGTGATGAGGTCCGCTGTCAGCACATGCTGACATATTTCAATATTTCGATTGACTAAACCACACTGTACACACTGGTCAGCTCATACGCCATGAGATCCTAAGCAGGATTACGCCACACGTCATAGAGGTGGTTTCAATCAGTAGGGGTCAGTAGTTTGGTTAGAAGAGGACATGACAAAACTCTGGCAGCATCCTTCGTGTAAAAAATCGGTATATCAATTATCAGTGGTAGATGAGATCAAATGTGTACAATTGTTTAGTTAAATCAATTTAATTAAGCAAACAAATGAGTTTAAATTAAATTAGGCAATACGTGGACGCGTGTACAACACAATTAGATAAAATAATTGTTGACAACCCAAATACAAATAAACTCTCTTAAAAAGTGCATGTACTCGCTGCAGGGTTATAAAATAAAACAAAATTATAAAAGGCACACGCCCTTTTTTGCAAAGTACAGACCAGGTAAATAAAATCAAATGACATGACTCCAATTAATTCAATACACAATCACAACCATAATCCAAGATGAATTGCACTTCTCCTCGTTGCAGAGAACAGTCAGTATTCCTCGGCCAGCTATTATTGGAATGCAAGGCAACTTATCAGCAGTACCTTTGAGTATTTAACCAATGCTGCTAATGATGGAGTCAACGTAGGTCCAAATGTGAATGTAAAGGTTCAAAATTCACTGGCAGTTGATCTCACAGACCCTGGGGCTGGTATATTACTAGGTAAGCCTTTCAGTTCCATTCTAATTTATTCAAACATAACTTAGCTGGAGTAAGGCTTTGCTACCCTACAATATTCCCCTGTCATACCAAGTGTAAACATTATATTTTGTTATGACAGTAAAGTAAGTTTGATACTGGACAATAGACATTTACAAAGGTTTCTACGGCGAATGTCTACTTTCATGCCAGCTTGGGTGTACAAGCCTGTGCGAGTGTCCAATGTCCAAATAAAAACTGGACATTCACTGTGCGAACTCCGTGAATCTCCAAAGTCCGTTATCGAAATAGCAAAGTTGACATTCGCTGGACAAACCTATGTCAATGTCCAATGTCCAAATATCAAACTTACTTTTCAGCAATGTATTTTTTATTCAATTAATGTGTATTCCGCTCCTCATGTTTGAGTTATTATGGCCTTAACGGAAATGAATCATTTGTTTTTGGAACAGTGCAATTGTTCCAATTAAAAAAAAAAAAATAAATAAATAAATCAGGAACGGGGGGGGGGGTCTTTATAAATGTTTTCGATAAAGTTATATTTGTCAAGTTTTAATCTTACACAGCATATTCTTGTTTGGTCGTTTCCTCCTGTGTTACTGGCACTGCAGCCTACCTGAAATTCGTTGTGAACGCCAGCCATTGTCATACAATAACATTGAAAGAGAGTCTAAGGTCAAATTATTTTTTTTGTGATCCAATCATGTTAAAAAAAATGTAGTCCTCATGAAAACGAGGTAAAAGTTGCAATTCTCTAAACTTCATTAAAATGGTGTAAAATGTCCACGTCAAGTACATTGTGTTCAAAAAATCCAAAAACGTACGATGACGTCACATTACATATACATGGTCTGTACACTTTGTGCAGATATTCAAACAAAAAGGCACTGATTTTGACCTTTTGACTTGCACAAAAGTTCCTCTTTGGGATGAACAAACCCATTTGTTTTTGATGTCCGATTTTGTCATATTTCAAATTTCCTATATATTTTGTTTACATGAGGAAATTTAGTGCATCACAAAACTCAGTTTGACCTTAGAATTTCTCTTTAACTGTTGGTTTTTTACGTATTAAATTAAAGATTGGTTTAATTTAGGGTTTCAAATTGATTGAATTATAATTTTAATGGATTTATGTCTCAACTTTTTTTGAAAATGCATAACTATGCTCTGTAATAACTGGTTGCAGAAAGACTCACTAACCAGCAACTTTTTTACAATGTCGAAATGATTGTAATGCAGGTGATTTTAGCGGGACTTGTGTCAGTAATCCATCCCTTTGTGGAGATGGCTTGAGTGTATCACTGTGGTTGAAGTACATGCAAGAGGAGACTGCAGAGAATATGACGAATATTATCAGGTACACTATCTCATCAAGGTCATTTAGTAGTTATTCACAGTAACCAGTGAACTAAAAAAATAACCACTTCAAAGAAGGATAGCTCAGTTGTGAGAGGGCCGGCACAATAATATCCGTAGTCGCTGGTTCAAATCCCGTTCTGTTCAATTTTGTTCTTTGTTAGCCTTAAAGGTCAATCAAATTTACCCGTTCGGTTTCCCTTGTGGTTATTGCCTAATATTTGATTTAAAACATTGCATACCCTTTATATGTAGTCCTTGTCCTGCCACTTCCCAGGTTGTGTGGTAAACTTGGGTGAGATCCCCAGTTATATCGCAGTTTAAGGTTGAATTGCCTCTGTCTGGCGCACGAACAAAGATATTCATAAAATAGAGAGACTGCAAACATGAGGGCTAGATAGGTCAGTTAGTAGAACTCAGGTAATCCGGTTGTGCCAGTTTCAAATCCAATTCTGTTCAAAGGTTTTGCATGTTCCACCCATCACAGTTAGGTTGGCATAGCTGTAAAGCAATCCAGTTCATCTTAAAGAAACAACTCTCTCCAATTGCGACAGTGCAGTTGAGAATGATTTTTGAAGAGAAGTGACATAATATACCTTTTGTGTGATGATAGTGTCCGCACAAGTTAAACAGTGTATAAACTGAGCATAGAGAGGTATTTTGTTTCGTATTGAAGTTCTGGAGCACATGAAGAGGATGCTGGGTTTGCAATCTTCATCAATGGATCATCTGTGGTCTTTGTGGTTGACTGCTCATTTGGAAGATGGACTGCATCAATGAAAAAAGAGGTGAATATTCAATTTATGCAAATTATGAAGTCTGGCAACTATTTTTTCATGCGGTAATTGTAACAAACAGGCAAACACGCAAACAGGTAGGGACCGAAAACCATATCCACGTAGTGCCCCCGGTGTGACTCGGACCGGGGTCCTAGAAGTGGGAGGCAGGGGAAAATATCTCCAACACCAGCCCGAACACTTTATTTATTTATTTATTTATTCCGGTATATAAAAGACTGATCAAAAAGTCCATGGACTAAAACAGTTCAGTTTACATGAATGATTAAATACACAATTAAGATAAACATTATGCAAAATTATAAATTACAACAAACGAAAAATAATGGACAGTAGTAAATAAATAAGATTGAACTGTTAACAAGCAAGTACTATGTGTGAAAGAGTTCAAAAATGGAGTGTGAAAAATGTACTATAAAGTTGAAGACATCGTGTCCATAGGAAAGCAAGTTGCATACAGAGAATATAGTTACATTACATTATCTATGTATTACAAGTTTTTTTTTTTTTTTTTTCTTTTTAATCATAAGTGGTATGCTGACATTTGATATCGCTGAGTTCGAGTTTGTGGTACATTCAAGTGATTAGAGTTACGAATAGTTCTACCAGAAGTATTCTGCCGAGTATAACACGTTTTCATTGTTCGCAAAATTACAGCATGTCTTATATGTCTTATAATCATAAGTGGTATAGCTGACATCTTATATCGCTGAGTTCGAGTTGAGGTACATTCAGTGATTAGAGTTACGAATAGTTCTACCAGAAGTATTCTGCCGAGTATAACACGTTTTCATTGTTCGCAAAATTACCAGCATGTCTTATATGTCTTATAATCATAAGTGGTATAGCTGACATCTTATATCGCTGAGTTCGAGTTTGAGGTACATTCAAGTGATTAGAGTTACGAATAGTTCTGCCGAGTATAACACGTTTTCATTGTTCGCAAAATTACCAGCATGTCTTATACCTACCTATGTCTCTTTTTCAGCTCCTTGTCCAAGGTAAATGGACCAACCTTGCTCTGACATGGAGCATAGGAGATAACATCACGATATATTTGAACGGAATTGAGCCGGATGCAGACTACCAGCTAAGTGGTGGTTCCACTACTGATGACAACAGCCTACTAATTGTTGGAGAAACATTAACGTCACATTCTGCAAAATTTTGCATTCATAATTTAGCAATATGGGAACGTTATGAGCCTCCTCAGATGATCAACAAACTAATTGGAATGTCAAGTGAGTTATTAAAAACGGCACGCAATGCTTTAGTCAAGCTTTACACATCTAGGTGAAGGTTTTCACAGAACCACAACAACATAATGAAACAAATATATACAACCATTTTGCTACCACAAACTTTACAACATGCCATTGTATGTGTACTTTGTTTATGGTATTTTCTTTCCAGTCTTGTATTTCTCTCAGAAAATACCGAACGCTGCGAAACTGCAGTTTATCATTGACAATGTATCTTCTTTTTATATATTCTTTATTCAAGAGAATGAATTTCATTGTTTGTCATCTGGTGATATTTGCTGGTCATTTGAGTTCCCTAGAAGAACCCGTCCACAATATCAACACAGTCCCACTGGTGTATCAATCATACGAGACAGACACCATAGAGGGAGGGGTTTCTGTTCAGATGGTGACAGCGGTGGGATATCATTGTTGGGGGTTTCAGCTTCACAATGTCCGGCTGATCCTTCAGCATGTGTCAATGGATTTGTCATTGGTATGTGGGTTAAACTGAAGAGAGTAACATCAAGCAGAAAAAATGGATATCTTCTAAGTGCGGGAGTCACTGACCCCGGTAAGTGCTCTTAAAAAATGCCTTAACTAAGACAATTAAATTGCTAACACTTTCCACTCATACTTAATTGGTCAGTCTGGACGAACAGGGATTACACATCCTCGGTCCCCCGCCCATGTTAAAGTAACCAGACTTTGGTTGAAAAGTTATTCAGATATCCGCCATCAATCTTTTTGTATCAGTTAGTTTGATTTCGTTTTTAACGATAGTTGGGTGGATTTATCTTTATTTCGATTTTGTTAGTAATCCGTCTCTGTTTGTGTTTGGTGTTGTGTGTGTTCTTTTACAGGAATTATTCTTTGATTGTTTTTGCTGTTTTTCTTTAGTGTTATGTTTTTAATTGATTACGGGTTTTGGGATTAGTTTGATTCAGAGTTCTTCTTTGTTTAAACACAATTTTCTTTGATTGTTGTTGAGTTTTTAATCTTATTTTGGACGTTGTCTTTATTTTAACAACTCTTTCCTTTGATATTTATGTTGTCCTTTAGTTTATAAATTTATTAGTTTTGGCCCTTTTGGCCGCCCATATAAGCGGGACCCATAGAAACGAAGAGTGTTGCTAAATTGTTAGGGTGCAAGTGAAGGGAATGTATAGATTACGACAAGACTATAGTACAACAGAGTTGTGGAACTGCTGAGGATTCCATTTTAGGAGCAATACCCCTAAGGCAGAGCACTCTAAAATCCTCCAGGTCAGATTTGACCAGAGAACGATCCGGGTTAATTCTTCTCTAGGAGATTTTAGAGAGTGGTCCCTCATTTACACACACATGCAAATAGTCAGCATTTGTCTCTTGTTCCTACAAGACTATACTGTTAAACACAGCTGTGCCAGCCTTCTGCTGAGAATTGATATTTTCCTCCATCAGGTGAACGGGGTGTGTCACTTTTCCAGTCCATCACTGGTATCCACGTTAAAGTGGTTGAATCCAGCATTATGTGGCGAACAGATATAAAATCGTCTTGGTTGACCTATGACCGATGGATGTATCTGGGTATCATCTGGTCCAGGCAGGACCAACATCTTAAAGTTAGTATTGATGGAGAAGAAATGCCCACCTTGGTAAGTTATTAACATACTCCTTTAAGATTAGGCAAAATGTTGGTGATGGTGGAAAAATAGACAATATTTTTTGAAATCATTCTCTAATCGATAGCCAATGATGCTCATTGAATGAGTGGGTAATGTGTTCTCCCAATAGTGTTAACATATCCAACGAGCTGCGAGTTTTGTGTCATCTTTGAACTCTATCCACTTCATATGACGTAGTACCAAATAAAGAAGATTTCCACAGTCAATACGAGAGAGGACTAAAGCTCTGACATCATGATGAAAAGTAACCTTTTTATTCTCACAATATTTTGACGTGGTATATTGGGGTGTTTGATACACAATGATAATACACCACTTCCTCTTTCTATATCTATAGCTGAATCATATCAAAGGGACATACAGAGCTCATGATGTATCGTCACTCACACTAGGCAAGGCATGTCAAAGCAATTCTGGTTTCCTAGCAGCATGTTACGATGACGTCGCTATCCTACGCCCTAAGGATGGAGATCACCTCCCGGCCCCGAATACACTGACTGGTGAACCTGGTTCGTATTTTAGTTATTTTTTTCAAGGAAATTATACAATAAATATACAATTATAATATATTCATATTCGTTAACAAGTACAAATTGAATTCGAACTTGCAAAATATTAAGAACAATTTATAAATAAGAAAGGTTTACAACTTTATTTTCCACCAAGCTTTGGTTAGAGTACCGATTATGAGGAATGAAACATGATACCTGCATCATGAAAAAAGATACCATGTGATACAAATTTGCTTACAACGGCCAGATGCATTATGCTGTGGTATCAGGACGACGAATAAATGAGAACAGAAACTATGAAGAACTCTCCTATTACAAACCTTTAGCTGGGAAGTTCAACATTAGTGGAGCAAAGTGTTACCAATAAGTAAGGCTAGAATATAGTTCGAAATTTTGTTCAGCAATTAACCAGAACGAATTATTAGGTCTAAGACAGAGAAGTTTTTTTTAATGCTCTACCGGTTCTAACACAACGGGCCTAACAAGTCGACATTTCGATAAGTATGCTTTGATTATCTTCAAGGGAAAGCAGAAGTGTTTCAAACCCTTTCTAATTGAGCAAAAGTTTACAAAATGTACTAAAATTAGAACCAAGTCTGTCTGTTAAATTTTTGTTAGATGATTATATTTTCCCTTAGAATTCGAGCCTTACCTCTCTGCTGATGATTATTTTGACGTGAATGATCCAGAAGGTCCAGTCATAGGGGAAAATTACACACCAGCCTCGGACAGGTTTGGTGTGGAAAACTCCGCGGTTGATACTGGGGTACCAGGCTCACCTTTAGGCTACATCAACCTCGGTAATTATGTACAACTAGCCATCGGGACAAAACCTTAAGCGAATGGGTTGAATTTGAAAGGATCTTGCCCGTCTTTGACATCGTGCAAATATTACAACAGTTTCAGCTATGTATCGGCGACTGTTGTGGTTTACTTGCATTGTGTCGACGACAGTGCCTTATCACCTAAGAATTTTATAGAGTGAAACAGTAACACACATTCTTAAAACTCACTATCCACTTTCCAATAGCTTTTTTTCACGATTATTTCTAATTTGAAATAATTGTGGAATGTTTGATTCCATTTTTGTATTCTTTGTATCCACGCTTGAGTCATTTTAATACAATGAAACAATTTTATTTCTATTTTGAAAGAATAGAACTAAAAACTAGTGGGCGATTGTATAAATAAATACTTGTAAAATAGTGAAGGTTTGTGTGAAATAACGTTGAGAAAGTTTGATGAACTTTTATGTTGTATGTCACTGGAACATTTTTAATGCCGAAGAATAAATGTTAAGTCTTAAAGTTATTAATAATCTTGCAGGTGATTTTGCTGGGAGTTGCGTCAGTGATCCTTCGTTGTGTAATGATGCTGGATTATCGATATCAATGTGGCTGAAGGTAGATAATGTAGATCATTTTGATGATCCGATTGTCAACCCTGGTGGAGGTGGGTATATATTAAGGTGAGCCCTCAGTCGTTTTCTTTCCTACTCCATGTTCCTATTTAGTGAGTTGTTTTGTGCCAGTGTTATACAGAACAAGGACATAATATGTTACAGACCATTGAAGTTTCACAACATTGGAGAATTTACAAAATATTCGCGGCATGAAAAGCGAAGTATGTTTTTTGAAATTAAAGATGACTATATAATAAATGTTTTTGTTTAGCCCACGTATTAGTTCTGTATAGAGCGTTATTCATTCTCGAAGGCTTTTTCTTAGCCTTCGAGTGACACTATGCTAGGGTCGAAACATTGGGCCATTTTTTATTTTGTTTTTGTTTAAATTAAAATTGTTGCGTGTATTCTATGAGTCCTGTTTTGTAGGTAAACAGTTTGCAACAGCTAATTCTATTTTCTCTAGAGTGAAAGTATTAAAAGTAGCATAAATTGTCTCAGGAAATGATTGAAAAGCTTTTTTGATTTAACAAAGCATCTTCATTGTAAACATTTCCCAACAATTTGTTTTTCAGTTCAGGAGCACAAAGCCCCCATGGGACAGGGCTGTCTGCCTTTTACTCTCGACACAAATTCCTGCACGTTCAGATACTAGATGGGCATCGAAAATGGTTCTCTGAATTTGACTTTGAACTTGGCAGGGATTGGTTAAACTTTGGGGTATCGTGGAGCAGAGACAACGGATTGTTGGTTATTATAAACGGCCATGTCGAAGGTGAGCAGGTCCAATAAGGCAGCTGTGCACTCTGCAAACTCCTGAGTCTGGGTTTAACCCGTTCCAGGTCCCAGAAGCCTGGCCCCATATCTGGGCCAGTGTGACGTGGAATCAGTGTCAAAATGACACAGATATTGGTAAAACTCACGGAGAATCTGAGCTAAAATCTAATTTTCCGAGTTAGCTTGATCCAGAAATGGGTCAGGCCCCTCTAGGCCTGGAACGGGGGATCTGGATCAGTTTTGACCCAGGAGTTTTTATAGTTTGTGTCGCGAGATTAACAAACAATTTAAGTGTTGCCTATTGTTTTCAAAATATTATTTTATTTCGATTATTGATATAAAGCAATGGTATTTAAAACCTATTTAAATATTTAACCGCCCTCCATTTTAAATTTAAATTTCATATTTAAGTTGTTTTCTATTTGATATTCAATACCCCTCCATTTGATATTTAATTGCCAACCACTTGATATTCGGTTGCCTTCTATTTGATGTTTGATTGTTCTACACTTGATATTTAATCGCTCTCTATTTGATATTGAATTGCCTTCCATTTGATATTTATTTTGTTTTCTGTTTGATATGTAATTGCCCTCCATTTGATGTTTAACTGCTTTCCATTTGATACTTGATTGTTTCTCTATTTGATATGTAATTGCCCTCCATTTGATATGTAATTGCCCAATTTGATATGTAATTACACTCCGTTTGATATTTGAGTGCCCTTCATTTGATATTTTGAACCCAACACACCAGCCGGAATCCTAACCTGTTGGCTCACACAGGGTCTTTTTTTATCTAACCTGTCTTCTTCAATCATTCTTAAGGGAGTGACCCAGTAGGTGCACCTCTAACCAGGACGATGGATCAATTCACCACTTTAATCCTAGGCAAGAGAAATGACAGGAATAGTTCGTACCTAGGTGGAGCTTTCGATGATCCAGCTATCTGGTATCAAGCTTTTGATGAAGATGATCCCAAGCTAGCAGACACTATTATGGGAAAAGCCATTGATGACGTTGGTAAGGCATAAGTTGTTTCGTGTGATAACGAATTTTAGGCGATTATTTTAATTTAGGTTTTCCAGTCATTGTCGATCCACTACAGGTTAAAGGCCTCATTATAATGTCTCCAAATATCTTGTTGATACCAGTTGACTGCCCCAATATTGGTGCAGCTTGCTTTCCATCATTTTCTCTGGTGCTCTTTCTTCCGTTTGGTGCCATATGACGTCCAGTGTTTGATTGCTGATCTCCAACGGTTACCCGTTCAGCGGCTAATGTGTTCTGCCCAGCTCCATTTTCTCCTTTGTACTGTTTCTAAGATACCCTGAACGTTTGTCTGTTCCCTTATCTATTTTTACGTGATCTTTAGTATACGTCTTTCAATGTTGTGTTGAGCCGTTGCTAGTTCTCTTTCCATTGGTGTTGTTTGTGGTTTCAGCTCCGTATGAGGACTATTTAGTCATTAGTTATTTACAAAATAAAACTATTCAGCATGTTGAACAGGCATCTTAGATATGTGGAATGGTCAAGTCATGGACCTTGACCTTTGGAGAAATAAGTAAGATAAATAACATTTGCCACTGAGGGCTTTTTAATGAGAATTGTATTATTGTACTTGACCAGTTGAAACTGTGAACTATGAAGACCTTGATGAGTATTCTCCAGATATGGCGAAACCTTCTTGCAAGATTCTCCATGAAGCTGATTGTGCCCAGACAGTGCAGCAGTTACTGGATGTGGTAAGAATGATGCCCTCCAAATATATACCACCTCCTTAAGCACATTGATCCACCTATATTGTGGAAGTTTTAAAGGCAGTGGATACTTTTGGTAATTACTCAAGAAATATATCATCGTAAAACGTGACTTGGTAAAGAGCACATGAGAGCTGCTGTTAATATAAAACATTGTGTAGTAATGTAGTTTTTGAGAAAGAGCTAATTTCTCATTAATTTTGTTTGAAATTGAGCATTTGAAAGCGCCCAATTCATTCCATCAATGGTGTGTTTATTTCATTATTGCAACTTCGATTACCAATAGTATTGAGCTCAAATTTTCACAGGTTTGTTATTTTATGCATATGTTGGGATACACCAAGTGAGGATACTTGTCTTTGACAATTATTAAAGTTATTGCCTTAAAAGCAAAAAACTGCATTAATTCAGCCGACGAGCGGGATGTTGGGGGACATAATTATCTTATCAGACACGCTGTTATAATTTCCCCTGAAACAAAACGCTTAATGTTTCATATCTAGATAAAAGGGGAGATCATTTTGAGTGAAGATGCAGCAAAAAGTTCTACAAACAGTTTGATGCGTCTAACTGCTGGAAGTACCTCACTCTCAAGTTCGGAGTTGGATTTAGCTGTGAGTGTAATAAACAAACTTTCCAGGAGGCAGCTACCAACGACTATGAATGACATAACAGCCGAGGCTTACCTCGTGGTAATTGTTTTAAATTTTATTCAGCTTAAAAGTATTTACGCTTTGACAAACCATGTAAAATTTGATGGGGGGAGAAACTACGGGAACGTTCAAGGGGCATTGAGAGAAAGGAAATGAAATTCATGAACTTCATCTCATATTATAGTCATTATTTTGACTCGCACTTGATTATTTGCACATGCTAAATCATGAGATATAATTAGTGTCATAACTATATATTCCTAATTGTTGTCAATGTCCCTTTTTTGAAAAAACAACAAAACAAACATACACAAAACAAAACCTCCAGCTTTCAAAACAGGTGGTTAAATATAAAAAAGGTCCTAGAGTTTAATCTTAGAGTTGGCTGGATTGCACTTGTGCGCACTTACGTGTGATTATTTTGCTTGTTCGTTTTTGCTTGATTAAACTGATTCCTGTAAGAATCTTGTTAAGGCTTGTTGTAATTATATTAAGCTGTTGATCAATTTGCGTTTCAATATTTTATTCAAAAGTTAAACTAAAACAATCATGAGAAGTTAATTATTTTGAATAGTTTGAACTATTAATTACATTATTTCAAACAAGGAAAGAAGAGAGTGTTTAACATTCGATGTTGGAAAGTTAAAGTACTACATTTATTGAATTTGTTTTTAATATGTTCGTTTAAAATTCAAACAGGATTTTCTTAAAGTTACCAGCAATCTTCTTGAGCCGATGTTCACCAAGAAATGGATTGCTCTACAGAAGGTAAAGAAAGAAAAAATTATAATTTCCTTGTGTCATTCCCTTGTTTATTCAAATTAATTTCCATTGAATGATACATCATCAACAATTCATCCAGAAAACTTGAAAATTGTAACTTTTTGATCAGACCAAGGCAGGGGTGACATCCTTGATGGAAAGTGTTGAGAAATTTGCTGCTGGTATTGCCAATCGATTGGAGCTGAATACTCAAGTGCTGCTCAACACAAGTCAAATACGTGAGTAGAAAATTATTCAATGACGTTTTTTTAAAAGAAAACAACAAAATATTCCCAAAATTAACAATCAACAGAACGGGCAAGTCTGTCGTGTAATTGAACTTTCTATTCGAAACATGAGCGGTTGTTTTCAGGAGTTTATAGGAGTTGACATTATTGCCGTAGTGACTTGTGACATCAAACTTTGCTTAGCAACTAAGGTTGAGACGTATTTTAAGATAATATTTTGCCTTTTGTGAAAACGAGCAATCCTTTCCACGTATACGTTGCTTTAACGTGTGTGAAGGATAAAATAAGAAGAATACAATCACACACTTTATTGGGTCAAATCAGGTTGGCTCAGTGGTTTCTTTCCCTGCCTTTCACCTCTTTGGACCCAGCTCGAATACCACCTCAGACTGGAGCCGTGGATATGGTTTTGAGTCCCTTCCTAATGGCGCGAGTTTTCCCCATTTCGTTTTTTCTCTTACAACTAAAACTGAATATTTCTTACCGTTTCCTATTTATCCTGTTATTGGTGCTAATTGTTCTGTGGGATGTGTAATAAAATAAACAAATACTTGAATTATAGAGGCTTGTACGGTATTTAACCCAATGCCTTGTGTGCGTGCGTGTTGGGGGGAGGGGGGTATGAACCGCTACGTCTTCTCTTTGGCGGTAACTTTCATTGTAATTTATGATATATTTCTATTTTGTATTTGTATTATCATCATTCTTCTTGCAGTTATAATAATGGATGCTGTCTCTGAGGACTATTTCGTCTCTGACGATGATGCAATCCTCCCAGGACACAGTCAGTGGTGGGAGACCCTTGAAGATAAATGGAGCAATATGGATGATCACGTGACCATCCCAAAGGAAGTGTTTTACACCGAAATAAACACAAGTAAGATTCGCCTAAAAGATGGACAGAATAATTTCCCATCTCTAATAGTGAGTAAGACAAACAAGTTGTAAATAGGCCTATAGTCTTAACAAATGTATCTTTGGCTTGTATGTGTGTAACAGTTTCTTTAGATGTATAGGGTCAAAAGATGAAACCAATTGATCCAAAACGATCACATACTCAAATGGCTGCTGACTGTAAGTTAAAGGAACATTACAGAATTGGTTTTTGCTCACAAAGCAGTTGCTGGCAGTGTAAGCACTTTATGTAATCCACCATATATATAAACTGACAAACCTGTAGAAGTTTGGGGTCGATCGGCCATCTGGGTCACGAGAAAATAGTGACAAACCGATTACACATTTGCATGAAATCATATAGATTCACCAAATGAATAAAACGCTCACTGAGCGATAAACTCCAATCGGAAAACTAGTTTATTAATTTCTCACCAAATATGGCATTTCAGACAGAAATATTTCAAGCGATGTTTTCTACTATCATTATCATTAGACCGTGTAAGTTTTGTGTAAATCTGTGATCAAAATTATATTTTTAAAGTTTTTTTCTTACCAATTCTGTAATGTTCCTTTAAATCGAATTTGTTTCTCCATTTCCCAATGTAGATCTTTACCTAAGTTGTTGGCTACTTGTGAATTTCCTATTAGCATCTATCATAAAAGCTTCAAATATGTTAGTTTTCTCATCTCAGTTATTTGCTTTCTTTTCGTGATTTCTTGTTGACAGATTTTTCATTTGATGGAAGCTTAGTATTTACTTTGTATGATTCTCTGAATGAGATGGTGCCAGTTGTGTCAACAAACAAGTAAGAAAACTAACATTTTAATTAAACAATGAATATAAAGTTGTTCGTGGAGGGATAAAATATTGGTTTCGAAGGCGAGTTGTATCAAACTGTCTAGTATCAGACATCATTTTCAGATGCCATTTGCTGTTCAACTGTCTCACTGATGCCCTTACGTACAGCAGCGTGTAGTACGCTGGGAAAACGTGTTTACCTCATTTGCAATAAGAAGTAACTATAACTATTAATAGTAGTAAACTTGCGGGTACAACCATGTGTAAAATCTCTTTTGGGAGGAGGGTTGGCTCTGAAAAGAGCAGGTGTGGTCTCGACGTTTCGAACAGTATACTCTGCTCATCTTCGGGAGAACTCTGCTCGTCTTCTCCTGAAGACGAGCAGAGTATACTGTTCGAAACGTCGAGACCAAACCGGCTCTTTTCAGAGCCAACACTCCTCCCAAAAGAGATTTTACATATGGTTGTATCCGCAGGTTTACTACTATTTATAGTTATAGTTACTTCTTACTTTCAACACCATGCAAAGCTTCAAACACCACTCATTTGCAATGTTTATTTTCATGCCCTTTTCAAGGCTAATAACATTTTCAGGTGTTGTAAAGATAGTTTTGGGAAAATATAAATAACGACAATAATATTTGTTTAATGTTTTTGTTAACTAATATTTCTTTACAATGTGATGGGGCCAGATTTTGTGTACACCACCCTGTGTTTTATAACCGGAGATTTTGAGTTTATGAGTCATGCTGCCTAAAGGGTCATAGGCCATGTCAATTGGTCCTGTCCAAGGATAGAACTTAAAGGGTTTCACCTGTTTTTGCAAAAACATTAACGAGTAATTGAGGAAAATGTGTTTTTAATCTATAGGTTGCAGACCTGTACGTCATCATATGGTTTTAAAGCTAGTAGTGGAATTGAGACTATTTTAACTGGTCTCACTGTCTTGCAAAACAGCAGACATTATATGGTAAAACTGACACACACGGTTCTTGAAGATCAAATCAATCCTTTACATAGGACTATCCATCGTTGGATTCAATTTTCTGTGAGTTATATAAGAAGATTGTTACGGTAGGCCTTATCTATAGCATGAAATGTGACCTTGTTCAAAAATGGACCTCATGGACATAACGCTGTTTGAGTATGGCGCCCTCAGCTCTGCATTTACCATTGCTTCGTTATTGTTTTACCTCTAAGATGGCGGCGTGATGATGTCAATTCATCAGCTCCATAATTTTTATTGATTGAAATTATGTTAGTTTTTTAAGATTATTTGTTATTCCTGCAGATTTGCATTAATTGGTGGCAAATTATTGAGGATTAACAGCAACATCATATCAGTCCTGATAGAGCCCCAAATTAAACATATACTTTCGAAGCCCATCAAGGTGACCCTGAACCATCTCAAGGTAAGGACCACAGTTATAATCATATTATGATCACCAAACAGTTCGGGCATAAGATTAGGTGTAGCCACTTGAACTCAAAGCCAGCATGAGTTGAGTTAGTCATATAGTTTAAAGATGACATTGCGTAATCATCGGAATGTATAAATAGTTTCCGTCTGAAACTCACAAATTCTAAAGGTCGTATAAACAGAGATTTATATCCATCTAAAAAACTGTCAAGGACAAAAATTTAACATTGAGTACCACCATTCCGATTGCCACAATAAAAATAAGTAGGTTTGCACCACAATTCCTTACAACTCACATGAAACAATTCACATGTTCATTGGATTGTCTTTTGAAAACCAAAGGATAAATTTGCATTTACTCGTCACAAAACGTGATATATAAAAAGATTTACATTTTTCGTTTTGATAACATACGAATGCAACAAACTTCAATAACAGGACCAGAGCAAACATTTATACAAAATGCAAAAGTGCCCTTTTCCCTTTACCCGCATAAGTTAAGAAGTACATTCTGTCCTCAGCCAATATGGCTCATCAGGCCGGTGTTTATTGGGTATTCAGTGGTATTAAATGACCGAAAATGTTTCCATACCTCCTAGACAGGATGCCAGTCCATCGCGGGTTACTCCCAGCTCTCGATGGTACTTATTTGTACTCCTGGGAGGAGAGAAGCAATTGTGATACAAAGCCTTACTCTAGGACACAAGTGTCACGACTAACCAGGCCAGGATTCGAACCCACATTCTGTTAGAACTTGAGTCGCACCCCCCCTGCCACGACAACCTCATTTGCAGTCAGACTGATTTGTATCTTAAATTTGCAAATTTAACCACAAAAGCAGTGTTTGAAATGGTAACAAAATCAATCATGAGTTTCAATGTTTCAAAATGTATCTTTTTTTATTTACACTTTGTCTTCACAGCCAGTGACTGAATCAAAACACGAAACACCTGTTTGTGCTTTCTGGAATTTCGATGTTCTGTAAGTATCATTTTATCAAATCGTAAAACCCTGGTACTTCAACATTTCTACTTCATATTCATATTTATTATCAATATGTTTATTGTTGTTGCTGTGTTACCTTTATTGGGTTACTCTGTTGTACTCTGTTTGCTTATATCCATTGTATGTTGCCTAGTGTGGTAAAAATATCGCTGAACTGAACTGAACAAAGAATAAATGTCATTGTTCTTATCGCCATTCGAGCTTTAACATGAAGGATGTATTTAATGCTATTAGGTGAACTGAATATAAATTTTGAAGTCGTCGCGTGAGAACTATAAGGTCCTTAACAAACGTGATGGACAAAAGGTCGTTAACAATTTTCTTTTTAAAGCCTATAAAACAAAATAATAAAATACAACTATCAGAAATTAATGTTTCCTTATAAGGAAACATTAATTTCTGGTAGTTGTATTTTTTTATTTTGTTTTATAGGCTTTAAAAAAAATTGTTAACGACCTTTTGTCCATCACGTTTGTTAAGGACCTTATAGTACTGAGCCGACGAATATTGTATGTACCATTGTATTAATTGAAATGCGGGTCCACCGACTGGCTTCTTTCGAGTTACGTTGGTGGGTCTCTTGTTTTATCTCACAATTATTTGCGTTAAGTTCGAGAGGTGTCAGTGCAATTGCATTTTTTATATATATATTTTTTTAAGTTTATTATTTTATTGTTTTGTATATACAGCTAGGTTGGTGTGTTAGGTCAATATTTATGTGTCGTGGCCAAGCGGTTAACAACACTGGACTCAAGCTCTGGTGTTTCTGCTCAAAGTGTGGTTCGTGTCCCGGTCGTGGCGCTTGTGTCCTAGATACTTTACAATATTGTTTTTGTCCATCGGGTAGTGCACGTAAAATAACCATAACACATAGCAAGCACCCATGCTTACAGGTTCCTCGGGCTTGCAAGCTACAGTGATTAAGTTCACTTAGGAGGCATCATTGGTTTCATCACCATACGTTTACAATATTAACATTAGGCCTAATAATACAAAATATACCTGTATGGTTTGAAACTGTTATTATTTTTTACTATTGCACGTTTTGTATGGTCTCTCATGGTGTTTCCAGATTTGTCTTTCCAACGCAACCCTCAGAAAGAACAAACTGTTTCCATCGGACTGACTTTTTAGAATTATGTTTTCAATGGTTGCAGGCACACCATCAATGGTGCATGGGATCGTGAGGGATGTGAGATGCAGAGTACCAGCCAAACTAGGACCATTTGTCTTTGTTACCATATGACACACTTTGCCATTGTTATGGAACCGCTACCAGAACCGGTAAAAATATACCTTAAAAGTCCCTTGGACTTCCAGTTCTTTGATTGCTTTGGAGTGCTCTGTTAAAAAGGGCAAAATGATTGATTTATATTTACTGTTTCTTCCGTACTCTTGTATTTTGCACGTCCTCTTTTTTTATGTTCTGTCGATTTCTGATCCGTCCAGTTTGTGAAATTGCTGTGGGTGTTGTTGTTATTGTCTTTTTGTTTTTTGTGTGTATTTATTTGTTTGTTTGTTTGTTGGGGTGTTTGTTTGTTTGTTTGTTTGTTTGTTTGTTTGTTTGTTTGTTTGATTGTTTTAATTAGGAGTAAACCTATCCCCAGGATCCCTTTTGCAAAGTAAAGTAATTGATTCACTAAAAGTAGTACAACTTCAGTTATATGTTATAGTTTACCTGTAGGTTCAAATTCAATATAGGCCTACTTGCATCTGAATAAGCGCTTAATTTGTTAGCGGTAGGTTTACAATAATTTTACACCATTCTGTAGTTTTTATACTTATCTGTTTATTTGAGATTGTGTCAATTAATTAAATTAAAATAATTAACCGACACTTTTAAAGAGCATTTTTATTTGTCTAATGAGGTCTATGACGACCATGCAGTTGTCCTACGATGGTTAGTCAGGTGCCTTGTCGGAGTGTCTGTATTCTGCCTCGTTGTTCTCATCGTCACCTATGTTGCTTCAAAGTAAGTGATATGATTTCTGTTATAATTTCCCCTTTAGAAGTAGATGATAGAAAAAAAGTAATGATAATCGTAACAACTCATTTTCAAACTCGAGGCTTTAAAAAAAAAAAAAAAAAAAAAAAAATCATGATAAAATAAAACATTAATGTTTCTTCTTAAAAGGCGATAAGGGTCGAATTTCTTTATAATTATGTGTTGTGCAATTTAATAAACTAACAGCTGTTGTAGTGCAAAACAAGATACCAATTTTTCAGAACCGCATTTATGCCCACTCAACAGTACTTATAATAGTTTCATTTTAATTGTTATTTAGACGTCTTCACACCCTTCGACACTCCCTTCATCTGAACCTCTGCCTGGCCTGTCTGCTTGCTTCAATATCATTCGCCCTGTCTGAATTCACAGCAAACAGTCAGGTATTTGTACCTTACAATAATTTGATAGAACTGCACGTTACATCTTTTTTTTCCTGTGACGCTAAGCACAACTCTTAATGATTACGTACATGATTTGCTTGCTGCCGGGTAATGTCAGCACACCCTGAATATGTCGAACTTTTCAAATTTATTTAAAACCGGTTTTAAAACCCAAACATTTTTTATTAAGAAGCTTTGTTTAAAACGAATACTTTTTGAGTAATGATAGCTTTGCAGTGACGTGACATGCACTCAGCTGCTACTGTCTGCCACGCTAGATATTTTCCGTGTTGGGAGTCAAATTGCACGTCGAAATACTTATGGTAAGCGTTTAAACAACGCTTTATAGTTAATCGTAGAGCAACGTGGATAAAGGTGCGTCCGAAATTGCGGCTACGGTCATGGCTACGGCTACGGCTGGATTGCCACGACATCATACGCTGAACTACCGGACGTCCTTAACAACACCCTTACCACGTGACTGTGTGCGCCATAGCCGGTCAATGACCAGAGGCAAGATCACAGTTCATTACGGTAACCATGACCGGCAAGATGGCTGCCGTTGCGGTAGTCGGGGCCAGTAACGTCAGCTGAAAAACCTCTATAGTCGTCAGCGTAGCTTTAGCTGTCGATTCTGCTACGGCCTAACACTTGGGGACCTTGACTCCAAATAATGCGCAACCAAGATTTTTGCGATGATGACTTCAGGTGAAGTGGGTCAATTGCCATTGTTTTTAACATCAAACATTTTTCACTAAGGTAAACAAACTTAATGAGTTGTGTTCTCTTTAACCTGATGGCATTTCTTAACAAACGAAAAGCACACTTTACTAATATTTTGTTAAATTATTTTCCCCTTGTCCTGTTAGGAACTGTGTCTTGTGAGTGGAGCAACAATGCATTATTTCTACCTTACTGTAATCATGTGGCTGACCATGGAGTCATTCCAATTATATTCCGATACATCAGTCGAAGGCATTAATGCTAATGATGCTACGCAAGGCTTTGCAGTGTTTAGGAACCGCATGGGTTTCTATATGATTGGTGGATGGGGTATGTATAATTACTATTGCAATCTTTTTACTCTGAAGGGTCACACTGCCTTCGGATTGGACGCTTTGGGGCTATAAAAGGCATTTTTTAAGAAACGAATGTGGATTCACAGAAATATCCCTCAAAATTGTGTGGTTTTCCTGATACTACGTGAACTAACACGGTCCGCCATTTTGTTGAACCGAATTTTAGACTCCACAAATTTACAAACCATGTTAGTTCACAAGTAAAAGGAAAACCCTACAATTTCAAGAGATTTTGGGGTACAACATTGTATTTTACTTTTAAAACACCTTTCCAACCATGCTAATTTCATAACAAACGCTTTTTATGGTCAAAGCATCCAATCCAATGTGTCCCTTTAAGCTGGCCAAAGGAAATGAACTACCCTAGCTCTCCTTTTCAATAATATGATACCTTTAACATGACATCTATTATTATTACCTGCTTGCGTGGGTTTTCCCCATTTGGGGTTTTCTTCCCACATTTAAAACTGAACCTTATCTTCTTGTTTCTCATTTATCCTGTTATTGGCGCTTATTGTGCTGTTGGTTGTGTAATGAAATAAATAAAGTTCTTCTTTCAAAAAACATGCCTTTCCAACCAACCTTCCCCAAGCAGTACACCGCTGTGTTTCGGGAATTGTTATACTACATTATTTATGTGCATCTTTGTCTCCTTTGTTAGGTATTCCAGCAGTGACAGTGGGATCAGTCCTGGGTGTCTCCCTAGACGTGTACAAACCTCAACGCTACGATCTGTGAGTAGAGTTTTGACCGTGTACGACTTGAAAAAGGGGGAAGAGAATACAAAATCCCCCCTAAAAGATCAAATGAAATGAGAAAATACAAAGATGAATACATTCGTAGGCGTGGGGGTTTGTCAATTGACGTTACAGTTCTTACATTGACATTATATTATTTGGTATGAATAATGCCACGCGAAACCATTAAAACGTTGGAAAACCTTTTGATTTCACATCAACGGTTTGACTTGAATACTTTAAACATAATTATTTGAGTTCGAGTTGAGTTTATTAGGCTCTTCTTTGTATTTTCATCCCCCCTTGCGTGACACTTCAGCAGCACCATGATCTTGTACCCCTATTGACACACCTATTGGAACACCTATTGACATACCTATTGGCCCAACCATTGTCCCAGCATTGGCCCGACTATTGATACACGTCTCAAATTTTCGTGTCCTTAATTTCAGGTGCTGGATTGTTGAGGAGGATGGAATGCTGTGGTCATTTTCTGCTCCATGCTGTTTGGCATTCTGCGTAAGTCACTGTATATTCACATAGATGATAGGGGAATTGGTTAAGTAGGTGAACTGGGTATACAAATGGATGGATCGAGTTGTGGGAATTGTTGGTGTGAGTGGTGGAATAAGTTTGGGAATTGTTAAAGTGTGTGTTAAATGGTGGAGTGGTTGTTGAGATGGTGGAGTGGGTGTGGAGATGGTGGAGTGGGTATGGAGACATGTGGGAGTGGATGTGGAGATGGTGGAGTGGGTTTGGGGACATTTGAGAGTGGGTGTGGAGATGGTGGAGATGGTCTGTGGATATGTGGGAGTGGGTGTGGAGATGGTGGAGATGGTCTGTGGGAGTGGGTGTAGAGATGGCGGAGTGGGTGTTGAGATCGTGGAGTGGTTTGGGGATATTTGGGAGTGGGTGTGGAAATGGTGGAGTGGGTGTGGATATGGTGTGGTGGGTTTGGGGATATGTTGGAGTGGGTGTGGAGATGGTGTAGATGGTCTGTGGATATGTGGGAGTGGGTGTGGAGATTGTGGAGTGGGTTCGGGGATAATGAGTGGGTGTTGGTATATGTGGGAGCGGGTGTGGGAATGATTGGAGTATAATTTTGAAGGGATGGAGTTTTTGTGCAGATACGTGGAATTGGTCGGGAATAGGTGAGGTAGGGAAGGGGTAAAGAAGGGGTTTGATTTGATTGGACAATTGAGTACATTAACATGCTAATCCCAACACACCATTTTAATGTTAATTTAAGCAACTCCCTCGTAGAAGTTACAGCTTGATGTAAATGAAGAAAGTGATCTGAGACAAATTTTGTGATCCATTTAAATGTTTTAACCAATGTGAACAATGCTGGAACATTTTATCGATCGTTGCAGGTGAATCTAGTAGTGTTGATCACGGTGATTAGGTCTACAGACAGCACAGTCCGGGACCAGGATGTTAAAACAGGGTTCAGGTGGAGATATATACCTCATACATTTTGTAACAATAATATGTAGTTGTTGTTTTATAACACTGCTTTTTTATACTTTACTTTTAAAACTGTATACTGCATTGTGCCTTATGATAAATTTAATTGTATTGTTTCAAACTGATGTGCATAGTTTATACTGTTATTAATATGGTTTTCCCCGTCTATTTCAGCAAAAATAAATCTATTGCGTTCAAATTCACAGATTTTTGCCTAATTCGATCAGACTAGAATCCCTGTTTAGCTACAACTGCAATTAATGTCGCTTCGTGCACAATTTGTAAATTCTTTCTCTTCATTCGGATTCGCTTCAATAACTATATTCAATTTTAAGGCAATCAAGTCGACATTTCACAAATCTGCAGTTGAATACCTATGAATGACCCTTAACAATTGATAAATTAAATGGTTGACCAGCTGCTGAATTTTGCCGTGCGAAATTTAATAATATTTGCAACCTTATCAATTTGACCAGTGGTGAAACTTTTGAATTTGAATTATTCTCTTGACTGTTGAATGTACATACTTTTTTATACGAAATTGAATGAGCTGGATGTCGAATCAAATGAGTTTTTGTTGAAATTGGTCGGGGAAACCTAACTTTAGAAAAATAATTACACTTTGTGTGGCTTTTGGTAAACCCACGATTTCTTGTGGGAGCTATACATACTTCAATTTCATCATGTGATAACTGGAAACTTGTGCAATAAAAACAATTGTAGATCCAGCGTAAGAGCAACCTGCCTCCTCTCTTTACTGTTCGCTACTACATGGATGGTGGGCTGGAAGGCAATCTACGATGGCCCATTGTGGACATACTACACCTTCGTAATATTGAACTCATTGCTGGTTAGTGTTTATTTTGTTCGTACCATTTTATGCTAATCTCCTTCGACATTAAACGCAGTCTCCTTCTAAAGAAAGGACTTTGCAGAAAAACATTTTTTTTTTTCATGCTGACAAGCTTTTTTTCAAAGGCTGAGAGGGTAATTTATTGTGCATGTTGTCAACGGTTTTGCTTATATGTAAGGCTTACATGTCTATGTATTGTTTGGTTGCTCATTTATTAAGTTTTATAATTTGGTTTCACCACTAACAGTTGACATACCGATTTTGTATACAAAAAATGACTGACCCCTCTATGACGTATGTTATGGTCCAGCTTAGGATATCATGGCTGATAAGCTAAAGTGTGTACAAAATGGTTAATACAATGAAACTAATATAACAATGTCAGCACGTGCCGACAGTGGCCCTCACTGCAGGAACTCTGTTGTTTGTAAAATTTACAAGTTCAAATATTTGTAAAAACAATTTTAAAGAAAATCTAAACTGGACTTTTTATCATTTATAATTTCAAGGGGTTCTTTGTGTTCATTCTGCAAGGACTCGGGAACACTGAGGTAAGAGATCCAAGCAATTAATCGTCAATTTATGTAGGGGAAATGTCGTTCAGTAGAAAATTTAAATTACTGGTGATGTTTCAAGGTATAAACTACTTAAGCATAGCTGTGTGAGTCTGGCGTGTTGTGTCTGGTTTTAATTATTTTACGTGTTAAAGCAATTCGTTTGAACTCGGGCTCCTAGCCGCCGGTAGACTTGCACAGTCTGTCGGGGGAAATTTTTCTCACTAAGAATAATTACAGGCTGTGGTTGAATGGGCTACTAGTGTTGGTTTTCCCGGTCGGTTCCAACTATAAAAACGACATTCAATTTAGCACCTGTTTTTGTTTTATTTGTTTGTTTGTTTTTTGTTTTTGTTTTTTAAATTACATTTTAAATGAATTCTCCATTGCATCAGCACTCAACAATCAAAATAAGTCATTCGTTTTGAGAAAGGTTTACGATTCACTCGTTAAATAAGATCAATCAAATTTATTATGTCCCAAAAAATCCTTTAATTTCGTAAAAGCCAGCAGCAAGGGGCTGGTCAACCACTTAATTTCATCAAGTGGAAATAGGTATATACATTCAGCTGCAGACTGGTGAAAAGGTAGTCATGGATGCCGAATCAAACTTTATTTAAAAGAATGCCTAAAACGAACCTGAATGAGAAAAAAAAATGTGTCCACAAAAAATATTTGAATTTTTGAATGAATGCAATAGCAGTTAAAAAGAAATCTTAATTTGATCGAACAAGGCAAAAAATGCGTGAATATAAATCCGGGTTAATAAAAGTGAAGGAATTTGTGATGATTCTGACCGGGGAAATCTGTACAATTCGGATTATCTAGTACAAGGAAAATCTACAAGAGTTAGGCAAAATAAATGTATTTTCTTATGTAAAAGACCTCTTCACCTTTTGTGTATTTTGATCCAATTAACCTGACGTCATCACCGACGAGATAACTTGGTTTTGCCATAATTGGGAGTCGGACTTCCCACATAATATTTAGGAGACACGCGCGTTCAGAAGTGCCCTAGGGTGAGCTAAGGGTATGTGTTGAATAGCCCCTCTGCAACAATTGAGTGGCCATCCTACACTCACTCTGAGTTCTGACCGTTGTGTTTTGGTTTCATTCCCCAGAATAACAAAAAGTGGCCCGTATTTTTACAAGCACTTTGACGCCCAGAATGGCAGACAATGGACAAACAGTCCCGATGTGACGTCAGTGCGAAGGATCTATTATTTTAAATCTTTATAATCAATAGCTTTGAATACTATCCATGTAGGTACGTGCACTCTTATGCGAAGGATCTATTATTTGAAATCTTTATAATCAATAGCTTTGAATACTATCCATGTAGGTACGTGCACTCTTATGTCACGACGATCCAGATTTAGAGCTTGCTTTAGTCAAGGAATTCCCTGTCGTAAGTATATGTTACAAATATTCAATATAAACATATCATCATGTGAACATGCGACTCAATTAATTAGGTTACTTTACTACTGTTTGTAAATGGATTGTATTGAAAACTTACTTTGCCAATCGTTGTAGCCTACTTTACAAATATTCCTAACCCAAGACTAATGTTTTGAATTATATGTGGTGTCAAAACAATCAAAACAGTCTAACTCGATTTAATTTGTCGGTTTCTCAGCTCCACAGGTAACATACATGATGCCAAACACACAGAATATTAACTCTTTTCTAAAGCAGATATCTGGGTTTAGAGCCCTGTTAGATTACTGAGGATTTCTAATATTGTGTTATTAATTTATTTATCCTGAATTATTATGAAGTAATTAACCATCAGGGAAACTGACTATAGGTTAATTTGAAATCATTTTGAGTTGAACAAACACATATTGACCTTAGAGGGACTTGAACCTGCAACCTCCGGACTAACGTGCCGGTGCTTTACCAACTGATCTTTCTATTTTAAGCAGTTCCCGATTGTGTCAATATCTTTGTAGGGGTGCCAGTCATAAACCATGCAACCTGTAGCTGCCGGATAAAACTCAAAATTATTAAATTCTTATGAATGATGAATATTTTCAAATTTAGATCAATAAATTGTAAAAATTTCCCGATAGAAAAATAAGGAATAAAGTTACGTTTTGCTTTCAGAAGAATAATTAGTCTGTTTTTTTGTTTTCTCATTCAGCCTGTGCACAGGGTCAGTATAGTACAGGTCCATAAACCACTGTGTAAGTACAACCCAATTACATTAATGAGATAGTTACAAAATCAGAGTTACTCTTGTGGTACCTTTGAGTTTTGATTGGAATGCTCAGGCTTAGATCACTGCCTTTTAAGTTCAGAGGGGCATTTTCCCTTTCTAATACAGCAAAAGCTTTTTGTTTGCACTTGTCATTTTAAAAACAGATGCTACAATCTGCACTCAAAGTGCAGTCAAAAATAACTAAGTTAATTATACCATTCTGCACTAACTTATATACTAATACAATACGAAAGATTTTATTTTATTTTGGTTTCTTACAGACGTCGCTTAATGGGTTTATCCTCATGGAGGCATTGTGTTGTTATAAACCAACGAGTTGGAAAATTCACCGATAGTTGAAGTTGGAGCGATGCATACAGAAACGAAAAAGGGACCATTTGCAGTTTCACGTTTCTGTGTACAAAAGTGTCGCAGACGACCTTAGTCTTAGATATGTGGTAGTTGAGGCATTGCATGGTGGGGTATCAATGTATAATCGGTTTGCGGTAACACCATATGTGTATCTACTTTGCTGTGTAGATTTTGTTCTTGAGAGAACTTGTCTTGCTATTTCTTCTACTACCAAGGAGTAGATTTTCGGAATTCGGGAGATTTCTCAGTTCTAAAAAGAACGGTCCTATTTATTAGCCACTACCTGGGCGGAATGTTGGAAATCAGTAGGGGACTACTACTTTCGCTTAGCGGATCGAGGGAACTTCTCGATGTTAACCACATTGCCGCGGAGTGAGTTTTTTTGGTCTCAACGTGTCGACTAACTTGCTCTAGTCAGGAGACTGAAGAGTGTGAGACATGTTAGTCTATTTATAAGGGTTCAGAGGTTTCAGTGTAGAGTCAGTCACTGCTCCGATTGCTTCTTCTGAAGAGAATAGCTTTGATAGCTAAGATGTCGTTTCGAGTTCTCATTTAGCAAAGAAAACGTCTTTAAAATTTGCTTTATCTACTATCACATGTCCATATGTCTTCAAGCTGCATTGAGGTGAAAAGACTAAAGGTGTATTTCCAAATTCCCATTACCATTCAACACGTCTCTATGATTTGCTGTATTGGGTTGGAACAGGCTACGAATATTATAGAAATCACGTGCAGCAAATTGGAATAGAGTCCCTTTTTACGGTATAGTAAGTAGCTCGTCTTTCAGTGATTATTATAGGCCTTCTCACCACGCCATGCCGAACAACATTGTCTGCCACACATGCGTACAGACACTATTAATATAATTATTGTGGACACTGCAGGAGTGCTGTGCACTGTTTGGTTTGGGTATATACATACAATTTTACCCAACCTAAAAATGTTGCAGTAGTATTGCGTCCAGGCATGTTGAGTAGAACAACAATGTGGGCTTTCCGCATGTGTTTTCTAGTGTCCATTTTATTTAATATTTTCTGTTAAAAACATGATGGAGTTAACCCCACAATGTCAAAACACCCAACAAGTACAGTTCCTACCTAAAAGATTATCCCACAATGTCTATTTTGTATATACAAGCACACCATATCTCAAAAATGACTTAAAAACTACTTCGCAGCACACGTGAAATGTATTAGTAGAGTAGTCCATTGACAGACTTCGCTACCACTGCAGTGCGCCGTTTCTATACATCTCGTCACTATTCACATTAGGATGTCGCTGGTTTGCTCCAAAAGATTACTGTTTACATCTGAAAATGCAAGTAGGCCTATGCGTGTCAAATTGGAAGTAATTTGACGCGATCCACTGCAAATGAGTCATGTTTTTACATGGTCACCGTAAACTGCATACAGTGAGATACGGCCCAAGATTCAAGAATAATAGAGGGGACCAGTTGCTCTATTGACTTGATGCGTCTTTTGATGGCGCGATCTGCGAGTGGAAAATGGCCCGGCGAAATCGTACGCCACTGGGACTGATGTTGGTCTTTTGACCTCTTGCATAACACGCGCCTATCCTGTCCGCCATTTTGGGAGTCAGGATGTACACAAAGGAATTGGTAGATGCACCTTGTGCGAAGATGCGTTCCTCGTTGGGCAAAGGGTCGGAGGAGTTGTACACTAGACTGACGTACAAACGCGTATACGTCACCCCACCACCAGCCCCATTGAGAAATTTGCGCGGTTCCTCATTTTGCAAACCTGTAGTGTTAGTGCGCATGCGTGATGTGCATTTTACATATTATTTCATTGGGAGTTTATTTTAAGCTCGGCAACATGGAAACGCGATGATCACTCTAAGCCTCCGTACCTGCAGCCAGATTGAAAAATATTCAGAGCTTTTAGAGGTAGTTTATTAAGCAGTCAGCGGGCACTAGGTTGCCTCACACTTTAGAGTAATTGATTGTAGGAGTCCATTTGTTTCCGAGTACACGGCTATGGCGGTAGTATTTTAAGTGTATGCATTACTGAAAACGTAATGCCAATGCGCCGTATTTTGACCGCGTGAGGGCGCTCTCAAAAACATTTTTATCACTTCCGGGGGTATAACTTATCGTCTGCTCATCTACCTGTGTACAGTTTAGCATCGGCGTTCTGTCACTTCTGTGCACAGGAGAGTTTAGTCAGTGCTTCTAGAATCTAAGGTAATAATGGCTCCTTTAAGGGTCTTATTTTCCGTGATGGATATGACGTCTAGGAGTGATGTGTTTTTGTTTGCGGAGAACAGTTGTTTCTATAAGTATACAGAGGAAAGGATGAGCCAGGCTTAACTGCCAGTTCTGATATTTTTTAAGATTATATGCAGGGCTCTTTATTTTTTAAAGGAGCCGTTATTAATCCACCTTAGATTCTAGAAGCACTGACTAAACTCTCTCGCGCACAGAAGTGACAGAACGCCGATGTTAGTAAAACTGTACACAGCTACCTGAGCAGACGATAATCGCTTAAGTTATACCCCCGGAAGTGATACAATTATTTTTGAGAGCGCCCTCACGCGGTCAAAAATACGGCGCATTGTTTGTCGTAATACTTGACTCTTACTAAACCACTCACAAGGGGACACACTTTAGGACAATTCGCACAAGTAACAACAACACTTCAATGTCATTACTCGATTAGATTCAATGTGTAGAGATAAAGTGGCAAGGTCCAAAAGTTTGAATCGTGAATCTTTCAAAGGACACTCATCTCCCCAAAACAATTGATTACACAAACAAAAAACTGTATCCAAAAAAATAAATACGATAGCAACATCAAACCATTACAATTTGTATCTTGACAAAATTCACCTAGACTCTCAAAAATTCAAACTAAGGTAAACTACCACGTCTGAAAATTACTTGAAAAATAACCACAACTCTTACCTGTGTGGTTTAAACACTGTAATTACGCCTATTTATGTTCATTTGTAGCTAGCCTGAAGGCACTATAATACTCAAAACTCGAATCTAATATTCATTACGCCAACTTATATAAAGTAGTTCTACAGCAGCGATTTGAAAGAGTCTCGAAAGATACAAAGGGAGATTAAGTTAGATACATGTTGATTGCAGTGTATACTTGTACTAGACGTAATTATAGAGTCGTGTCATCGCTTGTGTAATCTATGTTTTAATTACAAATGACGGTATAAATATACATTCCATTTAAAAAGACTGTAGTTAAATAAGTTTCGTTGAGTTATATGACGTCACGTTATACGTCAGTGTAAGAATTGACATGGATGTTTGAAAATTGATTGTTCTCATCAAACGTGTTTCCAATAACCTAAAAGTTCAATAGGAAAAGTGCAAACTGTCTCGGTTTTTCCCCTCTTCTTGTTGTTTCTATCCAATTGCCAACTGCCTTATTAACCATTTGGCAAGAGTAGCATCTTACAGTTTATTTACATTTTATATATTCATGTTTTATTCTAACTCGGTGCACATAGATTTGATAAACGTTCGCACGGAACAATTTGCAGCACTTTATCTATTGTTAAAATAACTAAACCAAAACACTCTTAATCATTATGATAATTATGAATTTAAATTCAGTATAGCCGTATGCAAATTATTTCTTTAACTATATCATATATTTTCAAAAATAAATCAATCAATCAGTTAGCCAATCAATCAATTATTCAATTTAATCAATCAATTCGTGAACCAACAAATAATTGTTCAATTCAGTCAATCAATCAATCAATTGTAGATTTAAAGGGCGCCTACCAAACGGTTATTGCTCAAAGCGCCGCACACTACATTGATAATTTTTTTCTGAATAGAAGTTTATTTTTACATGTTTTGCAGTAATAGTTTGACGTGTAGTTCCTGTTTGTAATACTTTGATGAACCGTACATAATGTGCAAGTGTGAATACATCATAATTAAAACTGTCAAACAATGTGGTCAAATGATTTAATACTTTTGCTAATTACTGATCTAATACTTTTGTTTTACATTATATTAAATTACGAAAAATACACCATAGGAAATCTTCCATCATGAGTTGCATTTCTTTTTCTGTAAACACCCTCAACTCATTGAAGGTATTATACAGAGTTGGTAGGGATAACAAATTAGGTCCAGACAGTGTTTGTGTTTTGTGTTATCAACCATAAACATGAAATAACAAACTTGTGAATTTGGGCTTAATCCGTTGTGTGAGTCGGGAGAAAATAGTGAAAAACATGTACAATTTTCTGCACGTTATTACGTTGTCCTTAATTTTAGTTGTAACAAACGAAATCAGCTGTAGTTATTGGTGTTTTGTATATATTTGTTGAATTATGACTTGATTTCAGAGGGAAATATTTCACAAGAAAAAAGCTCCCAGTATGGACCCAACATTCAGTAAGCTTTCAGACTAAAGCTAAACAATAATGTTTGTTGTCGTTACGAATCCTGTATAATTCCACTAAGGACGTTTGGTTTGAAAATGTTGTTCGTTACTATAACCGATCAACATAATACATGTCAAAAGCTACGTACATGGATTGGTTGTAGCCTCTTCAATTGTAACCTCAGCAAGATTAAGCACACCCTGTATAACATCAGGGCTTGTGATTTTGACGTCAATACTTACAAACCTGGCCACAACAGGTGGATCGCAGACAAACACAACCACAGCTCTCTGCTGAGCTTGTACCTCTGTCGCTGGTAAACCGCACTGCTGGTTCTCGGAGTACACAGAGCTCTCACCAGCACGTGCAGTTGCTGCAATAAATCTTCTTCCTAAACACGACAGTCACAAAAGTAGCCACACCGATAATTGTATAAACCGTAGTAAATAGAAGCTGCATTTCTTGCGTACGGAGTCACGCCAAACATCGAACATCGAAGTTTAAACAAATAAGCTATTAACATTCGAATAATGATTACGATTAGAACAAGATATAAACGTTATTCGTTATCGCCGTCAGCCTTGATATAGTTTTGGCAAGCATGATAGTTTGCCTTTCCCACTTCGGAATAAGTGAACAAAAGTGCAACACATTCTAAACTTAAATTTTATTTCATAAAACCTTTGAACGACCATCTGAGGCTTGACAGTTCAAACATTAAAAGGAAGTTGCAATCTATGAACCAAAACCTATTTTAGTTCTACAAATCCACTTAAACAAATACTCATTTTGAATTTGAAAGATTTAATATGTCAAAAGTAAATGTGATGTGCGAACCATGTATGTTTTAAACCGCAATCGCATAAAATGATATAAAACTAATACAGTAATAATAATGAACCATTCATGTATAGCGCATATCACATTCACAGAGAAGTTTGTATATGCTTTAAGATGAACAAAAGAGAAGATATAGTACCAAAAAAAAAAAAAAAAAAAATAGAAACAAGAAAGTACATGAAGTAAAATTTAGTTGACACAGTAAGAAATACAGAAGGCTAATGCAAAAATAAATATGTTTTTAGCTTTGTCTTAAATGAATTTACTGTTCGTACTTGTTTTATGTTGTCAAGAAGACTGTTCCATAGTTCTGCTACTGCTACTGCAAAAGCTCTGGCCCCATAACATCTATAGTGAAAGTCGAGAGACATGCTAATTCCATAATTCTGCTACTGCTACTGCAAAAGCTCTGGCACCATAAAATCTAGTGAAAGTCGAGGGACATACTAAGAGAGAGTTGGAATTTGAGTGGAGATTTCGAAATGAACGATATTTTTGGATGAGGTCTTGGAGGTGTTTAGGGCCTAAACCTTACCAACATAAGAAAGTTAACGAAAGTATATTTACTGAATACGATATTTTATCAGAAGCCAGTGTATTTCACGCAAAATAGGTGAAACGTGGTCACGCTTTTGAGCACGTGTGACCAATCTCGCAGCCGAGTTTTGGATTCTCAATTGTGGGTGAATTGTGCTGATGATTATGCCATATCGTGGCAATATTATTTAATTAATAATTGATGAAATATATAATTAGCTGTTGCAAACTGCTAACCAACCCAAAAAAGACGTACGGTATAAATGCCAAAAATAGTTCATGGCCTGACGTTTCGAAACTAATTGACAACACAACACACGTAAACAGGTATACCGGTGTAACAAAATTCAGTGAAGTGGAAAGAGATGAAAAGGGAGAGAGAAGCAGAAAGCACACAGAAATAGCATGGGATAAACATTGAAGAAGGTATGGGGGTGTAGAGGGAAGTGCTGTTTTAACCACAAGAGGTTGGAAACACAAACCAATATGTTAAATACCAATAAGTGAAGACCTTCAACAAACAACGCTGTATGTTTGTTGATTCCTTCTTTAAAACGGGTCACATAATTTGAAGAACGAAAACAATTATAAGTAGACAATATATAAATTGTTTGTTTTTTTCAAGGACAGACACGAGGCTGTTGCGATACCTAGCGATGTCTTAACAACCAAATTAGTTTCTCTTTCTAAGTTTGGTAATCATCTACATTATGGATTTCCATTTGACACGGCTTGCTAATGTTGAGTAAGATTGGGTTTAATTTGAAGTTTTTAATAAGAGGGCGTCGCGCACAGAAGACTTAGCTTCAGGCTTCGATAAGGCAAAGGGCTGATTTGACTTTAAGTGTGCCTAAAAAGCTAAGCCCGAGATCTTCATTCTAATACTGACCCTAAAACTAATTTTAAAACTTACCCTGAGCCTGATCTTAAATCGTACATTTATTCTAACTTAGCCATGTTCTATATGACCCTAATTTGTACCCTCACCCCACCGGTTCAAACTTCCTGTTTGGACCGGAAGAAAGGTGAATTTGAGATGTTTTTGAATAAAGTGTTTAATGTGCCATAAGCTACAAGACGGCACAAAGACGGCACAAAACGTGTTTGTTATAAGCTACAATATGGAAATAAAGAAGAGCCTTCACCTTTGATGGGCCCTTATTTGACTTGAAGTCCATTAAGCAACAAAACTGTTTCGAAGACAAAATCTTATGTCGAGGACACTGAACATTATTTCGATGGATTGATTCTTTTATTTTTGTTTACAATTATATTTGAATTTCCTGAATTGGTCATGTTTTTGAACAAAATTTCAAATTTGTCACATATTACAAGACTGCACAAAGAATATGACTTTTTGACAAGTGGTTCCGGAGATATGATTTTTTTTAGAGCTTCCTGTTTAGATCGGAAGTAACGGCTAGAGTGGGATCACGATTGTCCATTCGAGAAAATGTTTTATTTTACATGGCATACAATTTTGGCTACTTGTGTTCGCGTAAAAAAGACTTGTGTCCGGGTACATATCGAATAATTTGCATACAATTATTCTGGGTTGATAATTTAAAAAAAAATTGTACACATGCTGTTTTGTAAAAAATTAGTTCATTGATGCCAAAGCGGGAAAAAATCATTATTATATTGGGGGAAAAAACAAAGTAAAATCATTGTTTTTGCTAAACTGGTCTGTATAGTAGACCAGCCAACTTTGAAAAAGTTCTCTAGAAAAAAAACCGGCATAGTTTGTTAATGGCTGGCATCCATTCTAGATCTATTGTTCATAGTAAGGGGAAGACGATTAGGTGGATGCCACCCTCAATTTTGAATTTTAAGGTATTTTTGAGGTCAAAGAGGTCAAAAAATGTCAAATTGGGGATTTTAGGATTTCACACCAAATTTGACCACAAGTGGTGGCTCTATCTATAAAATGTATTTTTATCATCATATTGACATACCAAGCCTGTAAAACTAAGAGTTAATCTTGTATCTTGTACACAAATGTCTAGTAAAATGGAAACTAAAACAGTGATTTTCTCAAAAAGTGCATATATTGAGTATACCAAATAAGTTTGCACTTCCTATCTCAAAGTTGTTTCAAACAACTTTTTTTTCTGAAGGTAATTTATTTTAGTTTCACACCTTTTTGTTTTGTGTAATGAGACAAGAAGGTATGTTCTTCACGCAGTACATTTGAATGCATACACTAGTGTGTTTACAGCTTGACATGGTGCTCAAAAACTGTATGTCTGATATCAAAGTTGTTTGTACTCCAATCTTTCCAAATGAACATTTTCAGACTCCTACACAGTTATCAAACTCAAAGGACAATGATGAATTAAAATGTTGAACATTTTTTCAATAAACAGTTTACTTATCCCATGTTATAGCTGTTTCATACACCATGGGGTATCGTGCAGTTAAACATTTTAGGCCTTTAAAGGGAATATTAACAATTGACTACACAACGTGTATCATATAGTTAAATGTAATTAAACAACTTAAATCTACTAACTCTAACAGATGTGAGAATTCTTTCATCAAAGAAACTGAGGTATGGTGTCTTCAGATTTAGCCATGCACATTTGTAGAGGGTGTTCAGTATAGCACTCTGATCAAAAGAATGGATTTGTATTTGGCAATGTGGCCCTTGATGTCTGTGCTAATCGGACACTCAAAGGTGACTGGTATGGGCAGTTGCTAGGCAACAGAAGTACTCAGGTTGTCCAGTTTATGTAAGAGAAGTGGTCTCTGAGTGCCTGGATACTAACTCTTAAGCTGGCTTTAAATCATGGCAAGCCACATATGTTACAACATATAGCTTAATGATAACGCGGCCTTACAAATTGGTAAAATTTCACTACTCCAAAAGATTAAAAAATTGCGAAACTATCCAATTATTTTTTTTTGTATTTTGTTAGTTTGCGGCAAAGGTCAATCAGGTATGATCAAAATCTTTTGTTGACAGTGGCCAGCCTTATATATGTGTTACATATCTACAGTCCCTTACTAATAAGGGAGTAAGGAAATATCACTGATATAAAGCTCATTCTACTAGGCTTCAGATCTGTTTGCTTATTTTGCTTATTTTGATTGTAGCTAAAAGATCATTCATTATGAACTTACAAAAAAAAGTTGAAAACTTGTATCGGAAATATTGTTCTCTTAATTAAAAAAAAAAATAGCAAATATTATATTACCACAGCAGTCAGTCCTCAAGGTAACAGTGACTGTACCCAAGCAGTATTTATCAACCAGGTCAACCTTCCACCAAGGATGCGGATCGTCAATTTCTGGGGGGGGGGGAATAAACCAAAAACTTGCAGAATCGTTCACTGAGAAACTGTTTAAAGATGTGTTTTCATTTACTATTATTTCATATTCGAAAATAATTTGGTTTCCAGGCGGTAATCCCTTTTGTCCCTGCACCGCCCAAGTTTGCAGGGATAAAAATCGTTTTCAAGACTATTGCAGTAATTTACTAGAATCGTGATTCAAAATATTTTAACAGATACCCAAGGCTTAATATTACCGTACATTTTGTTGTCCTTGTCGTTAGTATTGTCATTGGTTATAACACATCAATATCGGTGGTGATTAGTCCCAAGGGAACAATTAGAGCCCCCGTTAACGTATACCGCCAATTAGTAGGGTGGTTATTTTCTTCAGGTTACTTTTCATCAGGTACGAGAAAAAGTACAAAGACATTACAGAGAACTATAAAATAATAAGTATGTAATTCTGATTCTGAGGTTTTTTTGTTTTGTTTTTCTTCTTTTTTGTTTATGTTACTATCACTGAAATGGAGCTAAGTTAAGCTATAACTATAACTGTTTTTGCATTGTGTTGTAAAAAAATAAAAAAAAATGCAAGTTAAAGGGTATCAAAACTGTGAAATTGATTTTTTGAAAATTATCCGCTCTGTTTTGTAAGATGAATCAAATTAGTCAGGTAGCTTAGTGTGAAATTTGAAGGTTACCGTTACTCGGCGGATAAAAGCACCAAATTTGGCATGAGGCTCCCTTAGGGCCGACTAAATAAGATTAGCCTAGCAGCCCCCCGGAATTTTTTATTTTTTTTAATGTAAAACACACAAATTCAAAATGGCCGACATTTATGACAAAATATCACTTTTTCCGAGTCCTGGGAGTCCTAAGAAGCTGAGGTTGGTTGCAAAATTTGTGACTTTTAGGTAGTTGGACAATAAAATTGCACCATCAACATTTTCAAATATCATAAATACCATCGTTGTTCAACTTCTAATCAAAATCCACCCTCTTCGGAGGCGGAGTCATGAATTTTAATAGGAAGGGGGAGTTCAGGCCTGTCAGTTTTGTGTTTCACGTACTCATAACATTCACCATAATAGGTGATGCAGGGAGGTTGATCCCGCCCCCAATCTGTGTCTGCTCTTCTGGTTGGAAGTCAAGATTAATCACGCAACAATGTAAACAAACATTTGTGAATCTCAATTTAGCTTGATAAAACTCATCAATTAGGCAAATAAACATCAAGGCTTTATTTGTGGGCCACCAAAGAGTTTTAAGCTTTTCTGACTATCTCATACCGCGAAGACTTTCACAATGTTCTCATTTTTGAAGTATGAGGGATTGTTAAGTTTTGTCTATTAAAAAATATCATTCAATTTACAACGTTCTGTGATGTGATGTACATAAGTACTAACAAAGTGGTGAGCAGTCCAGATATGATTTGCTTTGCCGCATTTGCAGTTGTAGCAGTCTCCTTTTCATAAACATCTGACAAGTTCACGACACGCTCTAAAGATCTCTGGAATTGTTATCCATGAGCTAGTATGGCTCTGGTACTTTGGTCAAGAGAAAGTCCTTTTGAGAAGTAAGGAACCACTGGCTGTGTCTGTGTGCAGGTCACCAGATTCCTGCTGATACACTGCCCGTTGGACATGCTAGACTAGTGCATTCTTGGTGATAGGTTGCTAGAGTTCCCTTCTTGTCTCATTGACAGAGCTCAAAGGACTGGTTTTGTCATAAAGGATAGCAGTCAGTCTCTTGAGCTTCATGAAGAGTTGTCGTCAAGATCCAGCATATGGAAAGGATGATATAGCCAGATACACAAATACATGTATCTATTTGATGTCATTAGGCCTGCCAGGCTTGCCAAATTGCTTGCCATTGCCAGAGGTTGTTTGACAACCTGAAAATGCGTGGAACATGCGTGGTGCTTGTGATTGTTACTGCAATGGGCTTGAGTACAGTGTAGATGGCGTTGGTGTGATTATGGAACGTGCCAGCACTGATTACCACAGCGTCTGTGTCCAAAGTACGCACATGGATAATCTTTCCCCCGTGTTTCAGAGCATGAAGCACATGAACCACAACCCAGGTGTCCACCTCCTCACAGTTGCAGTTTTGCATGAGAATGTTGGTACCAATGGATGCCAAAGATTGCACGGAAGTGACATATTTTATAGGCCTACAGCTTTAGTGTCCTTGGCGTCCTCATAGGATCAACTGAGAGTGAGATAAGAGTGAGGAGAGCTTTGGCATGGAAGGCCCTTCATGTCATGAGGCGAGTTTGGAGGGCTGGTCTCAACGATGACATCAAGAGACGTCTGTTTGTTGCTACAGTTGAGTCTGTACTTCTGTATGGAGCCGAGACATGGACTCTGACAGCCAATCAAGAAAGAGCACTAGACGGCGTCTATACAAGAATGCTTCGGATGGCCCTTGATGTACACTGGGAAGACCATATGCCCAACTACCAGCTCTACGATTCCCTAGCAAGAGTATCTGTCAAGGTCAGGGAACGAAGGATGAGGCTGGTTTGCCACTGTGTCCACCATCCAGAGCTAGCTGTGAGCCCCCTGGTTCTTTGGGAACCCATCGATGGAAACAGGAGCAAGGGCAGGAGGAGACTAACTTTTATAGATCAGCTGAAGAGGGACGCAACACAACAAGAAACAACTGAGCTTAGGACGCTGATGCTGGACCGGGATGCGTGGAAGACGACCATCAGAGTTTCCCGAGAAGGCGTCGGCTGAAGACAACCTCTCGCTCAGCTACTACAGCTTTGGTTGGCGGCAAGTTGAGTTCTACAATGTTGGATGTTAAAAAGGTAAAAAGCTCCGAGTTGAATGTGAGACACGGAGGAGGTTCATCAAATGTCCTGCTAGTTTGGTCTCAAGCCAACACTTTCCTGTACACATCGTTGCCTCTCTTTTCCCACGTAGACTCCTTCTGGGATGTATGTGTCTCACACATCATCCAACCTTGTGGCATCATGTAGCTGCTTCTCAAGGTAAGGGATGACATACTCATGGAAGGTGCAGACACTGGTAGTGGGCGGGCAGTGCACGATGACGGCACCATCCAGGACTTTGCAGTCATAGATTAAAGGTGGCTCTGATTGCGCAAGTTACTCAAGACACTTCAACAGGTCAGACTTCAAGCTTGGGAATAAATGAATTAGCGTGTCAAACTCTGAAGGGAATGATGGAAGGACTGTATCATTTTCATGTGCAAAAAACTCTGCCAAGTCACTATCCTGGATCTGCATAGATGTGTACAGCTGGCCAAGGAGTGCCACATTATTCGGAAGCACTTTGATCTTCTTCAGAGTTGCTTAGATTTTAGCCGATGTAGGTTTGCTAGTAAATAGTGTGAGAGAAATCTATTTGGTTGGGTCATGGATAGAGTGGCTGTGCACATCAAGCACATTCTTGAGAAAGTTCTTGTACTGTTTCCTGGCTGTATTCTACAAGGTGTGCAATAAGGCTGTCCACTGATTCATCCGCGCTGTTGCACCTGTCGAACCTGGAAGGACTTCCGTGTTGAGAGACCAACTCATGAGCTTGATCAATGGGATCGCAGAGAATTTGTTAAAAACTCACCCTTGAGTTACAGTTCACATGATCAGAGGCAAAAGACAGCAGTGTGAGTTCTTCCAAGACTTCAAGATACTAAGGGAAATTTCTCTCTGAGCAGTGATGACGATGAGGATGAGGGTTGTATAGCTTGTGATCAGGACCCAGTACATATTGAAAGTAGGACTTCTCTTCTGCCTCTTCATCCAAGATGTGGCAAATTCTTCATCGTTGGGGCCCTCGCTGAGAATGAAAGACTCCCTCTGCAGATTGTGCGGGGTCAATAGAGTGATTTGGTGTGCTTGCCTAGTTCGAGTTAGCTGTGCTGTCTTCAGGTAAGAGTCAGTTGTGCCAGATGCTACCTCTGCCTCTTTGAGGGCTATAGTCCAGCCAGAACCTTTTCACCAATGAGTCTCTGGCCATTTCCACTGTACAAACTTTGCCATGGCAACCACAGGCAGTTCAAATGTAGTAGACTTGGATTTTTCCTGGATACAGAAATCCAACATCTTGTCTCTCAACATCCATTCCATGCTTGATCATAGCAGAAGTGGGTGACTTCTCATAGAACAGGAAGGAGTGCACATTGGCTGGAGGGTGTCCTGCGGGAGATTAATTTGAGGCATGATAGGCAGCCCGTGAAATGGTATATCCATCGTTGAGTTATGTTGTCTCTAGAAGTGGCAGTGAATGCTCTACCCAGCTGTGTTCCCCTGCTTTAGCTTCATCTAAGCACCTCTCTCCTGGAAACACATCACACTCTGGCACCACAACAACAGTTGTTTTCAAAGCTATGGCTAGTACATGGGCAAAGCTGTCAGAAAGAATGTGCTTTTCCTTTCCAGAAGGTGGTATCATAATACATGGTCTGCTCTCACCAGGCCTAGACGCCACTTAACAATCCCAGATACGTCGAAAAAAGAGAGAACTGTGAAAGTATACACTCTGCAATATAATTCAACTCCATGCATGATGGTCTACAATCCCGGCCAAAATGCTCGGGCTACGTGACAACAAACATACCCTCCACCATTCCCCCGCTCCATGTTGTTAGGAGCGCAGACCGCGCAATGAGAGCCAACATTAATTGGTGACCCAACAAGACATAGCCGGGATTAAAGTCACTGCAGTGTGGGATAGTCAGAAAGATTGAGTACCTTTGGTGGCCTACAAATAAAGCCTTGATGTTAATTTGCTTAAAATAATGAGTTTTATCTAGTTATTGAGATACATATGATTCACAAATGGTTATTCACATTGTTGGGTGATAAAACACTGACTTCCTACCAATCAGAAGAGTAGAGCCAGATCGGGAAGGGAGGTCGTCCTCCCTGCTCTGAACCCCCCCCCCCCGAAATAATGCATATGTTGTATAAATAAAATGTATAAGTACAATAAAACATTCTAATAATTATAACAACAATTATATGATATCCTGCAATGGTTATTAATTATATGTATACATTGGTATATGGTGAACGTAAAACCAAAACCAACAGGCCTGAACTCCCCTCCCCTTCAAAATTCCGGGATCCGCCCCGAAGAGGGTTGATTTTAATTGGAAGTTGAATAACGACTGTATTTATTATTTTAAAATTGTTTTGGTACAATTTTATTGTCCAACTACCTAAAAGTCACAAGTTTTGCAACCAGCATGAGCTTCTTAGGACTCATAGGACTCGGAAAAAGTGGTATTTTGTCATAAATGTCGGCCATTTTGAAATTTTGTGTTTTACATGAAAAAAAAAAAAAAAATCGGAGGGCTCCTAGGCTAATCTTATTTAGTAGGTCCTAAGGGAGCCTCATGCAAAATTTGGTGCTTTTATCCGCCGAGTAACGGTAATTTCACTGAGCCACCTGACTAAATGGAACGTCCCCATCAAATGACCAAAATCGAGAAACAAACCTCAGAAGTACAAAATTTTTCGCACGAATATAATGTCTCGGTTGCTTTGTCAAAACGGGTGTAGAGTTATAAAACTTAGCTTTCATTATAGATTACAAATGAGTAAATAATATCAACGATAGCTTACCAGTGTGGCTGAAAGTATATATATTGCCATCAATAGCACTACTAGCAGGGTATGCATTTTGGTAACTAGTGCTCTGTGTAGCAATCTTGCCGATGACATCAACAGCTATAATATAAAGATACAAATTGGAATACTGTCACTGTCACACCGCAAGAAAAACCCAAACCCGACAGTGTTCGTTATATGCCAGACTTGGGAAATTTGATAAGTGCTTTGCTTGTGGACGTGATGGTGTCGATCATCCTGTGAGAGTTTCAGATTATTATTTTGTTCTTTGAGCCGATGGGATAATATAACACTGCTCTATTTAAATAATTGATTAAATGTTAAACACTTTCTTTTTCTTTGCCTTTTTGGGGATCAAAATCTGACAACTCATCAGTTTTTACTTGATCCCCCTTTCATTGTAACATTATGAGACTGAAGTAAAGTTATGGGAAATTAGACTCGCATTCTTTTTTCATGAGTCCTCTCAGTACGGAGCCCCTAAAGGAACAGGTGTACAAACAAAATGAAAAGGTAAAAAAATATATTATTTCGTTCCCTCGAAATAATATTTTTTGTTATTAACCTTTTCAGTTTTGTTTTATCTTTTCAATTTTGTTTTACCTGTCTCCTTAGGGGCTCCGTATCTTAGCAATATAGCGAACCAAAAGGTTTGCATATTGTAGCCTACTCCAAAAGACGGTCAAAGGTCACAACTAACTGCTGAAACGTGACAAGATAGCAGCTTTAAGCTGACACAGAAATGTCCTCCTAGAGAGTTCTTCGTGGCTGATGAAGACCTGAGCTCATCATTACAACAGTACAATTATGTTGACTACTCTTACTCAATTTTACTGGAAAACAGTACTCACGTTTTTGTGCGATGATCACATTAAATGTACAATCTTCCCGGTTGCCAGCTCCGTCAGTGGCTCTGTAAGTGACGATGTGAGTTCCCTCGGTGAAGTTAGGACCTTTGCCCGGTGTCTCATTTACTACAGAAGGTTGAACCCCAGAGTTGTCGTTTGCTGTTGGCTCAACCCATTCAACTACCACAGAACTTGCTTTGTTTATAATCTTATTGATGTTTAGAGGACAACTTGTGAATTTTGGTTTTACACCATCGACTGAAAAATAATCAAATCAAATTCAAATGAAGGTAGCACGAATTGCTTGAGGTGATTTTTTTGTGTTTAAAAATGTACAATTGTTTGTTCTTGGAGAAACGGATAGACCTGCTGCTTCATTATTTTTAAAGTGAATACTTTTTCAAAAATTAAAATAGCGAACATTCGGGGTTACTTTGTGTTAAAGAACTCAATGTATTCTGTTAGTGTCTATCATTAGCCTAAATAAGGGCGAGTCTTTAAGCCAGTGGTAGACCTGATTGGCGACGCTAGTTTTTGTAGTCACCGGCAGAAGGAGACTGGCTCGGAAAGACTGGGAAAGTCTACGAATCTTTATCAAACTATCTCTTCTCCAGTAATTCGCATTGTGATATCGGTGACTACGTTTAAAACGAACTTCGACAATGAATACTAAGCCATGGGCGGCAGGGTTTAGTAATGAAATAAAACTCCTTCAAGGGTTTGACAGAAAACGAGGATTCATTTGGATTTCACTAAGGTTCGGCACCCATGCCCTGATTTCCACATGTCTACCCTACAAAGTAAGTAATGCATTTAAGCTTTTTTGTAAGATGGCTGGAAACTCACCAACAGTGACGGTAAACTCACACGTGTCATCATAGTTTTTCCAATCGACGGCCTTGTAGGAGATTATGTATACTCCAAACGAAAAGAAGGACCCATTGGCTTTTGTAGATAATAACGTGACTAGTGGAGAAATTCCTGAACTCTCAGTTGCAATTGGTTGTTGCCATGTGATCACTGAACCTAAAAGGTTACCTCCTCCGACTATTTCGCTGACTGAGGTAGGGCAAGCAATAGACACGGGAACGTAATCCTCTGTGAACAAAGTTTGATGATGGGGTTTTTAGTTGGAAGCTATAAACGAGAGGGGATTTTGATCTTATTTTTGTCCACTGACATTTGCGAGAAAGGGGGAAAACGATTTCCACGCCATGATAAATAGACACAGACGTACCTTGGCAGTTGAAGTATGCTCTTATGGCATCATGATCGTCGGTGAAAATTGGTGTATCCGTGTAGACTGCTTTATTGAGGTGCTCTTGCCTGAACATTGTAACGCCACCAGGTCGGAGGCTGCTACAAGAACATATGTCGCCACTTTCAAAAGGTTTGATCCAGCGAAGTTTACCGCTCTGATCAGGTTCTTGATTGAAGTAGCATACCTTTCCCTTAAAACTCCCAAAAGAGTATCCTTGTAGGGACAAATAATATCAGATTGTTTTTAAAGCGGGAGATGGTAGTCCTTAGGGGACTAACGGGAAAAGATTCACTTCTCCAAAGGCCACCACCAGTTGACGCTCAAGTAACGTTCATAAGTATTTTGCATACTAGGCGCCATCAGCTCTTTCACTTTGCAACGATGCACCTGTTTTGGCCCAACGGTGTTTTGTCATCATGCCACAGAGGTGTGGCAGGCCCATTTGATAGGTTAAGAGGGTCTGTTCTGCCTTATCTCAATGATTTATGTCTGCTAAACCAGTCTGCTGTCGGCACAAGAACACAAGACCTTCATTCACAAAAGGCCATTGAACCTAGAGCGGTCAGACACAACATGCCTTACCACCAAGCTGTGGTAGTGATCTGTGGCGCAAGTGCCTCAGAGATAGGAGTTTGTGCATGAGCTATGGTAAAAAAAATTCCACCACCCCTCCTGAACAAATTGACGACCCCTGTTGATTGACACCACTTCTAAAACGTGTGTATTGGTACACTGCAGGATATCAAGGAGTATCACGGGGTTGGAATCTACCATTTTGAAATGGTTATGTTTTTCTTGATATGTGCCACAGCACTGTGGTTGGGTGCCTCGTTGCAAGGTTTTAAGCATTTTGCACATAACGCACCATTAGTTGACGCTCCTCTGTTATACTATAAATTCGAGTAGCGTGTCTGTTTGTGTCAATGAAACTCTGAAGTGCCGGACCGTAGGTCAGTCTAAGGGGATACCATTTTTAATTTTCGTTCTATTTTCAAATATTGACTTTTTTTACACACCTCCATTGAAAGAAGATGTGATAAACATCAACTTCTAGTTTGAACAGGACTTAAAGGTAAAACGGGTCTTCACTTTTTGTAGCGTTTGTTAACTTTTTGAAGTACTTAACAAAAACATGTGGTTGAGGGAGTTAAGATTGGTTCCAATATTAAACTTCAACTTCCGATATCATCAGGAAGTCAAGGTCGTATGGGGTCACATTTTCTGTAGCATTTGTTGAGATTTGAAAGACCTTTGTAATGGCCTAATGATTGTAAAAATCCATTGTATGGTACAAAAAAGGGTCTCAAATTTAAACAACGAGTTCAACAGGTGAACAAAAAAATTGTTTCCGATCAATTCCAAATTATGGTTTGCAGGAAAGTCGATAGAAATTATTAGTTTCACGGGATAAGTGTTAACGATAGTGAGTGCGGATAATTTGAAATGTCTACTGAACAATTCCCTTCGAAAATACCCATAAAACGAAATATTTTTGTTTTGGGAAAGATTTACACAGCTTAATTTTCGTGGTTAAAATCAACGTTTCCCCACAGAAGTTTGCTAAATACTACCGTTTCGCAGATCTTTGCACTATTCATTTTTACGTTTACACTCGACATTGTTTCCCAAGAGCACCCCCACCTCCCCGTCCCTGTTCATCTAATATTTGTAAAACAATATATTTTTTATTTGGTTATTTATTGAAGCATCAACTTGCTGTCAGTTGAGCCGAGTTAGTGACCTGTCAATAACCCAAGTAGTCGGGACTAATATGCTAACACTAAAGCCTGATTGGACATCCAATCATATCCTCAGTACGTGCCTCCCACGGTTGATCTGAATTTTTAAACAACAAAAAATGTTAGCTTAGGTAAGAGTGGACGCGACATCCACCTTCCATGGGGCAAAACGTATACAAGGACGGGGCCCTTTTTAGTGAGAATTCACTATTGCTTGGACGATCTCTGAAGCGTACAATACTGAAGTACCTGCAACCAGAATGCTGCGAGTGTTTCTTTTGGGGCTGGTGGTCGCTTATGCTGCCGCTGGAACGGTGAATGTGGTAAGTAATCTTTTCCACTGGAGACAAACATCAGGCCCGCGCAAACACATTTTTGCAAAGGGGGGCTTGTTTTTCAAAGACATTTGCAGTGCGCAGAGCGCAAAGACATTACGGCGTGGGGTCAAGGGCCCGCTTAAGGGCCCTGGAAGCTATGGTTCCTAGATGCTCTGTCGCGCAATATGAGCATCTATTTGGCACTTAGTATCTCTTTTTGGGGGCGGGATATTATTTATGTGATTTGCAAAATGATTTCCCCACACTCACAAAATGAACGAGTCGAAGCTGGGTGACATGGAAAAGCCAGATTTCACTGAGTGAATATATTCGACAATGCACAACGAACGGAACGTATTCAATGTAAAACAAAAATTGAGCTCACACATAGATCCTTGTCATTAGAAATATTTGACAATAAACACAAAACAGACACGGAAACTCGTTAAACCCATCTCTGAAAATTCGACTAAAAAAAGAAAGAATTTCTATAAAAACAACAATTGGAATACTCCACGTAGACACCCACCGGTATTTGTTATGGCGATCATCAAGGATAAACAACATTTTTTTAAAGGCTTCGACAGATAATTTTTAATTCCCCCTTCACCGTTGACTTGTAAAATATTAACGACGATATAATTATGTAGCTTTAATGTAGTTTTCTTTCATCATCATGATAATGACAAGCCGAAAATACACAGTAGTATTTCTGTTAAATTGTGAAATATGTATTTATTTTTCTTCTAAATTCATTTAGTTGTTTCATTGTGAATTTTGTTAGGAATTATTATTATTGAACCCATCCCTGAAAATTAAACACAAAAAAAGAAAAACACAAAAAAGAAAGACTTTCTATAAAAACAACAATAGGAAAACTCTACGTAGACACCACCGGTATTTTTTATGGCGATCATCAAGGATAAACAACATTTTTTTAAAGGCTTCGATAGATAATTTTTAATTCCCCCTTCACCGTTGACTTGAAAATATTAATGACGATATAATTATTTAGCTTTAACGTAGTTTTCTTTCATCATCATGATAATGACAAGCCGAAAATGCACAGTAGTATTTCTGTTAAATTGTGAAATATGTATTTATATTTCTTCTAAATTCATGTAGTTGTTTCATTGTGAATTTTGTTAGGAATTATTATTATTAAACCCATCCCTGAAAATTCTACCAAAAAAAGGGAAAGACAAAAAAGAAAGACTTTCTATAAAAACAACAATTGGAAAACTCCACGTAGACACCCACCGGTATTTTTTATGGCGATCATTTTTTATAAGGATAAACACAAAATCTTAAAAGGCTTCGATAGATAATTTTTAATTCCCCCTTCACCGTTGACAAAAAATTAATGACAATATAATTATTTAGTTTTAATGTAATTTTCTTTCATCATCATGATAATGACAAATAAATACGCAGTAGTATTTTTGTTAAATTGTGAAACATGTATCTATTTTCCTTCAAAGTTCATTTACTTTTTTCATTGCGAATTTTGTTAGGAATTATTTTAATCCTTTATTTTCGGCTTGTTATTAGCATGGTGACTTAGCAACTATTCAGTAAGGTCAGCTATAAAGAAATAATATTTTTCTAAGACTTGCGACAAAAAATTGTAAACTTACAATTGCTAAATCACTATCTTTTATTCAAACATATTCAATTAAAACATCACATTACAAATTCTTTTTAAAAACAATTGCCGCTATACAAGCTGTAGCAGCTATTCGGTGTGCAGCGCCGTAACTACGGTAACATTTTAGATTAACCTTTGGTAATTGTTCCACAAATTTATTTTATTCTTCACGTGATGATTTTTGATCTATTATTAAAACAAATTGTCAGCACTATCAGTATCAGAAAATACCAAAAAAAAATATATATATATAAAAAAGCTGGTAAAAAAGGGTAAATTAAAATAATTATTAAAACAAGGGGAAACAGACCTCTGGACAGCTCAGCTATTTCACACTGAGAGTTTACAAAATCATCAGCGGAGTAACGCTCTGAACAGGATCCGTCGTCGAGAAGCTTGCAGTCGCACTGGAATCCACTCGCCTTTCCGCGGTGTTCGTCGGGCAGAAGAGGTCCGTTGGCATCGATGTCATCTCCTGCTGGAATACCTACAACAACCAAGGGGCTATCCTCTTCATCATCGCTGTCAGGGTCGATCTCTTCGTTATCTTCCGCTAAAAAAGTCGGTATGGAATCAGATTCCAAATTGGTTTCTGATTCCACATTGTCATCTTCACATCGGAAGTTAACGAAGTAATCTTCCACGAAGCCAACCATTGCTATCTCCTCCCTGACAAGATTGGCATCACGGAGATCATTCAAAGCCTCAGCCAGACATTGATCCTTCGAACCCATACTTAAAGACACTGGACACCTTTGGTAATTGTCAAACACCAGTCTTCTCACTTGGTGTATCTCAATACATGCACAAAATAACAAACGGAACCTGTGAAAATTTGAACTCGATTGGTCGTCGAAGTTGCGAGATAACAATGGAAGAAAAAACACCCTTGTCACACGAAGTTGTGTGCTTTCAGATGCTCGATTGCTTGATTTCGAGACCTCACACGTGAGGTCTCAAAATCAATTCAAATATTTTACTGAGAAATTAGGCCTACTTCTTTCTCAAAAAACTACGTTACTTCAGAGGGAGCCGTTTCCCACAATGTTTTATACTATCAACAGCTCTCAATTGCTCGTTACCAAGTAAGTTTTTATGCTAACAATTATTTTGAGTAATTACCAATAGTGTCCAGTGCCTTTAAGCAAATTAATAACGAACAAAATATAATAGCAGTTGGCTAATAAAGTAAATTTATTTGGCTAAAGTGGTAAATAATTCTTAAAATCTTTTCGCTCTGACCAGTACAGGTCAGTTGAGTTAAACACAGTTGACAGGTGATGCGCTGTATTTTCGCGTGGCACGCACATAATAAACAGTCACATGACAGTCACCTGACAGAGAATAAACAACCGATATCGTTCACAGCGCATGCGCGCACTCGACCTTGCGCGCAATGATCAATCGGTGCACTACACTGTGTGCACGTGATAGCAAAGATCCACGCCCCTAGTAACAAGCGCTCTATGTCTACGTGTTATAAAACTACCGACCCTGCTTTTCAATTTTAACCTCTAACCTTTTCTATGTCTAAATTTAGAAAGACAACGTCCTCCGCTTTCAGATGATACCAATTTTATAATAGGGGGGTTCCAAATAATGTTGTGTCAGATGTGTAAAAAGACGCAACTTAACGCTGATTCCACGGACACCGATCGTACAAACCACGAACAAAATTGTACACAAAACACGGTTTTTGCAACAAAATTTTGATCAAAATGAGCATTCAATCTTACAAATTATGAAAGAGTGGACATCAACGATGTCAAAAATGGGATTTAAAAAAAAAATCGATTAAGAAATGTTCACCTTTTCAACATTGACGAGCCCTTTTGCGTGCTAAGAGATAGCGCAACTTAATTGAAACTAGAAGACCAGGGTTGTTATAAGCAATTGCTGTTTAATATGTCTGCCTAGTTGATAGGAGGACATACAGTGGTTCTGGTGGGCCCGCGTGGTACCCATTTGTTAAAGTTTTCTTCGCAAAGAGTTAAGATAAATAGGAAATGCTAATACGGATCTTTATTGATGTACACCTAGCCGCGTCTTCGGGCCATTAGTTAATGAAATAACAATAATAATGTTCGGTTTTTATATAGCGCTTTACACACCCGAAGGGCGTCTCAAAGCGCTTCACACTTATTACCCCTGGTCACTGGGCCATTAGTTTCATTCCTTAAACCATCTCAGCTCCCTGGGGAGTATACAGCCTGTGCAACAAATAATGCACTACTAAGCTAAATCAATCACAAGAACCATCTCTGCCCTCACAGGTACCCATTTTACCCCTGGGTGGAGAGAAGCAATTATAGTTAAGTGTCTTGCTCAGGGACACAAGTGTCACGACCGGGACTCGAACCCACACTCTGCTGAACACAAACACCAGAGCTTGAGTTCGGTGTTCTTAACCGCTTGGCCACAACACCACAAAAGGAAGAATTTACTACACTTCCACTATCATTATGTATAATTAGTTTCCATTTAAAATTGGTTTTGACAGTGTTTTTTCCAAAGACTTTTTCAAGACCAATTTGGTGTGTGTACTGATTCGCCCTATACGGCCCTTAGACTTAGAGTGCTCGGAAGCTTTTTGACGTTACTATTGGTTTTGACTGCTGGGTTTAAAATCTACAATTAGTGGTCAGACGTTTCGACCCCAGCAGAGTCTTTCTCGAAGGATGTAGGCTATCCGAAAAATTAGCTGCATTGTTCTCTCCCTACTCAATTAATTTGTTTTTCACGACTGTTATGATTCTCAAAACTGTGCGAGCAAGTTGACCATGGGGTGGGGTTAGCTACGCCATTGTGACTAATGTATAAAATAGACGATTCAGTAATCAAATGCTGTCCTCTCAATGACGTCACGCAATAACTTGCCAACGGGCGTAGTTAACCGGTCGTCTTTGAAATCTACACGATATGTGTTGTTTATTTAAACATAACCATGATCATATACCACAACTAATAAACAGGTGTGATGTGGATTTGATATCTCCCTGCTCTATTCCTGGGTCTCAAGACTTGATGTTGCTGTCTTTGTCATATTCCAATCCCCCGTGACCCGTCCAGGTCATACAGGAAATTTTTATGGGCTGTTCACGGATGCGAGTTGACTCTTGGTCGTTTCTTACCAAGACACTTGTTTAATTCGGCATCTCGTCATGTTTTAAAATGCCAAGGGCCCCGTCTTCGAATTTATTTTTTTAGATATATCAAGGGCTCCAGATCAAGTGTGCCCCTTCCTTTGGGGACCTTGAACCCTCATTTTTTGAAGAAATGGAATAAGACACTCACTAACACGTCTTTCCATCTGCTCAGGTTACTGGAAGATCGATGCCAACAATACATTGATAACCAGTTACTTGAGATAACAGAGACTGAATCTCAACTCCAAGAATCATGCTCCAATCAAGAGTACGAACATTTACATGATATCCTACGATCTAATGTCAACCACCTACGGTCCACCCTAACGGACAAACAAAACAAGAAACGCATGAATGTCCAAGCTAACCATAAGAAATACATTCATAGACGTTTCCACAGCAAGAGGCCAACTCTTACTCACCCCCTTGAAAGGTCGCCAGATACAACATGTACAGTAGTCAATCTGTCTGACAAAGTCTTAACCGACCCAAAGGTTAAACTCCTTTCAGGGGGCCTTAAGTTTTGCCCCACACCTAGAGAACCTAACCAACTGTCTTTCCAACAGGACATGGCCCAATTCAACCGCAGGTTACGCCTACGTGAATATTTTCATGTAGAGCCATCCACAGATGACGAGTCATCTGTTGAGATCCAACCCACCCGCAACCGCTTCAAGGAAAAGAGTAGTTGGGTACCCCCTAAGAACCGAGATGTAGCTCTAGACGCTTACATCAATTCAGTCAACTCTGAGGTTCTTAAGGTCCCCAACACCTCGACACCCAATAACCTCCCCCAAGATGAACGCCACGCCCTAACACAGCTCCGCCAATCATCAGACATAGTGATTAAACGAGCTGACAAGGGGTCCGCAGTTGTAGTCATGAACACACATGATTATATAGCTGAGGGCCTCAGACAGCTCAGCAACACTGATCATTATATTGAATGTGACACTGACCCTGCTCAATCGTTTTCCAAACAAATCAGTGACACTCTGGTTAAAATTCACAATGCCAACGGTATCGAGAAAGATACGTTTAACTATCTCCTCCCACAGGACCCCCGTACAGCACGCTTCTACCTTCTACCCAAGATACACAAGCCCAACAACCCGGGTCGACCCATTGTATCTGGTAATGGTAGCCCCACAGAACGCATTTCTGAGTTTGTCGATAGTTTCCTCAACCCCTTAGTCTCCCGCATCCCGTCCTTCATAAAGGATACCACAGACTTCCTCCATAAACTAGAGGAAGTCAAACATCAAATACCTGACTCTGCTATTCTGGTTACTCTGGATGTTTCATCACTGTATACTAACATACCCCATAATGAAGGCATGAGTGCTTGTGTCTCTGCTCTCAGGGCCAATGGACAATCCCGCCCCTCAGTGAGAGAGATTAAGGAACTCATCAGCCACATTCCCACTAAGAACAATTTTTCATTTACTGACAGACTTTTTGTACAGGTACAGGGTACCGCAATGGGTACCAAAATGGCACCCTCATATGCCAACCTATTCATGTCTGACTTAGAGGACAGACTCCTGTCCTCTGCCCCCAACCGCCCACTAGTTTGGTGGAGATTTATCGATGATATTTTCTCCATATGGTGTGGTGGTCAAGACAGCTTGGATGAGTTTATCGACCATATAAACTCATTCCACCCCACCATAAAGTTCACTACTGAATGCTCTCTCACAAGTGTGAACTTTCTAGATGTAACCGTAACTAAATCCCCTAATGGCATTAGTACGGATGTATACAGCAAACCCACTGACACCCACCAGTATCTTCTCTCCAACAGTTGCCACCCTAGTCACTGTAAGAAGGCAATTGCTTACAGTCAGGCATTACGTATAAGGCGTATCTGTTCCACAGATACCTTGTACAAAAGTCGTTCATCCGACCTAAGGAAACACCTTGTTTCAAGGGGCCACAGCGAACGCAGGGTCCAACTTGCCATCAACAGAGCCCTCAACATACCTCGAGAACAAAAAAAGCCCCGACCAAGAGAGTTGCCCTAGTCACCACCTTCCACCCTAAACTGCCTAAACTCTCATCAATCCTCAATAACAATATGAATATACTTCACTCCTCTAACAGGTTATGCTCAGCAATCCCTGAATAGCTGAATGAGCCGGACAATTTCGGAAGCTGTGGTTAGGGTTTTTATCGCTGTTCCTTGTGCAGCCTCAAAAAGCACAAGTTTTCGGCATTTTAAAGTCTTATTTACACTTCACATGCATGATGTCTGTGCTTCTGCAAGCCTTCGATACATGTTTTCATGCACGTAGTCAGTGATTGCGCAACACCATCAACAACCTTGCCCACCTTGTGACGTCATGATCTTTCTAACCAATCAAACGCCCTCAACGGCAAAATGCTTTCAAGTTTTGCCAAATCCCCAATAATGACCCTTTTTTTTGATGCAATATTACAGACAAACTGTGAACCCAAATAATTTAACTAACTCATTAAACAGTAGTCTAATATCATATCTGCAAGGTTTACAATCGTTTCTGCTTTCTCAAAAATCGCTCCAGTAACACTTTAAAGACACTATAGCAGAAATTGTTGTACTCCTGATAAAACCCTGGGCATGAGTCGCTTCTTTCATTTAACTCGGTGTCCTGCACCGGTGGAACTGGCATATCAAATTGGGCCAGTCCAAGACCAATCAACTGTAACATCACGAACCAAACCTTTCAAAATGCCATCTCAGAGTAACAGAATGCAAACTCTATGCAGTAGAACCAAGTGAATATCTCTACTTCAGACGAATGCGTTTGTTTCCTGAGAACAAACTACGACTTGTAAAGCATTTCGATAATTGGACCATACCCTAAGGCGACAAGTCTAATTAATGCGTGTTTTAATGAATTTCAATTGTGTCTATTTCGGGTTTTGTTGCATTTAATAAACTTAATTAAACCAGTCTCTTTATCAAAGTGAAAAAGTAAATTCGATAATTATTCAATTTGTGAAAAGAGTTCAGTCTATAAAAATAATACAACAATAAAAAAGGAAAACAGGAAAAAAATAACAGCCAAGAATCCACATTCGAAAAAGCAAAATCCAGAACTACTTTGAAACTAAACAGCTGTTGTTTTTCCTCGCAATTAAAACCCTGAAAATGGTGGACAGTTAACAGATGTTTGTAATTTTTTGTATCTTTTGCTATTTACAGTAGCATATTTTAATCGACTCATAATTTTCCCTCACGCAAACTTGACGAATTGTTCAATAATGCTCTCATGCACGGTCTACCACAGAAACATCTTCAGAGACTTCAGAGACTTCGGAATTGGGCAGCTCGGTTGAAAGTCTGTGCAAGGAAATTTGACCATATTGTAACACCTATCCTAAAGGACTTGCACTGGCTACCAATTGAGGCAAGAATTCAATACAAGCTCATGCTGCTCGTGTACCGGTGTCTGAATTCTCATGGTCCAGCATACTTGACCAACCTACTGACCTTCCATAAAACAACCTGTACCTTGCGCTCCAGTTCGGACAGATCTTCATTATCCATTCCTAGAAGCAAGCACAGTTGGGGGTGACCGCGCCTTTTTAGTCGAGGCCCCTAGGATCTAGAACAGTCTTCCTTACAACATCAGGCAATCACCTACAATACCGACTTTCAAGACGTCACTTAAATCTCACCTGTTTTAAAAGAGCTTACTGTACGACGCCATGAGCAATGACCGTTGGAATATGGCGCCATGTAATTGTTACGATTTATTTAATTGATTGAATATTGTGCCTGATTTGAGGTTACTGACTCTGCTGGCTGACACGTTTACATAGGTTGAGATTCATCCCCGTGGCTTCAGATTGTTGCCTTCTTGGACTTGACATCTCCACTAATGCCAGTTGGGAGAGGTATATTTCTGGCATTGCAAAGAGTGCTTCCGTACGAATCGGTTGTCTTTATCGAGCTCGGAAGTTCTTACCTCTTGATGCAACTTTGTACCTGTTTAAGACACCTATACGTCCCCATATACGGAGTTCTCTTGTCACAATTGGGCCGGAGCTTCTCCCTGTCATTTATCTTTATAACAATCATGTTGGCGAAGGGTTGGGATCAACGTTACAACCTATTTCCCACCGTAGGTCTGTAGCCAGCCTGTCTTTTCTACAGATAATAGGTAAATGTCCACCAGTGTGTCCGACCTAGTTCCTCATATCAGGATATATTTTCGGTTTGCGGTAACACCATGTCTACAAATATCTACTTGCTGTGTAGATTTGTTCTTTAGAGAACTTGTCTTGCTATTTATTCTACTACCGCGGAGTAGGTTTTTTCTGAATTCGGGAGACTTCTCAGTTCTGAAAAGAACTGTCCTGCTTATTAACTACTACCTGGGCGGGAGGTAGGAAATCGGCCTGGACTACTACTTTGGCTTTGTGGATCGGGGGGACTTCTGCACCGCCGCGGAGTGAGTTCTTTTGGTCTCAACGTTTCGACTAGCTTGCTCTAGTCATCGTTGGGAGACTGAAGAGTGTAAGACATGCTGGACTATTTACAAGGATTCAGAGGTTTCAGTGTAGAGTCATTCACTGCTCTGATTGGTTCTTCTGAAAAGAGAACTGTGATTGGAGGGCTCAGAGTTATTGTGTGGGTTGCCCATTGTGTGTGAGTGCCCTGTGTAGTGGGGCGTGTCAGTAGACTAAGGGATACCAGTAGAGTAGGGTGGTAGGATTGTGTGCCAAATATTGCTGATGAAGTAGCCGATATCTTGATGCACTGTATTGTGCTTGTGTATTTCAATAGCTTCCCTGATGCGAAGTGTATACCAATGTCTCTCAGGAGCTATGATTTGAGCTTGATCCCAATCTATGACATGGTCTAGATCAGCAGAATGTTTGACAATGGCAGATTTGTCATATTCTCCTCTGCGGCCATGGGCTTTGTGTTCTTTCAGCCTTGTGTTTAGGTCTCTACCCGTCTCGCCAATATACACTTTACCCAAGAGCAAGGAATCCGGTAAACTCCCGCTTGACCGCAGGATGTTTGAGCGTGAAACCAGGCTTTCTGTTTGTTCTCACATACAAACTGTTGCTTTGCTGAGATAGAACAAATAGTCATTCCAGCAGCTTTATCCTTCGTACTGCATAATAGTCTTTGAAACTCCTTGCCTGGTGCATGTTTTCCTCCATCCTACAATCTAGACTGTTTTAAGAGGAATATAAACTCCTACCCTCACCTCCCCACGGTTATTTTCATTTTAAATATGTTCTTCTTGTAGCCCCTTACCAAGAGTGGATTTTAGCCTTGTTTGAACTTGCGAACGTGCATAAAAAAAAATTGTAAGCGTGACTTGACAAGTGCTAATTGAAAAGTGACCAGAAAATAGTTCAGACAAAGAAAACGAAAAACGCTTAATGGAAACGTTTTTAATTAATTATTGATTTTCAATTAGTTTAAATGTGAACAGAAGTTGAGTAAAAAGTTCTATATCAGTACTGATCCCAAGAGTAATATTTCCATATTACATGGTCGAGAAATTAGCATTTGCTGACTCCCTAATTCAACGTTACTATAACACGCTTGCCGGAATCAAAATAAACGACTTCGTTGATATATATAAACGAGCAGAAACGTTCAGACAAACCGTATCGCCCAATTTGTTGAAACTATTACAGGTTGGTTAGTTGGAGTATTTCATGATAACTGCTGCTGGAAGTTATTTTACTTTTCTAAACCAAATGGTATATAGTCTACCTTTAAACCATGTGTTCCTGTTAGAAAGTATGTTTTTTCGTCAACCTAATGCGTCTTTTTTATAGGCAAAAATGAAAATTAAATGTTTTAGTTAAATACAGTGTCTATTTGCTGAGAAAACAGAAAAAAAACTGTTAAGTATTTTCACACGAACCTCGAATCCAACCACGTGACAGCCCGAACGGAAACCAACCCTCAGAAATCACAGAAACAATTCATGCGTGAATCGTCTCTCAGCTTCAAATCTTTTTTTTTTGGGGGGGGGGGAACAAATATCGAAACCATATTACTTCGAAGGGAATCCTTTCTCAAAATAGCTTACACTATCAACAGCTGCACTGGTTTTCATTCACCCCAACTAAAAGTAAGTTGTTATGGTCATTTACTTTTTGAGGGAGGCCAATCAAGAACATGGTAAAGACGAAAGAAGATACAGGGTTGGAGACTAAGGGTGAACTAGCTGGCTGCATGAGTGATCGTGGTGTGTGGCGTGTGTATCATCGCGCTCGTCTCAAGTAGCCACATGTGTCGACGGAGTAGTAGTATTTACCAATCTATGCACCTACCTTTAAGTTTGTTTTTTTGTTCACTTTTCATTTACAAAGTCATTGGATAATTTCCAGGACAAAAACAGTTAATGTGGTATTGGTAAAAACTTATATCTTTGTAATTTAGAAAACAGAAGAGCGCACTGAAAATTGAAGAATTGAGGAAAGTGGTGACCAGTTAGGTGTGGGAAAACAGTTTCTAAAATACTGATTACAATTCAATTGAAGGACAGAAACCAAACAGGTGCCCTTTTCTCTTCTCAATAATGTAAATCAATTTACAATATTGTAATTAATGCAAGTTTTATTAAATTACCATTGTGTGTATTTCGGCTTTTGTTACGCCTAATAACTTCACCTGTCTTTTTATCAAAGTGAAAACATTTCCTAAATGGTTATTTAATTTGTCCATGAATGAGTTGGTTAAAAAAAAACGCACACATAAAGACTAGAAACTAAGTTTTCGTTAAAATGCAAACAAGGTGTTGTGATTGATGTCATCAAATGATGATTGCATCACACGATTGCAACATTTTACCTGTTCCTGCCGAATTCCAGGGTCCTAAATCTGTTTATGTCGCCATTTTGAAAAGCGCCCTATGTCTACGTATTTGTGCGGTGAGACTATGATCCGAGAAAGAGAGTTTCCAATGCTCAACAAATAAATACACTATAGTCAAAGTTTTCACTCTATGGTGATTCAAGACCCTTATTATTCACTTGAAATGATGCCTTGCCTATTACATTCACCTTTAGTACTTTAAAACAACAAACTTGATGCTTTACCTTAAGAAAACTGAGTAACGATGTATCAATCTGAGAGAGGTTGAAAAAAACTGTATTTCCACCACCGTCTCGACACCCTGGAACTGTTACTTGTCAAGAGGTGGCGCTATACACACAAAGGGGATGATTTTGGCACTAACATTACCTTTTAAACAAAGCCTCTGGTGTCAGGCATCGCTTAGCCCTGAAACTCTTCCGAAATCTCCAGTGGCTCAACCACCCTGTATGACGGTCGTCAGCGTCCGTGCCACAACAGAATTACAACGAAAATAATTGCATAAAGAAAATCAAAACTGGACTATTTCTCATTTATGTTTTCAAGGGGTTCTGTGTGTTTATTTTGCAAGGACTTGGGAACACTGAGGTTAGAGATGTAAACAGTTAATTGTTAATAAAAGCACGCAAGGGTAATTATCTTTCAGTTGAAATTTTGTATTGCTGTGATGTTTCAGGGTTTCAACTATTTTTTATTAGCTGTTTGAGTCTAGCGCAATGGGCCTGGTTTTGTTTCTTTTACGTGTTAAAGTTTTGTGATCTCATGGCTTCTGACTCGCACTAGACTTGCACAGTCTGTCGTTGTAATTTGATCTCACGAAGAACTACAGCCTTTGGTTGAATGGCATATTAAAAGAGGTTTTCCCGGTTAATTTCAGCACACCATCAGCCCCATCGTGATGTGCGATTTACATAATTGATCCCTCTAAGCTTCTACGCCTGCAGCCACAATGGAAAATATTGATAGAGAAGGTCATTTATTAAATCATATTTTGGCACAAACAACAATGTTATACCTTTAACATTATGGGTTATGTTCCCTGTGGCTTGAGGCAGTATTGGTTGCTAATATGCATTGTAAACACAGGAAACAGACTATTATCCCGTCCAGCCTCGGTTTGGTTACATTGATTTGAACAGGAGAAAATCAAGATGGCTGCAGCGTTACTCAAGGCGCTTGAACAAAACGGGAAATGCTTTAGGCTGTTTTATTTATTTATTTATTTTTATTTTTTTATTGATGAGACCGATTTATGTAGGACCTTTTGAGGGTCCACAAAGTGGTTGAGCACATTCGACTGCCACTGCTCACACACTTACATCAATGTGACTTGTTTTAGTATTTTTACGTGCATGCACAACACACGGGACCTACGGCTGTACGTCCCATCTTAAATACTCAAACTCATCACCGTATTGACATGATAAAAACACACCAGGTGAATGCAACAGTTTCTGTACAGTTTAAATTTGCTTTTTTCCCCCTGACGAGACAGCAAACAAGAAAAAGGGGTCTCAAATTTAAACAACGAGTTTAACAGGTGAACAAAAAAAAATTGTTTCCGGTCAATGCCAAATTATTGTTTGCAGACAAATCGATATAAATTATTCATTTCACTGGATAAGAGTTAAAGATATTGAGTGGGGATAATTTGAAATATCTACTGAACAATTCCCTTCAAAAATACCCATAAAACGAAATCTTTTTCCGGAAAGATTTACACTGCTCAATTTCCGTGGTTAAAATCAACGTTTCCCCACCGGAGTTTGCTAAATACTACTGTTTCGCGGATCTTTTGCACTATTCATTTTTACGTTTACAGTCGACGTTGCTTCACACGAACCACCTCCCGTTACTGTTAATCCAATATTTGTAAAACAACATAATTTTCAATTTGGTTATTTACTGAGGCATCAACTTGCTGTCAGTTGAGCCGAGTGAGTAACCTGTCAATAACCCAAGTAGTCGGGACTAATATGCTAATACTAAAGCCTGATTGGACATCCAATCATATCCTCATTACGTGCCTCCCACGGTTGGTTTGAATTTTTAAATAACAACAAATGTTAGCTTTTCATGGGGCAAAACGTATATAAGGACGGGGCCCTTTTAGTGAGAATTCACTATTGCTTGGACGATCTCTGAAGCGTACAATACTGAAGTACCTGCAACCAGAATGCAGCGAGTGTTTCTCTTGGGGCTGGTGGTCGCTTATGCTGCCGCTGGAACGGTGAATGTGGTAAGTAATCTTTTCCACTGTGGAAAAACATCAGGCCCGCGCATGCAAAGGGGGGCTTTTTTTCAAAGACATTTGCCGTGCGCAGAGCGCAAAGACATTAGGGCGTGGGGTCCAGGGCCCGCTTAAGGGCCCTGGAAGCTAGAGTTCCTAGATGCTCTGTCGTGCAATCTGAGCAACTATTTGACAATAGTATCTCTTTTGGGGGCGGGATATTATTAATGTGATTTGCAAAATGATTTCCCACACACACAAAATTAACGAGGCGAAGCTGGGTGACATGGAAAAGCCAGATTTCACTTAGTGAATATATTCGACAATGCACGACGAACGGAACGCTTTCAATGTACCCCCCCCCCAAAAAAAAAAAAAAAATCAAAAATAAGCTCACACATAGATCCTTGTCATTAGAAACATTTTCACAATAAACACAAAACAGACACGGAAATTTGTTAAACCCATCCTTTACAAATTCGAGAAAAAAGGGATCCGGGTGTTTCGACAGAGCGAGGACGTCTTCGCTTCACTTTCTTGTACAAGACTAATGACGACGTTGCGAAAAAAAAAAAAAAAAAAAAAAACTAAGTCCAAATAATGGGAGAACAAAGAGGAGTCCTCGAGTTTCGGGATTCTCAAACATGTGTGTGAGTGTCTTCGTGTGTGTTTCATAATCTTCCCCTCTAGCCGTTTCGTAGGTTTAAAAAAGTGTTTTTGTCAGTGTAAATCAATTATTTGCCAACAGTGGTGTTTACTGCTGGAGAATAACGCACGCAAAACGATAATGGTTACTTGCCAACGTGGGTTTGTTGTGCACGCATCCGAGCAGCTGAACTCTGAAATAATTAATGTTAAAAAAGATTCTTTAATAGACAAATTTCTTGCTGATAACAATGCAGGCGTGGTTTAGATGTATTTATTTTGCACCGACAATTTTTTACCGAGGCATTCCTCTCATGACGTCAGAATGGTGGAAGTGTAAAATAAAAAGGCATACAATTTACGCCAAACAATCCAGGGCCCGCTTCAGAGCCCCGGACCCCAAACTACGACAATTTAAAATGTAAAACTAAATATAAATATACGTGTTTGTTGATACCAATTGTTATCTCCAATTAGCTACAACTTTCTATTCTGGAGAAACATACTTTTAGCAATGTTCCAAAAAAGGAAGAAAAACAATTTAGCCCGAGTTTATCTTGTATTCAATCAGGGAGATGAAAATTAACAACTACATTTTTTTGTTTCAAGCTTGGGATTAACGTCTGCAACTAGTCTGCCATGATAAGAGTCAGAGTGTGTATTAACATTTGGGTTACCCCTAGACCACTCATCTTATTCTTATCACAATCACTTCACGATAAACTGATTCTTGGTAGCTATAACAAGTATCGTTGCTAAACATATACAACGTGGGTTTTTAGTTTGTATTTTGTTTTTTCGATTGACGGCATAAAACTAGTCTACTGGTGTCACTTCTTTCTATGTTAGGTAAACTACTTGTAACATAAATGTAAAATAATTCACTTCTCTAATCCACTTCGCTAAAATTAAGGTCGTGAAGTCTCATGTATTTTCGTTGTCTTCTTTTTGATATAAAAATATATGTTTATAAAAGCGGGATCGGCCAATTAACAAACAATGCGTTATGCACACAAATGTTCATAGTATGCAAACAATTAAGGAAGAGTGAAGTTCCAACTTACCGATGCTTAGTGAAATCAATATCATAACAGACATAATCCTGTCGATGCTGTCCCCAGGGATGACCATGATGCTCTTAGATTGACCCCCTTAGGTCAAACTGACCACTCCTGATAGGTTCTTGGACAACTCTCTAGTCCATTAATAGATCCCTTTGTAATGCCGATTAGTTTGTCTGTTGACTGTGAGCATTGTGGTGTATATATGTCCACGTATAATAACATAGGTATGTATGGTGGCCGGAATGGACATCGCATATCGCAATTGAGCATACGTAATCGATGTTGTTTAATTTTTTCATTTCATTCTATTTGCCAGCGAAAATATCCTCAAAATTGCAAAAGAACAAACAGTTAAATGTGTAAGAACAAATACAAAAATAAAATAAAAAATCTGAAAAAATTTGTAATTTTTGTGCGATTATGTGCGCATTTTTTTTTTTTTTACGTATGCGAATATTCGCAATGTCGTGAACTTTTCGCAAACTTTTGGGATAATGTCATAGTTGTGTACATCTTGTTAGTGAACTAGGGAGTACGTGGCACTATAGCAGGAAAGTAGTCAGGCCCCATCAAGCATGACTTTACATTATTTATACCCAGGAACTTGGCCCCATACAGACTAGGCCTCGCTTTTCAAAAGACCACCTCGCATCATTCGCCTCACAACAATGACTACCGTTACATTGGCTACCACTGTTTTCGACTGGGTGCGAAAAAAAACTCCCTAGATTATTATAAATTTCACTCAATTGTATGCGACAAAGTGAGCGAGAAAATTCACGACCTCGCATGCGTATGCGCACTTATTTGCCATTGTGCGATGTCTCTTCAGGGCCACCATTATGTATGTTTATCTCAATCGAGTCGAAACTGCAGCCTCACACAGGAGAGGTCACATTTTCTGGGTGATTAGACATACATAATAAACTAAAACCGTTACTAAAACGCGAATCCAATCTAGCATAATGAGAGCAAAATGAGAAAATTAAAGTTAATAAACAAGTAAAACAAGATTGGTTATTATGCATACCAGTCAGTTCCTGACGCAGAATGAAGGATGATTGCTGAAGTCCTGGTTTTTTAATATTTTGCTTTTTACTGTAATGTAAAGCCGATTTGGTGTATACTGTTAATTCAACATTGAAGGTTTGTTATAAATGGGTTGAGGGACTGAGGCGTTTAATTTCAGACATTGAACGAATAATTACCTTCCAGTGATTTGTGACTTTGGTTGAGACGAATCAACACAAAACTCAGTTAGTAAGTCAAACGTAGCTCATCAGAGAACAATCATTGCAAGTTAACCCAAAGTGTGCTATTCTTGCAATATGGACAGCTGCTGGGACATACAGTGATATCATTTAATGGAAGGACAACGACAATTTACATGCAAGTATGGAAGGGGTGAGGGAAGTCTGACCCAAGTCACCCAGATTATGTTTGTGTTGTAATGTCAATTGGCCCTCGAGAAAGACTCTGCTAGGGTCGAAACGTCAAGCCACTAGCTTTTTGGGGGCATTTAAAGCACATGTCCTTTTGGTTGGTAAGCAAGAGCTAACATTCTTTTCTCTTTTTCGGAAATAATGGTACTTAGAACTTTATGATGGAATTTTTTATTAAAGCCAAAAAATTAGTCATTTATTTATCATGCCGCCAATTGTTTATGTGGTTGGAAATCTGGTCAAATGTCATAGAGTCATTTATTTTATGCAAATTTAAATTTGGGATCAAAACAGATTGTATGTGATATTTGTTCAAAAACAATTGTTCAATTTGTTTCATCTGCGAGCAGCGCGTGCTGGAAAAAAAATGGTGCGGCGAGATTGATCACTCCTGGGAATGAGGTAGGGGTGGCGCATACTTGAATGCACGTTTCCATTTATTTATTTGTTTACCTCACAGCGATGGCGGTCATTCAACGTGATCTAGCATTCCCTCTGACCAATACATTTCTTCTAAAACACTTGAATCGAGACCTCAATACCTAGAAGCCTTGACCAAGGCGTTGGAGATTAATTTGGTCTTCATTTATTTATTTGTTTTCTTTGCGCCGCACAACGGCTGCCAGAGCTAACGTGCCTTGTTTGCGTGTCACTGCACTGCATGCACTAGTTGTCAGTACAGTATTGTCACTGCACTGCATGCAGTATACAGTATTGTCATGCTATGCGCCCGCTCTGTGGGTGCGTGTGTGTGTGTGTGTGTGTGTGTGTGTGTGTGTACACACAGAAGGGCATATGTGGGGTCCTGACAACAATGGAACAATGGACCCCACAAGGTCATTTCAATAGGAACAATTGGGCCCCACAAGGGAATTCTTCAGAAAAGGGAATAATAGAACAACAATAGCAGTACCCCACAAACCGGATCCGTAAGGATGTGTGTGTGTGTGTGTGTGTGTGTGTGTGTGTACACACAGAAGGGCATATGTGGGGTCCTGACAACAATGGAACAATGGACCCCACAAGGTCATTTCAATAGGAACAATTGGGCCCCACAAGGGAATTCTTCAGAAAAGGGAATAATAGAACAACAATAGCAGTACCCCACAAACCGGATCCGTAAGGATGTGTGTGTGTGTGTGTGTGTGTGTGTGTGTGTGTGTACACACAGAAGGGCATATGTGGGGTCCTGACAACAATGGAACAATGGACCCCACAAGGTCATTTCAATAGGAACAATTGGGCCCCACAAGGGAATTCTTCAGAAAAGGGAATAATAGAACAACAATAGCAGTACCCCACAAACCGGATCCGTAAGGATGTGTGTGTGTGTGTGTGTGTGTGTGTGTACCACAGAAGGGCATATGTGGGGTCCTGACAACAATGGAACAATGGACCCCACAAGGTCATTTCAATAGGAACAATTGGGCCCCACAAGGGAATTCTTCAGAAAAGGGAATAATAGAACAACAATAGCAGTACCCCACAAACCGGATCCGTAAGGATGTGTGTGTGTGTGTGTGTGTGTGTGTGTGTGTGTGTACACACAGAAGGGCATATGTGGGGTCCTGACAACAATGGAACAATGGACCCCACAAGGTCATTTCAATAGGAACAATTGGGCCCCACAAGGGAATTCTTCAGAAAAGGGAATAATAGAACAACAATAGCAGTACCCCACAAACCGGATCCGTAAGGATGTGTGTGTGTGTGTGTGTGTGTGTGTGTGTGTGTGTGTGTGTGTGTGTACCACAGAAGGGCATATGGTGGGTCCTGTCAACAATGGAACAATGGAACCCACAAGGTCATTATCAATAGGAACAATTGGCCCCACAAGGGAAATTCTTCTTCATAAAAGGGAATAATATGAACAACAATAGCGTACCCCACATTCCGGATCCGTAAGGATGTGTGTGTGTGTGTGTGTGTGTGTGTGTGACGCGACGGCCTCCGCATGCGGAAAGTAATACGAGTGCGGATGACCTGTGCACAGTAGTAGTACGGGCGTCGTGCTATGTGTGATACACACATTACGCACAGTGCTATGTATAGGCAACGGGTGGGTTTTACGGCGTCTTTTTTCGGAGTGAAATCTGCGACTGCCTTGATCAAGGCTAAATACCTACTCATACTTCATTAAATAAAGAACCGAAGTTGGATTTTCAACAAAGTAAATTCATCGCTGATAAGATAATGATATCGTTAGAATACTTACCTGGCGAACCTTCGAACAACATTTTCATTCAGAAGATATTTTCATTCGACATGTGTGCAGGGTTTAGCACCAAACTGTATGGTAATAATATTGGGATGTTTTTTGAGAGGCACTTGTTCAGTACGAGACATGTTGAATATAAGTCGTGTTTTTCACCCACCAAACAATTTGTTTTAACTATTCTGGTGCAACTGTGCATCATATGGAACAATATTACCTTCTAAATTTCAGAATGCGTTTTCTATCAATGGTTTTTTAAAAACATGCACTAAAAGTATTACTTTTTGTTCAATTGTTATTAACCTCAGGACCTTCAAACAGCCCTATGCTGATCGATGTTGTTTGCATAGGCCTAATGCTTTAACATACATCTGACAAAATTCACTGAAGACTAATGATGATGTGACTTTTAATATTCAAAGGAATTTTTTTTTAAGGTTTTGCTTCAAATTGTGCCCTCCTCTTCAATTTCTAAATTCCAATGGCCATAGTCAGGCATCAAAATTATAATAATTTAAAGACGTTGGGCCACGCTAGTCAGGCATCAAAATTATAATAATTTAAAGAGGTTGGGCCACGCTAGAGGTCACCCTTAATTTTTTTTTAATTTTTTTTTTACATCCGTAAATACACCTTTATCTACCAAGAAAGCACTGTGACATAGTTATAGAATGATTGGGTATTCGTTTACAACGCAGTTTCCAAGCCTCTTTTCAACCGCCTTCAGGCAAAATCGGAACAACAGCAGTCGGTGCCAGAAAGCTGTCTCCAAAAATTCAAAAGAATAGTGACGTCGAAGTACGTACCCCTCTGTCAATAGGCTGTTTGTTGTTACTCATTGAGCATTGCTCAGTTCAGACCATCCGGGCATTCAGTACGTATAGTGACGTCATGTTTGTTTGCTGCCCTCATTTACGGAATTTTGATGAAATAACTTAGGCGGCGGGCTAGTGAACGGAGTAAAAACTCCCTGCAAATATCACTTCTTTTGTTAATGTAATGTAACAAAGGATGCAACAATTTATAAAAAGCAGAAAACTAAAAAATAACGTCAACTTCAATCACAATGGCCCATCCTCTTTAAATGTTGCATAATGAATTTGTACTTGATTATGTTTACCGACATTCGTTTATGATTCTTCTTATTATTTTCTTCACCAGAGGCAAACCCGAGTCTTCAGAAGATCGGAAAACGATGCGTCGACACGTAAGTATTAAACATTTATACTTGGCTATAAACACTTTGCACCGCCTGTAATGTAATCGATTTGGTGTATACTGTTACTTCAACATTGAAGGTTTGTTATAAATGGGTTGAGGGACTGAGGCGTTTAATTTCAGACATTGAACGAATAATTACCTTTCAGTGATTTCTGACTTTGGTTGAGACGAATCAACACAAAACTCATTTAGTAGGTCAAACGTAGCTCATCAGAGAACAATCATTGCAAGTTAACCCAAAGTGTGCTATTCTTGCAATAGGGACAGCTGCAGGGACATACAGTGATATCATTTAATGGAAGGACAAAAACAATTTACATGCAAGTATGGAAGGGGTGAGGGAAGTCTGACCCAAGTCACTAAGTGTTTAAAGGAGACAAAAATGTTACACAAAGATCATTGTGAAGATGTAGACCTATGTTTTTCTCAGCATTGTCAATCGTTGGAAAGCCGACAGAACAAAGTACAACATTCTTGGACAACTACTCGTCAGATAAAGCTGTAGATGGAAGCCAAGACACATACCTCTACCCAAACAACGTCTGCTCTCATACTCGTAAGTCTTTCACTTCTTCCTGAGATAAAATATAGAGTGGGTTGGAGAGAGTTTTAAAATCAATTCAAAAAAATCATTTGAATCTAATAAAACTACATTTCTAAATCTAAAGTCAAGTCAAAGTGTGTGTCTGAACAAGTCAGATTTTGATTGACATTTAAAGTCTGTTCTTGTCTAATAAGGAGATCGAGCCCAGATGAGAATGTTTTGAAAAGGCTTGATGCATGATCGCCGAACACTAACAATGGTATGCCTGGGGAAAAACTCCTCAATAATCGGTTCACATTTCTATCTGTCCGGGATGCTGCCCTCAGTTGCAGATAAACCATCAGTTCGCTCGCGGTGAAAATTTCAGTACAAATAATATTATGGCTTTTACTTGTGCTTGGTTGTTTGCATCACAGAGGATGAAACCAATCCCTGGTGGAGAGTCGATCTCGGAGCAGAACACTGCATTGCTAAAGTGACCATTCTCAACCGTGGAGACTGCTGCAGTAAGTACCAATCATTTCAATGAGCATCCAATATTCAACCCGAGTAAAGCGACGTATGAGATTAATTAATGAGTTTTTGTGGATTTCCCCAAACAGGTGACCGTTTGACAAATGCTGTTGTCCGTGCCGGCTTGAACAGTGACGTCCTAACTAATGACCAATGTGGCTTGCCTGTGACAGCTGGACAAGCCGCACCATTTGGCGGAACCATCGAGTTCAACTGTGAGTCACCATTGAGGGCGCAATACATCAGTGTCAACATCCCAACGGGTGGATTTCTGCAACTTTGCGAAGTGACAGTCGAGGAACTGTCTCTTGAGGAATGTCCTAAACCAGCAGGTAAATCTCAAGAAAGATTTTGATGTATTAGAACTTTAAGATTTTCAAATGATGAACGAAACGTCACTTCACCTTATTAGCACCGTTTGTTTTATTTAGTAAATCATGAATAAACAATCTCAAAACGTAGGCTATTTTAAACAAAACGCCGTCCTTGTACTTGAATGTTTGTATTTTCATTCCAGTCCAAGCACAACCATTGTCAATCGTTGGAAAGCCGACAGAACAAAGTACAACATTCTTGGACAACTACTCGTCAGATAAAGCTGTAGATGGAAGCCAAGACACATACCTCTACCCAAACAACGTCTGCTCTCATACTCGTAAGTCTTTCACTACTTCCTGAGAGAAATAGAGAGTGGGTGGGAAAGAGTTTTCAAATCATTTCTAAAAATCATTTGAATCTACTAAAACTATACCTTTTCTTAATCGAAAGTCAAGTCAAATTTCTTGCCACACGTGTGTGTCTGAACAAGTCAGATTCCGATTAACATTTAAGATTTGTTCTTGTCTAATAGGGAGATCGAGCCCAGATGAACAAGTTTTTTAAAAAGGCATGATGCATGGTTGCCGAACACTTACAATGCTATGCCTGGGGAAAAACTCCTCAATAATCGGTTCACGTTTCCACCCGTGCAGTATGCTGCCCTCTTTCCAGATAAACCAACAGTTCGCTCGCGGTGAACATTTCAGTACAAATAATATGGCTTTTACTTGTGCTTGGTTGTTTGCATCACAGAGGATGAAACCAATCCCTGGTGGAGAGTCGATCTCGGAGCAGAACACTGCATTGCTAAAGTGACCATTCTCAACCGTGGAGACTGCTGCAGTAAGTACCAATCGTTTCAATGAGCATCTAATATTCAACCAATAAAGAACCGCATGAGATTAATTAATGATTTTTTTGTGGATTTCCACAAACAGGTGACCGTTTGACAAATGCCGTTGTCCGTGCCGGCTTGAACAGTGACGTCATAACCAATGACCAATGTGGCTTGGCTGTGACAGCTGGACAAGCCGCACCATTTGGCGGAACCATCGAGTTCAACTGTGAGTCACCATTGAGGGCGCAATACATCAGTGTCAACATCCCAACGGGTGGATTTCTGCAACTTTGCGAAGTGACAGTCGAGGAACTTCCTCTGGATGAATGTCCTAAACCAGCAGGTAAATCTCAAGAAAGATTTTGATGTATTAGAACTTTAAGATTTTCAAATGATGAACGAAACGTCACTTCACCTTATTAGCACCGTTTGTTTTATTTAGTAAATCATGAATAAACAATCTCAAAACGTAGGCTATTTTAAACAAAACGCCGTCCTTGTACTTGAATGTTTGTATTTTCATTCCAGTCCAAGCACAACCATTGTCAATCGTTGGAAAGCCGACAGAACAAAGTACAACATTCTTGGACAACTACTCGTCAGATAAAGCTGTAGATGGAAGCCAAGACACATACCTCTACCCAAACAACGTCTGCTCTCAAAACTCGTAAGTCTTTCACTACTTCCTGAGAGAAATAGAGAGTGGGTGGGAAAGAGTTTTCAAATCATTTCTAAAAATCATTTGAATCTACTAAAACTATACCTTTTCTTAATCGAAAGTCAAGTCAAATTTCTTGCCACACGTGTGTGTCTGAACAAGTCAGATTCCGATTAACATTTAAGATTTGTTCTTGTCTAATAGGGAGATCGAGCCCAGATGAACAAGTTTTTTAAAAAGGCATGATGCATGGTTGCCGAACACTTACAATGCTATGCCTGGGGGAAAAACTCCTCAATAATCGGTTCACGTTTCCACCCGTGCAGTATGCTGCCCTCTTTCCAGATAAACCAACAGTTCGCTCGCGGTGAACATTTCAGTACAAATAATATGGCTTTTACTTGTGCTTGGTTGTTTGCATCACAGAGGATGAAACCAATCCCTGGTGGAGAGTCGATCTCGGAGCAGAACACTGCATTGCTAAAGTGACCATTCTCAACCGTGGAGACTGCTGCAGTAAGTACCAATCGTTTCAATGAGCATCTAATATTCAACCAATAAAGAACCGCATGAGATTAATTAATGATTTTTTTGTGGATTTCCACAAACAGGTGACCGTTTGACAAATGCCGTTGTCCGTGCCGGCTTGAACAGTGACGTCATAACCAATGACCAATGTGGCTTGGCTGTGACAGCTGGACAAGCCGCACCATTTGGCGGAACCATCGAGTTCAACTGTGAGTCACCATTGAGGGCGCAATACATCAGTGTCAACATCCCAACGGGTGGATTTCTGCAACTTTGCGAAGTGACAGTCGAGGAACTTCTCTGGATGAATGTCCTAAACCAGCAGGTAAATCTCAAGAAAGATTTTGATGTATTAGAACTTTAAGATTTTCAAATGATGAACGAAACGTCACTTCACCTTATTAGCACCGTTTGTTTTATTTAGTAAATCATGAATAAACAATCTCAAAACGTAGGCTATTTTAAACAAAACGCCGTCCTTGTACTTGAATGTTTGTATTTTCATTCCAGTCCAAGCACAACCATTGTCAATCGTTGGAAAGCCGACAGAACAAAGTACAACATTCTTGGACAACTACTCGTCAGATAAAGCTGTAGATGGAAGCCAAGACACATACCTCTACCCAAACAACGTCTGCTCTCATACTCGTAAGTCTTTCACTACTTCCTGAGAGAAATAGAGAGTGGGTGGGAAAGAGTTTTCAAATCATTTCTAAAAATCATTTGAATCTACTAAAACTATACCTTTTCTTAATCGAAAGTCAAGTCAAATTTCTTGCCACACGTGTGTGTCTGAACAAGTCAGATTCCGATTAACATTTAAGATTTGTTCTTGTCTAATAGGGAGATCGAGCCCAGATGAACAAGTTTTTTAAAAAGGCATGATGCATGGTTGCCGAACACTTACAATGCTATGCCTGGGGGAAAAACTCCTCAATAATCGGTTCACGTTTCCACCCGTGCAGTATGCTGCCCTCTTTCCAGATAAACCAACAGTTCGCTCGCGGTGTGGTTGGCTGTGACAGCTGACAAGCCGCACCATTTGGCGAACCATCGAGTTCAACTGTGAGTCACCATTGAGGGCGCATACATCAGTGTCAACATCCAAGGTGGATTTCTGCAACTTTGCGAAGTGACAGTCGAGGAACTTCTCTGGATGAATGTCCTAAACAGCAGGTAAATCTCAGAAAGATTTTGATGTATAGAACTTTAAGATTTTCAAATGATGACGAAACGTCACTTCACTTATTAGCACCGTTTGTTTATTTAGTAAATCATGAATAAACAATCTCAAAACGTAGGCTATTTTAAACAAAACGCCGTCCTTGTACTTGATGTTTGTATTTTCATTCCAGTCAAGCACAACCATTGTCAATCGTTGGAAAGCCGACAGAACAAGTACAACATTCTTGGACAACTACTCGTCAGATAAAGCTGTAGATGAAGCCAGACAATACTTACCCAAACAACGTCTGCTCTATACTCGTAAGTCTTTCACTACTTCCTGAGAGAAATAGAGAGTGGGTGGAAGAGTTTTCAATCATTTCTAAAAATCATTGAATCTACTAAAACTTACCTTTTCTAATCGAAAGTCAAGTCAAATTTCTTGCCACACGTGTGTGTCTGAAAAGTCAGATTCCGATTAACATTTAAGATTTGTTCTTGTCTAATAGGGAGATCGAGCCAGATGAACAAGTTTTTTAAAAGGCATGATGCATGGTTGCCGAACACTTACAATGCTATGTGGGGGAAAAACTCCTCAATATCGGTTCACGTTCCCCGTGCAGTATGTGCCCTCTTCCCAGATAAACCAACAGTTCGCTCGCGTGAACATTTCAGTACAAATATATGGCTTTTACTTGTGCTTGGTGTTTGCATCACAGAGGATGAACCAATCCCTGGTGGAGAGTCGATCTCGGAGCAGAAACTGCATTGCTAAAGGACATTCTCAACGTGGAGACTGCTGCAGTAAGTACCATCGTTTCAATGAGATCTAATATTCAACAATAAAGACCGCATGAGATTAATTAATGATTTTTTGTGGATTTCCACAAACAGGTGACCGTTTGACAAATGCGTTGTCCGTGCGGCTTGAACAGTGACGTCATAACCAATGACCAATGTGGCTTGCTGTGACAGCTGGACAAGCCGCACCATTTGGCGGAACCATCGAGTTCAACTGTGAGTCACCATTGAGGGCGCAATACATCAGTGTCAACATCCCAACGGTGGATTTCTGCAACTTTGCGAAGTGACAGTCGAGGAACTTCTCTGGATGAATGTCCTAAACCAGCAGGTAAATCTCAAGAAAGATTTTGATGTATTAGAACTTTAAGATTTTCAATGATGAACGAAACGTCACTTCACCTTATTAGCACCGTTTGTTTTATTTAGTAAATCATGAATAAACAATCTCAAAACGTAGGCTATTTAAACAAAACGCCGTCCTGTACTTGAATGTTTGTATTTTCATTCCAGTCCAAGCACAACCATTGTCAATCGTTGGAAAGCCGACAGAACAAAGTACAACATTCTTGGACAACTACTCGTCAGATAAAGCTGTAGATGAAGCCAAGACACATACCTCTACCCAAACAACGTCTGCTTCATACTCGTAAGTCTTTCACTACTTCCTGAGAGAAATAGAGAGTGGGTGGGAAAGAGTTTTCAAATCATTTCTAAAAATCATTTGAATCTACTAAAACTATACCTTTTCTTAATCGAAAGTCAAGTCAAATTTCTTGCCACACGTGTGTGTCTGAACAAGTCAGATTCGATTAACATTTAAGATTTGTTCTTGTCTAATAGGGAGATCGAGCCCAGATGAACAAGTTTTTTAAAAAGGCATGATGCATGGTTGCGAACACTTACAATGCTATGCCTGGGAAAAAACTCTCAATAATCGGTTCACGTTTCCACCGTGCAGTATGCTGCCCTCTTTCCAGATAAACCAACAGTTCGTCGCTGATGTCAAATGTACTGTTTTTGACAGAGGTGAACATCTGTATGGGAAACTCTTAATGCCATTCACGTGGAGCGCTCAGTAAACCAACGTTCGTCAATCAATAAATAATGTTATTTTTTGTGTTTCAACAGGTACCTTGGGTCTCGGCTGAACATGCTTATGCTTCTGTGGTGGCAGCGCACCATTGCGAACATCATTCAACGTGAGACCATGAGGGAATAATATTAATCCCAACGGTGATTTTGCAATTGCGAGTGCGTCGAGGAACTCTCTAAATGCCTAACGCGTATCCAGAAAATTGATTTGAACTTGATTCAATGATAACAAAGCCTTACCTATTACACCGTTGTTTTTATTCGAATAACAATCAAACTGCTTTTAAACAAAACCGCTGTAAATTTGATTTTATTATCAACAAAATTCAATGTGAAAGCCCACAATAACCTTGGAAATATTCAGATAAACTAATGAACAAGCATCTTACAAACACGTCTGTCTATTGTATTTTCATCTTCCGAGAAAATGAAGTGGGGAAGAGTTTTCAAATCTCTAAAAATATTGAACAAAAACTATACCTTTTCTAACAAAGTCAATCAAATTCTTCAACTTGGAAAAGTAGATTCGAAAATTTAAGATTTCTAATAGGATCGACAAAACAATTTTTAAAGCAATCATGTTTGCACACTGTTGCTGAAAAATCCAATAACTTATTTCCGTCAGAGTGCCCCAATAACAAATTTAGGTGACATGTCAAACTCTTTGGATCTCAAAATGCACTGAGTCTTGCGCCTCTTCAACACATCTCCTGAATATGTACTCGTTTGCACAAATAACATGGGGATTGATGATTTAAGTGACCTCAAGCTCGGTAACGTTCATACATACCAAAGCGTGAGTGAAACGCTTGGACCACAGTACTTGACACCTTGGGCGCTAAAGTGTCAACATCCAAGTGGTTCTTGCAGACAGAACTTTGAAATTCAACGGTCTAGGAAATTGAATCAACTTAGATTCTGATCGAAGCATCAATTCCGTTGTTTAAACGAATAAATTAATGACTTTTTAAAAAAACGCGTCTTACTTATTGTTTTTATTAGAAACATGAACTGAACGAGATAACAAACTGCCTTCTAATGTGTTATCCAAACACAACCTCAACAGCGACACAGTAACTTCTACTCTAGAATAAAGTGTGGAAGAAATCATCCAAAACTGATCTCAAACTTATTTTCTTTGAAGAATAAATTGAAGTTTCAAATATTCAAACATTTATTTTCTTCTATGAATCAGCAATAATTTTAAAGTGTGTGTCGAACATCAATCATCTTGATTTCTCAGATGGTACAGTTTTTAAAAAGCACAGTTCGCTCGTAACTGAAATAATTCGTCGTTTCACCGGTACTCCCTGTGAGATCACGCCTCTGCGTTATGTCTTGGTTTGCATCAAGAGGATGAAACATCCCTGTGGAGGTCATCCGGAGAGAACATCTTGCTAAAGTCCATCTCAACCGGAGACTCTCAAAAAGACATTAATATGTTTTTTCAAAAAGACTTAAACGTTCGGCATGATGCAATGACCATGTGCTGGAACAGCCGCCTTGCGAACAGTCACTGACCATGGGGAAATCATCATCAGGATTCATTACAGCGAACTCCGAAAGCCAAACCAAGAACAAGATTGGTTTGAAGATTTTCAAATGAGACAAGTATCAATTAGTTGTTTTATTAGACATATAAAAATTAAAAGCTTTTAAAGTCTTACTATTTTGTTTTTTTCCACACAGCATTGACGAAGACAAAACACTGCATATAGAAGCCACATCCTTAAAACAAGTCTCTCTACTTAGTTCTATTCCTGAGAGAAATGAATGGGTGAAGAGTCAAAATTAAAAATCTTTGAATCTACTAAAACTATACCTTTTCTTAATCGAAAGTCAAGTCAAATTTCTTGCCACACGTGGTGTCTGAAACAAGTCAGATTCCATTAACATTTAAGATTTGTTCTTGTCTAATAAAGGAGATCGAGCCCAATGCAACAAGTTTTTAAAAAGGCTTGATGCATGGTTGCCGAACACTTACAATGCTTATGCCATGGGGAAAAACTCCTCAATAATCGGTTCACGTTTCCACCCTGACAAGTATGCTGCCCTCTTTCCAGATAACCAACAGTTCGCTCGCGGTGAACATTTCAGTACAAATAATATGGCTTTTACTGTGCTTGGTTGTTTGCTTCACAGTAGGATTGAAACCAATCCCTGGTGGAGAGTCGATCTCGGAGCAGAACACTGCATTGCTAAAGTGACCATTCTCAACCGTGGAGACTGCTGCAGTAAGTACCAATCGTTTCAATGAGCATCTAATATTCAACCAATAAAGAACCGCATGAGATTAATTAATGATTTTTTTGTGGATTTCCACAAACAGGTGACCGTTTGACAAATGCCGTTGTCCGTGCCGGCTTGAACAGTGACGTCATAACCAATGACCAATGTGGCTTGGCTGTGACAGCTGGACAAGCCGCACCATTTGGCGGAACCATCGAGTTCAACTGTGAGTCACCATTGAGGGCGCAATACATCAGTGTCAACATCCCAACGGGTGGATTTCTGCAACTTTGCGAAGTGACAGTCGAGGAACTTCCTCTGGATGAATGTCCAGGTATTGACAATCTTAAACATGATTGCTTCCCCACACAGGTTGACAGGCATCGAAAGTGTTGACGTTAGTAACTAATCCAATTGATGTCGCTCTTCTTGTTGTGTTCTTCTTTTCTAAACGAAGGTCTACGATTGTCACCTTCATACCCATCCCAATCATTTATTATAAGTGAACAAACAACTGTTACTCCGTACGATAATGGATCTCACTTTCAATCGAAAACGATATCGTTGTTTTGTAATCCTTATCAGATGAAGGAAGCTCTTTCTTCTCTTCTTCGAGTTCAGCAGACCAGAGCTCTGAACAAGAACACTACGGTAAGAATGTCAACAAAAGCCCCTATGTGTGCCATGGACGTCCATAAATAGGTTGAACCGATACGCCCATCGTTGGCACTGGGCGTAACAGTCCCGGGCATCCGCTAGCGTTTTACGGTGGAATGGTGTCAGTACAAATGTGTTCATTACAAATTCGGCTAAAAACCTCATCAAAACACTCCGATGCAGGAGGGTGTCTGCTGTTGGAAGTACAAAATCGCGTTGTTTACGCCAATCATCAACTTTCGCTCGTCCCCAGCGCCTTGCCACAAAACCAAAGGCGCTGGGATGGGCAAACGTATTAAGCACGCTCATTGGTTAATGCTCAGTCCCATCATGCATCACACTCGCACTACAAGCACTGCAAGCATGACGTACTTCCTGAACAAGAATCTGTGCAAGCTGATTAGCCCATCCCAGCGGTCCTGGATAGGCCGAGCGAACCATCAACCAACAGTGCACTGCACACACGCCCTCACACGGTCAAAAATACTGCCAAATTAATGCAAGTTGTAGAGCATGGACCCCCAGCAGTCTGACGTCACACTTCGAGGCTCGTGAATAACGCCAGATACCTGCCTGACCGGATGTTGCCAGATGTACCTTTGACCTTGCATTCTTTCCACGCCGAGATTCGATGTCAATTCACACGTACATGATTGTACACGTAATAGTGAAAACAAAACAACATTACGGGATGAACAGACATTATGGCGCACATGCTGCATGCAGACGATCAAAAGTGCAAGCTGACGAACTACATCACCTCGGACCAATCATAACACAGATATAGACAAACTTACGTCACGTTTAACCTTGCATTAAAATCATTGTTTCAAATTAAACCCTTTGGGCCTGTAAGACCAGTGCCCGTCTTTATCCATGACTGGGGACCAGTCTAGGACCCCACTGACGTTGATTTTTGTTGTATTATAGCGGAGCTGGACATCGTTGGAAAACCGACGGAACAAAGTACAACTTACAGTGCACTATATCCATCAGATAAAGCTGTAGATGGTAGTCGGGATACCCAGCTTAGCGCAAATCATAAGTGCTCACACACAGGTATTCCTCATTCTCATTCTAAATTAAATTACATTGTGCCAATGTCATACGGGGATTTTGACCCCGGGTGATGCCGTGCCCCATATAACGATTGGGACACACACACCCGGGAGCGATTTTTTTTTCTTCTGCAGCACACGTCGGCTATGGAGTCAACAGTTAAGGGATAGGCTGTTCTTCCCTATCCCTTAACTGTTGACTCCATAGCCGACGTGTGCTGCAGAACATAAATTTGCCACCCGGGACACGCTTTGGGAGACACACACTCCGGGGACAATTTCCTTTGACGGTTGGTCTGCCTCCCTTGAGGCCCATGGCAAACAAGTGTTACCCGTTCAGTCAAAAATCGTTACCCGTTCAGTCAAAAGTCATGTGTAAATCGACCTCTTTTTTGAAGAATACAAAAAAGGGCTCTACTCTTATTAACTATTGGTTATTGTTGTTTTATTTGTACACTACACAAGGCAAGGAGAACGCCCCCTGGTGGCGAGTTGATCTGGAAGATGAATACACTATCTCAAAGGTCACCATCCTTAATCGCGGGGACTGCTGCAGTAAGTTTACTTCGTAAAAACAAATATTATACACATATGGACTGGCACTGAGGTCACTAGAGCACGTCTATTCCCCCAAGGGACTGTGAGTTACCGGAAGAGGGACCTATTTCCCGAGGTCGTATGTGTTTTATAACACAACTCGGTCCAAAATATGAATTAAGATCCGATCCAGACGCCGCCTTATTTCATATTAAGATGAGCCTGGCAAAACTTCCTGAGGGCGCTGTAACCAGTCAAAAATTGAAAGTCCATTGCCCGCCTCGGGAACTATTTCCCGCAAACTACGCGCGTGCGATGTCTAGTTCATGGTTGTGCAAATCCCATGCACCAGCCTATAATAGTTCATCCCATTTGACCGTGTTTCAGCCAACCAGAATACAGAACTAGCAAGAGGTGTGGTATACTATGAACATTGTTGTTATTTTATCTCACATTTTCACGTGCGTCAAGATGAAGACGAGACTGTAATATTATTGTTTTCGATGACTTTAGTTGAACCTTCTGGGAAAGCTGGTGTGTAATTCCAAATCAAAACTGAAATAACTGCAAGCGATTTATTGTTCCTATTATGGTTTTCATCTTTGTTTCTATGGTTTTCAGCATATTGAGACCAACAGTTTGTTTTTTAACAAGTGACAAATAATAGGCCGTATCCGAATTGACGGCTACGGCTACGACTGTTGCTAAGGGTGTTGCTAAGGAGGTCCTATACTTCACTGTATGACGACGCGGCAAACCAGCCGTAGCCGTCGGACACGGAATAAAAGTGAATACACACAACCTTGTGATCCCGATGTAAAATAATTTTTCAACACACTCTAGCAGTTGGAACACACTCATTTACGATCAAACCGTATACACTCAACCAAGCAATAAGGACCATAATCTCGTTGGCTTAGAACTATAAGGTCGTTAGCGCAGTTTGTATGAATTTCATCAAATTGGTTTTGCATATTTTGGAGCTCTTGATAAATGGAGTTTATTGATCAAGAGTGGACTCCAAAAACTAGTTTAGCAAAAAGAAACATTCAGTTTCTAAGAAAAGATTCACTTGTGGATTTTGATTTTTTTTTTCAAACTTATTTGCATTTTTCACTTAACGACCTTTTGATCATTACGGATTTGAAATTGCCATTAACGACCTTATAGCACCGAGCCGATTCTGCTTGATTGTGAATGGAATCAAATAGGCCTATGAATACAAACCCAACGAAGATTTAGGTTCTGGGGTGAGGTTTATGGAGACTGTGTGACAAAAACAATGAAGGCTATTGGAACTGCAGTACACCCACTGCCTCCCAAAAGGGTTGTAAGATTTAAAAGAGCAAAACAAACTAGACATTAGTGTACATCGGCAGTCTAGAATCCTTAAGTTTCTTAATCAATTGCAGACATTTCTTTCGAAATTATAACCACTATATACGTGGTAATTGAATCAACTTACAGATGGGCGTTTGACGGGTGCCGCTGTCCGTGCTGGAATGTGCAACACCGTGACCAACAATCATCAGTGTGGCTCGTGTGTTACCGCCGAACAAGCTGCAGTACCAGGCGCCACCATCGAGTTCGTGTGTGACCCACCCCTGCAGGCGCGCTACGTCAGCGTTGACATTCAGTCCGAAGAAGGAGAGTACCTACAGCTGTGTGAAGTGACGGTGGAGCAAGTCCTCTAATCAGAGAGTAACGCCCCCTACCCCCCCCCCCGAGAACAGACCACCCTGTACTGGATGGAGTATAACAGATCATTATTAGCATTCTTAAATTCAATCTTAGTAGCTAACTTTCGCCGTATTTTAAAAATCCAAACAGACCCAAGGTTGTTTGTTTTCTTTGGTCTTATTTAGGTACTTGGGTTGCAATCTTATCAGATTAAACAAATACTTTTCGTAATGCAATAATAAAAATATATTGATTGGCCTAATTACTAGTGACGTTATACTTTCCATAGATGTTTTCACTATGTTATGAGGTTAAGAATACACTCTGAACCAAAATCTGGGTCAGAATTGATCTGGATCTCAGGGACCTTGACTCATTGTTGAGTCAGTATGACCAGGAAACAAGTTTCGGGTCACTTAACCAGATTTGGGTCAAGCCCCTGTGACCCGGAGTCCGTGGTAGTTCTGACCCGGGAGTTTTGGGGGTGTATACAGTATGAATATAAGTATGACATAACTTGACATAAACACCCTCATTGGAAAGCAAGATGGTAATATCAAAGTGTTAGATTACCCCAGCCACAAATATTCGTAATGAAGTACTGTCTGTGTACTGGAGACAGCGATGTTAAAGATGTCTTCATGAAATTAAATATTATGGTAGTGCCCGGGTACCTGACATGGAGGGCGCTCGATTACATTAAACGTTAAAAGAATTGGTTAAAGGATTGATTGAAAATTTGATAAAAACCGAAAATTTACGAGATCGTGCTTTATGACTGTCACATAAGAATTAATATAATTGTAGATTATTGACCAGAAGTTTCTGTTTTGACTGTTTTTCATATTATTTTGTTTATTTAATCGTTACTGTTATTATTTTATTCCGCTTCCACAACTGTTTGAGACCTTATTTTTATGATTAATTAAACCAGTTCCTTCATCGGTTCATTTTCTTATATAGCTAAGTTCTTCTAAATAAAAACAACTTTCAGCAATTTTTGTCTAAGTTGATATTGCAATTTGTTTTTGTATTTATCCGAATGAAAGCAGACACGCCAGACCTCGCCTCCTCCCCCTCCCCAACCTCCGCCTCACAACCACGGCAACACCGTCTCATTGCTTGCTTGTTTGTTCGTTTGGTGGGGTGTTTGCTTGCTTGTTTGCTGGTTTGTTTGTTTGTTGTTGTTGTTGTTTTACAACTTATATTTAAATGGTGTTACCATAACTATAAATGCCCCCCAAAATATAAATAATAAAGATAAAGATATTTTTTCATAAAAAATAACGGGTCCGAGCACCAAAAGGCAAAGGACTAAAATTGCAACTGGTGCTCTGTGAATAACAAGACTAATACTTGCCTTCATGAAACATAGATGTTCCACTTTGTGTTCGTGCAAAAGCGCGAAAACCTTTTGTTTTCCTTCTTTTTCCTCTTCTTCTTCAGCACAATTTTTCTTAACAGCATGGCTCACGATTGGAACCGAATTAAACCTTGAACTTCATCAAACAATAATTGAACCACATAATGAAGACGGAGTCTTTAAGACGTCACGGTTACGTCATCAGATTTTGGTTTACATTAAATCAAAGTTTAATATTTGAAAAACTCCCGAACCACTTATTGTTGGATTTTTATAATCGATACATCATCGATAAGCAAGAGGTTAAGAGGGTCTGTTCTGCCTTATCTCAATGATTTATGTCTGCTAAACCAGTCTGCTGTCGGCACAAGATCACAAGACCTTCATTCACAAAAGGCAATTGAACCTAGAGCGGTCAGACACAACATGCCTTACCACTAAGCTGTGGTAGTGATCTGTGGCGCACGTGCCGCAGAGATAGCAGTTTGTGCATGAGCTATGGGAAACATTTTTCCCTCATCCTGACCAAATTGACGACTCCCGTTAATTGACACCCCTCCTAAAACGTGTGTATTGGTACACTGCGGGATATCACAGAGTATCACGGGGTTGGGATCTACCATTTTGAAATTGTTATGTTTTTCTTGATATGTGCAAAAGCACTGTGGTTGGATGCCTGGCTGCAAACGGAAACTTGTCAGCGTGTGCTGACAACGTTCCGCACTTACGTTTGTCCCAAATAGGTGCCTCGTTTGAGGGTTTTAACTGTACAAACAGTCCAATGAATAGCTCAAGGTGTAAGACCTGCATGTCTATGGAAAAGCACATGGCCAACTGTTGGGCTCAAAATCACAGAATAATGATTTGGGAATAGGCTTTGATAGCAATGAATACAGCCGTCCATGCAAAACCCCTAGAGTGAAACTGTAGTGTCCGGTAACAAACCCATAATCTTAAAACTGTCAGCTCTGCAGTCGGTATGGAATTTAGTTTGGTCATTGTGACATTGCATAAACTAACGTTTTGTTTTATAAAACAGCGGATCTGACCCACGAGGGAGCATATCCTTCTCCCCTGCAATAACAGAGAAAAATCTAATTCTTAAACCAGCAATTGAAGAAGAAAAAAAGGGGAAAAATGGACAACATGATCAACAACAGAATCTTTTAGAATCCAACAAATGTTTGTTAATAACACAAGGCCCCATTAAGCAATTCTAACTTCTAAATCAACACTGATCCTTCGAACCCATACTTAAAGACACTGGACACCTTTGGTAATTGTTCCACAAATTTATTTTATTCTTCACGTGATGATTTTCGATCTATTAATAAAACAAATTGTCAGCACTATCAGTATCAGAAAATACAAAAATTTAAATAAATAGATAAAAAAGCTGGTAAAAAAAGTAAATTCAAATAATTATTAAAACAAGGGAAAACAGACCTCTGGACAGCTCAGCTATTCCACACTGAGAGTTTACAAAATCATCAGCGGAGTAACGCTCTGAACAGGATCCGTCGTCGAGAAGCTTGCAGTCGCACTGGAATCCACTCGCCTTTCCGCGGTGTTCGTCGGGCAGAAGAGATCCGTTGGCATCTATGTCATCTCCTGCTGGAATACCTACAACAACCAAGGGGCCATCCTCTTCATCATCGCTGTCAGGGTCGATCTCTTCGTTATCTTCCGCTAAAAATGTCGGTATGGAATCAGATTCCGAATCGGTTTCTGATTCCACATCGTCATCTTCACATCGGAAGTTAACGAAGTAATCTTCCACGAAGCCAACCATTGCTATCTCCTCCCTGACAAGATTGGCATCACGGAGATCATTCAAAGCCTCAGCCAGACACTGATCCTTCGAACCCATACTTAAAGACACTGGACACCTTTGATAATTGTCAAATACCAGTCTTCTCACTTGGTGTATCTCAATACATGCACAAAATAACAAACGGAACCTGTGAAAATTTGAACTCAATTGGTCGTCGAAGTTGCGAGATAACAATGGAAGAAAAAACACCCTTGTCACACGAAGTTGTGTGCTTTCAGATGCTCGATTGCTTGATTTCGAGACCTCACACGTGAGGTCTCAAAATCAATTCAAATATTTTACTGAGAAATTAGGCCTACTTCTTTCTCAAAAAACTACGTTACTTCAGAGGGAGCCGTTTCTCACAATGTTTTATACTATCAACAGCTCTCAATTGCTCGTTACCAAGTAAGTTTTTATGCTAACAATTATTTTGAGTAATTACCAATAGTGTCCAGTGCCTTTAAGCAAATTAATAATGAACAAAATATAATAGCAGTTGGCTAATAAAGTAAATTTATTTGGCTAAAGTGGTAAATAATTCTTAAAATCTTTTCGCTCTGACCAGTACAGGTCAGTTGAGTTGAACACAGTTGACAGGTGATGCGCTGTATTTTTGCGTGGCACGCACATAATAAACAGTCACATGACAGTCACCTGACAGAGAATAAACAACCGATATCGTTCACAGCGCATGCGCGCACTCGACCTTGCGCGCATTGATCAATCGGTGCACTACACTGTGTGCACGTGATAGCAAAAATCCACGCCCCTAGTAACAAGCGCTCTATGTCTACGTGTTATAAAACTACCGACCCTGCTTTTCAATTTTAACCTCTAACCTTTTCTATGTCTAAATTTAGAAAGACAACGTCCTCCGCTTTCAGATGATACCAAATTTATAATAGGGGGGTTCCAAATAATGTTGTGTCAGATGTGTAAAAAGACGCAACTTACCGCTGATTCCACGGACACCGATCGTACAAACAACGAACAAAATTGTACACAAAACACGGTTTTTGCAACTTTATTTATCAAAATGAGCATTCAATCTTACAAATTATGAAAGAGTGGACATCAACGATGTCAAAAATGTGATTTAAAAAAAACACATCGATTAAGAAATGTTCACCTTTTCAACGTTGACGAGCCCTTTTGCGTGCTAAGAGATAGCGAAACTTAATTGAAACTAGAAGACCAGGGTTGTTATAAGCAATTGCTGTTTAATATGTCTGCCTAGTTGATAGGAGGACATACAGTGGTTCTGGTGGGCCCGCGTGGTACCCATTTGTTAAAGTTTTCTTCGCCAAGAGTTAAGATAAATAGGAAATGCTAATACGGATCTTTATTGATGTAACCTAGCCGCGTCTTCGGGCCATTAGTCAATGAAATAATAATAATAATAAAGTTCGGTTTTTATATAGCGCTTTACACACCCGAAGGGCGTCTCAAAGCGCTTCACACTTGTAACCTCTGGTCACTGGGCCATTAGTTTCATTCCTTAAACCATCTCAGCTCCCTGGGGAGTATACAGCCTGTGCAACAAATAATGCGCTACTAAGCTAAATCAATCACAACAACCATCTCAATTATAGTCAAGTGTCTTGCTCAGGGACTCGAACCCACATGCTGCTGAACACAAACACCAGAGCTTGAGTTCGGTGTTCTTAACCGCTCGGCCACAACACCCTAAAAGGAAGAATACACTACACGTCCACTATCATTATGTATAATTAGTTTCCATTTAAAAATGGTTTTGACAGTGTTTTTTCCAAAGACTTTTTCAAGACCAATTTGGTGTGTGTACTGATTCGCCCTATACGGCCCTTAGACTTAGAGTGCTCTGAAGCTTTTCGACGTTACTTATTGGTTTTGACTGCTGGGTTTAAAATCTACAATTAGTGGTCAGACGTTTCGACCCCATCAGAGTCTTACTCGAAGGATGTAGGCTATCCGAAAAATTAGCAGCATTGTTCTCTCCCTACGCAATTAATTTGTTTTTCACGACTGTTATGATTCTCAAAACTGTGCGAGCAAATTGACCATGGGGTGGGGTTGAGGGGATTCGGGTCGACCTAGCCACGCCATTGTGACTAATGTATAAAATAGACGATTCAGTAATCAAATTCTGTCCTCTCAATGACGTCACGCAATAACTTGCCAACGGGCGTAGTTAACCGGTCGTCTTTGAAATCTACACGATATGTGTTGTTTATTTAAACATAACCATGATCATATACCACAACTAATAAACAGGTGTGATGTGGAATTGATATCTCCCTGCTCTATTCCTGGGTCTCAAGACTTGATGTTGCTGTCTTTGTCATAATCCAATCCCCCGTGACCCGTCCAGGTCATACAGGAAATTTGTATGGGCTGTTCACGGATGCGAGTTGACTTTGTGGTCGTTTCTTACCAAGACACTTGTTTAATTCGGCATCTTGTCATGTTTTAAAATGTCAAGGGCCCCGTCTTCGATTTTGTTTATTTATATATACATATATATATTTATATATACATATATATATATATAAAATTTGTAGGGTAGATGGCCTTAGTTTTCGATCCAAACCGGACCTTCGTCAGAGGCAAAAACAAGCACAAACGAAAAACATATCCATTTATAGCAAAAAAGAGAGGCAAAGAACAATGGGATGGTATCCAGAAAAAGGAGGGAAAATTATAGCCAATCAAAGTTATTAGTTTACAAACAATGGGGCGGTCAAGAACCAATCAGAGTTATGTGGTGGGGACAAATGGGTCGGTGAAAGGGAGGATTACTGGACCAGGCGGGAGACATGAAAAGACAGGATTAAGGGGCACAAGGCATCGGGTATGATGCAACTAACAATAGGGAACAGGACCAAAGTATATACAACAATGTGAAAGGGAGGTAATTATAGAACAACAAGTCTGTAGAGAGAAGGGGTTATTAGGAAAAGAACAGGTCGATCTCCAAAAAACTTGTCGAGAAAAAGAATGGTAACAGTTAGCCAGTGGAGAAAATATGATTTTTAAAACAACTTAAGAATGGAAAACAAATCAATCATTGAAAGAACAGGTTATTACCAGTAATTGTATTTATATTACATAAAATAAATAAGTAAGCAGTAAATGAAGTGGGAATTTATTTGACACCGGTGTTGATGTTAAGTCCAAAGGGTTGGACTGTCTTAAGTTGGTGAATCCAATGCGATTCTCTGAGTTTGCGGTGTGTGTCATCACCATTGCAAGCCTCAATCACCATAAGTTCAACATCTTTGACGTTGTGATTGGGGCTGTTGAAGTGGATGGAGACGGGGTACTGTTTCTTGGTCTTTATGGAAGAGACATGGTTCGCAAAGCGAAGACTAAGTTTGGTCTTAGTCTCTCCCACATATTGTAGTCCACATTTCTTAGATGATATAACATAGACTACATTAGGTGTGCTACATTGGGAGTCGGTCTTGATGTTGTAAGAAGAGCCAGTGCTATGACTCTTTACTTTAAGTGCCGGTTTGATGTAGAGACATGTTCTACACTTGGAGCGGGTACATTTGTGACAACCTAGTATTTCTGTTATGGGTGGTGTTTGGCATGTACCTGGTGGGAGTTTAGCCCTGACTAGGATGTCCCCCAGGTTTTTAGGGCGGCGGAATGCAACCATGGGGAGCTCAGGGATTGCTGAGCATAACCTGTTAGAGGAGTGAAGTATATTCATATTCTTATTCTTATTCTTATTCTTTATTTGGCCATTAAATACACACAAACAGTCAGTAAGTAACAAAATGAATAAATAAGTCCGTATTTAAGTAAACACAAGCAATAAGTAAATATTCGCAAAACAACAAAATTAAAAGCACATGAAGTCTACAAAACAACCTTAATGTGATGGCCAGGATCAACAAAAGTATACTTAAACACTGTAGCTCGAAAGCCTGTTGACCCAGTCACATAAGGAGACAATACACTAATAAAAATATCTATATATGAAGAGATAATTTAAATAATTATAGAATATGTAAATACACAAAACACAATGTGATAAACTAAATAAATTGACTTTGAATAAAAGTAAGAAAATTTGAAAAGAGACAAACATTATTAAATTATTTAAAACAAATACAATAAAAATAAAGATAAATAAACAAATAGAAACGATAAAAATATTGTTCATAATAAAAAAAAACAAATAATTTTAACAAGCTAAGGGGTAAAGAAAAACATGTATATAAATAAATAAGAGAAACTAAATATAAATATGAATAGTAAACTTGCGGGTACAACCATGAGTAAAATGTCTCTTTTGAAGGAGTGGTGGCTCTAAAAAGAGACGGTTTGGTATTTATATTTATATAAATAAATAGATGAATAAATAGATGAAGAAATCCAGACAACAATAAAACAAATAAAATGAATCAATCAGTCGAAAATAAATGAACAGAAGGATTAGCAACAACAAAAACAACAACAACAATGAATAAATGAGTTGAATGAATGTAATGAAAGGAAATGGGAACTCATGGTGTTTATCAAAACAAATGGATGGTTGCAGAATACTGTAGGAGATGAACAAGTCTTTAAAAAAAAATCTAATTAGCATCTAGATTGTAATAGTAAGCAGATAGTTTCTTACAAAAAACATTCAAAGTGTCCAGAATAAGAGAGTCTTTTATGTGTGAAGGCAAGTTGCTCCATAACCGAGGAAATGAATGGATTGGTGTGTACTTGAGAGCTTGAGTTCTGGCATAGTGATGGTGAAATGTAGTCAAGTCTAAATGGCGGGTGTTGATGTTTGTGTTACACTTGATGGCATCGCAGTCAATAAGTCCAAACAAAGATTTGATGGTGAAAATGATGATGTGCTGTTGTCTCCTGTTAGCAAGGCTCATCCAGTTGAGTGTTCTTAAACGTTCCTTATAAGGCATTTCTCTTCGCTGTTGCTTCAAGCACATTCTGCTTGCCCTGCGTTGCACACCTTCCAACTTTGCTGATAATGTGGCAGTGTATGGGTACCAGGCAGGTAACCCATACTGCAAGACAGGCAGAACTAAGGCAGTATAAAGGCACCTGAGGGCATGTGAGGATGACCCCCCCAGCAATCTGCCATATGAAACCAAGAGTTTTGTTTGCTTTGGACACAACCAAATTTGCATGATCATTCCAATTTAGCTTGTTATTAACAGTTATCCCAAGGTACTTATACGAAGAAACAACACCAAGGGCATTACCTTGCAGTGTGTAATGTGGAAGATGCTCGTCCGTGGGTGTTTTGCAGCGAGACAAATGCATCACTTTGGATTTTCTTTGTTGATCTTCATACCATTAGCTATGCTCCATTGACTGAGCGTTGTAAGGTCAGACTGTAGAGCATGTTCGTCAGCGGGAGATTTGATTGGCTTGTAAATGAGGGTGTCGTCAGCAAAAAGTAGAGAAGTTGCAGATATATTTTTTGAAATATCACTTATAAAGAGGTTGAAGAGAAGCGGACCAAGGACACTTCCCTGGGGAACTCCAGATGTGACTGGTGCCCAAGAAGAGACGCTTCCACGGTATGTAACTCGCTGCTGTCGATCAGTGAGAAATGATTTCAGCCAGATCCATGTGGGGCCACGAATGTTAAAGTTATGAGCCAATTTATTGAGAAGAATGTGGTGAGGCATGAGGTCAAAAGCCTTGCTGAAGTCAAGGAAGATGATGTCAAGTCGAGGTGGGTGTGGCTTATCGAGAATAGTTGCCCAGTCATGGGTTGCATTGATGAGTTGGGTAACACATGATTTCTTAGCTGTGAAACCATGTTGTTTATCATTACCCAAACATAATGAGTTTACATGCTTATTAATGTTCTCGGCTATAGCTCTTTCTAACACCTTGCCAACTACTGATGTTAAAGCAACAGGTCGATAGTTAGTAATGCAGTTGCGACTGCCGGCTTTGAACACAGGGGTGATTTGAGAGAGTTTCCAATTCTTAGGAACAGATCCTTTACCAAGTGATGAATTCATCAGTCACAGTAGCGGTGGAGCAAGTGGAGTTTTTGCAGCTTGAAGAATTGATGTTGAGATTGAGTCTGGACCAGGTGCCTTGTGAGATGACAACGAGGATAAAGCCTTTGTCAACCATTCCAAGGTAACTTTAATTCAGGCATCTCAGGTATTGGTAGGGAACATGACGGAGCAGTCTCTGGGCACATTGCAGCTGGAGAATGGACAGAGGTGAAAAAGTCATTGAAGGCTTGGGCGATCTCACCTGGCTTATGGATGAGACTACCAGCAGACTGGAAAGCAGCAGGGCATTTGGACTTTCTTTGATCACGAACAAAGCGCCAAAAGCTTCGCTTGTTGTCAGATGCAGCAAATAAATGATTGACATATTTCCAATATGACGATTTTGTCAAGTTCTTCACTTTGTTCCTTATTTGTTTGTAATGCAGCCAGGTAGATGGAGAGTTTACTCTTTTTGCTTTGGTAAACAGAGTGTGTTTTAGTGAGATGAGTTTTTTAAGTTCTGCATTTATCCAAGGGGATGATTTGCGATGACAATTCGACCGTGGGATGCTATCTCGAACAGCTGCATCAAGGATGTCATTAAATCCTTCCCAAGAGGCATTAGGATCCTCATCATCCAAGAATGCAGACCACGGTGCAAGATGTAACAGTTGCTGTAGATGATCAAAGTCAGCTTTCTTGTACTGAAGAAAAGAACGAACAACATTTGGTTGTGGTGAAGCTCGAGCTGCACAAAAAGTGAAGTATACTGCGTGGTGATCGCTACTAACTGGGTTAGCAAAAGACGTAACGTCAGTGAATTTCTCTTGTCGATTAGTAAAGATAAGGTCGATTGTGGTTCCATCCAGGGAGGAGTTGTTTGAAGGGCGAGTTACATCCTGAACTAACTGTTCAAGACTCATGGAGTCAGTTATTTCTTGAAGACTAACTAAGGAAGTAGACTCCGTTTGCCAGTTTATATTAAAATCTCCCGTCAGAATACAGCCTTCAAAATTATGAAGTTCCGGTTGAATAGCATCACATGTGTCTTGTAATTTGTTGAAGAAAGTTATGTCAGAGTTTGGAGGCCTGTAGATGATTCCAACTAGCCATTTGGAGCTTTTGATGGTCATAGATAGCCATATCATTTCAATGTCTACAGGGTCAAAGATCTTCAGATGAATTGGGAGTAGAGTATCATTGACGATGGCCATAATACCACCACCATGACTGTCACGATCACGCCGAAAAGAAGAATATCCAGACAAACAAGGAGATATTAAGTCAATATTGTTATTGAGGATTGATGAGAGTTTAGGCAGTTTAGGGTGGAAGGTGGTGACTAGGGCAACTCTCTTGGTCGGGGCTTTTTTTTGTTCTCGTGTTGGTCAACAAAGTGTGACGAGGTATGTTGAGGGCTCTGTTGATGGCAAGTTGGACCCTGCGTTCGCTGTGGCCCCTTGAAACAAGGTGTTTCCTTAGGTCGGATGAACGACTTTTGTACAAGGTATCTGTGGAACAGATACGCCTTATACGTAATGCCTGACTGTAAGCAATTGCCTTCTTACAGTGACTAGGGTGGCAACTGTTGGAGAGAAGATACTGGTGGGTGTCAGTGGGTTTGCTGTATACATCCGTAATAATGCCATTAGGGGATTTAGTTACGGTTACATCTAGAAAGTTCACACTTGTGAGAGAGCATTCGGTAGTGAAATTTATGGTGGGGTGGATATGTATACAGCAAACCCACTGACACCCACCAGTATCTTCTTTCCAACAGTTGCCACCCTAGTCACTGTAAGAAGGCAATTGCTTACAGTCAGGCATTACGTATAAGGCGTATCTGTTCCACAGATACCTTGTACAAAACTCGTTCATCCGACCTAAGGAAACACCTTGTTTCAAGGGGCCACAGCGAACGCAGGGTCCAACTTGCCATCAACAGAGCCCTCAACATACCTCGTCACACTATGTTGACCAACACGAGAACAAAAAAAGCCCCGACCAAGAGAGTTGCCCTAGTCACCACCTTCCACCCTAAACTGCCTAAACTCTCATCAATCCTCAATAACAATATGAATATACTTCACTCCTCTAACAGGTTATGCTCAGCAATCCCTGAGCTCCCCATGGTTGCATTCCGCCGCCCTAAAAACCTGGGGGACATCCTAGTCAGGGCTAAACTCCCACCAGGTACATGCCAAACACCACCCATAACAGAAATACTAGGTTGTCACAAATGTACCCGCTCCAAGTGTAGAACATGTCTCTACATCGAACCGGCACTTAAAGTAAAGAGTCATAGCACTGGCTCTTCTTACAACATCAAGACCGACTCCCAATGTAGCACACCTAATGTAGTCTATGTTATATCATGTAAGAAATGTGGACTACAATATGTGGGAGAGACTAAGACCAAACTTAGTCTTCGCTTTGCGAACCATGTCTCTTCCATAAAGACCAAGAAACAGTACCCCGTCTCCATCCACTTCAACAGCCCCAATCACAACGTTGTTTTAAAAATCATATTTTCTCCACTGGCTAACTGTTACCATTCTTTTTCTCGACAAGTTTTTTGGAGATCGACCTGTTCTTTTCCTAATAACCCCTTCTCTCTACAGACTTGTTGTTCTATAATTACCTCCCTTTCACATTGTTGTATATACTTTGTCCTGTTCCCTATTGTTAGCTGCATCATACCCGATGCCTCGTGCTCCTTAATCCTGCCCTGTCATGTTTCCCGATTGGTCCAGTAAATCCACGCTTTCACTGACCATCCTTTTGTCCCCACCACATAACTCTGATTGGTTCTTAGCCAGCCCACTGTAACTTTGATTGGCTGTAATTTTCCCTCCTTGGTCTGGATACCATCCAATTGTTCTTTGCCTCTCTTTCTTTTTTTGCTATAAATGGATATATTTTTCGTTTGTGCTTGCTTATGCCTCTGACGAAGGTCCGGTTTGGTCGAAAGCTAAGGCCATCTACCCTACAAACTATATATATATATATACATATATATATCCGTCGATAGTTCCCGATAAACGCCATCTTTAAGAAGAAGAAAAACAGAGGGTTTGGTTCACCGACCAATCATACATTTTATTGACAAAACTCCCCCTTGTTGCTCACGGTATTTTTGCATAATAATTGTGTGTTCAAAAAACGATATTGCCCGTAAAGACGGTCAATTTTACACTGTGTGACGTCAAGTGGCAATCTGTCTATAGAATTACGGGCACTATAACTTTACGACCGCAGTCCTACGTCTCTCTATTTCGGCCAGACCAAGACCAATCAGCCACAAAATCAGGAACGAAAAACTTCCCAACATTAGCAGAATAAAAACATTCTGCAGCAGGACCTACTGCGCTAGAAGAATGTCATATGCTGCATGAGAACAATCTCAAACTTTACAACGCTTTACCACTGCGTCAGTTGATTAAATCTGAAAATTCATTAGGAATTAATTGACTTAATGTTCATTCTGCTGCTTACTATGGTGCTCTAAGCCCAGGTTGAGAAGTTGTGTTGAACAGCAAAGAGCAGTCACACCACACTGCATGTTAAGTCATGAAGTCTGGTCAGATTGAGAAGTTGTGTGGGACCCAATGGCATTCTTTATAAATACATCGCTTGTAATCTTAGTTCAGTTGTAATTTTCTGAGCAACTTTAAGATTTCGTCGACATTGCCTGGAACCCAATACCTCGCCCTTTAAACTACATCAGCTAGAGGTCACAAACCCTAGCTGTTTGTCACCAGTCAACACTCACTCTAAATCTTCCGTGTACACAAACTCCTTCTTCCCACGTACCGTCCTGGACTTGAATAGCCTTGCGGTCGGTAGACCCAGCGGATTATCCACCGAAGTTGCTCATCAACACCAACTTGTTTTTACTCCCACTATCTGTAAATATATCGCCACTTGGCGACACTGCTTGCCATTTACCTGGACGGTTTAACAGCATGCATTCCGATGTTCTCTCTTTTTAACATGGTAAACCTAGAACAAAATCTTGTTTAATTGTCTGCGGCTAAACATTTCCCACAAGCGTTTTCTGAACTTATTGTCAAAACCAGAAACTCATTGGTTCTTTAGTCACTAGGACCTTCTGTTCCGTCTTGAGAGAAGATCTGGGCAGTTAATTGTTTTCTGTCTTTAGTGTTGTGTTTTCATTTGGGCTTTGATTTATTAGTGTTATGTATGTTATTTGTATTACTGATTATGTCATATGTGTCTTCATATTTTTTATTAATATTTAAGTTTGTCTAGTTAGTTTCTTCCTGTGTGACACTTTAGGGGTTTAAATTTTGTCGATTTCTGTTTTTGTATATATTTAAATTCGTTTTAATACTTGATATTTGTTTCCTTTTTTATTTTTTATTTCTGTGTACTTTATACTATAAATTTTGTAATGGTTTTAAAAAGCGGGGTCCTTTTTTTTTTTAAAGCGGGGTCTTTTTAGAAATTTTCCTTTTGCCTTTCTCTGGACGGCCTTAACTCTTAAGTTGTGTATTGTCAAAAGAACTTTAAAATAAACTAAAATCATAACAATGATAATACTTATAACATTATACATCAATCGACACGCAGCATAACAAAAATCAAGACACATATTTGTTTATCCATTTGCGATTTATAAACTTTAACAGTCCCGAAACAAAGTTATCCATTCCAACATATCAGTCAAAATTGATCTATTTGTTCATGTGGAATCAATGTAACAAACAAATGATCTACAACTGTGTCATTGTTCTTCTTATTACAAGTCACAGATTTTGTGAGGTTTTCCCAATATAACTATCTACTCATTATGGAACAATGATTTAAAGTATAATCAAAATGCTCTTGGCTAGTTGCTTAAAGAAATATTAAAAGGTTACAATAAAACCCAAACCACTAAAAGTACAATTAAATTCAAATAACAGAAGCTGTGAAGAAAGCCTGGTTCTTATTTCACACAAAAGCGAAAGCGGAGGGAATTTTCTTGCGTCGTGATTGGAACAAAAGCGCGTGGCGATTATTGCGTTACCAAATTTCGCTTCGCATTCGTTTTCACTTGAAATATGAACCGGGCTTTATATCGTTGAGTAAACTCATTGGTACAACATGGTTGGTTACAAGAGGACACGGTCAAGGAAAATTCATTCTAGTACAGACAGTAACAACCGTTTTAGTTTGAGTAACATTTTGACCAAAAAAAAATTCTTTATTATGTCGTTTTACTTATGTCGTGCAATCAATTGTTTCCTTTTTACATTAATTTCTAATTGTTATATTAAAGGGAAGGTATACGTTTGGTAATCACTCTTAAAATTATGGACAATAAAAACTTACTTGGTGAAAAGTACAGCAGCTTTCGATAGTATAAAGCAATTTTTGAGAATCATTTAACATCGAAGTAATGTGGTTAGGGAAAAATTTATCATTTTTTATCCAAACAAATTTGGATCAGAGAAGCGTTTCTGTGAGAAACGTTTCTCAGATTTTGTAATCCAATTGCGGATTATTCTTCCTGCGTGGACAAAGCCGCTCCAGATTTTCGACGATATCTAAAAATGCTCTCACCTTTTGAAATGAAATTTTCACATGTTAGTTTTATTGTATCTACATTTATATAGGTATAAAACAATCGAACGGTTCCAAAAACCAAAGGTATACGCTCCCTTTAAGCCCGGTTCACACTTCACGCAAACTGCGAAAGCGAAGTGAATAAACCTGCGTCATGATTAACCTTTCCCATGAAATATGCTAATCACATTCACGCCATAGAGATGTACACTAGGCTGACGCACACACACGTATGCGTCACGCCATCATTTGCTACATACCGAAAGGTGCGATGTTCCCTCATTTTGCCAACCAGTAGTGTCCGTAGGCACGAGCGGTGTGCCAATAAACACATGTCAGTTTCATACCTTGTAACTATTGTCATGTGTGAAGGCTTAACAAAAATTTAAAAAAACATCCATACTATAGTAATTAAATCCAATTAGAATGAATCAATCAAAACTTGTAAATGTACAAGCCTATTTAACCAAGTATTTTTTTTTATAGAACACACCATAGGGCCGCACTCAATAATGATAAGATTATAAATACACCATAAATGAAGTAATTTATAGTTGCGATTTATAGTATAGCTAGCTAGTGGAACAGTTGATTGTTCTTGATATCTCGGGTAGCAACTTGAGAATGTTCAGAGATTACAGAGTACCACATAAGTGTTAAAAGTAGACGGATGCAGCTGACTCTCATTGGTTTACAGCGGAATCTTGCAAAAAAAGGGCAATTTTGTCTCGCATGACTCGGTTTTCCATTCACCTCTATAAAGAACCGCACAATACTTGCTGCGTCCTGTTTCAGGTTGGCCCATCTTCCAACTGGTGATGCTACCAATCGCATTCCCGTCGGACCAAATGAAATCCCCCTTTACAACTACTATGTGGAGCGGTGTCATCCCAAAGTTTGCCCAGGAACTCAATTGCCTCCCTATAAGTGACTTGAGAAGAGTCCAGTCCTTAAAGTGATCCGAGAAGAACCTGGTCCATTGTTGCGAATTGAGAGAAGTGCTGTCCATGGTAGCGGCTTGAGAAAAGCTAGTCCTTGAAGTGATTTGAGAGAGGTCAAGTTCATGGTAGCGACTTGAGAGGAGTCCTGTCCATGGTAGCGGCTTGAGAAAAGTCCGGTCCTTGAAATGATTTCAGAGAGGTCAAGTCCATGGTTGCAACTTGAGTGGAGACCAGTCCATAGTTGCGGCTTGAGAGGATTCAGTCCTTAAAATGACTTGAGAGGAGTCCAGTCCTAAAAGTGATTCTAGAGGAACCTGGTCAATTATTGCGACTTCAGACGAGTCCAGTCCATAGTTATGGTTTGCGAGGAGTCCAGTAGATAGTTGCGGCTTGAGACGAGTCCAGTACTTACAGTGACTTGAGAAGAATCCAGTCTTTAAAGTTAATTGTTTGCGACTTGAGAGAAGTCCTGTCCATGGTAGCGACTTGAGAGGAGTCCAGTTCATGGTAGTGACTTGAGAAAAGTCCAGTCCTTAAAGTGTTTTGAGAGGAGTCCAGTCCATGGTTGCAACTAGAGCTTGGGGCTTTATCCGCATTCTAAGGTTTTTTAAGTTTGCAGATGAAGGAGTGGGGTTCCTCGCAGGATTCGTCATTCCATGCATGGTCCATGATATCTACGCAATCCTGATCACCGTTCCAACTGTTAGGCTGGTTGATGCCCCACCGCTTAAATCCGGTGGAACTACCATCAGACCAAATGAAAGTTCCTTCTTTATTGGTATCGCTTAATCCGATCCAAGCCCTGCTACGAGGGCCGGAAGACGGTGGACGTGTTGACCTCCACAGCCTCAACACAAATAAATTTTCTTTGGAGTCTGTGATGGATGTGAGCTCACCACTGCCTAGTGGACAAATCTGCTTCTGACATTCGAGCTGAGCATTTTTCCATGTTTGAGGTTTCTTAAACACGCGATAACAATAACCATCATAGAAATGATAGTGTCTTGGGCATTTTCTTACACAGACAACAGGGTTTTGGGCCAGTCCAAGACCAACCAACTGCAACAACAGGAACGAAACCTTCCAAAAGGCCATCATATCAAACGGTGTCGTTATAGGGTAGGAACAAGTGGGTGTCTCTGCTTCAGAGGGAGTGTGTCTCATGTTGAATGACGATGCTTTATAAAGCATTTGGATGATTGACCAATCCCCTGAGGCGACAATTGTGATTAATGATGTTTATCATGTTTTTTTTTTTGTTAATCTCGATAATTATAAATCACTCTCTTTGTCAAATCTTTAATTTCAACGGTAATCATTTTATTTTTTGTGTGGAAATAAGCCAGTCTGAATAAAGGATAAAACACATTTCAAAACAGATAGTAAAAAAACTAATTATAAACTTTCTTTGAGTGGTAGATGTATTGATACGAACAGCTGAGGTTTTTCTCGCAATGAACAAGGAAATTGGCAGCAGTTAAAAAATAACAGATGTTTGTTTTGTCTTCTAATATGTTATTGTTATTATTATTAAAACTATTTTAGTTGCGCATATCTTTCTATCAACTCATTAATGAGACAATAAAACTTTTCTTGAAAGTGTCGCAGTTGCTTTTTTTTGGGGGGGGGGGTCAGAAACAGTTAAGTTGCTGATAAATCACCCGTTAACCAACAGCTGACAAAACAAACGAACTTCATTTGAAATATCGAAGTTTGAATTCCAAATTAGCAAGCTAACTTGTTCGTATTATTCTTCGGACACATACTCTTCAGTTATTCAATAACTGTCGCTGATTTGAGCGTACTATGAACGGTTTATTCCCATCCTACCAAACCTCCCCATATTTTTGTTTGAAATAGGACACTTTTATGTGATAAGAGATCATCGTCTGCTCATAAAGGTTACCAGAGAAAGGTCATACAAACTTTTCAGTGCAACGTAACAGTTGTGTTTCAGGAAACTGAACATGAATGTTTGATCGGTTTTCTGCCTTCATAAGTCATTGTAGGAAAGTTAAATACTGCTTGGGAATGGGGAACATGTCTTTGGGGTTGATTAATCAATACAACATTTAACAGTATTACCATATTTAACAGTATTACCATATTTTCTGTAAAGGGAAAATGGCTTTTGCATTTGTTTGTAAAGAATGTAACTGCCTTTATCCTTGAATTCGATCGTGATAGTAGCCGGCTACGAAAACGGAAAAAGGGAAAAACGAGAACGTAGTTTTGCTCCATGCTGACTGTCTCATGCAAACCTGGGCCCAATTTCATAGAGCTGCTTAAGCAGAAAATACTGCTTAACAATTGTCTGCTAAGCAGAAATGAGCAGGATACCAGTCACAAATTGTACAAGTGACATGGTAGTTTGGCTGGTAACCTTATTCTGGTAGGCATAAATTTGTTGTGCTTAGCTACTTATTGTGATTAAGCAGCTCTATGAAATTGCGCCCTGATGATTGGATTCTTTACATGTTTTATTGACTCTTTATTATTTATTTTCAGCTGTCTTGTTCTTGAATTGTTCTTGATTACGTAACGTGGAGAAACCAAATAATATGCTAATTCAACGAGGGCGTCCAACCGCATAAATTATTGTTTATTAAGATTACAGAAATAAAGACTGATAAAAAGAAGAAAAACAGGACACACATAAGTTAATACTTAATTGCTGGTTTTAGAATACTCGTCTTTTAATCCGAATATAAATCAATAATGAATCAAAGAGTTATTACCACAAACTTGTCATGAGAAATATTTCAGTTTTTCATTGTCGAGAAAATAGCAATAGCGGTCTCCCCGACTAAATATTGCTTGATACGATTGTCAGATGCTTTATAAACGCGAAGAAAATCTCTGATCGAAAAACCAATTTGATGACATTTTGTACAGGTGGGTTGGTGTATTTTAGGAAGACCATTTGATGACAATTAATTTATCTTTCTAAAATCCAACGAAATCGGCGTTTCTACTATAAAGTCTAAAGTCGAGCCTGCAGAGAAACAAGAATTAGGTGTAGTTCCTTATTCACACATTCATTTAGCAAATCTGCTGCGGTTTGTGGTTATACTTTATGAGTATGCATGATATCTTTTTAAAATCAGAGAGCACTGAGATCGAAGAAGAAAGTTAGTGAGAGCCAGGTAGTGTTGGGAAAAAGATTATTTCAAAAGGCTGATGGTTGTAAAATTATTATTTTTCAATTGATGGACCAAAAATAAACAAATCTTTTGTCTTATAGTAACCATCAGATGAACAGGTGTTTTTTTTTTCTTCTCATAACCACCAGATAGACAAGTTTTGTCTCTTAATTAAAGCACACCAGATGTTGACTTATTTGATAGTTTGCACACTTTTTAGATCTATTTTTACAATTAAAATTAATTAGAAAAAACACTATGATAGATTGTTTATCAATATCACAAAGCCTGATACAATACGGACAAGTGTGATATGAAAAGTGTTCCACAGACTCACCGATTCCTGCGTTCACCAGTGGCCGTGGGTTCGAAACCCACCCGTGTAGTCGATGTAAGGGTAAAACAAAAACACTGTTTGTTTGTCTCCAGTTCTGAGTTTGGAAAGAACTTGAAACTTTTTTATTCACCCATTAGGTTTCTTCTTGCTATAACGTGTTCAAAAGAAACACCAATGCGACATGGTGGAAATAAACATGTATTAAATAATTAGTAACAATGGATATCATTTTTTATTTATTTATTTATTTTTTATTTTTTTTAAGATGCTATTGGGCCGTTATAAGCAAGTGCTGTATATGAACCTGACTAGTTGACAGGAGGACATACAGTGGTTCTGGTGGGCCCGCGTGATACCCATTTGTTGACGTTTTCTGCGTCATGAGCTAAGATGAATAGAAAATGCTAATACGGATCTTTATTGATGTACACCTGGCCGCGTCTTCGGGCCATTCATCAGAAGAAAAGGAAGAATTCACTACACCACTATTATCATTATGTATAATTAGTTTTAATTTAAGAATGGTTTTGACATTGTTTTTTTAAAAGACTTTTTCACGACCAATTTGGTGTATGTACTGATTCGCCTAAGGCCCTTGGAGTGCTGGGAAGCTTCTCGACGTTACTATTGGTTTTGACTACTGGGTTTAAAATCTACACAACATAGTTAGTGGCCAGACGTTTCGACCCTAACATAATCTTTCTCGAAGGATGTAGGCTATCCTCAAGTAGCTGCATTGTTTTCTCCCTACTCAATTATTATTATTTTCTTTTTTAGAACTGTTATGATTCTCAAAACTGTGCGAGCAAACTGACCAGGTCGGGGTTGAGGGGATTTGGGCCGAGCTAGCTACGCCATCGTGACTAAATGTATTTTCTTGCGTTACAGGGTATAGCAGGAAAATATTGTCTGTTGGGCACTAGCAAGCGGGTACGCTTGTAAAGGATTTGGTATGCATAGCCCAAGTTGGGCTAGGAATGTAGCACAAGGTGTGGCGCATTCCTGAAGGCGCCACAACCCAGTAACAGAATGGATTTGGGATCATTCTAGCCCGCGAACACCGTTCTGCTGGGACGGTTTAGTTTACATTCCTTTCCGCAATGGCGACATCGGACACATCAGTTTTGATCAGAAATATAGTCCATGAGCAAGTCAAGGAATCACAGGCAATGTTGGTTAACAAATTAGATGAGCTAATGACCGCCAAACTCAATTGCTTCAACCAACAAATTAATGAAAATCAACGAATGCTGAGCGAGGTTCAAGTCGCAAAAATTGAGCAAATCAACAACGACAAATATAAGTTCAAAAAGAAGGGCAACGAAGAGCAATTCAAGGCCAACGCAAAGGTACAACAAAAGCTAAAGGAAGCTGACGCCTTTTTAAAAGAAGACATCCAGGTCTGCCGAGCAACCACGAGTGCCCAAGAAAAGATTGGAGAAGGTATGCAGTTGATAGAATACAGGCAAAAACTAATAAAGATGGCAGACAATTCAGAGCTTGGCTGGAAAACTGTCGCAGAATATGAAGCCAGTACCATCGCAGACGACTCAGAAGACGAGAAAAAGATGTGGAAAGCAGAGACAAGAGCGCAAAGAAAGATGAAACAAGGCAAAAAGATTACACATACCAAAAGACAGTACCCCTACAGCCGACCGACGCAACCTAACCCAGCAACAGTAATCCGAGGAGGAGCAGCGAACATCATTCCGGCGAGAAAGCCCGGAGTATGTTTCTCCTGTGGCAAATCGGGCCACTGGCGTACGGAGTGCAGGAGTTTGCAGATGCCAGAAGGGCAAACTAAGATAAGTTATCTTACAAAATCCATTTGTACAAAGGGAGAAACAAACAAAGGAAATGGTGTATTATCTAGCAGTAAGACAAGTAGCTATTCAGAAGGCATTACGCCGGTAGGAAGGCTAAAAAAGGCAGCGGGAAAATGGGAAAGTATTGGTACAAATCGAGTATTGTTAAATATCATAAAGGAAGGATATGTGCTGCCACTTTACAGTCTTCCAGCTTCAGCAGAATTAGAAAACAATAGGTCGGCTAGAGAACACAAAGCCTTTGTTGAAAGTGAGTTACTTAAGCTTAAAACCAAAGGATGCGTTTCACAAGTGAAAGTTAAACCAGAGGTGGTTAATCCTTTTACAGTGTCGGATAAGAATTCCAAGCTCAGGTTAGTGTTAGATTGTAGACATGTCAATCCACACCTGTACAAGTACAAATTCAAGTACGAGGAGGCCCGTACGGCCAAGGTCACGTTCAAACAGGGTGATTATGTATTTGGCTTCGATTTAAAATCAGCCTACCATCATGTGGAGATACATCAGAGCCACAGAAAATATTTAGGTTTTGCATGGGATTTTGAAGAGGGACGGAGGTATTTCATCTTCAATGTTTTACCATTCGGTATTTCAACAGCCGCATATTTGTTTACAAAACTGACGAGGGCATTCGTGAAGCATTGGAGGTCCAAAGGATTCAATATAATTATGTTTCTTGATGACGGTTTTGGGGGAGCCAAAGATTTTCATGCTGCGGAAATAATGGGTACAGCAGTAAAGCAAGATTTAGAAGATTTGGGGTTCTTACTGGCAGAAGCAAAGTGCGAATGGCAACCCCAAACTAGGCTAACATGGTTAGGACTAGATTGGGATATGGAAGAAGGCAAGGTGTATGTTACAGACAAAAGAGTACAAAAGACGTTGAACTCAGTTTTGTCATTGTTGGACAAGCTAAAGGAAAGCAGGATAGTTCCTGTCAGAGAATTAGCAGGATTAGCAGGACAAATAATATCCATGCAGGCCGCAATGGGTAAAGTTGTACAACTTAAAAGTAGAGAGATGTTCAATTGCATAAACAGTAAAGCCAGTTGGAATGCTCCAGTGCTTGTCAGTAATGGGGCAAAGGAGGAATTAAGATTCTGGCGAAGCCAAATCAAGACCCTTAATGGCAGAGCTTTGCAGGAAACTTTCCAGTTTGCTCACAATATTTATTCAGACGCATCAGGCGTAGGTTATGGAGGTTTCATAGAAGAGCAGGAAGGATCAGAGGTTACAGGAACCTGGTCACAATCAGAAAGTGGAAAAAGTTCCACATGGAGGGAACTTGAGGCAGTGAATAGAACATTGCATTCCCTTAAGAACAGCCTGGAAGGGCAATGTGTGCAATGGCACACAGACAACAAGAATGTTGTTGGTATCATTCAAAAGGGGAGCAAGAAACCCGAATTGCAAACCAAAGCAATAGAGATACATACAGTTTGTGAAGGATGCAATATAACTGTAGTTCCAATTTGGATACCACGGGAAAGAAATCAAATAGCTGATGTGCTAAGCAGGTATTCAGACAGTGACGACTGGATGGTAGATAGAACAATATTTAGCAGATTACATAAGGCATGGGGACCTTATTCCACTGATAGGTTCGCAGCTGATTACAATAATCAGTGTGAGAGGTTTAATTCTAAATGGTGGTGCCCAGGTACATCGGGTATTGACGCTTTCATGCAACCATGGGGTGCAGATTGCAACTGGTGGGTGCCCCCTCCTAGGCTTATCAGTAGAACAGTAGATAAGCTCGTCAAAGAAAAAGCAAAAGGTACGCTAATTATTCCTTTCTGGAAATCAGCATCATTTTGGCCCAAAATCCACAATGGTAATACTTTCCTGCCATTCGTGTCGGATTTCAAAACCCTTCACGCAAATGTGTTACATAAAGGTAGAGGCAACAATGGCATATTTGGTAGTAAAGCCAGTAATTTTAACATGATAGCTGTGAATGTAACGTTCTGAGTTGCTCTTGTTACAGATTTAGGACTCAGACAAGCGGTTGTCCGAGATGTAATTTCCACGGGAATGACATCAGGGCACATGCTTTCACTAGCCAAGAGTATGGCTAACCATCTACTCCAATCAAGGAGCGAGGGCACCGTATCCAAATACTTCGGAGCATTCAGAAGATGGGAACATTTCATCACGGCAGAAGGGGGACAAGCCATGCATGCAGAACCAGTACACGTCGCTTTGTACCTGACACATCTTATGGATTCCGGCTGCTCTACAGGGGTAATCCAGGCGGCAGTTTACGGGATTAAATGGGCACACAAGATCCAGGGAGCCACGGACCCAACGGACAATAATTATGTAATTAATTTAATAGAAGCATCTAAGAGGCAAAATAGTGCACCAGTGGTGAAAAAAGACATAGTTTCAACCGAACAAATAATCACACTTTGTGAAAATTACTCAACATCACAAGATTTGCTAGTTCTGAGGGATTTGTGTATCATTGTATTATGTTTTGCGGGATTCTTGAGATTTAATGAAGTAAGTTCACTAAAGTGTAGGGAAATAGCATTCCATCAAACTTATATTTCCATTCAAGTGTCAAAAAGCAAAACAGACCAGTACCGACAAGGCAATGAATTGGTCATTAGTCAAGGCATTACACCAGCATGCCCAATCTCAATGCTTAGGAGATACATCGAAGTTGGCAAAATTGATCTATCCTCGGATCATTTCTTGTTCAAACCAGCTTTCAATGCCAAAGGCAAATGTGCATTAATAAACAAGAACAAGAAACTAAGCTACACTAGGGCCAGGGAGACTGTTGTTGCTAGATTGAAAGAAGTCTGTGGTAATATTAACATAGGTCTGCACTCGTTGAGGGCAGGCGGGGCATCAATGGCCGCCCGAGCATCGGTAAATGAAAGATGCTGGAAAAGGCATGGTAGATGGAGAAGTGATACAGCTAAGGACGGATATGTCAAAGACACGATCCAAAATAGATTAGAGGTAACTAGACAGTTAAACTTATAAAAAATTTAATCATGTACTGTGGACCACGGTCCCGTTCTTTGAAAGTCTACAGCAAGTTCGCCAGGCTCAACTCAATTTTAGTATAAAATTGTGTAAATTATTGATTACGATAATTTTGGTTTAATGTGTGACAAGGCACGCTTTGCGTGGAAAACAGACATGTATTTTCTTGCGTTACAGGGTATAGCAGGAAAATATTGTCTGTTGGGCACTAGCAAGCGGGTACGCTTGTAAAGGATTTGGTATGCATAGCCCAAGTTGGGCTAGGAATGTAGCACAAGGTGTGGCGCATTCCTGAAGGCGCCACAACCCAGTAACAGAATGGATTTGGGATCATTCTAGCCCGCGAACACCGTTCTGCTGGGACGGTTTAGTTTTAAAATTGAAGGAATACATGATTGACTTTTAAGAAATTTCATAAGATGATATAAATCAGACAGAGATTGGAAAACGATTTCAGAAGATATTACAAACAGTAAAATGTTTGTTTCACAGCTTATTTTAGGGGACGAAATTATTCATGGTCTTCAAAGTTGAAAGATGTAAACGTTTATATTGGGTGACAAAAGGAATGCAGACAAAGGATCTAAGTATAATTACAATAATGTAAGAAAGAATTACTTGAAAAGAAAAATTATTTAAATTATTTGTAGAATTATTTTGCATTAAACGACTTGAGAAGGGTATTATTTCCATTTAGCTAAATTCCTAACAAAAAGTAGACCATATAAGCTTAAAGTTTTCGCAAAATTAAGTAAAGTGTAAACTTATTGATGTTGCTAAATTTGTAACAGAAAGTAGGCCACAAGGTTTTCCAGAGTGTTTTAGCTCAAAGAGTTTTATCTCTGGTTTTTAACCCTGGGCACAGTAAGTCATATACATTGTAAAGGTAGGTGTGGTAAACGATGTAATACAATGTGTTGAGAAAAAGTACTGAAAGTACTGAAAATGTAAAAATCAGTTAAATAAACTAGCCAGCAGCAAGTTCGCCAGGCTCAACTCAATTTTAGTATAAAATTGTGTAAATTATTGATTACGATAATTTTGGTTTAATGTGTGACAAGGCACGCTTTGCGTGGAAAACAGACTATATAATATAGACGATTCAGTATTAAAATGCCGTCCTCCCAATGACGTCACGCAATGACTTGACAACGGGCGTAGTTAACCGGTCGTCTTTGAAATCTACACGATATGTGTTTTAAAAAAATAACCATGATCATAATTATACCACAATTAATAAACTGGTGTGACGTAGATCTGATAACTCCCTGCTTTATTCCTGGGTCTCAAGACTTAACCCAATACCTCGCCCTTTAAACTACATCAACTACAGGTCACAAACCCTGTTTTGTCACACCTCACTCTAAATCTTCCGGGTACACAAACTCCTTCGTCCCACCGTCTTGGACTTGAATGGCCTTGCGGTAGACCCAGCGGATCGTCCACCGAAGTTGCTCATCAACAACAACCTGTTTTTACTCGCACTATCTGTACATATTTCGCCACTTGGCGACACTGCTTGCCACACGTGTGAGGTTGCACTTTCAGGAAGGAAGGAATGACGGTTCTAGAGCATGCATTCCGATGTTCTCTCTTTTTGTCATGGTAAACCTAGAACAGAATCTTTTTTAATTTTCTGCGGCTAAATATTTCCCACACAGCGTTTTCTGAACTTATTGTTAAAACCAGAAACTCATTGGTTCTTGAGGCATTTAATACCTTCTGTTCCGTCTTGAGAGAAGATCTGGGCAGTTAATTGTTTTCTGTCTTTAGTGTTGTGTTTTCATTCGGGCTTTGATTTATTAGTGTTATGTATGTTATTTGTATTAATGATTATGTCATAATTGTGTCAAGTAATGAACCACAAGGGAAACTGACTGGGTAAAATTTAAACGGTTTGGGGCTGAACAAAGAAATATTTACTAGAGTGGGAATTGAACCAATTAACGACCTCCGGATTAACGTACCGGCGCTCTACCAACTGAGCTATCTAGCCCTATGTTGGCGGTCTCCATATTTTGTCAATATCTTTGTTCTGGGGTGCCAGTCAGAAGCCATGCAACCGTTAACTGCCGTGTAGCCAGGGATCACAACCAAGTTTACGATACAACCTGGGAAGTGGCAGCCACGGACCACCTTGAGGGGAAGCGACATGTCATAATTGTCTTCATATTATTGTAATAATATTTCAGTTTGTCTAGTTAGTTTATTCCTGTGTGACACTTTGGGGGTTTACATTTCGTCGATATCTGTTTTTATTTATATTTAAACTCTTTTACTTGATATTTGTTTACTTTTTTTCTGTTTACTTTATACTATCAAATTTGTATTGTTTTAAAAAGGCGGGGTCTTTTAGGAAATGTTCCTTTTGCCCTTCCCTGGACGGCCTTAACTCTTAAGTTGTGTATTGTCAAAATAATTTTAAAAATACAATAAAATCATAACATTGATAATACCAATAACGTTAAACATCAATCGACACGCAGCATAACAAAAATCAAGACACATTCTTTATCCCTTTGCGATTTATAAGCTTTAACAGTCCCGAAACAAAGTTATCCATTCCAACATATTAGTCAACATTCATCTATTTGGTCATGTGGAACCAATGTAACAAACAAATGATCTACAACTGTGTTATTGTTGACAGATTAAAAGTTCAAAGGATTTGTGAGGTTTTCCCAATATAACTATCTACTCATTATGGAACAATGATTTAAAGTATAATCAAAATGCTCTTGGCTTGTTGCTTAAAGAAATATTAAAAGGTTACAATTAAACCCAAACCACTAAAAGTACAATTAAATTCGAATAACAGAAGCTGTGAAGAAAGCCTGGTTCTTATTTCGCACAAAAGCGAAAGCGGAGGGAATTTTCTTGCGTCGTGATTGGAAAAAAGGCGCGTGGCGATTATTGCTTTACCAAATTTCGCTTCGCATTCGTTTTCACTTGAAATATGAACCGGGCTTTATATCGTTGAGTAAACTCATAGTACATCATGGCTGGTTATAAGAGGACACGGTCAAGGAAAATTCATTCTAGTACAGACAGTAACAACCGTTTTAGTTTGAATAACATTTTGCCAATCAAAAAAATTTCTTCGTTACGTCGTTTTACTTATGTCGTGCAATCAATTGTTTCCTTTTTACAATAATTTCTGATTGGTATATTAAAGGGAAGGTATACGCTTGGTAATCTCTTCTTAACATTATCGACGATAAAAACAGTTTTCTATAGTATAAAGCACTTTTTAAGAATCATTTAACATCAAAGTAATGTGGTTAAGGAAAAATATTTAATTTTTTTAACCAAATAAATTTGAATTTTAGAAGCGTTTCTGTGACAAACGTTTTTTAGATTGTGTAATCCAGATGCGAATTATTCTTCCTGCGTGGACAAAACCACTCCGGATTTTTTTACGATATCTAAAAAATGCTACCACATTTTGAAATGGAATTTTCACATGTTAGTTTTAGTGTATATACTATTTACATTTATATAGGTTTAAACCAAACGAACAGTTCCAAAAAACCAAATATATACGTTCCCTTTAAACACGGTTCACATTTCACACGCAAATTGCGAAAACGAAGTGAATAAACCTGCATCATGGTTAACCTTTCCCATGAAATATGCTAATCACATTCACGCCACTAGGCTGACGCACACACACGTATGCGTCAAGCCATCATTTGCCACGTACCAAAAGCCGCGATGTTCCCTCATTTTGCCAACCAGCAGTGTCCGTAGGCGCAAGCGGTGTGCCAATAAACACATTTCAGTTCCATATACCTTTGTTCTTCGTTGACAGACTCTATGAAACTTGTATCTATTGTAATGTTTGAAAGCTTAAAAAAAAAAAAAAAAAAAAAAAAAAAAAAAAAAAAATCATCCATGCTATAGTAATTAAATCTAATTAGAAGGAATCAATCAAAAATTGTAAATTTTCAAGCTTATTTAACCAAGTTCTTTTTTAGAGAATACACCATAGGGCCGCACTCAATAATTATAAGATTATAAATTCACCATAAATAAAGTAATTTATATTTGCGAGATAGTAGCTAGCTATTGGAGCAGTTTATTGTTTTGATATCTCGGGTAGCAACTTGAGAATGTTCAGAGATTATAGAGTACCACAAAGGTGTTAAAAGTAGACGGATGCAGCTGACTGGCATTGGTTTACAGCGGAATCTTGCAAAAAAAGGGCAATTTTGTCTCGCATGACTCGGTTTTCCATTCACCTCCATAAAGAACCGCACAATACTTGCTGCGTCCTGTTTCAGGTTGGCCCTTCGCCCAACTGGTGATGTTGCCAATCGCATTCCCGTCGGACCAACTGAAACCGCCATTCCCCTCACCGTCTACATTCTTGAGTCCGATCCATGCTCTACTACTGGTATGTGGAGCGGTGCTGTCCCAAAGTTTGCCCACGAACTCATTCTCCTCGTTGCTTAGAATGGACACAAGAGTACCCTGTCCAGCCGGTCGCTCCTCTTCAGCCTTGCAAGCGAGTTCGGCTTCGTCCCTCATTAACAGAGTGTTAAAGACACTATAGCAGAAGTTGTTGTACTCCTCATAGAACTCTGGGCATGAGTCGCTTCTTTCATATAACTCAGTGTCCTGTACCGGTGGAACTGGCATATCAAATTGGGCCAGTCCAAGACCAATCAACTGCAACATCACGAACCAAACCTTTCGAAATGCCATCTCAGAGTAACAGAATGCAAACTGTATGCAGTAGAACCAAGTGAATATCTCTACTTCAGACGAATGCGTTTGTTTCCTGAGAACAAACTACGACTTATAAAGCATTTCGATGAGTGGACCATACCCTAAGGCGACAAGTCTAATTAATGCATGTTTTAATGAATTTATATTGTGTCTATTTCGGCTTTTGTTGCATTTAAGAAACTTAATTAAACCTGTCTCTTTATCAAAGTGAAAAAGTAAATTCAATAATTATTTAATTTGTTTATGAAAGAGTTCATTCTTTAAACAATAATACAAAAATAAAACACGAAAACAAGAAAAAAGATAACAACAAAGAATCCACATTCAAAAAAGCAAAATCCAGAACTACTTTGAAACTAAACAGCTGTTTTTTTTCCTCGCAATTAAAACCCTGAAAGTGGTGGACAGTTAACAGATGTTTGTTATTTTGCTATTTTATTCAGTAGTAATTTGTAATCGACTCATAATTTTCCACTCACGCAAACTTGACGAATTGTTCAATAGCTGTGCTTGATTTGAGGTTACTGACTCTGCTGGCTGACACGTTACATAGGTTGAGATTCATCCATGAGACGTCAGATTTTCGCCTTCTTAGACTTGACATCTCCACAAATGCCAGTTGGGAGAGGTATATTTCAGGCATTGCAGAGAGTGCTTCCGTACGAGTCGGTTGTCTTTATCGAGCTCGGAAGTTCTTACCTCTTGATGCAACTTTCTACCTGTTTAAGACAACTATACGTCCCCCTATACGGAGTTCTCTTGTCAAAATTGGGCCTGAGCTTCTCCCTGTCATTTATTGTTATAACAATCATGTTGGTGAAGGGTTGGGACCAACGTTACAACCTCTTTCACACCGTAGGTCTGTAGCCAGCCTGCCTTTTCTACAGATAATAGGTAAATGTGCCACCAGTGTGTCCGACCTGGTTCCTCATATCAGGATGTTTGAGCGTGAAACCAGGCTTTCTGTTTGTTCTCACATACAAATTCTTGCTTTGCTGAGATAGAACAAAGAGCCATTCCAGCAGCTTTATCCTTCGTACTGCATAATAGTCTTTGGAACTCCTTGCCTCGTGCATGTTTTCCTCCATCCTACAATCTAGACCGTTTTAAGAGGAATATAAACTCCTACCCTCACCTCCCCACGGTTATTTTCATTTTAAACATGTTCTTCTTGTAGCCCCTTACCAAGAGTGGATTTTAGCCTTGTTTGAGGCGAACTTGCATAAAAAAGAATTGTAAGCGTGACTTGATAAGTGTTTATGGTTATTATGCTTACAGAAAAGTGCCTAGAAAATAGTTAAGACAAAGAACACGAAAAATGCTTGTTGGAAAGGTTTTTAATTAATTACTATTTTCAATTGGTTTTAATGTGAACAGACGTTGAGTAAAAAGTTCATATCAGCACTGATCCCAAGAGTAATGGTTCCATATTTCATGGTCGAGAAAATAGCATTTGCTGACTCCCTAATTCAACTTTACTATAACACGCTTGCCGGAATCAAAATAAGCAATTTTGTTTACATATAAACGAGCAGAAAAGATCAGACAAGCCGTATCGACTAATTTGATGAAATTACCAAAGGTTGGTAAGTTGAAGTATTTCATGATAACTGCTGCTGGAAGTTAGTTTACTTTTCTAAACCATAGTCTACCTTTAAACTTGTGTTCCTGTTAGAAAGTATTTTTTTGTTAACCTAATGCGTCTTTTTTAAAGGCAGAAATGAAAATTAAAAGTTTCAGCTAAATACAGTGTCTATTTGTTGAGAAAACAGAAAAAAAAACTGTTAAGTAGTTTCACTCGAACGTCGAATCCATCCACGTGACAGCCCGAACGGAAATCAACCCTCAGAAATCTGAGAAACAATTCATGCATGAATCGTCTCTCAGCTTCAAATCTTTTGGGGGGAAAAATTTTAAAAATATCCAAACCGTATTACTTCGAAGGGAATCGTTTCTCAAAAAAGTATATACACTATCAACAGCTGCATTGCTTTTCAGTCACCCCAACAAAAAAAGTATTTTTCTATGGTCATTTACTTTTTGAGCATTTATCTATGACCCTAACTTTGAGTTTATTTTTTGTTCGCCTTTCATTTACAAAGTCATAGGATAATTTCCAGGACAAAAACAATTAATGTGGTAATGGTAAAAACTTATATCTTTGTCATTTTGAAAACAGAAAAGCGCACTGAAAACGAAGAATTGAGGAAAGTGGTGACCAGTAGGTGTGGGAAAACAGTTTCTAAAATACTGATGACAATTCAATTGAAGGACAGAAACCAAACAGGTGCCCTTTTCTCTTCTCAATAATGTAAATCAATTTACAATAATGTAATTAATGCAAGTTTTATTAAATTACCATTGTGTGTATTTCGGCTTTTGTTACGCCTAATAACTTCACCTGTCTTTTTATCAAAGTGAAAACATTTCCTAAATGCTTATTTAATTTGTCCATGAATGAGTTGGTTAAAAAAATAAATAAATAAATAAAGACTAGAAACTAAGTTTTCGTTAAAATGCAAAACAAAGTGTTCGTGATTGATGTCATCAATTGATGATTGCATCAGATGATTGCAACGATTTACCTTTTAAGTTTAAAATGCGGCTTTCTAATCGTTTTTTCCTTTTAACTCAAGTTCTAAGTTGGAAGACAAGATTAAATTGGAATCATGTTTGTTTAACGTAAGTACCATTTTTAAAGACTTCTACGGTGATGTATAGATAGTGGAAATTAATGAGTTATTCATGAGTTGTCATTTTTTAAAGATATTTTTAATGTAATTTGATACCTTAAGACGTCACCATGATGTCATTGTTCCTGTGTGGTTTTAATGTTGAGGTTCAATTGTATGACGAGTTTCAATGCCCAATTCAGTCTCATTTTTGTTTGTTTTGTTTGTTTTTTTCTTCTATTCTGTGGAGAAGAGTTTAAAGAAACACAACAGTGAACAGCGCAACACAATGGTCTTTCCGGGACACCATCGATTTTGTCGATTGTGCAAAAAAGAAAAACAGAAGATACTTCCCCTCTTAATTTTATAGTAGTTTGTATTCATATTTTACAATAAAAAATGATTTTATTGTTATTATCTATCAGTAAAAATTACTAATGGAATTTAGTTCAAGAATTTTTGTAATTCGTTGTAGGGAACTGCGAATATGATGACCCAAACACTTTTATATTTGAAAAGTTCATAAACAAAACGTTAGTTTATGCAATGTCACAATGACCAAACTAAATTCCATACCGACTGCAGAGCTGACAGTTTTAAGATTATGGGTTTGTTACCGGACACTACAGTTTCACTCTAGGGGTTTTGCATGGACGGCTGTATTCATTGCTATCAAAGCCTAATTCCAAATCATTATTCTGTGATTTTGAGCCCAACAGTTGGCCATGTGCTTTTCCATAGACATGCAGGTCTTACACCTTGAGCTATTCATTGGACTGTTTGTACAGTTAAAACCCTCAAACGAGGCACCTATTTGGGACAAACTTAAGTGCGGAACGTTGTCAGCACACGCTGACAAGTTTGTTTCCGTTTGCAGCCAGGCACCCAACCACAGTGCTTTGGCACATATCAAGAAAAACATAACAATTTCAAAATGGTAGATCCCAACCCCGTGATACTCCGTGATATCCTGCAGTGTACCAATACACACGTTTTAGGAGGGGTGTCAATCAACGGAGTCGTCAATTTGGTCAGGAGGGGTGAGGGAAAAATGTTTCCCCATAGCTCATGCACAATCTCGTATCTCTGCGGCACGTGCACCACATATCACTACCACAGCTTAGGCTTGCGCTAAACGTCGCACGTTTGTCGTGTCGAACTCAAACAGTTGTAAAATTAGGAATTAAATTCGACAAAAGAGCGACGTTTAGCGCAAACCTTTTATTTAAGTTCGGCACTGCCGTGTAGCACGGCAAGCCCTGCCGTGCTACACGGTAGCGGCACGACACGGTGACAAACGTCGCGCTCTTGCCGTGTCGAATCGAACTGAAAACATTTGAGTTCGGCTCGGCAAAAGTGCGACGTTTAGCGCAGGCCTTAGTGGTAAGGCATGCTGTGTCTGACCGCTCTAGGTTCAATTGCCTTTTGTGAATGAAGGTCTTGTGATCTTGTGCCGATAGCAGACTGGTTTAGCAGACATAAATCATTGAGATAAGGCAGAACAGACCCTCTTAACCTCTTAACCCTGCGCTGCGCGTGAACACAAACAATCACACTCGAGATGAGTATACCAGGTCGCAACTGGCAGTGCGCGTAACCCTAACCAACCATCGAATATGGGGAGGGTGGGGGCTAAATGGGCTGTCAAAACCTTCCTTACCTCTGTTTATAGCTCGAGACGCTACGAAAAAACCCACATTGACTGTCAAAAGCGTGCCCACAAATAACAGACATCGCTCCAACTCACAATTGCTCCATTACATCAAGAGAAAGATTTCATCAACTTGAGTCAAACAACTGTTTAGGCAGGCAACTTCAAAGCATCCTAAACTTCAAAGCACCGCCGGCTACGCCCCCCCCCCCCCGTAGATTATAAACAGCCCGTTTGTAGAAACTGCAGGCCTGTTTTCAATTAGGACAGCGTGCAGACAGCGTGGCAGCATAGGTCAGTATCAAACCCCTGATGCCAAGGCTTGTTTACGTTTCGTTTGTACACAGTCAATGGGAATTCCTGTGGCTGGTAGCTTGTAACTGATCCAGCGGGTGAATGAACTTACCCAGGCCACTCAAATTCTACAACTTGTTTCTCAAGCGTAATATTTACAAAGTCAAGGGAAATTGAGATTTCAAATGAATTAATACGCAGAGTAATTAACAAAAACGCATAATTAGCCAATTTCAAACTGGTAGTCTTACGCATCGCAGAGTTTTAACCTATCAAATGGGCCTGCCACACCTTTGTGACAGGATTACGTAACACCGTTGGCCCAAAACAGGTGCATCGGTGCAGGGTTAAAAGGGTTTGTTTTGCAAGTTTTCAACACTTTTCTTTATCTAGTTGTGTTTTGTTTACATGTCAAGGTATTGCCTAATTCAATTTAAGCTTATTTTTCTTGCTTGGTTAAGTAAGTGTCATAACTCGGTTCACCATTTATTGACAAACCAATTTTGCACACAAAATATGCTGGCAGTGTTTTGTCCTGCCCTTTCTATACCAAACCACTGTTCCATGTTGATTGACACCCCCTCTAGGACGTTCGGCATGTTCCAGCTTGAGGTTAAGCGATGTGGTTAAGACAATGAAAATATAAAAAATATGTCAGCATGTGCTGACAATGTGCCTCGTTTAAACGTATGCGATCGAAACGTATGTAGTTTAAATATGGGTCGACCGTACGTGTGATTTAACGTCCTTTTCCAACCGGAAATAAAAATTAACTTGGTGTCATGTGCAAAAGTTTGAGCAGGCTCAATGACCTACAACCTGATGTAAACATTTTGACGAAAAAATAAGTAGTTCTTGAAATAAATAATTTTTGTAATTTTCAATTTCCGGTTTGAACTGGAAGTCAACGTCAAATTGGTACACTCTGTTTGGCGTTTGTATTATATCTTAAACAGCTTATCGATGATGTATCGATTATAAAAATCCAACAAGTGGTTCGGGAGTTTTTCAAATATAAAACTTTGATTTAATCTAAATCAAAATCTGATGAAGTAACCGTGACGTCTTAAAGACTCCGTCTTCATTATGTGGTTCAATTATTGTTTGATGAAGTTCAAGGTTTAATTCGGTTCCAATCGTGAGCTATGCTGTTAAGAAAAATTGTGCTGAAGACGAAGAGGAAAAAGAAGGAAAACAAAAGGTTTTCGCGCTTTTGCACGAACACAAAGTGGAACATCTATGTTTCACGAAGGCCAGGATTAGTCTTGTTATTCACAGAGCACCAGTTGCAATGTAAGTCCTTTGCCTTTTGGTGCTCGGACCCGTTATTTTTTATTAAAAAAATATCTTTATCTTTATTATTTATATTTTGGGGGGCATTTATAGTTATGGTAACACCATTTAAATATAAATTGTAAAAAAAAAAAACAACAACAACAAACAAACCAGCAAACAAGCAAGCAAACACCCCCACCAAACGAACAAACAAGCAAGCAATGAGACGGTGTTGCCGTGGTTGTGAGGCGGAGGTTGGGGAGGGGGAGGAGGCGAGGTCTGGCGTATCTGCTTTCATTCGAATAAATACAAAAACAAACTGCAATATCAACTGAGACAAAATTGCTGAAAGTTGTTTTTATTTAGAAGAACTTAGCTATATAAGAAAATGAACCGATGAAGGAACTGGTTTAGTTAATCATAAAAATAAGGTTTCAAACTGTTGTGAAAGCGGAATAAAATAATAACAGTAATGATTAAATAAACAAAATAATATGAAAAACAGTCAAAACAGAAACTTCTGGTCAATAATCTACAATTATATTAATTCTTATGTGACGGTCATAAAGCACAATCTCGTAAATTTTCGGTTTTTATCAAATTTTCAATCAATCCTTTAACCAATTCTTTTAACGTTTAATGTAATCGAGCGCCCTCCATGTCAGGTACCGGGAACTACCATAATATTGAATTCCATGAAGACATCTTTAACATCGCTGTCTCCAGTACACAGACAGTACTTCGTTACGAATATTTGTGGCTGGGGTAATCTAACACTTTGATATTACCATCTTGCTTTCCAATGAGGGTGTTTGTGTCCAAGTTATGTCATACTTATATTCATACTTTATACACCCTAAAAACTCCCGGGTCAGAACTACCACGGACTCCGGGTCACAGGGGCTTGACCCAAATCTGGTTAAGTGACCCGAAACTTGTTTCCTGGTCATACTGACTCAACAATGAGTCAAGGTCACTGAGATCCGGATCAATTCTGACACAGATTTTTGTTTAGAGTGTATTTTTAACCTCAAAACATAGTGAAAACAGCTTTGGAAAGTATAACGTCACCAGTAATTAGGCCAATCAATATATTGTTATTATTGCAATACGAAAAGTATTTGTTTAATCTGATAGAGTGCAACCCAAGTACCTAAATAAGACTAAAGAAAACAAAACAACCTTGGGTCTGTTTGGATTTTTAAAATACGGCGAAAGTTAGCTACTAAGATTGAATTTAAGAATGCTAATAATGATCTGTTATACTCCATCCAGTACAGGGTGGTCTGTTCTGGGGGGGGGGCGTTACTCTCTGATTAGAGGACTTGCTCCACCGTCACTTCACACAGCTGTAGGTACTCTCCTTCTTCGGACTGAATGTCAACGCTGACGTAGCGCGCCTGCAGGGGTGGGTCACACACGAACTCGATGGTGGCGCCTGGTACTGCAGCTTGTTCGGCGGTAACACACGAGCCACACTGATGATTGTTGGTCACGGTGTTGCACATTCCAGCACGGACAGCGGCACCCGTCAAACGCCCATCTGTAAGTTGATTCAATTACCACGTATATAGTGGTTATAATTTCGAAAGAAATGTCTGCAATTGATTAAGAAACTTAAAGATTCTAGACTGCCGATGTACACTAATGTCTAGTTTGTTTTGCTCTTTTAAATCTTACAACCCTTTTGGGAGGCAGTGGGTGTACTGCAGTTCCAATAGCCTTCATTGTTTTTGTCACACAGTCTCCATAAACCTCACCCCAGAACCTAAATCTTCGTTGGGTTTGTATTCATAGGCCTATTTGATTCCATTCACAATCAAGCAGAATCGGTTCGGTGCTATAAGGTCGTTAATGGCAATTTCAAATCCGTAATGATCAAAAGGTCGTTAAGTGAAAAATGCAAATAAGTTTGAAAAAACAAAAACAAAATCCACAAGTAAATCTTTTCTTAGAAACTGAATGTTTTTTTTGCTAAACTAGTTTTTGGAGTCCACTCTTGATCAATAAACTCCATTTATCAGGAGCTCCAAAATATGCAAAACCAATTTTATGAAATTCATACATACTGCGCTAACGACCTTATAGTTCTAAGCCAACGAGATTATGGTCCTTATTGCTTGGTTGAGTGTATACGGTTTGATCGTAAATGAGTGTGTTCCAACTGCTAGAGTGTGTTGAAAATTTATTTTACATCGGGATCACAAGGTTGTGTGTATTCACTTTTATTCCGTGTCCGATGGCTACGGCTGGTTTGCCGCGTCGTCATACAATGAAGTATAGGACCTCCTTAGCAACACGCTTAGCAGCAGTCGTAGCCGTAGCCGTCAATTCGGATACGGCCTATTACTTGTCACTTGTTAAAAAACAAATTGTTGGTCTCAATATGCTGAAAACCACAGAAACAAAGATGAAAACCATAATAAGAACAATAAATCGCTTGCAGTTATTTCAGTTTTGATTTGGAATTACACACCAGCTTTCCCAGAAGGTTCAACTAAAGTCATCGAAAACAATAATATTACAGTCTCGTCTTCATCTTGACGCACGTGAGAATGTGAGATAAAATAATAACAATGTTCATAGTGTACCACACCTCTTGCTAGTTCTGTATTCTGGTTGGCAGAAATACGGTCACATGGGATGAACTATTATAGGCTGGTGCATGGGATTTGCACAACCATGAACTAGACATCGCACGCGCGTAGTTTACGGGAAATAGTTCCCGAGGCGGGCAATGGACTTTCAATTTTTGACTGGTTACAGCGCCCTCAGGAAATTTGCCAGGCTCATCTTAATATGAAATAAGGCGGCGTCTGGATCGGATCTTAATTCATATTTTGGACCGAGTTGTGTTATAAAACACATACGACCTCGGGAAATAGGTCCCTCTTCCGGTAACTCACAGTCCCTTGGGGGAATAGACGTGCTCTAGTGACCTCAGTGGCAGTCCATATGTGTATAATATTTGTTTTTACGAAGTTAACTTACTGCAGCAGTCCCCGCGATTAAGGATGGTGACCTTTGAGATAGTGTATTCATCTTCCAGATCAACTCACCACCAGGGGGCGTTCTCCTTGCCTTGTGTAATGTACAAATAAAACAACAATAACCAATAGTTAATAAGAGTAGAGCCTTTTTTTGTATCCTTCAAAAAAGAGGTCGATTTACATGATTTTTGACTGAACGGGTAACGATTTTTGACTGAACGGGTAACACTTGTTTGCCATGGGCCTCAAGGGAGGCAGACCAACCGTCAAAGGAAATAGTCCCCGGAGTGTGTGTCTCCCAAAGCGTGTCTCGGGTGGCAAATTTATGTTCTGCAGCACACGTCAACAGTTAAGGGATAGGGAAGAACAGCCTATCCCTTAACTGTTGACTCCATAGCCGACGTGTGCTGCAGAAGAAAAAAAAATCGCTCCCGGGTGTGTGTGTGTCCCAATAAGTAAAATGGGCCAAAGGGAGTAAAGTCAAAAGAGGGCGCTATTAGGCAACATATCTACACAAATCGTTGTATGGGGACGGCATCACCCAGGGTCAAAATCCCCGTATGACATTGGCACAATGTAATTTAATTTAGAATGAGAATGAGGAATACCTGTGTGTGAGCACTTATGATTTGTGCCAAGCTGGGTATCCCGACTACCATCTACAGCTTTATCTGATGGATATAGTGCACTGAAAGTTGTACTTTGTTCCGTCGGTTTTCCAACGATGTCCAGCTCCGCTATAATACAACAAAAATCAACGTCAGTGGGGTCCTAGACTGGTCCCCAGTCATGGATAAAGACAGGCACTGTTCTTACAGGCCCAAAGGGTTTCATTTGAAACAATGATTTTAATGCAAGGTTAAACGTGACGTAAGTTTGTCTATATCTGTATTATGATTGGTCCGAGGTGATGTAGTTTGTCAGCTTGCACTTTTGATCGTCTGCATGCAGCATGTGCGCCATAATGTTTGTTCATCCCGTAATGTTGTTTTGTTTTCACTATTATGTGTACAATCATGTACGTGTGAATTGACGTCGAATCTCGGCGTGGAAAGAATGCAAGGTCAAAGGTACATCTGACAACATCCGGTCGGGCAGGTATCTGGCGTTATTCACGAGCCTCGAAGTGTGACGTCAGACTGCTGGGGGTCCATGCTCTACAACTCGCATTAATTTGGCAGTATTTTTGACCGTGTGAGGGCGTGTGTGCAGTGCACTGTTGGTTGATGATTGGCGTAAACAACAGACGTGCTGTCAAACCAGACTTTTTAAGATTTCCGCCAGCTGGCCAAAGGAGAACGCTGCCAATGAGTGCCAATGTGTGGTTATGTTTAGATGGCTCCCAAAAGAAATTTTACACGCTGGTGCCAGGGGTGCTTTATTCACACAGGCTGAACAGAGTGAACAAACTTACTACGGAATAATGTTGTACTTTGTTCTGTCGGCTTTCCAACGATTGACAATGGTTGTGCTTGGACTGGAATGAAAATACAGACTTGCAAGTATAAGGACGGCGTTTTGTTTAAAGTAGCCTACGTTTTGAGATTGTTTATTCATGATTTACAAAATTAAAAAAACGGTGCTAATAAGGTGAAGTGACGTTTCGTTCATCATTTGAAAATCTTAAAGTTCTAATACATCAAAATCTTTCTTGTGATTTACCTGCTGGTTTAGGACATTCCTCAAGAGACAATTCCTCGACTGTCACTTCGCAAAGTTGCAGAAATCCACCCGTTGGGATGCTGACACTGATGTATTGCGCCCTCAATGGTGACTCACAGTTGAACTCGATGGTCCCGCCAAATGGTGCGGCTTGTCCAGCTGTCACAGCCAAGCCACATTGGTTATTGGTTAGGACGTCACTGTTCAAGCCGGCACGGACAACGGCATTTGTCAAACGGTCACCTGTTTGTGGAAATCCACAAAAACTCATTAATTAACCGACACGATATATCATACGGTGCTTTACTGATTTAATATTGGATGCAATGATTGGTACTTACTGCAGCAGTCTCCACGGTTCAGAATGGTCACTTTAGCAATGCAGTGTTCTGCTCCGAGATCGACTCTCCACCAGGGATTGGTTTCATTCTCTGTGATGCAAACAACCAAGCACGAGTAAAAGCCATAATATTATTTGTACTGAAATTTTCACCGCGAGCGAACTGATGGTTTATCTGCAACTGAGGGCAGCATCCCGGACAGATAGAAATGTGAACCGATTTTTGAGGAGTTTTTCCCCAGGCATAGCATTGTAAGTGCTCGGCAAATATGCAACAAGCCTTTAAAAAAAACTTGTTCATCTGGGCTCGATCTCCCTATTAGACAAGAACAAATCTTAAATGTTAATCGGAATCTAACTTGTTCAGACACACACGTGTGGCAAGAAATTTGACTTGACTTTCGATTAAGAAAAAGTATAGTTTTAGTAGATTCAAATGATTTTTAGAAATAATTTTAAAACTCTTTCCCACCCACTATCTTTTTTTGGCTCAGGAAGAAGTGAAAGACTTACGAGTTTGAGAGCAGACGTTGTTTGGGTAGATGTATGTGTCTTGGCTTCCATCTACAGCTTTATCTGACGAGTAGTTGTCCAAGAATGTTGTACTTTGTTCTGTCGGCTTTCCAACGATTGACAATGCTGAGAAAAATATAGGTCTACATTTTCACAATGATCTTTGTGTAACATTTTTGTCTCCTTTAAACACTTGGGTCAGACTTCCCTCACCCCTTCCATGCTTGCATGTAAGTTGTTATTATTATTATTATTATTATTATTTATTCAGCCATTTTAACAATACATGACAATACAAAAAATACTTCCAGATGGGCTAGGAGAAACAAAAGCAAAATAATTACTGTGGTCCATAGACCTGCCCCCCACATCTGGTTGTAATACAAGTAATAAAACGAGTAATAAAATATGTATAAAGCAATTCATGTACAAAAAGAAAGGAAAGTTAACTATAAATAAAACATGTCTATGTACATCAAAATTTGGCAACTGAAACAAAAAATAATATAAAGCATGGACTATTTGAGATAGAACAGTTTTAGGAGTGAACAATTTGAGAAACTTGCACAGTGTAAAAACAAACTAACAACAAACAAAAACAGAAACATTCCTAAACACTTAAATAATGTAAGTAGAATGCAAATTAAATTTAAGTGACCAAATCTATAAAGAGAAAAGAAAAAATCCATCAAAAATAATATGTAAATAAATAATTTTATGAGTAAATAAACAAATAAATTAATAAATAGAAAAATACAAAAATAAGTAAACAAATAAATAAACAAACAAATAAATAAATAAATATACATAAATATTTAACTCCTTGAAATATAGTATAGATTAAAAGTAAATTGTGGGATTGCGCATAGTTGTTATGAAACTGTAAAAGGATTAAGCAAAAGACCAGTTAAGAAATATGGGCTGTAGCTACACTATCTTCATGCTTCAGAGCTTTTAAAAAGGATGGCAGAGAAGTTAAAATGGCACAATTGCGGAATTTGATTGGCAGAGCTGACCAGAGCCTGGGAAATATGTGGATAGCACTCAGATGCAAAGATTGAGTTCTGGCAAATAAATGTTTGAATGTTAAAGCGCTATCATATCTATGGTTAACAACAATGTTCTTATTAACAGATTCACATTTAATTGTAAAAAAAAAGACACTTAACAACAAATGAGGTCATCAAACAATTACGGCGACTTGATAAAGAAGACCATTTTAAAGCACAAAGTCTGTCCATATTGCAAGAATAGCACACTTTGGGTTAACTGGCAATGATTGTTCTCTGATGAGCTACGTTTGACTTACTAACTGAGTTTTGTGTTGATTCGTCTCAACCAAAGTCACAAATCACTGAAAGGTAATTATTCGTTCAATGTCTGAAATTAAACGCCTCAGTCCCTCAACCCATTTATAACAAACCTTCAATGTTGAAGTAACAGTATACACCAAATCGATTACATTACAGGCGGTGCAAAGTGTTTATAGCCAAGTAATGTTTAATACTTACGTGTCGACGCATCGTTTTCCGATCTTCTGAAGACTCGGGTTTGCCTCTGGTGAAGAAAATAATAAGAAGAATCATAAACAAATGTCGGTAAACATAATCAAGTACAAATTCATTATGCAACATTTAAAGAGGATGGGCCATGGTGATTGAAGTTGACGTTATTTTTTAGTTTTCTGCTTTTTATAATTTGTTGCGTCTTTTGTAACATTACATTAACAAAAGAAGTGATATTTGCAGGGAGTTTTTACTCCGTTCACTAGCCTGCCGCCTAAGTTATTTCATCAAAATCCCGTAAATGAGGGCAGCAAACAAACATGACGCCACTATACGTACTGAATGCCCGGATGGTCTGTACTGAGCAATGCTCAATGAGTAACAACAGTCGTTTGACAGAGGGGTACGTACTTCGACGTCACTATTCATTTGAATTTTTGGAGACAGCTTTCTGGCACCGACTGCTGTTGTTCCGATTTTGCCTGAAGGCGGGGGTGAAAAGAGGCTTGGAAACTGCGTTGTAAACGAATACCCATTCGTTCTATTACTCTGTCACAGTGCTTTCTTGGTAGATATAGGTGTATTTAGGGATGTAAAAAAAAATTAAGAGTGACCTCTAGCGTGGCCCAACCTCTTTAAATTATTATAATGTTGATGCCTGACTATGGCCATTGGAATTTAGAAATTGAAGAGGAGGGCACAATTTGAAGCAAAACCTTTTTTTAAAAAAATTCCTTTGAATATTAAAAGTCACATCATCATTAGTCTTCAGTGAATTTTGTCAGATGTATGTTAAAGCATTAGGCCTATGCAAACAACATCGATCAGCATAGGGCTGTTTGAAGGTCCTGAGGTTAATAACAATTGAACAAAAAGTAATACTTTTAGTGCACGTTTTTTTTTTAAACCATTGATAGAAGACGCATTCTGAAATTTAGAAGGTAATATTGTTCCATATGATGCACAGTTGCACCAGAATAGTTAAAACAAATTGTTTGGTGGGTGAAAAACACGACTTATATTCAACATGTCTCGTACTGAACAAGTGCCTCTCAAAAAACATCCCAATATTATTACCATACAGTTTGGTGCTAAACCATGCACACATGTCGAATAAAAATCCCTTCTCAATGAAAATGTTGTTCGAAGGTTCGCCAGGTAAGTATTCTAACGATATCATTATCTTATCAGCGATGAATTTACTTTGTTGAAAATCCAACTTCGGTTCTTTATTTAATGAAGTATGAGTAGGTATTTAGCCTTGATCAAGGCAGTCGCAGTTTTCACTCCGAAAAAAAAGACGCCGTAAAACCCAGCCGTTGCCTATACATAGCACTGTGCGTAATGTGTGTATCACACATAGCACGACGCCCGTACTACTACTGTGCGCAGGTCATCCGCACTCGTATTACTTTCCGCATGCGGAGGCCGTCGCGTCGTTAGTACACACACACACACACATACGCACACACACACACACACACACACACACGCACCCACAGAGCGGGCGCATAGCGTGACAATACTGTATACTGCATGCAGTGCAGTGACAATACTGTACTGACAACTAGTGCATGCAGTGCAGTGACACGCAAACAAGGCACGTTAGCTCTGGCGGCCGTTGTGCAGCGCAAAGAAAACAAATAAATAAATGAAGACCAAATTAATCTCCAACGCCTTGGTCAAGGCTTCTAGGTATTGAGGTGTCAATTCAAGTGTTTTAGAAGAAATGTATTGGTCAGAGGGAATGCTAGATCACGTTGAATGACCGCCATCGCTGTGAGGTAAACAAATAAATAAATGGAAACGTGCATTCAAGTATGCGCCACCCCTACCTCATTCCCAGGAGTGATCAATCTCGCCGCACCATTTTTTTTCCCAGCACGCGCTGCTCGCAGATGAAACAAATTGAACAATTGTTTTTGAACAAATATCACATACAAACTGTTTTGATCCCAAATTTAAATTTGCATAAAATAAATGACTCTATGACATTTGACCAGATTTCCAACTACATTAATAATTGGCGGCATGATAAATAAATGACTAATTTTTTGGCTTTAATACAAAATTCCATCATAAAGTTCTAAGTACCATTATTTCCGAAAAAGAGAAAAGAATGTTAGCTCTTGCAAACTGCTTACCAACCAAAAGGACATATTTTATGCTTTAAATGCCAAAAAAAAGCTACTGGCTTGACGTTTCGACCCTAGCAGAGTCTTTCTCGAGGGCCAATTGACATTACAACACAAACATAATCTGGGTGACTTGGGTCAGACTTCTCTCACCCCTTCCATACTTGCATGTAAATTGTCGTTGTCCTTCCATTAAATGATATCACTGTATGTCCCTGCAGCTGTCCATATTGCAAGAATAGCACACTTTGGGTTAACTTGCAATGATTGTTCTCTGATGAGCTACGTTTGACTTACTAACTGAGTTTTGTGTTGATTCGTCTCAACCAAAGTCACAAATCACTGAAAGGTAATTATTCGTTCAATGTCTGAAATTAAACGCCTAAGTCCCTCAACCCATTTATAACAAACCTTCAATGTTGAAGTAACAGTATACACCAAATCGGCTTTACATTACAGTAAAAACAAAATATTAAAAAACCAGGACTTCAGCAATCATCCTTCATTCTGCGTCAGGAACTGACTGGTATGCATAATAACCAATCTTGTTTTACTTGTTTATTAACTTTAACTTTTTCATTTTGCTCTCATTATGCTAGATTGGATTCGCGTTTTAGTAACGGTTTGAGTTTATTATGTATGTTTAATCACCCAGAAAATGTGACCTCTCCCGTCTGAGGCTGAAGTTTCGACTTAATTGAGATAAACATACATAATGGTGGCCCTGAAGAGACATCGCACAATGGCAAATAAGTGCGCATACGCATGCGAGGTCGTGAATTTTCTCGCTTACTTGGTCGCACACCATTGACTAAAATTAATAATACTCAAGGGAGTTTTTTCGCACCCAGTCGAGAATAGCGGTAGCCAATGTAACGGTAGTCATTGTTGTGAGGCGAATGATGCGAGGTGGTCTTTTGAAAAGCGAGACCTAGCCTGGGGCCAAGTTCCTGGGTATAAATAATGTATAGTCATGCTTGATGGGGCCTGACTACTTTCCTGCTATAGTGCCACGTACTCCCTAGTTCACTAACAAGATGTTCACAACTATGAAATTATCCCAAAAGTATGCGAAAGGTATGCAACAAAATTCACGACATTGCGAATATTCGCATACGTAAACAAAAAATGCGCACATAATCGCAAAAAAATCACAATTTTTTTCAGGTTTATTTTTTTTTATTTTTTTATTTGTTCTTACACATTTTACTGTTTGTTCTTTGATCCTTTGATTTTGCAATTTTGGGAATATTTTCGCTGGCGAATAGAATGAAATGAAAAAATTAAATGACATCAACTACGTATGCTCAATTGCGATATGCGATGTCCATTCCGGGCCACCATACATACCTATGTTATAATACGTGGACATATATACACCACAATGCTCACAGTCAACAGACAAACTAATCGGCATTACAAAGGGATCTATTAGGAAGAGTTGTCCAAGAACCTATCAGGAGTGGTCAGTTTGACCTAAGGAGGTCAATCTAAGAGCATCATGGTCATCCCTGGGGACAGCATCGACAGGATTATGTATGTTATGATATTGATTTCACTAAGCATCGGTAAGTTGGAACTTCACTCTTCTTAATTGTTTGCATACTATGAACATTTGTGTGCATAACGCATTGTTTGTTAATTGGCCGATCCCGCTTTTATAAACATATATATTTGTTTATATCAAAAAGAAGACAACGAAAATACATGAGACTTCACGACCTTAATTTTAGCGAAGTGGATTAGAGAAGTGAATTATTTTACCTTTATGTTACAAGTAGTTTACCTAACATAGCAAGAAGTGACACCAGTAGACTAGTTTTATGCCGTCAATCGAAAAAACAAAAAACAAACTAAAAACCCACGTTGTATAATGTTTAGCAACGATACTTGTTATAGCTACCAAGAATCAGTTTATCGTGAAGTGATTGTGAGAAGAATAAGATGAGTTGTCTAAGTATGCACGAGGGGTAACCCAAATGTTTACACACTTTGACTCTAATAATGGCAGACTATTTGCAGACATTTATGCCCAGCTTGAAAAGAAGAAAAAAACAATGTAGTTGTTAATTTTCATCTCCCCGATTGAATACAAGATAAACTCAGGCTAAATTGCTAAAAGTATGTTTCTCCAGAATAGAAAGTTAGTAGCTAATTGGAGATAACAATTGGTATCAACAAACACGTATATTAATATTTAGTTTTAAATTTTAAATTGTCGTAATTTGGGTCCGGGGCTCTGAAGCGGGCCCTGGATTGTTTGGCGTAAATTGTATGCCTTTTTATTTTACACTTCCACCATTCTGAGGTCATGAGAGGAATGCCTCGGTAAAAAAATTATCGGTGCAAAATATATACATCCAAACCATGCCTGCGTTGTTATCAGCTAGAAATTTGTCTATTAAAGAATTTTTTTTTAACATTAAATATTTCAGAGTTCAGCTGCTCGGATGCGTGCACAACAAACCCACGTTGACAAGTAACCTTTATCGTCTTGCGTGCGTTATTCTCCAGCAGTAAACACCCCTGTTGGCAAATAATTGATTTACGCTGACAAAAACACTTTTTTAAACCTACGAAACGGCTAGAGGGGAAGATTATGAAACACACACGAAGACACTCACACACATGTTTGAGAATCCCGAAACTCGAGGACTCCTCTTTGTTCTCCCATTATTTTGACTTTTTTTTTGTTGGTACATTGAAAGCGTTCCGTTCGTCGTGCATTGTCGAATATATTCACTAAGTGAAATCTGGCTTTTTCATGTCACTCAGCTTCGCCTCGTTAATTTTGTGTGTGTGGGAAATCATTTTGCAAATCACATTAATAATATCCCGCCCCCCAAAAGAGATACTAATTGTCAAATAGTTGCTCAGATTGCACGACAGAGCATCTAGGAACTCTAGCTTCCGGGGCCCTTAAGCGGGCCCTGGACCCCACGCCGTAATGTCTTTGCGCTCTGCGCACGGCAAATGTCTTTGGAAAAAAGCCCCCTTTGCATGCGCGGGCCTGATGTTTTTCCACAGTGGAAAAGATTACTTACCACATTCACCGTTCCAGCGGCAGCATAAGCGACCACCAGCCCCAAGAGAAACACTCGCAGCATTCTGGTTGCAGGTACTTCAGTATTGTACGCTTCAGAGATCGTCCAAGCAATAGTGAATTCTCACTAAAAGGGCCCCGTCCTTATCGTTTTGCCCCATGGAAAGCTAACATTTGTTGTTATTTAAAAATTCAAACCAACCGTGGAAGGCACGTAGTGAGGATATGATTGGATGTCCAATCAGGCTTTAGTGTTAGCACATTAGTCCCGACTAC